>OU611798.1:11251875-12501250 GCA_914767645.1 Hydraecia micacea | reverse complement strand
AGAAAGAAAATACGTTTATTTGCGGTGAACATGACGCAAAAATACACATGACACAAAGTAAAATAAAAAGGATATAAGGGTAACATGCGTCACATCCACGCAAAACGGCTATCGCTCAGCATTATGCTGCGACCCTATGCAAGACAGAGCCCCAGCGCTGGTTTTCAGCTACAGCCGGCGCTGACGTGATGACGTCGTCCGATGCAGCCCACAATTATTACACACTAGGCTAATTCATTTAACCTATGAGATACCTAAGTACCTAGGTATTAATTTTAACATTTTACATTTGTAGGTTTATCCTTATTATTGACTATTCCATAGCCATAGTAGATAGATAAATACGATTACGGCAAATAAATATTTATCACCACGAGTAGGTACCTACACATTTTTATTGAAATAAACGCAGGATGTTCATGCACTCCCAAGTATCAATAAAAAACTGTAAGTATTAAACAATTAGGTAAGCAGAAACTGTACCTCATTCCTCATTTACGATAAATACTTACATATTGTGCTAAGTACCTACTACAAAACGAGTCGATTCTCCAACACATTTGGTAGAATAGAACGCAGTCTTGTTTACTCCGTGGCATGAGTCAGTCCGTTTCACAGTTAGTGATTATTACTACAGACAGTCGGTTCAATGTGTGAGTGCCACGATAACTTGTATTAGTTGACCGGAGCGTGGCTATTCCCGTCCAGTATAATTGTGCCTCAGGGAGTATATGTGTTCTGTGTGCCTCAGCGTCGAATTAATTGAAATACGTGTTCTCAAAACTTTATTCAAGCCCTGAAAGACAAAGTGACATTGTTTACCAGTTTGGAAGGCTGCCGTTTTGATGAATGCGTTTGATCAGTGTGCAGTGATATAAAAAGTATACAACATTGGACGTTGGAGTTTATCAAAGGACTTTTCATAAAAACTGTGAGTGACATTTAACACCGCAATAATAATATTTAAGAATAAAGGACAGGATATTTCAAGCGATTACGTCATGTTTTGGGTCGGGAGCGGCCAGACGTAGGTACAGACGTAGAATAAATTAAGTACAGTTCCAAACAAACAATAAAATGTCGCATGTGATATCCGCCCAGCCGTCGGCTACATCGCCGTATCAACCGACGGCAATGCAAGAAGGTAACGGAGGTGATAACCCACCGAGGATACACAGAATAGACAGCGAACAACACGACGATTGCTGTATTCACACAAGAAACAAGAAAGGATGTTGTTTATTCGTGTGCACGCTTCTATCAATGTGTTGCCAGGGTATCAAAAACTGTACTGAGAGTTGTTGTGATGGGTGTGCGAATTCCTTAATTGACTGCTGTGAAGATAAACCCAGGGAGAGGAACCAAAGGATCTATAATAAAAGATATAAGAGTACCGGAGGCAGTTACTATGACAACACTACGGATAACAACGATGATTGGGGAATAACTAGTCTTTCGGAGCAACATATGCATGTTGGAGTTGGAAATCACCATAGCGAGCCTGCACAAGACTTGATGTCGAATTCAAATGATGATTACAACTCCTCGACTCACCATAAGAGTGGTCACGACTCGGCAACGCTCCCTTTGGGTGGTCACCACGACTCGGCCAAGCATCATTCGAGCGGGCACAACTCGGTAACGCATCACTCGACTGGTGGCCATGACTCGGGAACGCATCACTCGAGCAGCCATCATGACTCGGGAACCCATCACTCGAGTAGCCATCACGACTCTGGCACGCATCACACCAGTAGCCACGATACTTCAACTTGTCACGATACTGGCGGAGGCTTCGATTCAGGAGGGGGTGATTCAGGAGGGGGTGATACTGGAGGGGGATGTGATTCAGGTGGCGGGGGTGGTGATGACTAAATTTATTTTTTGTGAGATGCTTTTACTATTTAAAGTATCTAATCTTATTATAAATGTACAGACGCCAGCACATCAAGCTACTACAATCTGTCAAATTTCTTTCATACATCGCTAAAGCATTAGATTCAGGGTTGATTGGGAACATTTCACAGTTTCGGGTAACTTGATGTGCTGGCGTCTATACTTAGGAGACAATAATTATACCTACTACCAGAAAACGATAAATAAATGTACCTACCCCGGCTTCTAAAAGGCCTTAAAAGCAACTTCTCCACGAGACAACAATATCAAGTTGAGGTGATTTTCGCTGTCTACAAAAACTAAAAATTTATCTTATAGTCTTACAAAGTCCAGTGGAGAGCAAGATTAATCTTCTAATCCTCTAGCTATAAATATTAGCTTGTCGTGGATGAGGCACAAGGTTTATTGTAATTAAGTTATTTCTTATGCTGTTTGCTTGATTAACTTAAATGTGTATCGCGTAAAATCAATGTCTTGTTGTGTACTTAAGTGTAAAATTATATTCTATTCTTCTATTACATTTTTTGTAATAAAATATAGCGCCGCCTGCTTTTATATGAACTATTTACGATAATTCGTCAGATAAATATATTGTAGTAGCCAAATGCCAAACACCGGTAAAAAAATTGCTAAAACACCGGTAGCCCGCGAAATTCAAATTTTCTTATGTTATTGGCAAATTGTAGGCCAGTATACTGTAACAAATATTTATTTAAGTATAGAATTATAATCATAAAAATCATCAATATAACTCTCCATATTCATATTACCCTATTGAATGACTATTCCATGAAGTCATGACATTTTAAGCCAATTGTAACTCAAGGACTTGTATTGCCCATTCTAATGTTCATAAAACCATATTTTTTACGGTCGCGAATCATATTGAGATCAACATATAATCTGGTACTGATCTGCAAATTGCAAAAAAATAATTTCGCGGGTTACCGTAACGCTTTTACCGTAACCGTAACCCGCCGCGCGCCAATTAGCAGACACAATAGAAATTGAATTGTTATCTGTACACATGGTGTACAGACGCCAGCACATCAAGCTACTACCTACAATCTGTCAAATTTCATTAATAGATTTCAACTTTATCGCTAAGGCATTAGGTTCAAGGTTAATTGGGAAAATTTTACAGTTTCGGGTAGCTTGATGTGCTGGCGCCTGTACGTATTCGACGTTTGAGAGGTTTAAAAAGAACGCAAATATACCTTTAAGAAAAAAAACACCTATAGCAGCGTATCATCAGAATCTTGTTGAATCATTTTGGAAACATTTATACCAGCTTTATCTGTTCCTATAAATAAATAAACAGCGTGCAAGGCTGGTGATTTGTACTAAGATAAAAAAAAATATTTTATATAAGGCAAGTGTTAATGTTATACATACGTGCCTATATGTTCTATTAGGTGCTACAGTTTTGTTGCTAAATACGTTTAAACTAATGCTTGGAAGTTTTTATGTAAAAAAATGTTAACATAAGCAAAGGACAGCCTAGTTCTTGGCACGCACTACTGGCGAATACATAAAATGTTCTTATTTCGTCATGTGCCAAAATATGCCAGAGAACTGTCTGAGCCTAAATTTCTTATTGATTGATAAAATTAGGTCAGTTTTTGCAGCAACAGACAACAAAGGAGGCACGATAAATTACCACCACTGAACTCTGTGCGACCATTAATTATTTTTATGTGCCTGAAAACTTAAAACAAGGGACACAGTAGATACTTATAATTATGTACGACCATAGAAATCCGATGTACAGAGGCCTGCACATCAACCTATCCCAATCTGTCAAATTTCTTTGATAGATTTTCAACTTTACTACAAATCAATAAGGTTCATATTCAATTGGGAAAATATGACAGATTGGGATAGCTTGATGTGCTGGCACTGCTGGCCTCTATACGACCAAATTTATCAAAGATTTAATAGCTTAGTACCTAAGTATACGCATTATTACTTATTATTTTTTCAACTAGCACCCTAATTGCGTAACACATTACCAATCTCGATCTGAATAATTTTGAAGGATATTGCTAATCCATTGCTTCATATGTTCGAAAAATTTGTCTGCTCAACAACGTAGATAACGCAGTGAATTTTGTCGAAGTGTCAAAATGAAAGCCATTGCTACTGATAGTGTGTTACTCAGTTATCCTGCGGTATTTTCCCACTGCTGGTCTCCCCCATAGCGTAGCTTTCCATTGCTCTTTGTGCGTTGCCTTTTCCACACAAATAACAAGGGATTAAATTAATGAATTGTTTATATTGTAAGATAGTACGCTGCCTGTTTACTTATGTCTTTTGTCGACTGTACAATAATATATTAATTTTGTAACAATTTACATTTGACTAATGTATACCTACAGGGTTCTTGGAAAAACACCAACAACCTCTTAAAAGGTCATTGTACTCATCATTATGAACAATTTTTACTATGGGACCAAACATAAAAAATCTGCTGTTCCCTATATTTTTGTTCGTATAACTCGTCAAAATGTAGGGAACAGCTGATTTTTTTTCGGAAATTCAGGTTTGGTCCCATTGTAAAAGTTGTTCATAATTATGAGTACAATGACCTCTTAAGAGATTGTTGGTGTTTTTCCAATAACTCTGTATAACGTAATAGGCTTGGCCTGCCATGTAAAAATGTAGGTAAAATAAGTCAGTAATTAATATTAAGATAAGCTACATTGAATGTTGTGCATTTTATATGTTGTATTTTTATGTACTTATTAAAAACGTTTAACAATTATAAAAACAACTGTTGTGTTTTATTGTAATGTTAGTTCAGTGTTACCATGCAATTATTTTTTACAACAATAATGGGTAATTGAGATTATTGTGATTGATGGAGGCAAAGTAAGATTATTTATTTTTATTGGGTTGTAAACTTGTAAGATCCCACAGCTGACTATTCTATGACTTCCTTTTGGCTAAATTAAAAAAAAAGGCTAATTATACACTTAATGGTATACCTACCTGCATAACTACTCTAACGGCCTATTAGAGTAGTTTTAACACTAGAAATTAATATATGTTTTTTTTTTATTGCTGAATGGGCCCGCTCTTGATCTCGATCACGCCTGATGGAAAGCGATGGATGAGATCTGTGATGGAACGAGCGTGCCCAGAAGATGCCTAAGGCACTGGAACTCCCACGCATCGACGAAACACAACAGGCTGCTTGACGCCGGACTCCGGTGGGAGGGTGGTCGCAAGCCAGACGAGCGTTAGCCCTACCACCGCAAGGGAAGATTTGGCCAGTCAAATAAATGTTGGGTGTGACTGTCCAGGATGCGTCGAGCGCTCGGTTTAGTTGAGTAACTGGCGGAACAAACTGCGCTACACGAGGAGGCTTCTTCATGCATCCCAACCATGTTCCATTAATAATGGGTGTACGTTAGTAACATCTCGTTAGTCTAAACAAACGAAAGCGCTGCTGCTGAGCCTGACGTCCTCGGTTCGATTCCCAGGTCGGGCAGTGTTATTGTAGTGTTGGTTTTCAGGTTTTCTCAATAGGCTCGCTTCTCAATGGTTGCTGGCAATAGGGTCGCCCCTATTATATGGGACTTACCTAAACATAACTAGCGAAAAATGGGGGTGTACCTACTATAGGTCAGGTCTGCCTCGCCTTTTGGGGAATACATGGGTTATGTAATGGCAAATATTTATACCACAGCATGGACTGTTCCTAAATTCCCAATTAATTTTAACAGATAGAGAAGATCAGATGAGGAGCTCATAGCTAAGTAATAACACTAATAACGGCCGCACGGGTGGATCGATCAGGTTAAGCTACGCTTGCCCGACCACAACGTAGTTGGGAACAGGCTAGGCAGGTGATGAGAAGATGAACAGTTTATATAATCAGCCTATAATGTTTCTACTGCTGGGACACAGGCCTCCTCTCTTCGAGAGGGAGTGGGCCGTAATCCACCACGCGGGCCCAGTGCGGGCTGGTACCTACCTAGATATCACAAGTCTTCGAATTTTTAGTTCTAGGACATGCCGTTTTCCTTCACAGTTTTGAGAGCAGTGGTGATGGAATTATTATCATCATCTGCCTAGCCTTTTCCCAACTATGTTGGGGTCGGCTTCCAGTCTAACCGGATGCAGCTGAATACCAGTAGGCATTTTACATGGAGCGAGTGCCTATCTGACCTCCACACCACAGTTACTGGGTAATACGATACCGCTTGCTAAGACTGGTTGTCAGACTTTCGTTCTTCTGACTACCAGTAACGACTGTCAAAGATCCACGAATGACAGCCGGGACCAACGGCTTAACGTGCTTTCCGAGGCACAGAGGGGTCTCGGTATGTAAAGATGGTCACCCATCCACAGACCAACCGTGGCAAGCGTAGCTTAACCTGATCGATCGACCTGTGCGGCTGTTATTATTTAGCCACGACACCAAGTAAAGCGCCTGCGACCTACAACTCGGTAAGTTGGGGTCGTTGCCACTGAGCCACCACTGATCAACCGTTCAGCTAAGATTTATCTGAAAGCCGTTCCGAAAATAAGGTGTGAAAGCGCACGAAACAGATAAACTATTCGTATTTAGAACAATAATTTGGATGTTAGCGCGTAAGTAGTGACGTAGGTAAGTGCACTTGCATTTTCCTAGTATTGCTGGCTGTTTGCCACGTTATGCCGATAATTATTGGCTTAATTTCCCTCCACCTGGAGAAGTGCATCCTCAATTCTATGATTACTACTGTCTAATGCCCGAGTTACACGATTACGAGTTGCGATCGACCTTTTTAAGTCAATGTCGCTTTTAATTAGCCGTTTAGTTAATGGGACGTTTAGTTAACCGCCTAGCCTTTTAACTAAACGGCGGCCATTCAACTAACGGCCTGAATCATATTCAATTATAGTTTAGGTTGGAAGTCTGTAACTAATCACGCGTGAGTCGAATTGTTCGCAGTACCTAACTAAGCCAGGGCACCCCGACCAAATGAGTTAGGTTAGAACTGTGATCAACCGCGTGCGAGCCGAAGAGCGAAGCGAGGCGAGCACTAGGTACCTACCTACTTCCAAAGGCCAGAACCTGTTGGCTGCGACATCAAAGTCAAAGTCAAAGTCAAATCATTTATTTCAATTAGGCACAGTAAAGGCACTTTTGAACGTCAAAAATTATAGTAAAAACAATTGATTCTAGTCGCCCATTCCAAAAGGTAGTTTTCGTATGGAGAAGAATGGGCAAGAAACTCCACCGTTACTCTTTTAAAATGTTTTACAAGTTCTGTATAGGTACATTAATTATATAATTATATGTGAAGACGATGCATCTAGAATAAAAATTAGTCTGCCAACAAAAGGTAAAAAGAATTAAAAATAAAGCAATGACAGGTAAATCAATTATGTGATAGATACATGGTGCTCACATATTTACAACTATTGTTAAAGTAGATTATTTTTATATAATTTTAACAAGTGTGTGAGTTACTGTAGCCACAAAAAGTAAAACTAATGTCATAAAAAAAATATATAAATTAAATTAGCGACCAGTTTGATTTTGTCTAGACTCTAGATTGTCCTATGGAGCAGGACCAGCATGTTTCCAAGCATTCTTATCTTGGATGTAATCTTCTAATTTGTAATATCCTTGTTTACAAAGTGTACTTTTAATATGAGTTTTAAATTTTCTTTCATTTAATTGCAATATGTCACAAGGTATTTTGTTGTAACATTTAACACAGTACCCCATAAAAGATGTCTGTACTTTAGATAATCTGAAAAAAGGTTGATCTAATTTATCTTTATTTCTAGTATTAAAATTATGTCTATCACTTATTTTATTAAAAAGATGTTGATTTTTTCTAACGTACATAATATTTTCATAAATGAATTGGCAAGGTACCGTCATGATATTAACCTTTTTAAATAGTTCCCTAAGAGATTCGCGGCGACGTAGATTGTAAATGGCTCTGACAGCTCTCTTTTGTAAAATAAAAATGGATTCAATGTCAGCAGCCCGACCCCATAGTAAAATACCATATGACATAATACTGTGGAAGTAACTAAAATAGACCAAACGTGCGGTTTCTACATCTACATCAACATGATATTACTTAGTATAAATATATTAACTGTCATTTTGGTCTAGCAGATTAAAAAACAGACTTTAGTCACTTTAGCCTAGACTAGAGTATTAATAGATAAGTAGGTAGGTACTTACATACTTAACTATCCTCATTTTTAGGCTAGTAAGCTAGTGAAAAAGGTAGTAAGTTAGCTTTGATTAATATAATCAAAGTAAGTTAGTTAGTTAGTTAGCATTCCCCTCCACTGATTTTACTATCCTGCGGGGTAATTGCGTAACACACTATCAATCAGTAGCAATAGCTTTCATTTTGTTAGTTCAACAGCATTCATTGCGTTATTGTTATTTACGTTGTTGATGAGACAAATTTTCCGAACATATGAAGCAATAGATTAGCAATATACTTCAAAATGATTTTACTCTACGGAGTCAGTCACCGCAATACTAACCCGGGCCTGTGCCGGGGCATAATGCTCATGAATTTTACGGAAACTTCAAAGCGTTTCTGAGAATTGTCGGTTTTGAATAAGCGCCAAACTGGCGCTAAAATTGTGAAAATAAACAGAGCTGTTCGACATTTCAAAGATTTATAGCAGAATTTTATAGAATGTACCTAATGTGTGTAGAGACTAGAGATATGTTATCATTGTTAGGCTGCGTTCAGACGACACGCGCCCGCTAAGCGCACGCCACGCGTGTCAGCACCCGCGTCTAACCGACGCACAAAATTTGCGCGTGCCGAGCGCGGGGCTAAGGCGGGCACACCGCGTGTACCCGCCTTAGCCCCGCGCTCGGCACGCGCAAATTTCAAAGCGAGTTTAGACGTGGGTGCTGACGCGCGTGGCGTGCGCTTAGCGGGCGCGTGTCGTCTGAACGCAGCCTTATACCTAACCTCGTGATGGGGACGACAAAAATGCACAATGGCGTGCTCTCTTTTGAATCAAACAAAATTCAACTTTATTTTTTGTGGCACATCCTTACTAATATTATAATTAGGTATGCGAAAGTGTGTCTGTCTGTCTGTTACCTCTTCACGCTTAAACCGCTGAACAGATTTAGATGAAATTTGAGGTACTTATAGAGTAGGTATAGTTTGAGTCCCGGGAAAGGACATAAGATACTTTTTATCCCGATATTCCCACGGGATCGAGACTTATGCGGGTGAAACCGCGGGGCGCAGCTAGTTTGAATATAAGTAATTGCACACGCACCGGTGGAAATCCTATAGGCCCATAGATATATGAACGAAGTTTCTGTTTTTTACATTTCTATGTATAGGCCTGATCGTGTATTGATTATACTGATCAGTATTGCCATGATGAAGAATAGGTAGGTAACTACTTACTTACTTAGGTATGTAGTAACGTGCCAGCCAACACATTTGTTTTCCGCTACTTGAATTTGTTTACCAGGAAAAACCAAATGAGTAATCTCACTTCGAAGTAGTCTAATATCAGCATGTACCTACTTATTAAAGTTAATCATCCTTTTCCTCTGTACCGTCTCCAACCTGGTAAAGTGGGGCTACCTTGAAGGAACTGCAGTAGGATGTGATGGTAACATATCTACTGGTTACCTACCTACTTACTCTTTGTAATCCCAATGGTATTTTAGTACTAAGTACCTATGGTACCTAAGTCTGATTGTCGGTTATAGTTCGGTTAGTCATCCGATCAAGTCTGAATAAGGAAGAACTGCACGAACAGTGAAATAAAATGATTGTGTAATGTAAACAAATACTGGTTAGTTATAAACTAAATTAAGAAAAAAAAACGTGATTCGTGATTTATGTGACCAATCAATCGCAGTCACGCTGTGGCTATCTCAGTACCAGAGCAATTGAATAAACAGTTCTTCAGTCGAGTCAAGACACAGTGATCTTTTCTTTTAATTTTTTTTATAGGTAGGTACAGGCAGAATTTTTCTGTTACGTCAATCGTTAGAAACAAGCCGAAAATTTACTTGGTCTACAACGGAAAGTGAAGTTATACCTAACCAACCAGCCTACAGCAAGAAGCTCCAAAGTTCCACCAGTTGGCACGCATCCACCAGCCATAGCTCCGAAACCGCTGAAGGAACCCACGTTTCCTAAAAGCGGCGAAGTGAATTCACTCCAAATTCCCCAAACTGAAGACGACCAACTATTACTTAATTGGACCCTTGAATTTGTAAGATGAAGCCACTATTCCACCAAACGGTGCTAAGAATGTCCCAAATAGATCTACGAAACTACTAAACGAAGCCTCGGATATTTCAAATGGAGTTACGAATCAACCAACAGGAGCCACGGATACCCCAACACTATACACACGGCTACACATCAAGCTATACATTTCCAGTTTTAGCTGAACTCGCATTAAGTATCTAGGTTTTTCGTAGAATCAGAAGTCAGCTTATACTGGTTACTAGCTGACCCGTGCCCACTTCGTTGGGCGGTAAACATTTTAACTTGTGATGAAATTATGAGTGTGGTTCGGTACTGCGATGTTCTCGCGCTTTGGCTAGCGAGCGTTCAGCGCTAGACTACCTATCCCTTGTTACAGAGACATGCTGCCTTAAATCACTGAGACGCTGCGCACGTTCAGCGCTGGATTCCCGAGCACGGGCCTGCGATGTTCTCACAGTTTGGCTTGCGAGCCGCTGCGAGCGCTCAGCGCTAGACTCCCTATCCCTTGTTACAGAGACATGCTGCCTTAAATCACTGAGACGCTGCGCACGTTCAGCGCTAGATTCCCGAGCACGGACCTGCGATGTTCTCCAGCTTTGGTTAGCAAGCCGCTGCTGTGAACGCTCGGAGCTAGATTCCCCAGCGCGTGCTTGGAAATATTTTCTCTATTCCTCGAGAGGCGCTGATGATTTTCAAGAGGGCGGTAAACATTTTAACTTGTGATGAAATTATGAGTGTGGTTCGGTCCTGCGATGTTCTCGCGCTTTGGCTAGCGAGCCTCTGCGAGCGCTCAGCGCTAGACTCCCTATCCATTGTTGCAGAGACATGCTGCCTTAAATCACTGAGACGCTGCGCAAGTTCAGCGCTAGATTCCCGAGCACGGGCCTGCGATGTTCTCACAGTTTGCCTAGCGAGCCGCTGCGAGTGCTCAGCGCTAGACTCCCTATCCCTTGTTGCAGAGACATGCTGCCTTAAATCACTGAGACGCTAGATTCCCCAGCGCGTGCTTGCGAAATATTTTCTCTATTCCTCGAGAGGCGCTGATGATTTTCAAGAGCAGACTCTTCCGTACGGCGTACTCGAGCTGCTCTTGTCTGGGATGTCTGACGGGAAAGTTGTGATTTCTTTTTAGGCATGATAAACAATCGCTGAAACTGTCCGATATCCCAAAAACAGAAATACCACAGCTTCGAACTCGAAGAATGAGAACGAAGTAGTATTTGTGTTTTAAGAAACCGAGCAACCAAAACAATTTTAAAGACCAACAACATCCAACCAACAGTAACTACTTAGTGCGTACAACTCACCTACCTAACGACGAAAGTGAAATAATAACTGGAGAGCGTCATTATGCACAACGCCATCTATGGGTAAATGGATAAAACGTCCGTACAAAGCATGTTCTAATGCGGTTCGTGAATGGACGGCGGCATTTTCCGATTTAGTAATTTTATATTATCTTCGAAACTATTTAACCAATTGACATACTGTTTTGGGCAAATCGCATCTCTACGATGTTCTTGTGATCATAATAATATTTTTTTCGATAAGGTTTAATATTTTGTTGTTTAAAAAATCGTCCAAAGGTAAGTACGTCGAAAAATACTTTTTTTAACACATAAAAGCTACTATATCTTCTAAAATATAAAAGATAGAAATATGGTGTCCCGGACTTTTTTGTAGAACTATTCAAAGCGGACCAGGTTGCTATACATTGTTTTCAATTATATACAACTGTTAAGGCAGCGCATGCAAATAACTCTGTTGTAAGAGCAATTTTTTTCCGCCTGGCTAGACAAAAATTGAGATAGTTCCGCTAATATGCATGATATCTTTATAATTTATAGCCTATAGCACTCCCGAATAATGTAGCTTTCTACCAGTGAAACAATTTTTAAAATTGGTTCATTACTTCCGGAGATTACCCCCTACATACAAACTTACAACTTACAAACTTACAAACAATTTTACCTCTTTATAATATTAGTATAGATTAGTATTAGTATAGATGTAGGTATAGCTTGATGTGTAGCCGTGTGTACCCGCAGGATCTACTATAGGTACTGTGCGGGCAAATGTAGCGTAGGACCAACTGGGAGAGGACATAATTATCCAACAGTGCACTGTGATAGACTGAATTAATTGATTATCTACGGGTGCATGATATCCAAAAGAATCAGTGAATAATAAAACTGACTGATCACATTCCTGGTGATTTGATCTACCAGTATAATCTCAATTTTTTACACATGGCATAAATAACTGACAATGTGGCTACATTTGTAACGGGCGGGAACTAATATTAGGTCTTATCTTAACAATCCGATCACTCATTATAAAAAAAAACAATTTTGTTTGATGAACGCTGAACATTGTAGCTAAAAACTAGAAAGTTGACTAGTGATTAGTGAAAACTAAACGTATCTATGACTAAGGCTGCATTCCGAATTATGCCATAATCGCTCACAGCGCTCACATCAATCATTATTATTTGTGTTCTGATCAAGATATCACGATTATGACAGCTGAGAGCTGTCAGCTGTCAACAATGTGGAACGCTCATGACCGCGCTCACAGTGCTGGCTCAATGTCAAAACTATATATTCACTTGAATACTCACGGTTGGATTACAGTATGTATTTCTTTGTGTATAGTATACACCACATTTCTTCTTCTTCTTTGGTTAGGTGGCGAGTGTCAGCCAGGAGCACAGTTTCGAAAATGCCACGTTAGTTTAAAGATTTAATTAAAGATATGATGCAACTAAAAGAAAAACAGCACCACTGTCATTTTTGTCAGCGGTCATGGTGATATTATTTTATGGCATGGTCGGCGGCTAAGTAATATCAGCCGCATGGGTCGATCGATCAGGTTAAGCTACGCTTGCCGCGGTTGGTCCGTGGATGGGTGACCGTCTTTACATACCAAGACCCCTCCGTGCCTCGTAAAGCACGAAGCCTTTGGTCCCGGCTGTCATTCGTGGATCCTTGAAAGTCGTTACGGGTCGTCAGAAGCCCGAAAATCTGACAACCAGTCTTACCAACGGGTATTGTATTACCCAGTAACTGGGTTGTGCAGTCGCTCCATGTAAAATACTGGTATTCAGTTGCATCCGGTTAGACTGGAAGCTGACCCCAACATAGTTGGGAAAAGGCTAGGCAGATGATGATGGTCGGCGTTATAGCAGATGTGAGTTCTATGTACAGACGCCAGCACATCAACCTACACCTAACTGTCAAATTTTCCCAATCAACATTGAACCTTATGCTTTAGCGATAAAGTTGAAAATCTATTACAGAAATCTGACAGATTGTAGTAGGTTGATGTGCTGGCGTCTGTACTATAGTGCTACCATTTACCGGGTAATATGTCTTTCATTGACTTGAATGAGCCCTGGCGGCTGATAGTATGTCATGCTCACACAAATGTCTCGCTGACGGTGGCGTGTGTGTTGGATCATTTAGCTCCCTTCAAAATGGTTGAGCTGAATGGTGCTGATCTATGCGTCATGTTCGTGAACGGGCGCCGTCAGTTGGGGCTGGTCATCACTCAGCTGCTTCGGCTTATTTTGAATTGTTGTTTTGTTACTATTTGCTGTACTCTGGACGCTTTTAACGCGTAGTAAGTTTCTTTTTTTACATCGTTCTCACATAATTATAAATTCAAAATAAATGATGTAACTAATATTTTTGTAAAACTATAATTTAAAAGAGTGTCCATGGAGTTTCTTGCCCGTTCTTCTCCATAGGTACCTACGCTTTGGAATGGGCAACTAGCTTCATATTTTCTGACTGACCGACTTCTTGACAATTCAAAAGTGCCTGTAAATGGTTTAATTGAAATAAATGCTTTGAGTTTGAGTTTTTGAGTTTGAGCAAGATGGCGCATTTCATGATGCCATCTTTATCGCGCTCAGCACGCTCATTCGCTCAAATCAATTACAGCGCTTCTCGGAACGCACCCTAAAAGTTTGACGATTCGACTTCGACATTCATTCAAATCAAATCAATAAAATCTGAATGAATCATCATTGATTTGATTCAACTGTGAAACTGAAAAAAACAAGTGCAGTGCAACAAATAAATGTTTTGTTAACAAGTGCCAAATTACGAATCTCACAAAAATAACTTGTGATTTCAAGTGCAAATGAATATCTTTACGATTATTGGAAGGTGGGTCGTCTTAGGGGCGGTTATTTAAAAATAAAGAAGACGTACGTAGAAGATTTTCCTAAAGGTGCTAAAAATAGATAGCAAAATCGGAAAGGTAATTCATTTTTAATTAAAAGTTCTGAATTATAAATAAGTCATAAATATATTTCGTGGTTGGAACTGACTCAGAAATTGGAAGTTATAGATATTTATTCTCTGCCAGCTTTCTAAAATTTATTATTAAAGAAAAAAGAAGGGAGTTTTTATAGCCATACACCAAGTAAATATATACTAAATAACTATAATTATTACACCTGAAAAAAGGAATTTACGACAGCAGATACAGAAAATATGTCGCAATCTGCAGCAGATGCCAATGCAATAACTCATGTGAACAATGCAAACGTGGAAAATAAGGCAAACGCCCCTGCCTATCCTGACGAAGCAGCACCAGTAGTAATAACAACTCAACCTATGATGAATGATCCCACTGATGAAGAACTGGAGAAGAAAAAACAAGAGGAACTGCAGAAAGAGCAGAGAAAAGATCATGACGACATAGAAACAACCGAAGCTGCCGATGACTGCATCTGGTGCTGTTTTACTAGCGCCCACTGTTTACGCGACTGCGAATGCCCTAGCTGCGATGACTGCTGTGATGGTGGTAGTGGAGACTGTTGCACCGGGTGCTGTGACAATGGACAGTCTGCAGACGTCAACATAAATGGAAATGATTGTGTGGACTGTCTTGAGTGCTGCACCACTTGTTTTGAATGTTGTAGTAGTGATTAGGTTATTTTTATTTTCATCATCATAACATCACACCTGTAATCTCTGAAGGATTACGACGAGGTGTACACACGGCTACACATCAAGCTATACATAACCAGTATAAGCTGAGTTCTGATTGTACGAAAAACCTATACAATCCGAGGTCAGCTCAAACTGGAAATGTGTAGCTTGATCTGTAGCAGTGTGTACAGTCAACAAAAGAGATCAGTATGCAGGATCGTCGGATATAGTTGAAATTTAGCAAGAAACCAATGGATGTTGTTGACTGAAATTTAATTTGGTAAATGAGCTGTTTGTTTTCTATTAATAAAATTAAATTTTATTCTAGAACATCTATCGGTTTCTTACTAAACTTTACTATATTCAATGATCCTGCATACATATCACATTTCGCCAGTCATGTTTAAGTGCTATGTAACAACCGCATGGGTCAATCGAAGGTAAACTATGCTTGCCGCGGTCGCTTCGTGGATGAGTGACCATCTATTATTATGGAAACGCCTCAGTGCCTCGGAAAGCATGTTAAGCCATTGACCCGGGCTGTCATTTGTAGATCTTTGACAGTTGTTATGGGTAGTCAAAAGCTCAAAAGTCTGACTACCAGTCTTACCAAGGGCTATTGTGTTAGTTACTGGGTTGTGAAGGTGAGATAGGCAGTCACTCAATGTAAAACAATGATATTCAGCTGTATCCGGTTAGACTGGAAGACAACCCCAAAAATAGTTGGGAAAAGGCTAGGCAGATTGACTTAAACTACCTCCAAACTTCAGCCTTATTTTTATTTCCTTATTGGACTCTTTATGCCAAGTTATTCAGAGAAAATATTATTATATTGTTATTCAACTATTTGTAAAATATACTATGATATAAAATATTATATTCATACATAAGAAAATATAACCTCTTCTCGTAAGTTGGTAGAGATAAACCATTTTAAAAATGAACGCCCCTCCACTGCTTGTTGCATACACATTTCAAATGTTTGTATAGAGATTTTAGTGGAGGGGCGTGCAGTTTAATAATGGTTTATCTCTAACTCCCTTACCACAAGACATTAGGCATTAATTTAATATTTTATATAGTTGTTGTGGTTATATGTTGTAAGATTTATATTCTAGCTTTTTTAAATTGATGTAAATGCGTTTGCAACATTTACAGTAGGTACAGCGCCATATTTTTATATCTCTTGTAAGTACAATGAAATTGTATCCCTATTTTTTTTTATCTATAATCTTAGTGAGAACACACCCTAATTGTGTAACCCATTTTCAATCTCAATCTGAATCATTTTGAAGGACATTGTTAATCCATTGCTTCATATGTTCTTAAAATTTCTCTGCTCAACAACATACCTAAATAACGCAATTAATGGTGTTGCACTGTCAAAATGAAAGCCATTGCTATTGTTAGTGTGTTCTCAATTACCTCGCTGTTACATTTTAAGAGCTGTTAAGGTAGGTATAGTATTATTAAATGCTTTATAAAAGCATTGCCCTCTATTTAGATTATAAACATGTTTTAACCTTTTCGCCGCCAACGTACACAAAACGCAATGCCTCGCCGAGCGCCAAGCTATAAATGTATAACTAAATATATAGTAAACAGTAGTGATGGGGATATCGTCATATCGATGAATAAGATTTGTACGCGTAAAGTTAAGATTTAAAGTTGATTTTACGAATATAAATAAAAACTGATTAAATATTTCCAGATTTGTTTTGTTTCACAGTATCCTTAATAAGAAAAAACAGTATAAATTATGAGAATCAAAGAAACTAATACATAACTCAATTAGAACTATAAGGAATGGGGTACATCTCTATTTGTTTCATGATCTCATTCTTTAACTTCATATCAAGTTATTGGCACTGAGGGCACGTTGAATTCGATTCTGATCAGGGATGGGGTCTATGGTCTTTCTTTCTTCTATTTTTGTTTATTCCTGTGTTTTTTTAATAACTTCAGTTAACGTTTTTTACCGTAGGTATCTAAGTGGCAGAATTTTTAATTGTTTTTAAAGTGTTTTTTGAAATGGAAAGTAACTATATATTTAAATTCTATCACGCTTGTAGCCGTGTACTTATCAAAGCATTGTTTTTTAAGTGTTGTTTCTGTTCTTTTCTTAACTCATGTATTGTATTTACCATAATAGTGTATGGAGTACAAAAACAGTAGGTAAATCTACTGTAATTACAGTGCATCTGGAGATACTGGGCTCACCGAACATTTTACATACTTATTGAATTCCTACTCTTTGATGAATAAACATTATTATTATCATCCAGTTAGACATACCTCAGAATTATCTTCTGGTTCAATGTTCTCCACAAAATACTCCGAGTCCGATTCCACACCTTGCAAAATTTTAAGAAGTTCGTCCGAATCAAGTTCTTCACTTATTTTTCTATTTGTTATCAAGTGAAAGAAAGAAAGATGCGTGCGCGCGAATCCGATTTTGTGCTGCACTATGCCAAAGTGACCTTGACAGCCGCACGCCTATGACGTCACTGACCAACTTCTATAGTAGTTCGTGGCACTCGGTGGCGCACAGGGGCATAGACGACCAATTTTTTTGTAGAGATGGGAAAATAACTATCGACAAGAATTGGTAACAACTTTATAATTACGTATCGGCATCTACCTGAAGGTCGAAATTCATCTACTATCCTTTGTAATGAAGTAGATAACTAAGTTCATATTTTATTGACCTCAAATTGTTTTCGATATTCGTAACTTTCTGTATTTATAAATATTTCAATGGTGAAATCAACCTTTCACGGCACATCACTGGCCAACTTGATATGAAGTGATTGGCGTTCTGAGGAAAGTAACAAAATTCGGATTTTCTGTTTTTGCCGATTTTAGGACAAACTAGGGCTTATTTTGTGTAGAAAAATAAAAAACGGGGTAGTAGACAGTGCTATCTTAAATAATAAAATGGAACAAAGCTTTTAATCACAGTAAATTTATTTTAATAAGATAGTTAAAATTAACAACTTCTATAGAAGTTGTGGCGCTGGTGGCACGAAAATCCCGAACTTCTATAGAAGTGCTTGGCGGTGAAAAGGTTAATTAATAAGGTATTCTTCTTAGCATGTCGATAAAAATCTAAATGGTCTCGGCCTAGAATTATTCGGCTACTTGTTTGGCGCCATCACTAGCGTCCATCAATTCCTGTAACGTGCAGCTGACAGGACACGATATGAAGTGCCCCATCGTTTGTGGAACAACACCACATTTACACTCCAAGGCGGAGTCACCTATGAATCTCCACCTGAACAGGTTTTCCTTGCTTCGGCCAAGCTGGGTCCGGAGTGTCTATTTAAATCTTACCTTCATAATTTTAATGTTAAAAATTTTATATGGCTAAGTATATAACTTTATTTCTATTTACACTAGGTACAATTTTGTAAAGTGTAGGTTTTATACCTATTATTATTTGTTAAGAACTTGCGACTTCGTCCGCGGGAAATTTCTTGCTCCTCAAAGCCCCCAACCAGCAGGTTAGCAGCGGTAGCCAGCAATTATTTTACTGGAACTACCTACCTGTCATGTTTAATTATGATAATGATTAATTAATATTTACATTTTAACTAATGAAAACAGTACAAAACTAGCCATCCTAATTAGGTGGCTAATTACTCTTATTTTACTGGGTATACCTGTGACATAGGATCGGTATAAAAACCGGCTGAAATGAAATAGTTGGACTGGAATTATCTTACGTCGAAAAGAGATAGATACCTACATTATGACTGACATAATAATTAATATTCCTTGACTCGTGAGTGTAGCCATTTTTTTATAATTCTGTGACTTACTATTAATAAGTAAATAGTTATTATGTAAAAGGCCTGCCATTTTGTTTAGATTTAATACCTATAGGTACATAAACGCATTTGCAGACGTTATTTTGGTGCTAACTTATTTATAATTGTTATTGCTGCAGTCAGAACTGAAATGGACTTTTTAATATTTTGTTACAAACAAGCTGTTAATATAATTTTCTATGCTTATTAAAGCTATTATTAAGTCAAAGCTAGGTATATAATTATGAGTAAGTATACAGGGTCAAATTAAATTAGTTAACGAAACTCCGCAGACGTGATGGGTATATCTAAACACGATAAAATAAAAATAAAAAAGGATTTGATGATATTTTTGGCGACCGCTTGTTATGTTACTAAAAAAAAAACAGATTTCTCAACTCAATCTTCATTTGATTTTAGAAAATAATGTTTAGATATCGAAATCCATCACGTCTGTCAGTGAAGTTTACACAAAAAAAATGGTTTAAACTGATGATATTTCAAGTGACTAAACACTACCTGCGGTTGATGCCCAAAAAAAAAAAAAAACTTAACAAAAGAGTTTATTTTTTGTTTTATCATATATTTAGATATCGAGAACCATCACGTCTGCGGAGTTAAGCTAACTAGGTAATTTAATTTGACTCTGTATATAAGGTAGGTTCTACCTTTAAATAAGTCTTATATAGGTACATGTATGAATTATAATATTATTAGGTACGTCACCGTATGATTGTGAACACCGTTAGTTAAATTATTAACTAATGATGTTCCGTAAAACGGGGTGAATAGGGATGCAGGGGTGAATCGGGACGAAACTTTAAAATGGATTTTAACATTGAAATAATATTTCTTTTTTGCCAAAAAGGACTCTAATGTGTTTACTATACCTATTGTAATTAACGGTTAAGTGTCCTTATTGGCAAACTATATGACATCAACGTTGAAATCCATTTTAAAGTTTCGTCCCGATTCACCCCTGCATCCCTATTCACCCCGTTTTACCGGTTCATAATTATTATAGTGACAGTGTTCAAGTCAATTGTACTCATCTTTGGAGCTATTGCTGTTTTTATTATTATTAGACCCCGACATAGTTGGGAAAAGGCTTGATGACATGCATTTATTAATAACTGCTGTAATAATAAGGTGCCTATTTGTATACTTGTTATATAGTACTTAGTGATACTGTTATATGAATGTTTTACTAAATAACGGGACAATAATATAGAATAGAAAATTTATTTAATAATTATTATTAGTAGGAGGAATGAGGGACATGTCGTGAGAAGTTTTGAGAATGTTTGTAAGAATAGAGACAACCAAAGAAACGATGGATGGATTGTGTAAAAGATGATAAAGGTGCTCACCTGGAGCGTTCGCCTGTAATGTAACATTTCAGATTCGATTTTCAGCATTACTTTACAATACCTGACTGACGAGCATTCGCCTGTAATATAATATTAGATTCGATTTTGAGCATTTTGATTACAAGTGATATCAAAATATTAGACTTTGTATCATCAAGTTGCGCACTGTAATGCTCGGTTTTCCTCCCTCACTGATGTAATGCTCGACTCTGCAACGTTACATTACAGGCGAATGCTCCAAGTGAAGGAGCACCTTTATACATATATGTCGCAGCAAACTGGTTAGCTAAATTAGCCGTTTAGTTAACCGCCTGGCCTTTGGAAGTACCTAGTGCTCGCCTCGCTTCGCTCTCTCGGCTCGCACGCGGTTGATCACAGTTCTAGCCTAAGCCATTTGGTCGGGGTGCCCTGGCTTAGTTACTGTGACCAATTCGCCTCGCGCGTGATAGGTTACAATTCCAAACTAAACTATAATTTGAATATGATTCAGGCCGTTAGTTGAACGGCCGCCGTTTCGTTAAAAGGCTAGACGGTTAACTAAACGGCTAATTAATTAAACCAGTTGGCTGCGACGTAGACACTACAGGATGGCCGGGACATCGGCGCTCAACTGTAACCATGGATTCAGTACATGATTCTAAACCTTTCTGCGATGAAGCTTTCCCTCGGTAAGAAAAAAAAATTTTAGCTGTTCCATATAACCTTACCTCAAAAGGAAAAACGGAACCCTTATAAGATCACTTCGTTGTCTGTCTGTCAAGACATTTTTTCTCAGGAACGCGTGGAGTTATCAAGTTGAAATTAATATCAAATATTCAGGGCTGCAATCCCTTGAAGCAGTGACAAAATCAAAGTTCTAAGTCAACGCAATCAAAAGATACGGACGTTTGTGTTCCGGAATCAAAACCTATAGGGTACTTCCCGTTGACCTAGAATCATGCAATTTGACAAGAAGCAATGTCATGCATCTAGCTCAAGTAGAGGAAAAAAACCCGAAAACCGTAAATTTGTAGTTAAATTACCTACAAAAATCCCGTGATTATCTATTTACTTTAATTTATACCAAACCCTCGCCTCGGTGCACGAGTCCGACTCGCACTTGACTGGTTTTTTATTTTATTTCTAGTCTAGGGGTCTATAGACTCAAGTGCTGAATTCATGGTTAGTTTCCGCATCGATGTCCCTGCCACCCTGTAAAGGTACCTACAATCCTTTCACATAACAGTTATTTTACATCTGATTTTGCATCATAGTGATCTTTATTCTCGGTGCTTTAAGGTTGCTGTTGGTAAAATAACTTGGAAAGGACTGTAGCTAGATATGCGGTGAATACTTATAGAAAGGCTGAGAGGCGTAAGACATGCTGCGCTGAGATGAGGGAAGTAGGATCAAGTACAAAAGACTTGGTTGTATTTACGTAATAAAATGTATAGTTCAAAAGAGAACCTTTAAAGTTATTGGTAGGTGCTTCACTAACTATTTTATGTATTAACTTTGTATACAAAATAAAGTTAATTGTTATATCTATATTTATTGGAAATATATTAAACTTACATATTATATACCTAAATCACATAAAATATTGTATTATTTGGCATCCTTACTTTTTTCGTTTAGGCTAAGCGCGCACTGCGATGCGATTTTTTGAACCGCATGTTCATGCGTAATAAAATCGCAAACACATAATTTTTCAAGCGAATTCTGAAGTGATTTTTTTACCGCAGTGCGCGGTCTCTAGAATATTGGTATTGTTCACAGATTGGCGATTATTATCCGCAACGATTAAAATTCGTAGTGCGCGCTTAGCCTTAGCCTGTCGTTAGGTACGGGTAGTCTGGAGCCCAAAAGTCCGACAACCAGTCTTACCAAGGGGTATCCTGTCCTGTTACTCAATAATTGGGCTGTGGAGGTCAGTCACAAAGGCAGTCGCTCCATGTAAAATACTGGTATTCAGCTGGATCCTGTTAGACTGGAAGCCGACTCCAACATAGTTCGGAAAAGGCTAGGCAGATTGATTTTTTGATTGCCATTTACTGCTACACAATACAAGTTGATTTAAGGTTTTAATAAATCAATCTCTAAAAGATTGAATTACTGTCTTTAGTTTGGGGTAAGTGCGTAACACACTATCAGTAGCAGTAACTTTCATTTTGACAGTTAACAACATTCATTGCGTCATTTACGTTGTTGAGCAGACAACTTTTCGATCATAAATGAAGCAATGGATTATCAATATCCTTCGAAATGATAGAGATTGAGATTGATAGAGTGTTACGCAAATAGGATGAGTTTGAGTGTTGAAAATAAAAAAAAGTCCAAAAATACTTTTTAACATTTTAATCACACCGATCACAATACACATAAAATGACTAGATAGAGATACCTATACAACAATAAAATAGTTGAAAATTGCTTCCTTAAAGAGTATTATAGATAGACACAGACATTAACGATATTCGTTATCGAGTGACGTAGTGATGTCCGCAATTACCTCGTAATTGCTTTTATTAGGTAAAGATATTATATTCTTTATTCTCGGACAACAGTGATCCAGCGTGCTGGTAAACAATATTATAACTTATTACTAGTGTTAGCAGTTAAAATACAGTAGAGAAGAAGACAGAATAAATAGTATTTTGAGTGGATAAGACCAAGTTTAAAACAGAAGACGAACTAGCAGGGGATCGAGGGGGCGGGGGGGGGGGGACGTGGAGGGGGAGCTCAGGGGATCAGAACGGAAAATAAGGGCCTGTACACACCACGTTTTTTAAACGCGCCGTTGATGCGCGTTTGTAGCGATACGCACGCAAGTCAGACGCAGCCTGTAGACTTTTGCACACCTGTATAAATTCAAATACGCGTTTGTATCGATACAAACGACAGCAAACTGCTCTGTAGGATAAAAGCGCGCTGTCGACGCCCGTTTTAGAAACGCGCTTCGACGGCGCGTTTAAAAAACGTGGTGTGCACTGGCGTAAATCGTGAAAAGGACATACCCAAATTAATGTTTAGTGTTTATCTTTTTCACAAAACTTTTAATAATCGGAGAGTCGATGCTCTCCGCCAGTTTTTAGAATGCTGTTGCCACTCGCCCGCGACCTTGACAACAGTGACGCGGTTTTCTTGCGAATGACAGCGTGGAAGCCGTCAGTTCGGTTTTGCACAAACATAGTAGAAGCGCTGCACCATCGTGGCAGTCTCAACAGCATCCTAAAAATATCCGCTCCCACGCGTTCGTTGTACCAGGTGGTACGTTGATAAGGTTCAATGTCGCTTGCACGTCATAAAACATACATAATTATTATCAAGGTCTATTTTTGCTCTTAGACCAGTTTCATCTTAAGTGAAATTTCAATTTTTCTGTGATTATATACAGGGTCAAAAATTAGCTAGTGAAAATCCGCAGACTCATAATTACAAGTAACTACACTACCCCAGTGTGTTGATACTGTAATCAGCTGCAGTTAATAGAACGTAAGTATAGAGCTTAGAAAATCTTTCATTATTTGGTTTATCGTTTTTAGAGACTCGTTTCTCTGAAGTTTCGCTAGCTAATTTAACTTGACCCTGTATATTTATACACACATTCCTCTACCCAACCCTCCTAACCCCTATATAAGGTCTATCTATTTATACACGAAATATCTGAAGGGGTCATTGTACTCATCATTACGAACAACTTTTACTACGGGACCAAACCTGAAATCGCGAAAAAAAATCAGCTGTTCCCTACATTTATAAATAAAATGTAGAGAACAGGTTGCCTACCATGATCTAATTAAAAACGATTCAAAAGCAAGACATTTCAGGTTTAGGTTCCTAAACTGCATCGCTTGAGCTGCTCTATGGACGTCATCACGATTCACGATCAGGTTAAGATACGCTTGCCGCGGTTGGTCTGTGGATGGGTGACAATCTTTACATACCATGACCACTCCGTGCCTCGGAAAGCATTATAGCGGTTCGTCCCGGCTATCATTCGTGGATCTTTGACAGGACTCGTTACATGTCGTCAGAAGCCCGAAAGTCTGACAACCAGTCTTACCAAGGGGTATCGTATTACCCAGTAACTGGGTTGTGGAGGTCAGATAAGCAGTCGCTCCATGTAAAATACTGGTATTCAGCTACATCCGGTTAGACTGGATACCGACCCCAACATAGTTGGGAAAAGGCTAGGCAGATGACGACATCACTATTACTCGAAAACGAAGTATACGTAATATTTTTTTAATAGAACGTCTAAAATGACTAAGGGGCCGCTTCCACGAGCGAGAGAATCGCGGCGATATTATCGTCGTGCCACGTATTTCTATACACTCTCTGAGAACGTGTCTCCACACGGCGATATCATCGCCGCGAAAATTTGATGGCACGGCGAGACTATCGCCGCGATTCTCTCGCTCGTGGAGGCGGCCCCTAAACTACACGATACAGCACAGTTTCATAGTGAAATATAACGCGAAGAGAGTTGTGATCTATTTCCTATAAATATACAAACAATATTGTTGTACAAAACAATTCGGTATTTTGGCAAAATACGCTCCTACGCTACGCACACATTTCGTCGCTAATCTAACTAACTGACGTATCTGACATTTTGGACTAAGCCGACCTAATAATATAGTAATTTGATACATTTTCTAAGTCGAATCTGATGTCTGATCATGTATTCCGAACAAAATAAAAACAGAGATCTCACGAAGTGACGTATCTGTTAAAATATTTATTATTAAAACAATATTATCACGATAACAATAGTAGTAATACTGTACTGTAAAATATGCTTCGAATCAGTTACGTCACTTAGTTAGATTAGCGACGATTTTACATGCAATTTTGTTCTATGTTGTAGACCTCAAAAGTTTACATTGGATGGTATTGTACTTAATTCGGATTTTACTAGTCTGTGCCCTGCATAAGTTAAACTTTTAGTTAGTAAGTTTTAATATTAGTAGTTTTTGTTTTGTTAACCCAATAATATACCTATCTCTATAAATAATAAAGGCTATTGAAATCCTTGTTTACAATCGCTGTTATGTCCATTAGAACGAATATCAACTTTATGCGTTTGTAAATTACGTTGATTTCAGAATAATTAACACAATTGGAAAAGTCATTAGTATATTTGAAGATGCAGCGGAAACTGAACTTTATGTGTGGGTATTAAAATGGTTTTTCCAAAAGACAGTAACAATGTTTCCCTCACAAGTAGGTTTATATAAAAATAAATATTCGAATATCTAGAAATGATTTTTTTTGTATTTACGACACATATACAAAATAATGAGTAATTTATTCATTCCACTGTGTTCCATGTTATACTAGATTTTGTAAGACATCACAAAAAGACGCACGAGTCGAAATACCTAAAGAATTTACATCGTTGAAAGGCAAGTTTTCCTCAATGATATTGAGGTCATTGATCATTGCTTACAGGAAAGCTATTTATAGTCATAAAGATGGACGAACATTATATTATACAGTATTATTTTGAGGTCTACAACGCATTTAACTTATCGCTATCTAAGAATTTGATACAACATTGATATAATAAAATCTCTCAACCTTGGTGTTCTTTACTTTGTATCTTAGTTATTTAGACAACTAGATTTTTAAAATCTTATCTATAAAGTTTGCATATACATTTATAAACTAGTCACAGACTAAAATACATCTAGGGTCTAGCTGGGTAGGTACATTATTAAACAATATTGGGCATTAGGGGCTTGTTTATATCGGAACTAATGGCGCCATCTTGTTTTGCAATACAATTTTACAATTTTTTACCAAATACGCCCTGTCAATGTCATTTAAGAGCCAAAAGATCCTTACAGCATTGTACACACGGCTACACATCAAGCTATACATAACCAGTATAAGCTGAACTGAACTGAACTTCTGAATGTACGATAAACTTAGACAATGCGAGGTCAGCTAAAACTTGAAATGTATAGCTTCATGTGTAGCCGTGTGTACAGACGCCAGCACATCAAGCTACCCCAATCTGTCAAATTTCTTTGATAGATTTTCAACTTTACCACAAAGGAATAAGGATCATATTCAATTGGGAAATTTTGACAGATTGGGGTAGCTTGCACAGTGATCTTTATTCTCATTCTAGCCGACCACTTAACTAAGCGTTACCTAAGGTAGCGGCGCGGTACGGGAGGGGTGTGGTGACGTGATGAGCTCAGTAATTCCTCAACTTGTGAGAACTATCACCCCTTTCGCACCGCGCAGTTGCGCGGTGCGAAAGGGGTGATAGTTAGGGGGGGGGGGGGGTAGACCGATTAACTGAGACGTTGCCTGAGGTAACTACCTCAGGCAACGTCTCAGTTAATCGGTCGGCCTATAATAAGGTTGCTGCCACTGACAAATCTGTCAAAATCATTGTGATCTTTATTTTCATTATAATAAGGTTGATGTTGGGTTGCTGACATTGACAAGTCTGTCAAAATCCTTGTGATCTTTATTCTCGTTATAATAAGGTTGCTGTTAAAATAAAAACTGGTAAAATAACTGTGAACGCTGTACAGCCGATCTATTCTGTAAAAATCTCACCGTGAAAACTTAGGTGAAGTGAGCTTCAAGTGTGCTGTCATTCCACTTGATGCTAGGGATTGGTAGTGTTGAGAGCTCACTTCACATCAGTTTCACGGTGAGTTTTTTTTACAGAATAGCATTACAGGGTCCATTTTTTTGTTTTGTTGCTTCAACTTACAAAATGGCACCATAATTATAAATCAGGCTGAATCTACACAAAAAAAAATATTAGACTGTCAAATTCATTGGCTCTTTTGTTTTACATATATGTATATCTTGATTTAGTTGCCAATAGTTTATGTATCCCTCTCACCGAGAGAATGCCCGTGCTCCAGCAGTGGGACCATTATAAGCTGATTTTGATGATGATGAGTTTATGAATAACATTTCTATTGAGTGATTAGTGTTAACTGCTTAGCTAATTACGATAACATTTTATAAACAAGCGACTATCGTATTTTGTGAAGCTATCGCTACACTAATTTCATTATGTTTTGCTTGATAATACACGCCAAATACGCATTATAATTTCACTATACTTACTATGGTTATTTTTCGGGCTAGCGTATTTGAATGTCTACATGTATAATAATTATAATGTAGAATTTATCTAAATCTTAAACTGACTAGAAGCTTATTTAATATTTAAATAAATAAAATATTACTTATACTTAATTATTTTCTTCATATACTTTTAGTGACGTTTTAAAATGATAAAATATACATAATCATTAATAAAATAATGTATAATTAATGCTAAGGCAGGTACCGTTGAAACTCACGATAGTGACAATGATATGGCTGTATGATTGATTACTTAAAACTAATAATTTTCGAGCATTTATTATTTATTCGTAATTTGTGGCAAGAATTTTAAAATATTGAATTTCGCGGGCTACTCTGGCGCTGTCACCTTAATAAAAGCTTATTATAAGGAAGAAACGTGTTCATAACAATTTAAGTAATGATTTTTATTTAATTTACTAGTATGTATAAGATCTTATGTTACAGTTGAGATTAATTTGTAATGTTTAAAATCTCAGGAACTACTGAACCGATTGAGATAATGTGCAGCGTATTCTTTTTGAGTGAATCAATGTTTGTGTTCTTTTGAAAGTAAAATTATTATCCAAATACCTTAAATTTTAGTGCAAGAAATACCATTGTCAATGAAAAAAAACTTTGTAACTTCTTTATCCAAAATTCCAAACGTTATTTTGAAACCTGTTTGATTGCTAGTGATTATCGACCGTTTAAACGTCAGTTAACTTTAATAATCGTTTATAAATAAACCCCAGAATAATATTTAAGTACAAGTTCAACTTTAGAAAGGTTTTTTCAACTTTGGTGCAGTACTACCAATTTTTTTATGTATATTTGTTATGATAACAAAATAAGACATTTGTATACTACATTTTATTATAATCTACATTTGATGGCGGGCGAATGATTCGTATCTGATTATCACAATAGTGATGAGCATCGTATTATTATTTCTGGAGGGTTTATTATTAAGTACTTATTATTTTCCTACTATATTTTAATAAGTATATAATTATTTGAACTATTTATTGGCGATAGTAAATAGACACCGAACACGATCTATTTCTAGTTATTATCTATTATTATGTAAATACTGGGAGTCTGTTAAGCTAAAAACATTTGTATAATTTGCCTGTAGATATGTTACTTATTTAAAACACCGACCTAAGAGATTTTTTTGAAAATGGTATATTATTTTTTAACTTATATACGAATATTATTATTACAACAGTGAAGTACAGAACTCCCAAATTACAGAATAGATAATTGTTTTATGTTTATTTAGTTATTTAAATACACGCAAAAAATCGAAAATTGCAAATAAAGTACCCTGTGGTAAATCCCTGACTATATCCTAGACATTAAATAAATTCAATTAATTAATTATTTATGTTAAATAGTAATGAGAAAGAGCGAAAACAGCAATTCATAAACATAATTACTAGATGAGTATTCAAGTTGTATTGTAATATTAAAAAAAAAACGATATAATTACAGTAAAAGTAAATATTACTCTAATATTGTAATCATTATAATTTAAGTAACAATACAGAACAGTACTTGTAAAAATAATTACTACCTATAAACATAATTAATATTTGGAATGTCATAACTAGATTGTCAAAGAGAGATTATACAGTTTTTTTTAATTGTTTTAAAATATTTATATATAAGTGAATAATATTGTATAATAGGATACTCGTGAATACAATTTAATATGAATAAATACATATTTTCATTTAAACACATTTTCAAATATACTTAATAAAACGTTATAGTTTGAAAAACACCACATAGATATAATAAAAACTTCATAATTTGAATTATACTTAAATATTACTTTTTTTAAGTAATTGGCGATTACTTACTTTATAATGTAGGGAGTAGATTCTATATACTTTTTATATCTATTAGCGCAACAGTTACTGTTGAATATATATCAGGATTTTAGTAGTTGAGGGCAATGCGGGTATCCGATTTAAACGTTCTACAGATTATTTTATGTACAGACGCCAGCACATCAACCTACTACAATCTGTCAAATTTCTTTAATAAATTTTCAACTTTATTGCTGAAGGCTAAGGTTCAAAATTGATTGGGGAAATCTGACAGTTTCGGGTAGGTTGATGTGCTGGCGTCTGTACTATTAGACTTTATAACAAGCTAAACACCAATACTTGTTTTAATCGCGGTTATAAAAGTGAGAGTAGAACGATAAATACGGGACTAAGGCGCGATTGCACCACAAATCACTAACTGCACCGGTTGACGTCATCACGTCGTCTGTCGCTGAAAACCAGCGCTGGGGCTCTGTCTCGCAGCATTATGCTGATCGATAGCCGTTTTGCGTGGATATGGCGCATATTTTCCCCCAACATGTCCTTTTTTGTGTTTGTGTTCTTTCTCCTGCATATAAATTTTTTCTTTTTTTCGAAATGCGTTTAGCGCTAAACATACTTATTTCATCATTCTCTCTCTATAATCTTCAAACGATTGACAGAAAGAGAAAGGTGTTTTAAATACGTTTAGCATTAAACGTATATAATGATTTGTGGTGCAAGCCTAAGAGAAGCTCGCCTCATGTTGTCTCGCTCCCGCATATTATGACCGCGACTCCCACGACCTATGGCATACACTATGATATACCTGTTTCTCTATGCTATAGAAATAAATACCATTGAACAATAAAAGGTTCCTCAATTACTAAAATCCAGTATGTAAATATTTACTTACACCCATATTTATAAACGTAATAATTAGCGTCTGCTTAATTATACATTTTTTAACGTCCAACGTCCCCTTACGTTAAACAACGTTTATAAATAAGGCGCGTAATTTCTAAATGACAATATTTAAATATCTGTCTCTTTAAATATATTGCTAGGAGTTTCTAGATTAAAATGTATGTACCGTGAGTTGGGCGAGTCTGCAACCGTTTCTGTGACACTCTCGGGATCTTCCGGCTTAATATGCTTCGGAGATGATTCAGAATGAAACTCCTGACGGAAATTGCCTGGAAGGTTGAAAAATATCAATAATTTTTTCTGCTTTTTTAATAAGGATATGGTTATTATTTATTTTAAAATTAATTTTGTCAGAGTTTAGTTTCATCCAAGATAATAACAAAAAATATGAATATAGAGGACTTCAAAGGTATTGTAAATAAAAAAAAAACTACGCAAATCTACTGCTATATCTAATGGCAACCAAATACAGTAGTCAACATACATACACATAAAGTGCTAAATAAAAACAAAATCAATACTTACAAGCAAAGCGAACAACGACAACATCTAACTGAAAAATAACACATTACAACAACATGAAGATATTTTACGTAAGCGGATTTTCTAGACTTAAATTCTTTTAAATTACTGTAATCAAATAGGTTTAAAATTGAACTTAAATAAAATAAACACAATGTAACTTGTTAAAAGTTATGTAAGTATTTATTTATCCAAAAAAAAAATAGAATCACCCTACAGATTAGTTTACTTTTTTGCTGTGTGATATTGTTTCAAAATAAGTGTTAATTTTTTATTCCGAACAAATCGATGCTAAAAACTTCATGCAAAACTCTTTGTTAAAAAAAAAATAGAGCAAACAAAATAAAACTATGCATCAGTGCAAAGAACGTTTATTGAACGAGTCCACACAACGTCGGAGCGTGGCTAACAAAAATACGCGACTTACGTATTAACTTGAGTCGACAGTGGAAAGACCTTCCGAGATTAACACGAGACTGGTAGAAAATGCCCAAGGCATTAAGTCCGCCTTTGTACAGACGCCAGCACATCAAGCTACTACAATCTGTCAAATTTCTTTAATTTATTTTCAACTTTGTCACTGAAGTATAAGGTTCAAAGTTGATTGGGAAAATTTGACAGATTGGGGTAGCATGATGTGCTGGCGTCTGTACAGTTTTTACTTGTGCATAAAGTTTTAATAAATAAATAAATGATGACCTACCTACAATGCCCTCCAAAACTTAGTTGACATTTTCCTCTTCAGCTGTGATGCCAACATATGATAAAAAAAAACAGTGGCACTCCGGGAGTGCCGACAGAAGTGAAAACAAAACAAAAACAGAATACTTTGCCATCATTCACTGACATATCGAATATACATTAAAACCGAGTAGGTACATCCCGAGGACAGCCGAACACATCCGAAGCGGTGTCGGCTACGGTAACAGTGGCGCGAGTTCAATGGTTTTTTCCCATCTCAAAAAAAAAGTTTTCACTTAAAAAAAAATTCTTAAGGGATTACTTGATTATTTTTATGACAAATTAGTTGCTGAGACAAAAGTTGTTCGTGCGCTCAATTAAATTAAAACACCTGTGTATTTCTAATTTTATAAAAAGATAATATTTTATTTAAGTCAATAAATATCCTTTGCCCAGAAGTCGGACGCAACAGACTTAAAAATATTAAGATGTCGTAAGGTCTTACCACTGCAAAAATTAATTAAGTTATAAGTGTTACCAGTCTTAAATGAAAATAGTGACTTTAAACCAAAAAAAAAGGTAACTAAAAGTGATAGTGACTGTTAATTTTAAGTTAAATTAGAATGTTAATAAGCCAATAATTATTATAATACTTTTTAAGTTAGTGGTGATTGAATTTTGTTGACTAATTCTAGCCCCCTTACTAATAAACGTTGTATAGCGTCTGTATAGTTACACAACGTTTTGTCTTCTTTCGAAATTCAAATTACTGACGACTGAAAAAGAGAGGAATCCGATTTTGGTCTGACAACCAGTCTTACCAAGGGGTATCGTATTACCCAGTAACTGGGTTGTGGAGGTCAGATAAGCAGTCGCTCCATGTAAAATAGAGGTATTCAGTTACAAAATATCGCGGAACATACATAGGGGTCTAATCGAAGGGTATTAGTGTCCCCTGACCACAGACCTGCGCTGGTACAGGTTTCCTAGGACATCCTGTATATAGCATAAAAAACATAAGAAAAATTTAATTTCGCAGAGTACCCTGACGCTTGCGCCTTAACCAAAATGATATAAAACAACTACCATCGTTTTTTTATACACGATTTAGAGTTGCTAACATATCCATATACTTAATATAAATGCGAAAGTGTGTCTGTCTGTTATCTCTTCACGCTTAAACCGCTGAACCGATTTATATGAAATTTGGTATAGAGATAGTTTTGAGTCCCGGGAAAGGACAAAGGATAATTTTTATCCCGGTATTCCCACGGGATCGAGACTTATGTGGGTGAAACCGCGGGGCGCTGCTAGTTATTATTATTTATTAAAAGCCTGTGATGTCTCACTGCAGGGTTAACGCCTCCCTACTCTCTTTCCACTTCTCTCTGTTTAAGCTGCTAAGAACCAGTTCATGTTGCTAACATAAGCATAATCAGGATATAGTGTTCCCACTGCTGGGACACAGGCCGCTTCTCTGTGAGAGGGTGTGGGCTATAATCTGCCATGCGGGCCCAGTGCGGTTTCGTTTGGTGGGTTGTTGCTAAAATACAATATTTTTTTTAGAGTATTTTGTTTGTCCGAACTTGATCGAGACTTCTAGAATAAGTCAACAAAATTGTTTTTAAAAGAAATACATACTTTTGTTTATGTATTTTAACCGCTTGAGCATACAGACTAGATTTTACATAAACCATTTGGTATAATTTTTATGTTAAATTAGCTGAGTAATTTATAATTATTATATCAAATAAAATTATCTTATTATTCTAGGCTATTTTATATTGCATTGAGTACTATACCCCGCTATCAAAATAAAAATAAGTAATAAATTATTATTATTAATAATGGAATTTAGGAATAATAAGTATTAGGAATCCATGAATATAAATAAATATGCCTTGTCTTATAAAAAAAATAAGTCTACGTCACTCTATGGGTTCGAATATCGAACATTTTTAGAGTGGTGACTTGGTGGTTAAGTCCACGATAAAAAATATCGATTATAGGTAATTATATCGACTAGTAGTAAGCACATAGTTTATCCCTAAGATAGTTTACAAAATAATTGAAAACATAATTAAGATTCAATTGAACACTGATATGTTATAGTTAAAAAAATGCATGCGGTATTAAATTATTTTACCATTCCCGTCCACGGTAAGTTATTACCATTTTTGGTCAAACACAACCTTTTTTCAAGGTTGAATAATTATAACAAAAAAGAAGTCTAAACAGTGCATACAATAAGAAAATAAAAACTGCACAAAAACAATGCAATGTCAAACGATTATTATCTTTGAATCATAGGTATATTATTCAGATCAGATATTATTATCAAAATCACTTAATTGCGAAATCATAAAAAAAAACTATTTTCACATTATTAAAAGTCAATTTAAAAAACATCGAAGATATTAATCGCCAAAAAAATCGACTAAACAACAAAAATAATCGAATCACGTGACTATAACTACAAGCTGTACTTGAATTCAGAATCTTAGATAATTGCCACTCAATTATCTACTTTAGTAACATGTAGTTTAGGTTTATTTCTCAGTGACTAACTGTAATAAAACAACGGTCCGGTTGAGCGCGATGAAATTTGAACCTTGTCATTTTATAATATTGAGGCCGAGATCTTTAAAGCGTGCTTAGCTAAGCATAGTAAACATTTTACACGAATATCAACCTTATTCTTTTAAAAATAATAGTGTCTCGGAAAGCACGTTAAGCCGTGGTCCCGGCTGCCATTCGTGGATCTTTGACAGTCGTTACGGGTAGTCTGAAGCTCGAAAGTCTGAAAACCAGTCTTACCAAGGGGTATTGTATTACCCAGTAACTGGGTTGTGGAGGTGAGGTAGGCAGTCGCTCCATGTAAAATACTGGTATCTAGCTGCATCTGGTTAGACTGAAAGCCGACCCCAACATAGTTGGGAAAAGGCTAGGCAGGTGATGATTCATAAAAAAATAATGTTCATACTTTTAAAGCGAATGTGATAAAACGTTTCAGACGAGTATAAACATTAACATTAAACAAATAAGGTTCATATTCGCATGTTACGGTACTTTGCTTAGAGTAAAGTCAAAGTTTGCTCCATAGATCTGTCTTAAGTTTGTTATTCAAAAATTAAATAATCATCTTAGAATCTGAATTCAAGTTTAAGTGCAACACTTAGTAAAGCCACTACAGTCACACTTCACATTGCGCGCGCGCCGCCTACAGAACCCGTAACATTTCAACGCCAAACAGCACAAACCCCCTTTCTTACTAGCTTCCGACTTACAAGACTCTCTACTATTCAACCTCTGCAACTCTGGTATCACTTTAACCTTATCATCTGTATCATTTAGCAACTTATCCAATCGACTTTTTAACTGCGTGGGTGACACACTCCTATCTCGATTCAATTTAGTCGATTTATTAGTCGATATCTCGGTCACTTCAACTGAAACTTCGGAACCGGACGATGGCGACGCTTCAACGTTAGGACTATGAGAATCTATACTCTCTGGTGTATAGGGGTCGACGCATCGTCGAACACAGAGAAGAGTATTATCTACATCATTTACATAAACGCCATCATAGCTACAGTAATCTGCGCCAGTGATCTCTACGTGCGGTATCCTTAACATGGATTCGTTAAGGGATCCAGTCCTAGTTCTTTTAAATTCGTCGGTGAATTGGTCGGGGTTGCTGATAGAAATATCTGGTAACTTGATTTTTTTGTTAGCGTATAGGTTTGGGTCTGTGGGCAGGCGCGGCAGGCGGCGCGGCAGGGGGGGCAGGAGGGGCAGGGGGGCCAGGGGGGACAGGGGGGCCAGGGGGGCCAGGGGGGCCAGGCTGGAGGGCAGGCGAGCTGCGCTTGCGCACAGCGAGCAGGGGAACAGGGGGCTGCAACAGTCCAGTGTACCTCGGTCGCTCTGTAGCAGCACGCGCAGGTAGATCGGCTGCGGAAGAAGACAATGGAACTGTTAGTTATTGGAAGACTATGGACTATGTTTCCGATCACTTTATATTGGCTATGTATTTTAAAAATAGAGTTTTTAACACTGTAAAACAAATAAAATAAATAATTATTGAAAAAAAAATCAAAGCCATTTTTAAAGTTACGAAACAAGCTGAGTAATGTACCCTGGTCTGTCTACTTGAAGTAACAATCATTAGCTTACTACCGCTCCATAGATTTTTTTTTGTGTACGAATCGTGTATAAGTGGCGAGGCGCGACGTGGCGCGCCGACAAAATATGTTCTGTAACATTGTACACGACGTCGCGCGGGGAGCGCGGCATGGCAATTGTTATTATATTAACGCAAAAAAGCATGTCATTATTTCTCTTTTTGTAATTTCAATACTTAACCTAAAAACATGTGAACACGTGCACGTGCGACGAGTCCTATAAATACGGCCGCACTGTCGGCGCTCTCAGATACCATATTATAAAAAAAAAAAGGGCGCTCGGTCAGTCGTGCTCGACCCGTCGTACAGTGCGGACCTCTCTGGGACGTCGTCACGCTGCCCGTTGAATATACGAATCTTACCTACTACTCGTGAAGTTTTCTTTCGAAGACCCAAACATGAGTCATCAAATCTCAAATCGTTTATTGCAATCCATAATGTACAATTACAGGTGGTAAATAAAAAATAATAGAAACAATTATGGACCCTGTCGGGCACAGCAAATTTTTCAAATAAGTAGAGAGAGGAAGAGCGCTTTATTAACTTTCCTTGTTGTGTATTTCCATTCATTCATTTATTCTATTTATATTTTATATGCAGGTCTATCTATTCACATCATCAGGAAGTCAACGATTGTGACGTCACACTTTTTAAAAACACTATGGAAGTTCGTCCTCCGTCATACCTTATGATCCCCCATACAAGTAGCGTCTCCTATGACCCCGTAGGCAGGTCTGCGGCGCGGCGTGGGCTCCCGTCGCTCTCTGGGAGCCGGCTCGCCCTCCGACTGGTTGCGGACGAGCCGGCGCCGGGTTGAACCTTCTGCGTCACATATCCTGGGTACAAATTGATAAATTCAATCATTTATTTGTTTGTCACAGGTGGAAAGTTATTATCATAATTATATAAAGATCGCTGTAACATACCCATAGGGCGTACAATATTTAACAATTATTTAACTATTTAACATTAATATTATTCATGTCAAAATATACCTATTACACAGAAAATCTTCGTATTCTACCACATAGGCATCCAAATGTGAATTGGGTTGATACATTTTAATAATAATAATAGGTCAAAATAGAGATGTCAGACAGATAAATTAATATATAAATAACAATTGAATTAAATTACGATGTCAAAGTGTCATTTAGGTAGTCATTTAAATTATAGTAGCATTTATTACATAAAAAATCTTTAAATTGCTTCTTAAAACCAGCCAAATCTAAATCTCTAATTGACTTCTTAATTTTATTATAAATTTGCGGGGCTCTGCAGAATATGCTTTTCCGCATGAGAGCTGTCTTTGCTCTGCGTCCGCGTAGCATGTCATTTCGCCTGTTACGTTGTACAGTATCAGATAGGTATGGAAACAAGTTTGGGTTTAATCTTACAAATAAGGCTGTTTCATATATATACAAGGCTGGTAGCGTCAGAATTTTATGCTTTCTGAAATACGGTACACAACTGTCAGTTATCTGATAACAATATGAATAACTTGTAACATAGTCGGCTTGTAATGTTCCCACTGCTAGGACAGAGGAATCTTCAAGAGGGAGTGGGCTAATAATCTACCACGCGGGCCCAGTGCGGGTTGGTAGATGTCACGTGTCTGATTTTTTTGGTTCAGGGACATGCTGGTTTCTTCACAATGTTTTTCTTCACTGTTTTGAGAGTGGTGATGAAATTATTTACACAAAGTAAAGCGCTTGCCTGGGTTCGAACTCACGACCTTCAACTCGTAACAAAAAAAGGCTGACCATGGCTATCAAATTTTTTTTAAGAAAATGGTTGGTTTTGTCAACAACCAGCTAAAGTCCGGCCGCGCTGAATTTGCCAAAGATGTCAATCAAAATCAATCAAAATCAAAATATTTTTATTTCACATAAACCAACATGGGCACTTATGAAACGTCAGAAGCTAGGTGCACGGTTCCAATTGGTCGTTTCCTATGGAGAAGAGCCGACAAGAAACTCCATGGTTACTCTTTTAAAAATAATTGGCTTTTACAATGTTTTCGAGTTACAGTAGGTATGGGAGGGGAGGACAGCGTAGGCCTGTCAACAAGTACCAGGTACTTGATAAAAATAAAAAATGGTCTACAGATCCTAGTCTACAAGGCTTACAAAGTCCTCACATTTACAAAATAAGGATGTATCAAAAGGATAAACAAAATATAAAAATCTACTAAAACCAAGAGATATGATTGCCATTTCAACTAAGAAAGAGGTGAAAAATTAAAATTGTCTGTATATAATGTCAAATAATAAAAAGATTATGTCATAGCAAATAAAAAATAAACATCGTAATTAGAGAGCAGTTAATAGACATTTACGTAGAACTTATGCCGTCAAAGAGGTGCCAGGGAAGCCACATGTGCAGAAGGAATTATTGCCAAACTACCTTGTCTTCAACGTAGTCTTTAATCTTATAATATGCTTTTTTGATAAGGACTCGTTTGATGAGGGTTGAGATGTAAACAACAATGGCCACTCGAATTTGAATAAAATCGATATACAAGAACATTACTTAAAATACATGTTCTTGTATATCGATTTTATTCAATTTCGAGTGGCCATTGTTGTTTACACCTTTGGCAAGATTAGCGCAGCCGGATCTTACATCGTTTGGTCAGTGTAAACATTTGAACTTCTGGACATGAACTCAATTTTAATTACCTAGCGCTAATGGCTTGCTGCACACTGGTAGGATCAGCAATGCTCTTCCTGCTGAAGTTCATGCCGCCAACTGGTACGGACAGCGCATCCAATTCCGCCATACTGCTTTTCTTCTCCAATGTCTTACCTGGACTGCCCTGAAATTAAATAAAAGTCAGATTATTGCACGAAAAAGGTATGTCAAGAAATACAAATGTCTAATTTGTTAATGGCTAAGCTGTTTTGGGAAAGCAGAGCAAGAAATAAACCTCACAACGCTGCCAACATAACTACATACATACATAATCAGCCTATAATGTTCCCACTGCCGGGTCACAGGCCTCCTCTTAGTGAGAGGGAGTGGGCCGTAATCCACCATGCGGGCCCAGTGCGGGTTGGCAGATGTCACATGTCTTCGAATTTTTGGTTCTAGGACATGCCGGTTTCCTCACGATGTTTTCCTTCACCGTTTTGAGAGCCGTGGTGATGGTGAGTGGTGATAATTTACACAAAGTAAAGCGCCTGTCTGGATTCGAACCTACGACCTACAACTCGTAAGTCGCGGCCGTTACCACTTGGCCACCACTGCTCTCTACAATATACTGCAACACCTCCAAAATAAGTTACGGTTATGTCATTACTTCCCAGAATTTGACCCTTATTAGGGACGCTATCGAATGGTATAATAATACTGTTTCTTTTTAACCTCTCAAGCGTCACGTGTACACCAAGTGTACATAAGAGAAATTGCTCGAAACGTCAACGGTACACCAAATGTACACAACAGTGTCATTGTTCTATTGTCATTGTTAAATCAATGACTTTACTGCGCCCATTCAACTACTCCGACGCGTGGGGTGTTTCGACAGGTAGGCGGGCAAACGTGTGAGAAGATAAATCAAAATCAACGGGTTCGATTCCTGCCTGGGAATATTGATTTTTCAAAAATCCAATGATGCAGTTTTAGTTTTCATCACAACCGAGCCCGGGTCTCCTTTGAGTACTTTTCGCTATTCCTCATAGTTTCGAATTTAAAACAATTACCCTGTATTTTTTATTTTATTTTTTTATTTCAGTAATGGTGCTCCCACACTGCTGTTATATGTTTACTAACATTACCTAACATGAAAACCTTTCTGATTTCTGAAAACCTTTTTGATTAAATGTATTAGATCACAATGTTTGAAAATGTTTGTAAACATTTTATAACAGCAGTGTGGGAGCATCATTATATTACAATTATTTAGTTCTGTTCGTTGTTGTTAGCTGCAGTTAGTTCACATCCGAATCCGGACACTGAGAAAAGTATAAATTCTCGAAATACATCTTTAAACTTTTCAGGTAGGTAATATTATTCGTTTTGTTATTTTCTCACTTACATTTTGTTGTATATACTAAAAGAATATCCAATGCTCAGTGTGGCACGTTAAAAAGCTTATAATCTGCGTTCACGATTTATTTGAGAAAAATGTAAACAAATATGAATTCATGGAAAAATAACTTTAATTCCTACACAATAAAGTTCAGTTTACGCTGACAGCGATGCGGATAAGTACTTCAACGCCTAAGTGTCCTTTGGTTTTTTTTTATTTTTTATTTATTTGTATAGTAGGTTAGTTAGTCTTTTATTTTAGTAGTTTCTAGTGTATAGTATATAGTTATATTGTAATTATGTGTGTACAGGAATTAATACTTGAAATATTAAATAAATAATCTTCCGTTTACGCTACAACTTCAAACATTTGTATAACTTTGTCAATAGTGCTAGTCACTCTGAAATCAACTTAATATTATCATTGAAATAAAGTTGATATTAGTTTAACTTGAAATAGGGTAGGTGTGTGTAGCACTACGCCATTTTCTTTAAATTTTTTATTGGAAATGGACTTGCTCTTGACTCTAGTCTAGGTCAAAGGTGACAGAGACAAAGTCGAAAGTAAAACGTACTTTTACTTTAAATGTAGTAATACCTGCGTGTTCTGCCGCGCGGGTGATCCAGACCGAGCGGGACTGCTGTCCGAAGATGATACGCGACCACTGCTGTCTGTGGAGTCTGTCACCGACTTCCTGTATTCATTTCAACACTATATGTTAGGGTAACGACCATAAACATTATTGTCTATTTAGATCCCGTATGTCTAGCTCATATGAGGAGCTAAGTGAGCTCGTATGAGGGGCCCGTGGCTAAATAATAACAGCCGCACAGGTCGATCGATCAGGTTAAGCTACGCTTGGTCAGTGGATGGGTGACCATCTTTACATACCGAGACCCCTCCGTGCCTCGGAAAGCACGTTAAGCCGTTGGTCCCGGCTGTCATTCGTGGATCTTTGACAGTCGTTACAGGTCGTCAGAAGCCCGAAAGTCTGACAACCAGTCTTACCAAGGGGTATTGTATTACCCAGTCAATTTTCCTATTATTATACGAGTTTCGCGTAAGGAATGAGTTCCTGACGGAAACCGAACACGTTTTTTTTCTTTTTTTTTATGAACAAACCTGGACGCGTGCATGTGCCTGTTGTCGGCCTGGCGCGCGGTGTCCTGGTGCTGCACCAACAGTCGCGCAGACTGCGACAGTAGGATCCTGTCGCACCAAGATGGACACCTGGAATTTAAACGAGTGACTGTAAATTAAAGTTTTAAGTGACAAAAATAATTAATTTACGTTATAGTATTACTAAGTGAGCGACTGACTACGAGTGACGAGAAATCAACAGAACAGAATTTATTATTAATCAATATTCGTCGTTAGTTTAGTTATTTTTTTTTCGCTCCATGTAAAATACTGGTATTCAGCTGCATCCGGTTAGACTGGAAGCCGACCCTAACATAGTTGGGAAAACGCTAGGCAGATGATAATCTCACTTCCATACATTCCTGGCTGGTCCATAAATTCAAGGTCGCTCAGCAAGCTATGTAACGGGCTATGCTTGAAGTCTCTCTGAGGGATCGAATCCGTAACGAGATGATCCGGCAGAGAACCAAAGTTGTCGACATAGCTCACACAATAAGCAAGCTGAAGTGGCAATGGGCCGGCCATATTAGCCATAGAACCGATGACCGTTGGGGTAGACGTGTTCTTGAGTGGAGACCGCGAATCGGTAAACGTAAGGTGGGACGCCCTCAGGCTAGGTGGAGCGACGATCTTCGCAGGATGGCTGGTAGCAGCTGGATGAGAGTTGCCGAAATTCGAGTTGAATGGCGTGCAATAGGAGAGGCCTGTGGACTGCTATAGGCTGATGATTATGATCTCACTTACAAACTAGGTTCACATAAAGGCCAGTTTCTTCATCAATAGTAACAGCCAAAGTAACGTCATAAAAGTCAAAGTAACGGTTAAATTTGTTTCTTCACTATTTTAGCTGTTACTTGAATTAAGAAACACGTGCCGTAGTATCAGCTGAAAAGTTCAAGTAAAAGCCAACAGTAAAAGTCAGTTTGACTGATTACTTTAGTTGTTGATGAAGAAACTGGCCGTAAGTAATCACATACCTAGTCTTCATGTAGTGTGTGGGTAGATGCACGTCTTCTTCGAACGGGTAGGAGGGAGGGAACTTGACGGGGAACTCGTACAGATGTGGCCGTAACGCTTCCAGCTCGCGATCGTAGCGTTGGAGCTGTAAAGAATCGTGTTAAAATAAATTTGTTTCAAGCCAGATGACTACCAGTAACGCTGGACCTATTAACCATTCGTATACCAGAAAGTGGATCCACGCGAGACACAATGGCTTTTTAATTAACCCCCGCCGCATAAAGAGAGGTGTTGTAAGTTTGACCGCTATGTGTGTGCAGGAAATATTTTGATCCAAGCGTCCTCACGTCGGGGGACGGCTAATGAAAACGCCAAACAGATGAGGCTTAAACCCAGCAATAAATGAATGCATGCTATTGTGGAAAACATAGCTGCTGTTAACTTCCAATTTTCATTAGCCGTCCCGCGACGTGAGGGCGCTTGGGTCAAAATATTTCCTGCAACTTATATTAAACTTCTTTAAGTTTAATATAAGTTTTTAGTTTTTAGAGGTTTTTGTTTGAGTCGGGGGTTTTTAAAATGTTTAATTTAACTTTTATTGTTTCTGTAATTACGGCATTCAACCGGTTAGTCAAAAGTGCTTGTATTTCATCATCATCTGCCTAGCCTTTTCCCAACTATGTTGGGGTCGGCTTCCATTCTAACCGGATGCAGCTGAATGCCAGTATTTTACATGGAGCGACTGCCTATCTGACCTCCACAACCTAGTTACTGGGCAATACGATACCCCATGGTAAGACTGGTTGTCAGACTTTCGGGTCAGTGGGTCGTCTTAGGGGCGGTCGTTCTTCTGACGACCCGTCACGACTATTAAAGATCCACGAATGACAGCCGGGACCAACGGCTTAACGTGCTTTCCGAGACACGGAGGGATCTTGGTATGTAAAGATGGTCACCCATCCACGGACCAACCGCGGCAAGCGTAGCTTAACCAGATCGATCGACCCGTGCGGCTGATATTACTTAGCTTGTATTTATAAATTTAAATAAATAAAACTCGCATTCACGTTGTTACTTTTTATTTCATATATTTTTTGGCGATTGGGTGATATGTGAGATTCTGTGTTGATATCTTCTGTGCTTAGTACACACACTCACCCAGGGCTCTCTGAATATCTTCTGGTGGTCTACATGTGAGAACTCCTTCTTCCCGATGGTGAGGACCACCCTGCCGTCGGTCGGCGAGCGGTACTGAAGGCGGGACGCGTCCACGTTGGCTCCGTTTTGTAGTCTGCTACCTGAGAGTTCTTCTGTCACCTTCTGTAAAAGAGAAGGTTAATTTTAAGAAGTATTAATATTTTGTTCGAAATAAGAACTTCCTTCTGCTGTGACTCAGACCTCCTCTCTTCGATATGAAGGCATGTAGACATGATATCGATCAAAGTATTTAAATAACGTAGATACTTGAGCTAATGTTAGTGAAAAAAGCAGATTTATACATAGAGGATGACATTTCTAGAAATATGTATTTTTTTTCCATTAACCTATATTGTCCCACTGCTGGGCAAAGACCTCCCCCATATTCTTCAACCTTTCTTTGTGCTGTGCTTTCTCCGTGCAGTCGGTTAGGAACGAGTCCAAATCGTCACGCCAGCGTTTTTTAAAAATAATTACAGGAAAGAAGACGCTTTTATTTACAAAAATCGAAATGGAACACTAAAAAGGTAAATAATAGCTAAATCAAGTTACAAAGGAAAGACAGAAGACTCAGAAGAGTTGAACCTTCTTACCTTTACGACTCCTGCGGTATCGGCCCTAAAGTTGAAGTCCCCGAAGATGAAATATGGCGCCGCGTTCACGTCCGAGTGTAAGTGTCGCAGTGTGTGACGTAACGCGCGCCGGCGGGAGCGGCAGTACACCTGCCATACAGGAGTTCATAATCAGCCTATAATGTTCCCACTGCTGGGACACAGACCTCCTCTTAGTGAGAGGGAGTGGGCCGTAATCCACCACGCGGGCCCAGTGCGGGTTGGTGGATGTCGCATGTCTTCGAATTTTTGGTTCTAGGACATGCCGGTTTCCTCACGATGTTTTCCGTCACCGTTTTGAGAGCAGTCGTGATGAAATAATTTACACAAAGTAAAGCGCCTGTCTGGGTTCGAACCTACGACCTACAACTCGTAAGTCGTGTCCGTTACCACTGGGCCACCACTGCTCCAGGATACAGGAGTTACATACATTACACTACCGTGCATTCGCGATTTATTCTATGCGTCATGTTCGTGAACGGGCGCCGTCAGTTGGGGCTGGTCATCACTCGGCTGCCTCGGCTTATTTTTAATTATTTTATTTTTGGATTTTTGTTTTTTTTTATTTACTATTTGCTGTACTCTGGACGCTTTTAACGCGTACGTCTTTTTTTTTACATCATTCTCACATGTTATTATAAATTCAACATTAATGATGTAACTGACATGACATTTGTTTGTCGCCGAGAAGAGAGTCATTTCTTAAAATGTAAACTCACAGAAGGGAATGGTTCAATAGCGAGCAGATTGGACGCGTCGTGGAACAGATGGATGTTGACGAACTCGATCGCCGTGCCGCGCATCCACCAGCGTGTGCGCAGGAAACCCTTGCGCGACCACTTACACTGCAAGAATAAACATAAGTACATGGTGAGTATGTGGGATAAAACAGTGGAGCGAAAACGGAAACTACGAGGTATAGAAAATGGGTACAGAGGAGTTAGATGATTTATTTATTTAGTAGGTCTGAGAATAGGTCGTAGGCTATTTTTTCCTTCCTTCTCCAGATTTTTTTTGGAATCTAAACTTACGCGGGTGAAATCGCGGGGCGCAGCTAGTTATTACTATAAGATCATCAAATGTCTGTATAAAGTTCATATTAGCTTTGCGTAAATATGACCATGTTTCCGAATTTCGTGTGAAGCTCAAGTGGTTACCAATTCGCCTTCGCCGGAATGCTCATATACTTTCCCTATTGTATAAGGTGCTCTTTTCCCCTTCCACCCCTCTCTATCTTAAAAAAAACGTTTTCAGTATCTTTGGATATTCCAACGGGATCGAGACTTAAGCGGGTGAAACCGCGGGGCGCTGCTAGTTTCAAATAATTGCTTTGACTTTGACAAATCTCTGTGAAACGTCTAGTCGTGTCCACGTCATGACTACCTAGGTACAGTCAACAAAAGAGATACGTATGCAGGATTGTCGGATATAGTTGAAGTTTAGTAGAAACCGATGGATGTTGTCGACTGAAATTTAATTTGATAAATGAGCTGTTTGTTTTCTATTAATAAAATTAAATTTTATTCGAAAACATCTATCGGTTTCTTACTAAACTTCAACTATATCCGACGATCTTGCATACTTATCTCTTTTGTTGACTGTACATACATTAATACAAACCCACGTGGAAATGTGAATCCGTTCAAGTGCAGAATATCTCCAACAGCCCCGAGAAAGTCTTATCTAGCTTAACATTGAACTAAACTTGAAGCCAATGTTCTAACTTACAATACCTACCCCTGTGATCCCCGATGGGTCGGCTACTTGTTTGGCGCCATCACCAGCGTCCACCAGTTCCTGTAACGTGCAGCTGACAGGACACGCAGGACACTATATTATGTGTCCCATCGTTTGTGAAACAGCACCACATTTACCCTCCAAGGCGGAGTCGTCTATGAATCTCCACCTGAACAGGTTTTCCTTGCTTCGGCCATCCTGGGTCCGGAGTCTGTTTAAAGACTTCCAGGTTACCTAAGGTAACTCATGTCCAGGTGGGAGGTCTTCAGCGGGTGGAACGAACGGTTTGGGTAAAGAACCACTGTCTCGCCCGATGGGTTATAAAGACAGAAAGAAGTGAAATATTTTATTTTTGTGAAAATATAATTTAAAAGAGTGTCCATGGAGTTTCTTGCCCGTTCTTCTCCATAGGTACCTACGCTTTGGAATGGGCAACTAGCTTCATATTTTCTGACTGACCGACTACTTGACAAGTCAAAAGTGCCTGTAAATGGTGTCGTTGGTTCCACATTTTCGTTTTTTTGACACCGACTTCCGAAATTAAAGTTATTTTTCACTTTGTAGTGTTTTTTTTTGGAAGTCGGTGTTTTTTTTTGTAAAAAAGTTTTTATTTTTCGCTTTTTAGTTGTACCTACCCCATAATACAAATTCATATAACACTACTTGCTATGTGAATATTAGTGACAGGAAGATAAACATCATCAATATAAACTAAGTGGAAAACAAACGTATTGTTGAAGCTAATTCCAAAACTACCCAAGCAAAGTTCATAAAATTTATATGGGACCACCTCTGAAGCATACCTTATTCATTAATTAGACTAGATGCTGATAATCCTGGCTGCAGCATCAGGCCAAACTTATGTCAACATTGCATTGAACTTAAAATTTAGTCCTGTTTAAAATGAGCCCAAACACGACTACGGTGCTGTAATTTCAAGGTTTGTACTTTTTCTGATGCTCCTGGCTTCAGCATCAGGTCTCTATGTACTTCGGTGTTCCTCATTAACATTACGTTTATCCACACATCGAGCCCTTTCCAATGAGCCTAAACACGATATATCTGCTGTTAGTTGTCGAGGAGTTAGGTACTCTGCAGACTATCCTGACTGCGCATCAGGTCATGACTTGATGATCATGAGACCAAATGTGGCAAATGCCCTATCAAACATCAAAACAATTTACTAAAACAGTCCTTGCCTGTTCGAGTATCTTCTTACTGTTAAGGAGTTGTACCTTCCATCATCAGACCAGCTACCTGAGATGGTGACAACCATACGCAAATACACAAGATACTTCATAAAATATGCGAAAAACAATAAGTAAGCCTATAAAATTTGAGGGTTGCCCTCAATTTCTCTAAGATCCCATCATCAGATCCTAACTTGGTGACAATGGGACCACCTCAGAACTATCTACTTTCGAACAAAAAAAGAATTTTGAAAATCTGTCGACAATTGGCGGAGTATTCGATGAACAAACATACAAAAAAAAAAAAAAAAAAAAAAAAAAACATACAAACAGCCGAACATAGTACCTCCTCCTTTTTGTGAAGTCGGTAAAGAGTGTCCATGGAGTTTCTTGCCCGTTCTTCTCCATAGGTACCTACGCTTTGGAATGGGCAACTAGCTTCATATTTTCTGACTGACCGACTACTTGACAAGTCAAAAGTGCCTGTAAATGGTTTAATTGAAATAAATGCTTTGAGTTTTTTTTTTTTTTTGAATTTTTTATTTGTGTAATTTGGTTTTCCACACTAAAATGTGCGTGGATACAACACGCCTGTATTTCATTCAGCATGTATTCTGTATTTTAACCTGTAGGTTTTGTAGGTAAATATTAATTCAAAAAGTCAGGCAAATTACGTGCAATGTCGTGTAAAAATAAAATAAAAGGACAAAAGCACTACAAACACAGACGACAAAACCGTTCGTCCCAGCTGTCATTAGTAGATCTTTGACAGTTGTTACGGGTAGTCAGAAGCCCGAACGAAAGTCTGACAATCAGTACCTACAGGAGTATCATATAGTATTACCCAGCAACTGGGTTGTGGAGGTTAGATAGGCAGACACTTTATGTAAAACTAGCTGCGCCCCGCGGTTTCACCCGCATAAGTCTCGATCCCGTGGGAATATCGGGATAAAAACGATCCTATGTCCTTTCCCGGGACTCAAACTATCTCTATACCAAATTTCATCTAAGTCGGTTCAGTGGTTTAGGCGTGAAAAGGTAACATACAGACAGACAGACAAACAGACAGAGTTACTTTCGAATTTATAATATTAGTATGGATTAGTATGGAAGTATGGATACTGGTATTCCGCTGCAGACGAAAAGTGAGCGTGTCTACTTTAAAGCCCGAGTGGTTGGGCCAAGTACAGTCGGTGATAGCTGATGATGATGGGGCTCCCTTTTCCGCACTTAGACTCCCATTTGGTCCGTTGTGCGTGGGTCGGTGATAGCTGTTAGCTGACCCACCTAAAAGTACCCAGTGGCCAGGTACCTCGCCAAAATCAACAGGCGTTTGTAATCACGCCATCGGATATAAGGAAAACGACTAACGTACTTTCACAGTCCAAATTGGTTCTTCCAAATTGCACTGCAGCCGAAAACGTTTCGAATCGTGTTCAGTGTGTGACAGTGTGAAAAGCTGTTAGCTGTTAATTAGGTCAAAGGCCAAATGAAGCCGATCCAACTAGTGCAGGTGATTGGCTACTGCATTACAAGTTGTGATTTCGATTGGGGCACGGAACTAAATTGTTTTTGCAGATACAGATGTGATGTACGAGTATGTGTCTGTAAGCGCACTAGCGATACAGGAATACTGTCCAATGTAGCTTATTATCAATAGAGAGATGAATTCATAGTTTAATGCAATTTAGTTTTTTTTTTGCCACTTGAGTACATTTTGTTTATTTTACAAATGTTATTGTGTTGTGTTTTGTTTTTCTTGTGTAGCCTACTTAGGTATGTTATTGTGTTAGTTTTTAGTTTGTAATTTGCTCTCTACAACGTAATAAGTATTCATGGTTTGAATACTTTTTACGCCATTTTTACCTAGCTAAATATTAACTTAGTTAAATATTATGCTTTTAATTAAAAAGATCTGACGTCAATGCGTGCAACAGGAGAGAATCGAACTTAGGAACGAAATGCCGCTTAACATGTTAATAGCCCAAAATTACTAACTTAATAAACCTGTGTAAATAACTGCCACACTGTGATAATGTTTTTGGATTAATAAAATACTGTAATATAATATTCGTACCTCCGGAAAGAAATGCTGCGGGAACTTGGCCTTCTCTTTGGTGGTGATCTTCTCAATGTTCCCTGCGTGCACCTCCTTGCCGGTGGCCTCGACATACGCCTTTAGCTCGAAGTCCCAGATCTTCAGGTCTGTGAGTGATGAGTGTGCGAAGTACATGTTGCCGAGGGCCTGGAAATGTAACATATATATATATATATATTTTTTTGTTATACTATTTTGTGTCCCACTGCTGGGCAAAGGCCTCTCCTATTTTCTTCCAAATCTCCCTGTCTTGTACGATCTCTGGCCATGTTGGCCCTGCAAATGATATTAGATCGTCACGCCACCTTCGCCTTGGTCGACCTCGACGGCGATGTCCTGCCTCAGGCGTCCAGTGAGTGATGATCTTTGCCCATCTCATCTCTCCGGGTGCATTCGTGAGACGTGTCCGTCAAATATATAGTTAGGAATTAAAAACGCATAAAAAAAATAGTGTATAGGCAACGCCGCACTCGCCTTAGAAGCCGTCTCCACGAGCGAGAGAATCGCGGCGATATATAGTCTCGCCGTGCCATCTTTTCGCCGCGATATCACCGTGTGGAGACACGTTCTATACACTCTATAGAAATACGTGGCATGACGATAATATCGCCGCGATTCTCTCGCTCGTGGAGACGGCCCCTTAGGCTAGACCTACATCGCAAAAGTTCCCATGATCCCCGGTCCATGTGGAAAGGAACTCTCACGCTGGCAGGCAGTTCCACACTTTGGCTGTGCGCATAATACATGTCATAAGCAATAAGTACTATCACAGCGCAGAGCGTCTGGAGCAGTGGTGGCCCAGTGGTACCGGCCGCGACTATTACGAGTTATAAGGTAGTGAGTGCGAACCCCAAAAGGCACTTTACTTTTTTTGTAAATTATTTCATCACCACTGCCCTCAAAACGGTAAAGGAAAACATCGTGAGGAAGTTATATCCTAGAACCAAAAATTCGAAGACGTGATATCTGCCAACCCGCACTGGGCCCGCGTGGTGGATTATGAGCCACTCCCTCTCAGAGAGAGGACTAGAGGAGGTCTGTGTCCCAGCAGAGGAAACATTATAGGCTAAATAATAACAGCCGCACAGGTCGTTCTATCAGGTTAAGCTACGCTTGCTGCGATTGGTCTGTGGATGGGTGACCATCTTTACATACCGAGACCCCTCCGTGCCTCGGAAAGCACCTTAAGCCGTTCGTCCCGGCTGTCATTCGTGGATCTTTGACAGTCGTTACGAGTAGTTAGAAGCCCGAAAGTCTGACAACCAGTTTTACCAAGGGGTATCGTATTACCCAGTAACTGGGTTGTGGAGGTCAGATACGCAATCGTTCCATGTAAAATACTGGTATTAAGCTGCATATGGGTCGACTGGAAGCCAACCCCAACATAGTTGGGAAAAGGTTAGGCAGATGATGATATCCATATACTGGTTTCGTTACCACTGATGGACTGTCTACGCAGGTCATTACTAACAAAACCAGCTCTACGACATCAATAAATGTTCTTTTTATTAAGTTATTTTTTATCTTACGACACAAGATATGCAGGTGCTATTAACAGTTTTTTATAATTAAAAGTTCGTGATGATTTTTCTTCATATTATAATGTTTGTGTCATGGATAATGGGGTGATCCTATCCTATTGAAGTCATCATCTGCCTAATAGCCTTTTCCCAACTATGTTGGGGTTGGTTTCCAGTCTATCCGGATGCAGCTGAATACCAGTATTTTACATAGGGCGACTGCCTATCTGACCTGCACAACCCAGTTACTGGGTAATACGATACTCCTTGGGCCCCCTTTGGGTAAGACTGATTGTCAGACTTACGGGCTACTGACTGTCAAAGATAAATGAATGACAGCCGGGACCAACGGCTTAACGTGCTTTCCGAGGCACGGAGGGGTCTTGGTATGTGAAGATGGTCACCCATCCGCGGACCAACCGCGGCAAGCGTAGCTCAACCTGATCGATCGACCCGTGCGGCTGTTATTACATAGCCACAAGCCCCTACATAGCCTTGAAGTATTGACGTAATTTCTATAAAACTCTTTTGACAGTCTTAGATGACGATTTATAATCACAAAAAAGATCAGAGAGGAGAGCACCCAAATTGCGTAGCACTCTCATCATAATCTGCCTAGCCGTTCCCAACTAAGTTGGGGTCGGCTTCCAGTCTAACCGGATTCAGCTGAATACCAGTATTTTACATGGAGCGACTGCCTATCTGACTTCCACAACCCAGTTACTGGGTAGTACGATACCCCTTTGTAAGACTGGTAACAAAACGGACTGGACTGAATTGCGTAACACACTATCAATCAAAATCTGAATCGTATCTGGTCTGCTCAACAACGTAAATAACACAATGAATGTTGTTGAACTGTCAAAATGAAACCCGGGTGCATTCGTGACGTTACAAATATTATAAACATTAACCTTTCATCCTTTCATACTGTTAATAACAGACCATTAGATTTAGAACCTACAATTTGTAAAGCAATTATTTGAGTATGAATGTCGATGGGTAGACCAAAGAAACGATGGATGGACTGTGTGAATGATGATATGATTAGAAAGGGGGTGACTTCCGAGAAAAGACAATACTCACAGTAAACTTCTCAGGCGAACTAAAGTCTTCGTCCAGAAATATCCTGATCTTGTCAAAGAGCCTCAACTCGGGACAGTCACAGAGCCGCTGCACGAAGTCCTTAACGTACTGCATCGACTTCTCGTACGCCTTGCCGCCGACCTCCTGCAGATGTAGAGCGATGAACTTCGGGTCCATTCGGGAGACGGCTTGCAGGAACTCTGACGTCCATATTGGTAGCATTACTGAGGGCTGTGGGAAAGCGAGAGAGAGATTTTTGAGTGAAGTCTGTTTAGGTATTTTTGAAGTGTAAACTTCTTTAGGCGCGTTGGGCATTTTTTGAGATGGGAAAAACCATTGGATTCGCATCACTGTTACCGTAACGTAGTAACTATTCAGTAATCTGTGCCGTAACCGACACCGCTTCGGATGTGTTCGGCTGTCCTAGGGATGTACTCGGTTTTAATGTATATCCGATATGTCTGTGAGTGATGGCAAAGTATTCTGTTTGTGGTTTTGTTTATATGACGATTCAAAAAATACACACGTAATTGTTCAAGTTTTCACTTCTGTCGGCACTCCCGGAGTGCCACAGTTTTTTATTTTCTTTTTTTATGTATCTCATGTGACCCTTCAACCTGGTACACCGTTTTAGGTACTGCTCGTCGGCAGAAACAGGTCAGGTAAGGTGTTAAAACTTTCCCGGAAAAGCTCTCCCGCTAGTGTTTAAAATTGCAGCGTCGCGTCGGCTTCCAAAAACTTTTCCAATTTTATCTGATGTCAGTTTCGTTCGTGATTGTTTCTCGTTGTTTTAGGTAGCAAACAAATCACAATATTTTACAGCTGATTTACGCATCAGGAACCTTTATAAGGCTTTCAGAAACTGGAGGTTAGTGCGACCTGCTAGTAAGCTAAGTAGTAAAAGTACCTAAGTTTTAATTTGATATGAATATAGTCATTTCTTAAAGTCTAGAATACAGGGTGGCAGGGGCATCAGCGCGCATCCTGTTACCATGGAGAAAACATCCGGGTATTGCCGTGGCCTGAATCCCATCGAGCACGCATGGGACATTAAAAAAAAAATCGTTATTTAATTTTGTAAAACATGAAACGTTTATTTTCTTTTGACTATACTTAACTGTTATAAAGTACTCTTTATAACAGTTAAGTTACTCCTAGTTAGGTTACCTACTCCTAGATAAAGTGGATACGACACAGATTAAAACAGAAGAAGAACTAGCAGGAGATCGAGGGGGGGGGGAGGGGGAGTTTTTATATGGAACAGTGTTATAATTATGGTTTTGTGTGGAGGAGGGTTAACTTTTCTAACCGAAGAAAAATATCTACGCTAGGGGTCCTAGGTCCCACAATCATGTGCTGAGGTAATGGTTAAGGTCGGCGCGTCGATGCCACCATGTGTAGAACAAGTGTTTTATTATCGACCGACGGCCGACCTCATCTAGCTTTAAAAAAATATGATTGACGTGTAAAAGTGTTTGTACAAACCTACTTACAGAAATAAAATCATTTATCATTTATTTATCATTTATCGTTTACATACAGAACCGGCAACTCCCACCAAAATTACATTCGGAATATTGTTTTTTTATTTGCCGAATATTAATAATACGATTATCGTTCCAATAGGATATGGTTTCCACAGGATATGACGCAAATAGTGGATAACCCTAAAATTTAACGGTCGGTTAGATAACCACGTAAAGCCATATCCCGTTTTTTATAGTTTTGTTGGTGGAAGTATTTCATCACATCCATGATACCAAAATAAACAAAAATAGATTATGATTGATGTAGGAACTCTTTTTCTGACTAAACCGAATTAATGGCCTTGTAAGTCAACAATATTATGATTGTGTTCCATGATTTAGAAGCGGGGTCAAAGTAATAATGTTTGAACTTGAATCCAACCAAACAGAATTCCCAGCTTTTGAGCTAGTTCGACCCACACCTATTTAAAATTACAAGAGTGGCATTAAATCCTTTGTTTTTCGCAGTCTCTCAATAGAATCAACCTCCCGAACCGGCGGTGACTGTAATGACCCTTTTGCCACTTATGCATACATTAATACGATTTAACTCATTTGACTTTTGAACTTGGGCACCTCTAGAGGCGTTAATAATGTGATTACGTCGCTTTGTTAGTATTTTCGGGGACTAAGTATACGGAAACATTTAATGAATGCTTGTAGCAGCAGGAGTTCAGCATCAAGCCATTTATTATAATGCAGCTTAACTGCAGACACAGTACCTATAGGTCATCATGAGTACAGAGAAAGAGAACCGCTTTTCGAGCGCGAGGTTTCGGGCTCGAATCGGACAAGTTTTGGTTTGAATTGATCCTCTAAAAACTTTATTGACCATCTGATGATGTATGTGCCTTTTTTTTAAATAAATGTGCCTAAAACTTTTTGTGCTTCTAATGATAGCATAATCAGCCTATAATGTTTCCACTGCTGGGATCCTGTTCCTCTCAGTGAGAGGAATTGGGCCATATTCCACCACACGGGCCCAATGCGGGTTGGTAGATGTCACATATCTTAGAATTTTTAGTTCTAGGACATGTCGGTTTCCTTACGATGTTTTCCTTCACCGTTTTGAGAGCCGTGGTGATGGTGAGTGGTGATAATTTACACAAAGTAAAGCGCCTGTCTGATTTCGAACCTACGACCTACAAGTCGTAAGTCGCGGCCGTTACCACAGGGCCACCTCTGCTCTCCAATGATAGTACGCTTCCTTAGGTTCACAACAAGAGGCACATTTATTTTAATAGAGGATATTGAAATGTTGTTACTTAGGATTCGATTAAATATATCTATGCCATCTAAAACATCTCTGATTAGGACTTCCTGTTTTTTTTTTTTTTGATTTACAAAATCAAATCATTTTTATTTCAGGTATACACCTACTCGTATATAACATTTAACCAGATTACAAATTGCAAATTATTCATTAATAATAAAAAAAAAAATGATTTATGATTGTGTTTAGTTCAGTTTGTGATCTTCCTGTACGAGTCAATATAAATACTTTTTCTTTCTTTCTTTGATTACCGTCAGCCAGCTTTTTTCGTCGTCAGACAGCAAAACCAGGCTTTATAACGGTCTGAAGGTGCACTGACTGACGGATTCGAATTGGGAATGTTCTAAATTCGGACGGATAGAGTTCGGATCTAGTGCGCAACCCCTCATACAAATAGGACTTCGGACCGGCATTTCTCGGATTCGGATCAGATGAAGTGCGAAACCGCTCTTAACGAGCAACAAGCAGGGGTTACTTGCTGGTACGCGTATTTTACCAAGTGTATGCGTTTCTTAGCAAGTGGTCTGCCCGCCAAGCGACCGTCGCCGCTGCGCTGTGCGAGTCCTCCCTTTGATAGCCCTTGTCGCTGCGACTACTTCCAAGTTAGATTTCTTACCAACGAATTATGCACCCTAATTATGTAACACACTATCAATCACAATCTGAATCATTTTGAAGGATATTGCTAATCCATTGCTTCATATCTTCGAAAAAATTGTCTGCTCAACAACGGAAATAACGCAATGAATGTTGGTGAACTGTCAAAATGAAAGTCTGATTTGTTAGCCATTAATGCTTAATATTTATTTAATTACCCATTTAAATATTTTTATTATGACTCATTTGTATTTAGTTTACTGATCAGTTTTACCGCCGAATGTATTAATAATCATGGTTACAATAACATTAATATGACTCTTGATGAATTGGATGCGATCAGAAGCGTGATTAATTTGCCTTAGGTATTATACACATGCGACTGTATGCAAACGGACGGCGCCGTATGTCTGTAACGCCAGCACATCAAGCTACTACAATGTGTCAAATTTCTTTAATAGATTTTCAACTTTATCGCTGAAGCATAAGGTTTTAAAGTTTCGGGTAGCTTGATGTGCTGGCGTCTGTATTTATAATGACGAGTTAACTATCTGCCTTCGACATATTATGTACCTATCTTTTACTTACACAGGTCTAATCTTTTGTAAGTTTCTTGAGCGAGATCTAAATCGTTGATGGCTAGGCGCTTCCACGTCTCGGCGATGGAACGGGTACCTTAGTACGGTATGTCCGACACACCCTTGGAAGTTGGCTGCCGACCTTGCTGCTCGGCTTATCTTTTTAGCACGGCATAAGCTATTTTCGTGCCGACGTGAAAAAGGATTTATCTTTTTGTAGATAGATATATGGAATATACTTTATTGTACACCAGAATTTAAACGTAACGAGTGATAGATTGCTCTAGAGATGGATTCAATATGTTAAGAAGTTTTTTTGGTAGACTCAAAAAAAAAATGTACTACTAAAATGGTTAAAATTGTAATATGTTATAGTAAATTATCTGGTATATCGAATCCTTAACGGTGGACCACTATTTACGCCACACCCTGTAAAAAGCCCACCCTCTTCTTTTATTCAACACACGCAAGAATTTTCGACATTTTCATAGTCATGTCATTAATTTCGTGTATGTCGTGGCTAAATAATAACAGCCGCACGTGTCGGTCGAAGGTTTAGCTACGCTTACCGAGGCCGGTCCGTGGACGTGCGACCATCCGTTACATACATATCAAGACCCCTCCGTGCTTCAAAAAAGCACGTTGAGCCGTTGGTCCCGGCTGTCATTTGTAGATCAGAAGACCGAAAGTCTGACAACCAGTCTTAGTAAGGAGTATCGTATTACTCAGTAACTGGGTTGTGGAGATCAGATAGGCAGTCGCTCCATGTAAGCTGCATCCGGTTAGACTGCCGATCGCAGTTCTCGTAGTTGGAAAAAGGCTAGACAGATGATAATTTATTTATATACTTACTTTGTTAGGGAAAACAAACAATTGTACATTATATATTGCATCTAAGATTACATTTTAAGTGGATAAATGCACAATCCACGACGTTTCCACAGATTACCTAGGTTAATGAAACAGTGAAGACACAATACAAATTACAAAAACACAAAGAAGAAGACAGGAAGAGAAAAAAGAGGCTGTACTTATTTTAAACTATAACAAATAGTAAAAGAAATGTAGACTATTCACTAAATATTTCTTAAATTTTTGGCGATCCAAAGCGAATATATCCAAATTCACAAAATGTTTATTGTAAATTTTAGCTAGTCTATGGAGAGGCGCCCGATAATGATCATTCATATCTCATTTCAATCATATTTGACCTTTGACAACTACAAAACGAGGGGTTATGAGGTTTACAGGCTATGATTAATCATGTCTCGTTCAATCAATTTGCCCTACAGACCTTTTCATGTCGGATTTATGAATAAAACGTGTCTCAGGCTCAAGAATGAATTTATTCAATAATTCGGTACATGTTTCCCTCAACAATTGGTCGCACATAAAGCGAATACCAAGTAGCTAATCATTATTACTTGTATGTATATTGTGAGCTGATTCTAATTCATGATAAGATGGCCCCCTATGATATGAAAACTTCGAACTTGTATCGACGTACTGGCCCTTTGTAGTGTTCACACGTTTTTCTTGCCGCGAAAAACTTCGGTTTATTCGCCGTGTTTAGGCACGGTCTTCAGTGTTGTATGGATCACTATGAAAGCTTGTACACGAACACGTTTTTTCTACGGCTCAGCGGCGCGGTTTATGCACCGTGTGTAGGCACATCAAGCTACTACAAAATTTCTTTAATAGAATTTCAACTTTATCGCTAAAGCATAAGCTTCAAAGTTGATTGGGAAAATTTGACAGTTTCGGGTAGCTTGATGTGCTGGCCTCTGTTCATGGATCACCATGAATGGATGCTTATTGACAGACACGTTTCTTCTAAGGCGCGGTTTATTCGCCGTACCGTAATAAAACCGTGCAATGTACAGACGCCAGCAAATCAGCTACCCGAAACTATAAAATTTCCCCAATCAACTTAGAACCTTATACTTTAGCAATAAAGTTGAAAATCTATTAAAGAAATTTGACAGATTGTAGTAGCTTGATGTGCTGGCGTCTGTACAAAGGACCTCGAAAGTATGATTTTGATTATACATACACCTTTGCCTAGGGGCATATCTGTAGGGGAAAACGCGGCGAAATTGGATTGCAAATTAATTTGGAAAATCTGCGGCATTGCCTTGATCAGCGTATTAGGCGTGCCAAATTTCGCCTCGTTTTCCACTCTTATTTGTCCCAGCCTTATTACATAGGTAATATAGGCATTTTTGACATACGTCTCGTCCCAAAACAAATCAACGCTTTATAAGCGACATTGGGCTAACATTACGCGTGAACAGTTTAAAATTTAACTTTTAGAAAATAAAACATATTCTTGTAATCATCCTACAGGCGTAATTCTTACTGTTTTGGAAATCTTATTTTCTCATCTGAATCAGAATTTATATATGATTTTTTTTATGAAAAGTTAAACTGTTCTCCTGTAAAGTAAGCCCTATGTCGCTTAATCAATTTTGCCTTTCAAGCGTCGAAATGCTCTTAGAGTTGGCTGCTAGTCTAATAGCCTGTCATCCATCCACAGCAGCATAAATCTTGTGGTTTGAAAGATTGACAGAATTTCTAGCTATTTCCGTAACGACTTTACTGGGTACAAAAACTAATGATATCGAAGTAGAAAACGAGTTTGCTGTTATTTATGTACGGTTTCCGGGAGGACCAAAGAAACAGTGTCTAAAAACATAAATATCCGCTCATGTAATAAATGTCTGTCTACTTTTAAAGCAAGAGTGATCAGGCATCTTCGGGGCACGCTCGTTCCATCATAGACCCCATCCATCGCTTTCCATCAGGCGCGATCGAGGTCAAGAGCAGGCCCATTAAGCAATAAAAAAAACCTCATAAACGATTAAATCCAATCTCGAATCTATCAAACCTAAATTGAAATGTATTGATTTTCCGTCACAGTGGAGACCGCGCATCGGGGATTGAAGCGTGGGAAACCTCGCAGCTAACCTACCGACGACCTTAAAAACGCGGCTGGCAGCCTGGGACAGACTGGAAGCGGAAAGCGGAGAACCAGGCGTTATAGAGCAACTTTAAAGGGGCCTGCTATGTCCAACAGTGGACTGCAATATGCTAAGTTAATTGCATAAAAAGTCTACCAATGTTCACACTGCTGGGACACAGGTCTTCTCTATTCGAGAGGGAGCGGGCTGTAATCTTCCACGCGGGCCAGTGCGGGTTGGTAGATGTCACACGGCTTCGAATTTTGAAGAGAAAACTTCTTTAGGCGCGCTTTAAAAAATGCTCACATTTTTTGAGATGGGAAAAACCATTGAACTCGCAACACTGTTACCGTAACCGACACCTCTGTATGTAAGTATGACGATTCAAAAAAGTATTCACTTCTGTCGGCACTCCCGGAGTGCCACTGTTTTTTTTTGCTCTAAGACATACCGGTTTCCTCACGATGTTTTCCTTCACCGTTTTGAGAGCAATGGTGATGACATTATTTACACAAAGTAAAACGCCTGCTTGGGTTCGAATTCGAACCTACAACGTGTAAGTCGGGGCGGCCGTTACCACTGGGTCACTACTGCTCCTAGTTGATTGATAGCGTAGGATTGCGCAAGACCCAAAAATGGTGACAAAATCGAGGACCTTAACCAGCCCATGGCTCAACTTTAAAGGTGGCTACAACGTTCAACAGTGTACTGCGAGTCTGCTATAGGCTGAGTTACTCGAGACCCAAAACGGGTACCTAACATAATGGGAGGTCCCAGTGGCGAAGGTACCATACAACTCAATTCCCACCGGGTTCCCTTCGAAAATTCAGAACATAACCACTCTATAGTCAATTCTTCATTGACATTTTATTTTAGTATTTTTTTTTGCTCCGGCCTACCTCTGTCATAAATTCACCCTTCGCCACTGGGAGGTCCCATTATGTTAGGTACCCGTTTTGGGTTTTTTTTTTTTTGGGTGGGAAATTATCAAATGACTTCTCCCGCTTTGGGCGGAGCGGGAGGGCGTGTCAGACTTTTACCAGGTCACGCTAGGGCCATATCAACTCTTTCGAACATCCAACAATCTTTCCGGATGACAGCGATGCGGATGAGTACTTCGACGCCTAAGTGTCCTTTGGTTTTTTTTTTTTATTTTTTATTTGTATAGTAGGTTAGTTAGTCTTTTATTTTAGTATCTAGTGTATAGTATATAGTTATATTGTAATTATGTGTGTACAGGAACTATTAAAGAAGTTACTGTTACAACAATCTATATGTATCTAAGTTAATTGATATGTCCAGTAAAAATGCCACCGGCTGAGTTGGTTATCAATCAAGACCTGAGACCCAAAAATGGTGACAAAATCAAGGACCTACCTAGAACAACAACACCTCAAATCTACGTCATTCACACAAACACATACTAACCTAAATACATCACTTAACCGATGCAACGTGAAACCAACACCACGACGGGAAACAGTGAATAGATTAACAATATATTACTGGGGAACAATGAGGCGGCTACAGCAGTTACTGAATATGCAAAGTACGTAACAACTAGCGTATTTAACGCACGAAGCCTTAATGTGGTAAGGATTGGAATTCCCACCGACAGAAGTTAGTATTTGATTATTGGCTTGATTTTGGTGTGTTTTTAAAGAAGTTTTGGCCCCAGAACCAACGAAGTCCAAATTGTACCTACACAAAATAAGCCATTTGGAGTAAATGCTCATAAACACGAGCGTCAACGGCAGAGGTAACTGCAATGGGCCGGTCATATTGATCGTCGAACCGAAGATCGCTGTAGTAGACGAGTTCTTGAGTAGAGATCGCGAATCGGCAAACGTAAGTTAGGATGGACTTAGGTTTAATTAGGTGGCGGGATCCTCGCAGGATGGCTAGTAGCAGCTGGATGAGAATAACTGAGGATCCAGTTGAATGAGGTCTCTGTTCAGTGGTGAGCCACTAAAGGCTGACGATGATTGCGCCTGCGAATTCTTAATCACCGGATTCGTGGAAGTTAAATTTTCTTTGGACCGAATATTCTTTCCTTTTGAAAATATTTGTATTAAATACATCTGTACAAGTAGTAGCAGTATATATAGGCACATAAGTGCCACAGCTGTCTTCACGCATGAATTTGTATCGGCTTTTCTGCTCAATTACATGAATCCCTTCGGTAATTCTACCGTTAAAGCGTATTAAACGGTCAGGAAGCCATAATTTGCATTTATAACATTAGTGTGTCCATAGAAATGTAAAAAACATACAGGGTGATTGGAAGATGAGTGCAAAGCTTTAAAGTGAAGATAGTACAGACAATTTAGAACCATTTTAGCCACTGTTGTCTTAGACGAAGTCTTACCAATTTTTTTTACCAAATTTTTGTTTTTTTCCAAAATTTTAAGTAAACTGCTTATTTATGGACAAATTGAATGATAACTGAACTAATTTATAATTTATTTAATTAAAGTAAGGTGTAAACAATCTAACAAAACATGTTTTAGGCCTCTGTGTCATTAGACATAAAAAACATAAAAAGTAGGTAAAATAAAATTGGTAAGACTTCGTTGAAGACAACCATGGCTTAAATGGTTCTAAATTGTCTGTACTATCTTCGCCTTAAAGCTTTGCACCCAGCTTCCAATCACCCTGTATATTTATTTATTTATCACATAAAATGTTTCCTTTGCCATTACAGATCTATGAGTGTGTCTCTCATCTTTCTAATCTATATGTAGACTAGCTTCTAACCGCGACTTCGTCCGCGTGAAATTTCACCGTCCTCTTATTCACCCTCTTAGGGGTGGGATTTCGAAAAACCTTAGTGGATACCTACTCTTCACAAAGAACACCCTCCAAATTCCATGTCTCTAGGACCAGCGGGTTACGCTGTGCGTTGATATATAATTTGTTTGTTTGTATGTAAGGGGTAATCTCCGGAACTACCAGTCGGATTTGAAAAATTGTTTTTGCATTTGATAGCCAAATTCTTGAGGAAGGTTATTTAACATCACGCTACTCTTAGGAGCCGAGCAAAAGAAAAAAAAATGCAGAAAGAACGCTAAGCGAAAACAAAGTCTATTACTTCGTGGTCAGACGATGCGAAGGGTTGGGTCGGGGTAACAAGATATTTCACGCGGACGAAATGGCGGGCAGAAGCTAGTTTGCGATATTGTGCTGTCTGAGATAATTCTGTAGGTGAAATTTCTTCTTTGGTTACCATCTTTTCCGGTTTATTGAAGTGAAAACTTCTTTAGGCGCGTTGGGCATTTTTTGAGATGGGAAAAATTTGTGTTTTGTTTTCACTTCTGTCAGCACTCCTGGAGTGCCACTGTTGTTCCCCTACGAATGACTTCTCTTATCCCAGAGGGTCACAGACAACGGACAGTTACAAAATAAAACCGATGAGTATCAACACTAAATATAAACAAGAAGAAAAACATAATTTTTTGCAACTCATAATAATATTTCGTGCCAAAATAAATAGGTACGCTATCGAATCCCGGCCCCACGAGTTATATATAGACATACCTCAGTAGTTGAATTGAATAAAGCTTTATCTTATCAAATACGTTGTTTAATATATTGCTTTCCTGACGGCCACACGCTTTTATTACAGTTTAAATTACATATTATCCGATTACGGATTTTTTGCGTTGGAAATTCCAGTTAAACTATGTTTGCGATAGCGGATGCTGTATTCCGCATTCTCGCAAAATCAATAGGATTGTATAATCCTATTGATTCATTCGTTTGATCCTATTGGTTCGTATGAACGGTTGAATTGATGATTTTAATTATTTAAATTTCGCGGGCTACTCTAGCGCTTCCCCTTTTAGGCAAATTTTTACAAATGTACGGGAATGGGCATTCGGGGAGCAGTGCATAATAGGATCTGTTTTACATATTTCATGATAGCCTATTATTAAGCGCAGTTCCTAAATATTTCTAGGCCCGCATCCTAATTGCGTAACACACTATCAATCGGAATCTGAATCATTTTGAAGCAAATTGCTAATCCATTGCTTCATAAGTTCGAAAAATTTGTTTGCTCAACACGTAAATAACGCAATGAATGTTGTTGAACTGTCAGAATGAAACCGATTCCGATTGATAATGTGTCACGCAATTGCCCCGCAGTTTTGGATAAATCCCGCCAATGAACACATCTAGAAGCAACAAGAAAAATATTCCCAAGATTTTGTAATACCCTGATTTAAAAGAGTCCATGGAGTTTCTACGTTTTGGAACAGGCAACTAGGTTGAACTCTACGATTAAAAGACCGACTCTTTGACAATTAAGCAAAACAAAAAAAAAAAATCAACGTCGTTCAATAATCTTAGGTATTTTCTTTCTTTTTTTTTTTCTAATTCAAAAGTGCCTGTAAATGGTTTAATTGCAGTGAATGCTAAAAAAAGACAGTCAGCCTTTTTAGATCGTCGCAAGGTGCAGAGCGTTGATAAACGGCTGTAGCCTTCAGATTAGGGGAAGGTTGATAAAGCGGCTATTTGGAGGTCTGCCATACTACGGCTGCTTTATGTCTATTATTAAATAGGCCAAGTTTGAGGGTGACCTTAACCCCGTTTGTTTCCCCTGGAGACTTGCCACGGACCGCGTACACGCGGGGTTGAAACACGGTTGAAAGCTTTTAAGCTTTCAATCTTCGGTGTTTTCCGTAATGTGTACTTAGGTGTTTACTCTGCCTTTAATGTTCCCACTACTGGGACACAGCCTCCTCTCTGTGAGACAGACCCCGCACTGGGCCCGCGTGGTGGATTACAGCCCACTCCCTCTCACAAAGAGGAGGCCTGTGTAGGTACTTTAGGTAACTTAAAATATAATAATTCTGGTCCCTGTCGGGCACTGCAAAAAAGTAGGAGAGAGGAAGCTTTTAACTTCACTTCTAACAGTCTATAGGCCTATTTTATCTATAATTCACAAATTGTACCGACATAAAAACCTTTAGGGACGTCCTAGTCTCGTTCGATATTAGGGAGTACTGGGGACGTATTAATGCTATCATTTTCTAGTGTGAGAGAAAGACGGAGCTATAGAAGCCTGATAGCACCATCCCTTTTTTGCAGTGGAATAATGATGGCATTATACTTCATAATATGGCCACTGGTATTGGTATTAGTAAGACGGGCTGGTGTCCGCAATTCGACGTCAAAGCGCGTATTTCACGCACGAATGGGGAAATCGATTATTCAATCCACCCCAGCTCCTCAAGGATATCCAGCAACGCATTGGTGTAACTGACAATCTCACGGAGCAATATATATTAAGGGGTACGCTAACGTATTCGTAGTATAGTCGATGCCTCAAATCAATATCAGAATCAGGGCTCAGAAGGCCAATTCTCGTAATTTAAAACGTTCAAAATATAGTCGCAGTCTCATCTCGGCGACAAACAAATGTCAAAAACTTGTCATAATGAAGGGAATTTAGAGGTATTTTTGACAGATCGAGACTGAGATCAGACTGTGAACGTTCTTAAAATTACGAGAATTGCCCCTCTGATCTATGTAAACTCTGATTGACATATTGAAAAAAAAAAGGTCGATCGCAGCTGTCATTTTAGTCTTGCAAATAAAATATCAGAGTTCATATGATGTGTTTTTTCTTTCTTTCTATGTCAGTCAGAGCACAATGGGCCTTATTAGAAGGCTAAAGGTCACCCAAAGGGCAATGGCACTCCATTCGATTCGATCACATAGGGAAACTCCAAGCATAGCCCACTGGCTATCGAACGAAAGGAATACGTGATCGAATCAGAAATGAAGAGATCCGCAGGAGAACTAAGGTAACCGACATAGCCCGAAGAATTGCCAAACTTTAAGTGGCAGTGGGCAGCTTAGGGCAAAATGCTCGCAGAACAGATGGCCGATGGGCCGAAAGTTACTGGAGTGGCGACCGCGTACCGGAAGACGTAGCGTTGGAAGGCCTCCCACAAGATGGACCGATGACCTTGTAGAGGCCACAGGAATCCGCTGAATGCGGGGAGCACAGAAATGGTCGAAGTGGAGGTGCTAGGGAGAGGCCTATGTCAAGCAGTAGACGTCTTTCGGCTGCTGGCTGGAAAGATGATGATGTCAGTCAGAATGAACCCGCAGTGATTTGTCAAGTTGTTGTGATTTAACTAACAATTTTATAAGTGGAGATAGGAACTTTTAATTTTGATCCTGCTAAACCACTTGACGAATCTTATCTAGTGCGATGATTCATTAATTTTGATCCGACATTTGTAACAACATAGGTATTCGGATTATAGGGTGGGGCCAGCGGGGTAATTGCGCACACACACTATCAGAAGCAATGGCTTTCATTTGACAGTTCAGCAACATTCATTGGGTTATTTACGTTGCTGAGCAGACAAATTTTTCGAACATATGAAGCAATGGATATTAGCAATATCCTTCAAAATGATTCAGATTATGATTGTTAGTGTGTCACGCAACTTAGGTTGCAGGACAGTGTAAGCTAGCGCAATTTAAGTACAGAAGCCAGCACATCAACCTACTACAATCTGTCAAATTTCTATAATAAATTTTCAACTTTATTGCAAAAGCATAAGGTTCAAAATTGATTGGGAAAATTTGACAGTTTTGGGGTAGGTTGATGTGCTGGCGTCTGTACGTCACTTCAATGAGTAAAGTTTATAACTCTTGAAATTTGAGTTTACTTTGAGCGGCGTAAGTTAAATGAGTTTTTGCTTATCTAACCTCGCCCTGGCGCAGGATGGAAGAATGCTTACCTAATAAATTATTATTCAGTGCGAAGAAAAATATTTACTTTAAAGCAGTGTTCATAATCTCTGATAATTACTTGTTCAATCGCCACTTATACAGTTATCTACTTTAGTGAAATGTATTCTGTTTATTGTTGAGTAACCATTTGCAGAAAAAAGTTCTTAAGTTTTTTGTTGCAATGTAATTTGAACTTTGTTGAGTATGATATTGAGTTTGTTGTTCCATAACTTGAAAATTATCTCGAACTAGCTTTTGCCCGCGACTTCGTCTGCGTAAAATTTCTTGTTTCCCCGACTCACCGCGTCGCATCGCATCGCGTGCCCGCGCTATCACTTCTTTTTCGCTTAGCGTCATTTCTGATTTTATCTTTTTCCTCGGCTCCTAAGGGTTCTAGCGAGATGTTAAATAGCCTATAAGCCTTCATCAAGAATTGGGCTATCAAGTGCAAAAACATTTTTTCATATCTGACTAGTACTTCCAGAGATTACCGCATTCAAACAAAGAAACTCTTCAGCTTTATTTATTAGTGTAGATAGATTCCCGGCTCTAATATAGATTTTTTGTATGCTAGCTTCAGAAAAAAAACCACAGATTAATTTAAAATTCAAATGTGGAAAAAACCACGAACTTTTTTAAGACATCAGGTTAAAGTTTAACAGCTTTTATTCATGCCAGTTCGCGTTCGAATACGAAAACAAACAAACAGGTTGCATACCGATTATTATAAATTAAGTATTTATTTTTCCTTTTGAAGAAGAATCTTTCCTGCTGTTTGACTTTACGATAAAAATGCCATTAAATTGTAGAAATGCGTTATTTTTGCATAAGGTCGTATTTGATAATCATCATTTAAGGATAATTTCCTACGCAATTATAATAATTGCTTCCGATCCTTGAGTTCTAAAATTGTATTCCACACAACAAAATTAATGTGTTGCCACACTGACGTCAAAAAATCTGTCTAGCCTTTTTCCAAGTATATTGGGGTCGGCTTCCAGTCTAACCGGATGCAGCTGAATACCAGTATTTTACGTGAAGCGACTGCCTATCTGACCTCCACAACCCAGTTACTAGGTCATATGATACCCCTTGGTAAGACTGGTTGTTAGACTTTTGGGCTTTTAACTACCCGCAACGACTGTCAAAGATTTACGAATGACAGCCGGGACCAACGGCTTAACGTGCTTTCCGAGGCACGGAGGGGTCTCGATATATGTAAGGGATGGTCACCCATCGACGAACCGACCGCTGAAAGCGGAGCTTAACCTTCGATCGACCCGTGCAGCTGTTATCATTTAGCCACGAGTCCCACTGACGTCAGATTAAAGGAAAAAGAGCATTAAATGGCATCACAATCACAAGTAAACAGGGAATTATGTTCTACCCAAGCATTATCTTTTTAGGACGGAAACTGGGAAATAACAAGGATTCCAAAATGTTATAGTAAAACTAACTGCGCCTCGCGGTTTCACCCGCAGAAGTGTCGATCCCGTGGGTATATCGGGATAAAAAGTAGCCTATGTGTTAATCCAGGGTGTCAGCTACCTCCATATCAAAATTGGTCCAGCCGTTTGAGCGTGAAGAAATAGCAAACATTAAACACACAAGCACACAAACTTTCGCCTTTATAGATAATATTAGTGTGATTGAGCAGTGGTAGCCCAGTGGAAGCGGCCGCAACCATAGATATAAGAAGATTGCTATGACCGCGATTTACGACTTGTGGATCGTAGGTTCGATTGTTCGAACCCAGACAGGCGCTTTACTTTGTGTAAATGTTTTAATCACCATTGCTCTCAAAACGGTGAAGGAAAATCGTGAGGTAACCGGCGTGTCCTAGAACCAAAAATTCGAAGAAGTGACATCTACCGACCCGCACTGGGCCCGGCGTGGTGGATTACGTCCTACACAGAGAGGAGGTCTGTGTCCCAGCAGTGGGAACACTATAGGCTGATTATGTATGTTATGTACGGTCGAACAAGCTATTTGGTATACAGGCAGCTAACTTGCAACTACTTTTAAACAATGGTGTGCTGAGTTAGTCAATTCTTTTATACCACTCTATTTAATTAAGGACGCCATAAGCAGAAAAAGTTCTAACGCACAAAATAAAACTACATATTGGCAGTGTAGTGGAAAGATGAATATTTCTGCCTGTATACCAAATAGCTTGTTAGACCGTACTAAGTATTAGTAAAATTCCTATCGTATTAAGTCCGCCTCTGTACATAATAGAATCCTTACTAATATTATAAATGCGAAAGTAACTATCAGTCTGTCTGTTTTTCCTTTTCACGCCTTAATGGCTGAACGGATCATCATCTGCCTAGCCTTTTTCCTTAGCAAAGTCAAAGTCAAATCATTTATTTCAAATAGGCACACTAAAGGCACTTTTGAACGTCAAACATTATAATAAAACGAAATTGATTCTAGTCGCCCCTTCCAAAAGGCAGTTTTCGTATGGAGAAGAATGGGCAAGAAACTCCACCGTTACTCTTTAGCTCTTTCCTCTTTAGCCTGTGAGCTCCGTGCCTCGTAAAGCACGAAGCCTTTGGTCCCGGCTGTCATTCGTGGATCCTTGATAGTCGTTACGGGTCGTCAGAAGCCCGAAAATCTGACAACCAGTCTTACCAACGGGTATTGTATTACCCAGTAACTGGGTTGTGCAGTCGCTCCATGTAAAATACTGGTATTCAGCTGCACCCCGTTAGAATGGAAGCCGAACCCAATATATTTGGGAAAAGACTAGGCAGATTCTGATTTTTGTTGAAAGATTTTAATGTCAGTTCACTTGTTACTATACTAATAATACTCTGCAGCATCTCTCTTTGAACGTACAGGCGTTACCCAGATTAGGACAGAAACCCTCGGGGCACCCAGATCTTACGCAGATGTTCTTAAGAGACAGGAGATGTGATCAACTTCTGGAGAGAGGGTTGGTTGGAATAACAACTGACAGCCGCCATGGCCCACGCGCAATGTTCCACCGAAGGACCAAGCGCGGAAGCCAAACCCTCTTCCATAGAACATACATAGAATACCATGTACTGTAAACTTTAAATACCGGTAAGACGGGGTGAATCGGAACGAAACTTTAAAATGGATTTTAACGTTGATGTAATATAGTTTATTGCCAACAAGGACACTTAATCGTTAATTATAATATACCAAGCACATGGGTCCTTTTTGGCAAAAAAAAAACAATTATTTTAATGTTAAAATCCATTTTAAAGTTTCGTCCCGACTCACCCCTGCATCCCTATTCACCCCGTTTTACGGTAAGTCTTACATAGTTATAAAGGGGATTGAAGACTTTTATATAGAGCCTGGCATAGGTACTACTCTCGCGCCATTTTCTTGAACTTGTTTAAAAAATATGGATGTCACGTGATCAACTTTGAATGGAAACGTGACATTTTACGGGGTTTGGTTTTATTTTGTTTTCATTTTGTATTGATGTCAGGTATCGATTTATATAGGTTTCATACGTGGCCGCCATTTTGAAAAAAAAAAAAAACAAAATGGCGCGGCGGTAGATATGCCACGGACCTATAAACCCCTTGTGACGCATAAATTCATTTTAAGAAAGTGTGCACACTGAACCAACATAATACCCATACAAAAATAAAAATGACCAATTATTGACCAATAGTTTTATCGGTAACCTCAGCTTTTTTGGTCCGTGACCACAAACTTGATTCACTAGCTGAACCGCATCCAAACCACTAAGCTTATAAGGCATTGTTACAATGACTATTATGCATAAGCTGGTAGATAAATAAATTAAAGCGAAGGAAAAAACAGTGGCCATGCTTTATCCATTATGTTTTCAGTAGTTAATAATGAACTATTAATTTATGAGTACGAGGAAAACCACAAAAAATATTCGCGATTTGTTTATTTATGTACAGGTATTTACTAATTTTATGTTTTACTGAAATAATTAATTAGCTTTAAAAATTACGCTGACCTACACTGACACTGGCTATATAAATAACTAGTGACACGCCCCTGCTCGCACGGTTTTAACAACTAGACAATTAATATTATGATTTTTTTTTAATAATTTAAATATCAATCCATTGCGTAATTAAGATGAACAACATGGTCACACAGATAGACACGAAAAGCGACTTCAATTTATAATATGAATAGAATCTTTGAATGGAATTAGTTCCTTTTAAATTCTCTTTTCTTTTATCTTTGCAGGACCCTGCAATTCTTTGTTTAGGAACCATAATCCAAAATGCAAAAACAAAATTAACAAAATCTACTTCACAGTAATAATACAGTTTTATCATGTGCGCTACATGTAATCTGATTGTGTTAAAATGTGACATGATGAAAAATGTTCCACCATCAACCTAAAATGCATGTTTATATTGTTTATCTACTGTCATGTGTTTATGACTCACTTGACTCCGAGTTATAAATTGTGTCCCGTTTTATTATATTATACATACTTAGAGCAGTGGTGGCCAGTGCTAATGGCCACGACTTACGAGTCCCAGTCAGGCGCTTTAATATGTGTAAATTATTTCATCACCACTACTTTCAAGCTCTGAACATTGGGACATGCCGGATTCCTCACAATATTTTCCATATTGTGAGGAATCCGGCATGTCCCAGAATCAAAAGTTCAAAGACATGTGACATCCACCAACACGCACTGCCCGCATGGTAGATTACCCACTCCCTCTCACCGAGAGGAGCCCTGTGTCCCAGCAGTGGGAACATTATAGGCTGATTATGCTTATACATACTTTTAACGGGCTATTGGTATAGTAGATAGTTGGTCCTTGGTATTATCAACTTATGGTAATATTTTATTATGAAGTTAAATACTAAAATACATTCTTAGATGTTTGACAGTCTTGCCAAGGGGGTGGGATGGAGGGGGGTGGTTACCCAGTGTGTTGTGGAGGTCAGATAGGCAGTCCCTTCGTAAAGTACTGGTATCCAGCCTTTTCTGATTAGACTGGAAGTCGACCCCAACATAGTTGAGAAATTGGCAGATGTTTAATAATAATAACAAAATAGATAAGTACTACCTATTGAAATCTAAATAAAAGACAATCAACAATGTAATAATTTACGACACTTGATGAAACCTCTTTGCTAAGTTATGTGGGTAAATCATAAAAGAAAAACGCGCCTGAAAAACCTCCTTGCAGGCTAGATTGATCAGCCAACATCTATTGTTATACAGTCTATTGTTTTAAAATTAGAACAGTTATCTCACCATAGAATCGCGCGCTACATTTTAATTGAATTAACAACATAATTACTTTCCCTGTCACCAACGTAAAGGAAACTGTTTGGACTAAAAACATCGATTTTATTCATAATACTCACATCCTCGAAAATAGATCCGACGTTGGCGGTCACGAGCAGCAGTGGCACTTTATCCGAACCCATTTTTTTGAACTTCAACATGTTACTGAAGAGTTTTAAGTAAAAAACAATTCCTTTAACACGACCGAGGTTATTTACAACACAACGTAAGTTTTACCGCCGTTTCTTTAATTTGGCGCGAGTACGCCTTTACTTAGAATACTGTTCATTACATTATTATGTTTAAATAATACGTTTCCCCGTCAAAAACGGTAGATTTTGTACAATGTAGTAAAATCATCCGAGTCGCCCCAGCCCTTTCTGACATTTGTATGAATGAATGACATTTGTTACGCTCACACTTGCACGTATAAACAGCATACAACCCGAATAATTTACGATGTTTACAATTTTCATACAAAAGCAATAAATGTTTTATTAAGCCATACTGAAAAAGTAGATTAAAATTATAATTTTACTACAAATATTTTATTTCCAATACAATTTTTGCTTAAAACAACGAATAAAACAATTTTTCTCGTAGACCTGCTTGCGTGAAGAACGTAGAACGGAACGTAACTTTTGAACTATGGGACCTTTCGAATTTGGTTGGTTGTTGTACCAATGACGTCGTTGCTAGTTTTACGTCACGCCTACTTTCAGGGCCGTATTTGCGTAAATAAATATGGGACACTGTATTTAAACCCGAGAGGTCAAGAAATGCGTAAGTAGTGACGGCGAAAATTAAGAAAATGTATTTTTATTTACTTGTAGCACGAGGCATGGCGTGAGTCGTTAAATTTAATATAAAGACATTCCCACGCTTCTTAATTTATCACGTCACGCCGCGCGTCGTCGCATAATTTACAAAGCAACATTTTTCATTCAGTATTTTTATGTCATTACGTGGCTTGCTGAAGTCTGCGGTTTGCGGCATCAGTCACATATACTTATTTAGGTATGTGTACGGACGGTCCTACTCACATGAAAGAAAAAAGCTAAAAAGAAGCTTAGGTACTTACCTACCTACCTACTTACTTAAGCGTTGATCTATAAAACTTTGCGTGAGCTTTCAAAAAGTCCTTGTTTTGTTCTGAAAAAGACATACACAATTACACACACACCTATATAATTCAATGTACCTACTCTGTGGAAAAAGAGCAATATTTGATAACTCGCGCCTTTTCCTATTGAAACAATTGAAAATGAAACGAAAAACAAAAACGTTTCTCATTTGTTTCAGAAATTATTTTTTATTAGAATAAGTAGTTCTGAAATATTTCCATTTACCAGAATCATATCCGTGCATATGAAGCTTGCTTGACAACAAACAAAACCTCTCGACTGAATTTTCTTTCACGTTTACGCGCGCTTTTCAAATAAAAATTCCCGCGCACCCGTAAACCCAGTTTGATATTCCGGAATTCATCTCTGTGTGTTTTCGGGGCGTTCCTTTTCGCCGCACATGCGAACTGTATTCCAGCGGCGCTCAATGTAAACGGCTAAAATAGAAATCGATTATTGTGTCTATTCCTGTGCATTTAGGTCGGGTTTATTCCTTAAAATCAGTGCTATGGCGATCCGGTAAAGAGTTGGTAAGTGGAATTCATATAATTTGTGTGGTTTATTGTGGAAATTACTCTGAATCGATTGGCCGAATTCACGTTACGTGCGGTAACGTTAGGGATTTCATGCCGCTTTGGCTATGAGGTTCTGAAAAATTATAATTAGGTAAGGTCTTGTTGGTAAACAAATAATAAAGACGGTAATTTAGGATCTGACATTTCAGTCTATTGTTCATTCATTTGTTTTAAGAAGAGTGAAAAACACAATAAAATAAAGGATGTGCTTTCATTTGTTTTGGATTGATTTCTATATAAAAATAATAATAAGGTAGGTAAGTGGGTATCACAAACCCGCACTGGGCCTGCGTGCACCAGCCTACTCCCTCTCTTAAAGAGCAGGCTTGTGTCCTAGCAGTACTCCCTCTCTTAAAGAGGAGGTTTGTGTCCTAGCAGTTGGAACATTACCTATAGGCTGATTATGCTAAGTGGATTTTGCAAAAAATAGGTAACTTAACAAAAAAAAAAACTGTCGGCTTTTTCTCCCCTCTTGGGAAGGTTGGCTTGTATTTTTATAAATTACCCACCTACCTACCTATTCTCTCTTCTACGCTCGGACTCTCATTACTGAGGATCGTGGTCACTGGACCCCACGGACAATTATTTGCCTCCATCGACTCCGGTCCAAAGTCAACCTATTAGATATCTAGATTTTAAATGATTTAATAACAAGGAATGTCTTCCTTAGTCTGTTAAATGACGCACGCACCGGCAGATACCTAACAATTAAGATGTGTTTGACATCATCTTAAAGACCTTAAGAATAATAATAAACTGCTGCGACCTTTCAGACTGACGTTAATAAAATATTTTTTTCTTTTAAACCCACAATGACATTCCCATCATTAATATTTTTGTTATGAGTTTCTATAGACGTACTTACGCAGAATAGTCGATAAAAAAGTTTCTATAAATCAAAATTAATTTAGGTATTCAAACTAGGCTGAAAATCAACGCTTTCTGAACGTCAAAAATTACATAGGACAGACCCCCAAAACGCCCGTCCTTTCCAACTTCATAGTGCTTTAGCTGGGAAGGAGAAGTGGCGCAACAAACTCCCCAGCAGAAAAATAAAACGAGAAGCAGTGGTGACCAAGTGGTAACGGCCGCGACATACGAGTTGTAGGTCGTAGGCTCGAAATTATTTCATCACCACTGCTCTCAAAATGGTGAAGGAAAACATCGTGAGGAAACAGGCATGTCCTAGAACCGAACATTCGAAGACATAATATGACATCTATAAACCCGCACTGGGCCCGCGTGGTGGATTAGGAGCTCACTCCCTCTCAGAGAGGAGGCCTGTGTCCGTGCAGTGGTAACATTGTAGGCTTATGCTAGGGGCAGTAACCATGCTGTGCAGTCACTTACCTACCTACTTGTATAAACCAGCGCAGCATCTCGTTACATTGAAAGCCGTTTCAACATAGTGGGACGTCGTTAGGCAAATGATGATGTCTCGGGGGCAGTCAGTCGCACAGCACAATTTTTTTTTTATGACGAATAATAGAGAAGTATGGAAGAAAAACCCATGTTGAGCCAACTCCAAATAAATTGGGATACGGGCAAGAGATCGACGATGACTTTCGTAGTAACGAATTCCGTATCTTTCAGCCTTCAAAATGTACATACAATGTACATTGCTGCTTGCGGCTGCAGCGGCTGCGGCAGCGTCGGTAGCGCATCTGCACCATGCAATCGAAACAGAGATGTTCGCGATACCCATCAGTCCTAACCTGTTCAACTGGACATATCAAGGTAAGCCAGCATGTTTTGATCTAATGGTGGACACTTGACATTACGATTCCTTTGTGCAAGTAATAGCCCAATTTTCACCATTTATGTTTAAACCCCATGTTATGAGGGGCGAGCTTATTGCCATCAATCGGGCAAATATCCAGACTCCGGGCTGCTACTGAGAAATTCCTGATAGAAAAACCCAATAACATTTTGTCCGACCTTGGTATCGAATCCAGGACCTCATGCTCAACAGTGGCGGGAAAAGGGAGGATCCTCCGACCAGACGGGTGTCGTGTCTGGCAGGCAACTGCCCGATGATTCATGTCGGATATACTAGTTGCGCGGTAAACTCTGCTTGCGAGATGCAGGATTTTGGGTGACGTCAGTATAACGCGTAGTTCGCATGTGGCGTTTGTATAAACCGCTACAAATTAATAAAATACATTTTTCCGTATGTTTTTGTAAGTAATTGTAGGTGCCTATTTATTGGGGAACTTGTTGAGTGGTACTTAGGTCACTTAGGTTAGCTTAGGTACCTATACCCACTTATACAATGTGTAACTGAATTAATGCACATTGTGAAAGTAGTTTGTTCAGAATCGTTTACTGAATCGATTTCTGTAATTTTAATTTAGGCATGTTTTTATCCCGAAGATAATTAAAACTACGTAAATTACATTAACACTTCCGCTTGACGCTGTATAGTCAAAACAAACCAAGATGGATGAAGTACCTACTACGCTAGGCTCATAAACGTGTGCGCCTGTGTGCGTGCATAGATTTGTGACGTGGCCACACAATTTTCTCCTACAATCAGTCTAAATAATTTAATAAATAATGTTCTATACAATAGTAAAAATTTAGAGTAGATATGTATTATGATTATAACATTATATTCTAATTGGGGTGTTTGGTGGTGTGCGTTAATACCGAGACATGTTGTTTAGACTTCTGTGAGGATCTCGAAAATGTGCCGGATACCTAAAAATATAAGAATAGAATAGAATAAAAAAAAAATTTGATCCCGCCAATCAGGTAGTACCAGTCGCTATCGTCATTCGAAGACTTATAAGGAATTACTCCCATACACACCCTAAACCATTTATATTTATGTAGCTAGGGGAGAAACTCCAAAGGTGAATAAAAGTCACTTTTATATAGCTGACATGTAATTTCCACCCTGGAAGGTTCCCCGGCCGCCCAAAATGTTTGTTTCTTGTTTGGTTTTGCTTCTATAGCACCTTATCAAATTGTCCCACGCTGGGCGCCATTAGAAATTTGCTTCATCTTGAGTCAAGAGGTTATTTTGATTAGTTGTTAGTCAATTTACTTCCATAATTAATTGTGTTTTATGTCAAAAATAATTGTGTGTTATATCAGTACACAGGAGTATAGCTAAATAATAATATGATCCCTCGACCAAACTGTAACGTGATCTGTTCAAATTGCCATCTATAGAATTCGCATAAAAATCTTATTCATCATTACAAGTTGGTCCAGTGGTTCCAAACAGGGCTAACTTCAATGTAGACTTCGAGAGGAGGGTCATTTATCTGTTATTATTACTTGCCAACGTCCGGCAGATAAAAAGTGATTTTTAAAACCTTTATCAAAAGGTCGAGAGTTGAAAGCAACAGTTGTACTCTCCCACGTGGCCACGTGACAGGTTGGCGTATATCTGTATTGGTTTAAATCTTGTGCAAATGTTGGTCACAAACAATTTATAGAACTTGCGAGAATATTCCATTTGTTGTACGCCCAACATAAAATGCGGATGTTGGCCGAACATTAGTTCATAAACTGGCCCAACATTCGTCCGTATACTGGCCCAATATTTCATTTACAATTTGCTTCGAGAATATTCCATGTTGTGTTGGGTCAAATAGTTTCCGTTGCAACTTCGCGCATGTCCTGTGTCCTGTCCATTGCAACGTACCTCAATCGACCATTCGGCCATTACTCATATTCGACGTTGCACACCTTTGATTGAGATGTAATAAATTATTATTTTATTGGTTTCTTTTAGAGATTTTGGTCGGAAAGTAGTCAAAATGTAGTGGCTAAGTAGTGTTAGTGTCTTCGTGAGGCGGGCTGCTGTGTCGGGTAAGTGTTAATAGCCTTTTTATCTTGATTTTCAGATTCAGCTAACGGCCCGGACGCCATATTAATTTCGGGGGAAGAAAGGAAGATATATACTTAAAAAAATCTAATTCAGTTTTGATGAAGTGTTTCAGTGTTTGACTTTAGTTTCTTATTCAAACTTAGATTTTTCGAAAAGCATTGTCATAAAATATTGCGTAGTTTAAATGTGTCTGGTTCCTATTCCTTACTTGGTGAAAAAACTATTTTACGGACGATTCGATCGTTTCCTTGGTTGTTCAACGAATTCTTTTTGCTCCATGATAAGTTTTGCTATAACTTTTAGGACCATTTGAATTATTTTATCAGCTATTATTTCCCACATTTTGAAAAATGAAGTCAGTATCTCAATAAGTACCTACTCTCAATTAATTTCCACTGATTTACGATTCGTTTCTCATATAGAAACTGAAAGACGAATACTTTCTTTGTTTTAGACAGATTGCTTTCGCTAAGTATATAATTATATACCTAGTGAGCGGCTCTCACTATTAGTAAAGGACTATAGGATTATCATAATGTAGTTTAGGATCGGCTATCAATTCCCACATTGTGAATAATAAAGCATCTCAATCAAGGGTCCATTAAAAAGGGTAGCAGTCTGCAGATCGATACCGAATGCATTAAGGCGCATGTCCTAGTTTACCTGGGTGGTAGGGGTGCCTAGGGCATCCATATTGTGATTTATAGCTCTATTGATCGCCGGGAAACGGACGGCGGAACATGATTTAAGTACATTTTTATGATGTGATATTGAAATTAAGATTCTTTGAGAATTGAGTTTTTCTTTTGTTTTTCCTTTGTAAAAATGTAATTAATTTAGTATCGTGTGGAGGGAAGGTGGAATGGCGAAACACAGGTAAGGGTTAATGTTTTTTTTTACGCTTGATTGAATGATAGGACGCAGAATTGGGAGCGGCGTTCAAGATGGTGGATGCTTCAGTGGAGATTTTTATTACGTGTTTGCGAGTTGTGTTTGTTTTTTTTGTGTTGTTTAAATATGGATCCACTTTTTATCTATATTTACGGTGGTGGAGTTGTAGGAAATATTCTGATAGAATTTTTAGCTTAAAATAGTCAGGTATCGTGTATTAGGAGTTATTTTTATCAAAATTCATAGGGGGTTGCCTTCAAAATGGAGAACATTTCAGCACAATTAGTATTAGTTATTTTTAATCGCGGATACACAGTCGATAACAGGATTAGCAGGAAATGGCGGGCAATTTTTAGGTGTTTTATAAAAAATCGACATTTGATCTGCGTTGTTAATGAAAACTAGTGGACTCTATTTAGACTCGTTGTTTAGGTCGTCCACGTGCGCTTACCGTATGTTGAGCTTTTCTTTTGCAAATAGCAGCACATATTAAGTTACCATACAGACTGCCATGCGCCACGTGACGGGGCGCGTAACGGACGCGCCACTTAACAGGGCCGCCCACAAAGAGCCACGTGCGTGAGATCTGCAATCTCAATAAAAACGTATTTTTGGCTTCCCGCTCCGTTTTCCGCGCCGTATTTTGAGACGCTCGCAGTGTGAACGTTGCCTGAAAATCTACAAAGTGACTCGTGAAACTTCACAGTTAATAGCGGTATGAATTATAAAGATCCACCTCTGAGTACTGTAGCTATACTCGGCCCTAATTTAGTCGTCTCGAATCTGTGCCTTTGTTCTCGTTATTGTTTATTTACATACAAAACATTAATTTGCCATCCTGTCTCATTACACAAATGACTAAAATTCGGTTGTTATGTTGAAGCAAAAGTAATTACTTAAATAAATAAGAATTATTAGGGTATTATTATTTATTTACACACAGTAAAATTGATACAGATACAAAGTCAAAGCATTTATTTCAAATAGGCACATAAAAGGCACTTTTGAACGTCAAACGACATATCTAGTATTGAGTACAAAGGTTAGGTTATTAGTTTCTTTTTTCTTGGTACTTTTCCTTGGTAGATATGTAATGTTCGACTCGTTTATTTAAGATAATTTTTTGTAAGAGAAGAAGACAAAGTATACTACCTTGTGGGACGCCACTTTTATTGCGTAGATAGACGGATTAAAATATAGATTTATGTAAAAAATTATGTAGGCAATGGTTTTGGCAACTTTCTGAGCCCTGACTGTTAAGAAAAGTTCTTTAAAAAAGTCTTTACCGAAAAGCGTTATGAGGGGAATGTACAATGAAGACAATCAAAAGCCTTTGTTCGACATATTCCCTTGGGAGTTGGGAGTACCATCCCACTCCAGATTGTCTATCAAAATAATATAGGTATGCTGTAAAATCAATAACCATTGCACTAGAGCGCATGTTCTAGATTACCTGAGTGAAACTGGGAGTCGCATTGAGGACGTGCTGAGTGTTACATGTTGCGCTATCAATTGTGATTCCGGTGTCGCCTCAATTTATGATTTATCTTTTATCTTTGTAAGACACAAAGATCGATTCTCTTCTTTCTAATTCTTTGTGAGATTATTGATATGAGTGGTTCACTGTGTTTTTATTGTCGGCAAACTAATCAGGTATGGATATAATTTGGCATTTTTCGTGGGCTTTGGTTTTTTGTTCGTCGATTTTGGATCATTTTCGTATTAGGTATTAGGATTATTAAGTAGTTTTGTAATATAATTAATTTTTATAGGTTTTTATTTTAAGGTGATTTTTTCTTTTAATTACTTGTTAGAGTATCTATTAATTAAAAAATCTTTCGTTATCATCAATTTATTAATTAAAATCAGTGTTTAAAAAAAATATTTATTTAAAAACTTACACTAGGTACGGGTTCTTTGTCTAAAATTTCCGCGACAATGTGGGCGGAGAACGGTGCTCACATCCACAAAATGGCGGCTGCATAACGATCCATGACCATTGCAGCTACAGCGCATGCCCTAGGTATTTACGGCATGCGTCGTGCCTATCTCGGTCCTCGGTATTAATTTGTTAGGCTCAGACTTCGGGAAATGAGCGCGCTCGGTTTGCTGGAGCGGGAGTGAAGCTGCGGGGGTGAAGTAGTGGGGGTGAAGCAGCGGGGCTGAAGCTGCGGGGGTGACGTAGCGGGGGTGAAGCTGCGGGGGTGAAGAAGCGGGAGTGAGGCAGCGGGGGTGTAACCACGTAGCAGCGGGAGTGAAGCAGCCAGCGGGGGTGAAGCTGCGTAGGTGGGGGAATTCTTAGCATAGGTAGCCTACGTAACAATTATTTTAATAATGATGATTATTTGGATTTCTTTTCTGGTTTTATTTGTTTAACCATCGATGTTTATCCGAGACTTCTTGATATTAAATATTTGATACCGCTTGGAAACTTCGACGACGCGGATTAAATATTCATATTCACACAAAATGGCGGCTGAAAGCTTTCCATGACCGGTGGGCGTTGCACTTACGGCGCATGCCCTAACTAATTACGTAATAACTTAGGTAGATAGCCTATTGCGCTACATTTCTTTGTTCGCAGTTACTTGCTGAATTGAACACATTGACATGGAAATACGAATGATGGTTTATAAGAAGCTTTGACTTTGAGTTGAGCTTTGAATTTATTTAATGGGTAGGGATGTAATTTAGGATCATTATTGCTACCACTATTTTAATACTTTTTCCTGATTTTATCAACAATAATGGTGACTTCTCCAGATTTCTTAAAGAATTTCTTAAGCTTACTATAATTTCTTTCGGATCCTCTCATAGGGAGTGGGTCAGGCCGAACAGTGGGAATAGTAATTACATTTTTTTGTAAACAATATGGCGTCTTCTCCAGAAATGTCTAAGTTTCCCTAAAATTACTTCTTAGATAGCTTCTTTGTGGCCCTCTCGCAGAGAGGAGGAACTCAGGCCCCCAGCAATGGTAATATTTATTAAATTTTAACATTATCGTGACTTCGAGAATTTTCTACGATTTTATTATATTAACAATATGGTGACTTTTCGAAAATCTTCTAAGTTTTTCCCCAACTTACTTTTCTTTCGGATCCTCTCACAGGGAGAAGGTATTCTGGCCCAGCAGTGGGAACATTATGTTACTTTACCAGCCTCTGAACATTTACCATTCTTCTACAGAATTTGACCAACAGTACCGCTTCCACGCGTCCATGCTGGGCAAACCAGAGCTTCCTTCGTGGCTTCGCTATATCTATAGCGGCCGGCACCACTCGGGGTTTATCTTCGGGACCCCGCCAAGAGGCAGCCGAGGCCCCCTCACGGTAAGACATCGTTTTATGTATTTGCATAATATGCTCAGAACAGTAAACCTTTAGGGGCAGAAAGGTGCTGAAATGGTGTTTCTACGAAACGGAAAGCGGAGCGTTTTAGTGCCTGATGGACAGACTACTTCGTGTAGGTTGCAGATCCAGGTCGTACTTGGTTATGAGCGGCCCGTTACAGATTTATAAAGGAGACCTTTGTCTAGCAGCGGAGGCCATCCGGCTGATACGAGTAGGTATATTATTTTATTTGCCAAGACTCAAAATTAAGAACATTTCTTTGGTAATGGACACAATAGAACTTTATAAGTTTACTATGTCTTTAAATTCTGATGACAATGATAACATAGCAGCTAGTCTGACGTCTGTACAGAGTTGACTAATGATTGAAATGTCGTTTTCATGCTATGCTTGAAGTAACACGGAGTCTTTGAGATAGTTAAGTATATAAAGCTATAGGTCTACCTTTAATGGTTTCGCAGCTAGAAGTAATTGGGCTAAACCGGCAAGACTATGAGACGCGGAGGGTACTACTGATGTTGGACATACAGCAGAAGGAGAAGATGGCGCGCCATGAGGTCGAGCTCAAGATCGATAATCTGAATGTTGAAGATCTGTTGGATGAGCACAAGTAAGTAGCATTGGTATTCTTCAGTATTTTTTTGTTCTTTTTTCATAGGTTCAGATATTTCAGCTAAAATGCATCATCCTAACCGGATGCCTAACCGGATGCAGCCGAATATCAGTATTTTACATGGAGGGACTGCATATCTTACTTCCATGCTGCTAAAATGCTTCCATCTTTAAATTTGTGAGAATCGGCTTACATGTGTCGCAAATTGGATAAAATCACATTAAAAATAAATCCAGTTTCGGACACTTAAGCTCCAGACTGTACGAAATGGCGGCCGGGCTGTCGAGCGAAGGTTGAAGCCTTAGTTCAACCCATCTTTCTCACGTTTCTTCATCCGATCCGATCAACTTTCTTTTGTCTAAAATATTAATTTCTCTGTTTTCCAGGATGACTCGTCTGAAGGACATCTTGCGCACTAAGCTCTGGACGGAGAGTAGTGGCGATCTGTACGCGACCTTCCTGGCTTCCGCCATCGATCTGGGCGCGCGATTGCCTCTGAAGCCGAGTGATGGAGAAGGGTATGTATCAAAAGTTATTGAAATAATAGGTATTATATTTACTCGTAGAGGTGGCCCATGCAGCAGCAGGAACTTCTCAGCTTATGCTGATAGTTTCCACATTTTTCGGTTTTGGACTTATACTTTCCTTTCTTAGTACTACAATTTCATAAAAATGAATGCTTATTAAGAAAATAGATAAGTATTTAATGATATTTCAGTTTGGCTTAATCTTAAAAAAAATCCAGAACGTGTGTTGTAACTGCAACGCCATCTATCTGACAATAGTAGAGTAGGGACATTATTTCCTTTATCACCCGTCACTGATATATGTGTTACAGGTTGGTAGTCCGCCTCGGCAGTTCCATGCCATTCTCATTGGAGCTGAAGAGGCTGCGCGAAGAAGTACGTCCTCTGTCTCGTCTGCCGAGCTGTCCTCGCGAGTACAAGCGAACCACTGTAGAGAGACTCTTCAGGGATGCTGGTCTGACGCTGGATTGGTGTAGCTTTGAGCTGGTAACTCTTTACTATACTAATGAGATACTATAGGTGTTGAGCTATCCTCAAGAGGACAAGCAAACCACTGTTGAGAGACTCTTCAGGGATGTTGGGTTAACACTGGACTGGTATTGCTTTGCGCTGGTAGGTTTTTTATATCTGTGTATGACTCCTCCACTTAAACACGTCATTACTTTTTTACAATCTAGCTGGAGTCGCTATTTCCTAACTGACTTCCTCTTAGAAGAAACGCTGGACCGAAATTAAGAGGCCGAAGTTTCTTTAAAAATCTAGACATTAAAATAACACCCAAAATAATTTCGTGAAACAAACATTCAGGGTAGGTAACAATTATTCTGCCCTATCGATCACAATCGATATTTACTCATCGGAGTATAGGCTTCTCCAAAATTAAAAAAAAATACTTTACTTATCATTGCAAACAGTACGATAACACCATTTTCTTCTATCTTCCAGTACAATACCATCTACAAGGAGCGTTCGACCCAGCACCTGGAGTACCTCACAGAGGTGCCTAATACCAGCAAATCCGTCAAATCCTTCAAGGCGTTGGATACCAGGGATGCCTGGACTGCTCCTAATAAGGTAAGTGAGGCAGTCCCTGCTGACGTTGAAATAAAAGAATAAAAAAACCTAAATGTGTGTTTTATTTGTGTGGATTCTTTTTCTACTTCTTGAGCTACTTCTTTGTTAGTGCTTATGAGACCAGAGGGGCAATTGCGTAACACATTATCAATCGGAATCGGTTTCATTTTGACAGTTCAACAACATTCATTGCGTTATTTATGTGTTGAGCAGACAAATTTTTCGAACTTATGAGGCAATGGATTAGCAATTTGCTTCAAAATGATTCAGATTCCGATTGATAGTGTGTTACGCAATTCGGGTGCAGTCCTATATTTAATAGAATGTTTAGACACATAAGGACCATGAATATTGTTAGCAGCATGAATATATTCTGTAAACGTATTTCGTCTACGGAAGAGGTAGTCTAGTAATATAATTTAAAAAAATGCTTATACTTCATAAGCGTCCTATGTCCATTCCCAGGAATCCCTACCATCTCGCAGTTACGGCAAGCTGTTAACTGCGGCAGTCCTGGTGCCTCTGACTCTCATGTTACTCTGTGTCACCGCCCTCACAGCCGCTGTTTGTGCGTTACATGCTACTGTGTAAGTATACCTTAACTTCTATTTTATTGATGTAACCACGTAGTAGATGGCGGGACGAGCTGGACAAAACAAACGACAAGAGGTCCACATTAGCCCTGGATCGCAAGAACTGGCAGTCATGGGGAGATGCCTTTGCCCAGCAGTCGCAGTAACAGAAACTTCTTTATAGTATTGGCTGGCAAACATGCCGATGACCCCTCCTGGTGTAAACTGGTCACCGCTGTCTATTAAGTCTGTCCAGAGGCATCACGTAATATGCGTTGCCATCCCGAATTGGCGGCTGATAGTATGTCATGCTCACACAAATGTCTCGCTGACGGTGGCGTGTGTGTTGGATCATTTAGCTCCCTTCAAAATGGTTGAGCTGAATGGTGCTGATCTATGCGTCATGTTCGTGAACGGGCGCCGTCAGTTGGGGCTGGTCATCACTCAGCTGCCTCGGCTTATTTTGAATTATTTTATTTTGAATTGTTGTTTTGTTACTATTTGCTGTACTCTGGACGCTTTTAACGCGTAGTAAGTTTCTTTTTTTTACATCGTTCTCACATAATTATAAATTCAAAATAAATGATGTAACTAATATTTTTGTAAAACTATAATTTAAAAGAGTGTCCATGGAGTTTCTTGCCCGTTCTTCTCCATAGGTACCTACGCTTTGGAATGGGCAACTAGCTTCATATTTTCTGACTGACCGACTTCTTGACAATTCAAAAGTGCCTGTAAATGGTTTAATTGAAATAAATGCTTTGAGTTTGAGTTTGAACGGAGCTGAAATTATTCATGTGTCTATAATTACACGGACACCGGCACCCATACTCTTAAAAAACACAGCAATGCTGCTTATTAGCAGAAATAGGCCAACCAGTCGATATGATCGCTCCAAGGGAATAATCGATGTTCGTAAAGTTGAACATAATTCGGCTGCCAAGCACCAAACTGGATTAATCTGAACAGTTAGTGTCATGGACAGCAATCAACTTGCACCTCTACATTTAGTTTAGTGAGTTGACCTATCTTCAGTTTCAGTTTTTTTAGGTCTGGTTTAAGTATTTTTTCCAACTTCTTTATTTATTTTTGTTTTGTTATTATTTCAGACGAGACCCGGAATCACAATATTTTCTGGATCATATATTCGATATATTTTTCGACTATAGAAAACCTAATAGGTTCGAAATATTATTTATTTATATTTGTGGTGACTAACATGCTTTAAAGTGAAAATATTAAGTACAAAACAGGCTTACTAAATATTATTTAATTTCATAATTTTGCACCAAATAAAATTAATTAAACGCCTACTACTTTACTTCTAATACTTACTTAACTTCTGTTAATAAATCTATGCTCCCATTTCTTTCAATGTGAAATCAAAATAGGCGTTACTAGGCTGATTTCAAATAGGAGTAATAGGGAAAGTAACAATTTAAAGCTAAATATTCAATAACCTGACATATTGTTTGTATTTTTTTAAGCTACAATAAAGAATTCCTAAATTTTCCAGAGCTCACAAATCCAAGGTGGAGATGTGTCGTTACGGCACTGGCAATACTGAACAGACTCAAGTAGCTGACAACACCAGCACCAAAAGCCTTGGAGTCAGGTTAGTACCTTCTACTAAACATCTGAGTACACAATGATAAAGAGTAAATTAATAAAATTTAGAGAAATCTATAACGTACCACAGTCTACTGGAGACCGCTACAACGAATGATGGAATAACTTTCATAATGATTACGTTTGGATTAGTGATCAGTCAAAGTAGGACTATAAAATATGCTAAGCGGAAGCTTTTAGTATTTGTAGAGTTAGAATAGATTACGTTATTTTGTACACCAAATAAGTTACAGTTAGGTATAGACCATCTGAGCCATCATAACAACCAAAAACCTTTATTATTTCTCTTCTAGCCCCAACAACAGCCTAGCGCGTCCCTACAGCCCTAAATCAACGAGCAACCTCGCCGGCAACTACAACCGTCCGCAACCACCGCCCTACGTGGGCTCCGCGTCCAACTCGCTCCACCACCGCAAGTCCTCGGACAAGACCCCGTCCACCAGCGGCCACACTCCCGAACACCGTACGCATTTACTCGAGGAATCTTTAAAACTGTTAAACGAAGCCAAAATCTGCGGTGAATTCGACAAAAAAGAACCGATCATTGACTTGAACGATGGTACAGAGGACTATGTCCCGATCAAGCCGGATTCAACTGGTTATATCCCGATAAAAGCAGATGGATCCGGTTATGTCTCAATGAAGGATTTGGACGATATTGATGTCCCCGATTTGGCTAAGTTTGGCATAGCAGGCGCTATATGACATGAGGTGACAACGGTTGGTGAACCGCCTGTCAAGACCTGGTTCTGTTAGATTTTTTATCAGTTTTTTCTTTTTGTCCGGTCTAAAGATTTGGAGTAAAAGTTACCATACATGATCAGGCTCTGGTTCCCATCATCTCTAAAGGTGTAACTAGTCTACGACAGATCGTTGACATTAATAGATCACTAAAAATATGCTTAGCACTAAATTTGGTTGGTTTCTGGTGCATGTGTGCGGTGTGCCTTAATGTTTACTTTGATCGTGTCAAACCCAGCTGACACACCATTACCACTCCATTTCTATTTACTCTGTTATTATAAGTATTATTTATTAAAAACAGACAACGGGTGTCAATAATTATATATTTTTTAAATTAATAACGTTCCCGTGTTGACTTTGTCACAAAATAGGATATTTTTTATTTTTTTTTACTTATTAATACTTAGTTGACCGGCGCATTCAGTGGATAATTATGTAGGAAGCTGAGTAGGTATCAAATATAGCCTACTTTGAGTAGAAAATCCCTGTACTTAAGCTATGGTTTCCTAGGAGTGTTTTAAATTCACAGCGGTGAAAATGACATTATTATGGTGAAAAAGAAGGAAAACATTGTGAGGAAACCGGCATGTTCTAGAACAGACATGTGACATCTACCAACCCGCACTGGGCCCGTGTGGTGGATTACGGCCCACTCCCTCTCACCGAGAGGAGGCCTGTTTCCTAGCAGTGGGAAAACTATAGGCTGATTATGAAGGTGTCAAAAACCGCTCTATATTCAGACTTTACGACCGCATGTGGCGATCACTGCTCTTCTAGGAATCCGTAACTTTAGGCCGAGATAAATAGACGTTACATCGTAAATATGCTAGGCTAAGCAGTATTGCTGTTACAGTCGCACAACGGTCAAAATACAAGTGCAAGACAGAGACAGGAACATATCTTAGCCAAAGCACATGCAATTATGTTTATTTATCTCGCCTTATGAGGCATGTCGATATAATGCACGTTATGGCGTAACATGCGTTATATCGAGATATTTCGTTTTTACTTATCTATCGAGTAAGAGGTTGTCAAATATCAACGGTAAAGATATTTTAAAAACGCATTTTTTTTAAAGCATATTTTGGTAATGATAATTCGTAGTTTTAAGTATAAATAGGAATCATGCAGATATTAAGTATGTAAATATGTGCAAGAAAATACAAGATACAAGGCAGATTTGAAATTTAACATAATGAGATTACTAATCTCATTATTTTTTACTTTAAAATAGGAATCATATAGATAGATTTAAATTTTAACATAAAATAAGTAGGTACTCATAATTAGGATAATTAGTATAGGATTAATTAGTATATTAGGATTAACTAGTTATACCTACACTGACACAATCATACACACATCACATCACATCGTATCACATCACACACACATCACATCACATCGTATCACATCACACACACATTACATCTACATCAATTTCGTTCTTTTTTTCAAATCAGTCGCCGTAGTAGAGGTAGTCAAATATCAATCAATAATCGTTATATTACCGTTCGTTGGCCCGTAAGCTGTAAAACTAAATTAGTGTACATTGATAAGGTAGGTTAAATGACGGGAAATACCATTAAGCTGTAAATAAAAAAAAAATATAAAGTAGACTCCGTAATGGCAGGGCAAACTCATTAGTTTTGACCGATAAGTATACATCATTATTTATAAGGCCTAATAACAGTGAATAAATAAATATAAGTGATGAGGGCGTTATTGCACCCATTCGATCTGCATCGGTCGGTGGTGTTGATCAACGTTGATCGCTATGTGCCTGTAACATACCAAACCATATCTTGCGCCGAATTGAGTCGCACGTTCGTTGATCGAGCATCGATCAACCCTCGGGCTTTTGTTAGTCGATCGATAGACAAACTAGCAAAGATTAATCAACATTCAGAATATAGTTTTTTTTTTTTCACATAAATCTACATAGGCGCTTATGAAACATCAGAAGCTACGTCAGGTTACACTTTTCAAAATAATTCTCGAATGATTATTTGAAATTAATCAACCAAAAAATTTAATCTAATAAATAAAAAAAATACTGTTTTAAATCAAAGTAGGTAGTTCAACGTGTATGCTGCATCGTTTGTGCGACACCAAGCCTCGAGCTTAAAGCAGGAACTACTGGAAACCTTACATGTATTGCATTGTTTTGGAATCTACACAATCAAAGTCGTTTTTCGTGTCTGTCTGTGTGGCTGCGTTGTTTTTCTAAACTACGCAACAGATTTTGATCAAGTTTTCACTATCAAATAGAGAATTTATTTCGAAAAACATTCATATTAAATAGGTATACATATAGTTTAAAGAAAACTCCATGTTTTGTCAAATCGTAAATAAATAAAATAAACAATGACACTTCGTTAACGTTGATCAATACATCGCTAAGACGTCTGTCTCGTGAGTGTAATAACACCTTTACAAATACTTTAATTTAGAATATTTTAGTAATAAGTTATTTTAAGGACGAATTATTTATTCTCTGGTGTAAACTGTTAGGTATTGGCTGTCACTTAAAAAACAAATAAAATCAAAACTCATTTATTCAAACTAGGCTAAAAAATAAACACCTGTTGAAAGTCTAAATCATATACGACAGTTCCCAAACGCCTGCCCTTCTCCACTTCCCAGTGCTTTGGCTGGGAAGAAGACGTGGCGCAACAAACTCCCCAGCAGCACAGCTATCTGTTCAGTTAGAAGAACTGTATTCTATACAAATATAGAAAGTAATTAACATTACGAACCACAAAACATTAAATGAAATCATTTTCCATTATGTCAGATAGCATACGGCAATATACCAACAAAAACATTGAAAACAGACTATACCTACTCAAGCAGAAATAAAAACGTAAACAGAACCTATAGTATTATATTATCTGTGACAGAACTAAATAAAAACCTCCAGGCATAAGATAATATAAAGTCATATTTTTTATACATTTTTAGACTGCACTGGTTTTAAGGTCCGTTTGCACAACAAATCACTAAATGCGTTCATCCGGTAAACCAATTTTAAAAATCATTTTGTCTCTTTCATCTTTAAACGATTGACAGAAACAGAACGATGTTTTAGGCGTTTACCGCTGCACGCATTTAGTGATTTGTGGTGCAAGCTGGCCTGAAACCATAGACGAAAAACGATGACTATGAAAATAAATTAATGTGACCATTTTCTTAACAGTTCGATACGGGTGGAGCAGTATTTTAAACATATTTCTTTAACTAAAAGAAAAAAAACAAAGAAATTACATTTATTAATGGTAAACATGACGCAGAGAAAGAACACAAACACAAAAAAGAAAGTTTGGGGAAATTAACTAATTTATAAATTCCGAGTAATTAAAAAAATATATATGTAACAATAAAGACCATTTTATTTTTAAAAGTGACAATAACACTGTCAGTATATGCCAGTGAATTAATAATTCAAATACTTCAAGACCTATAACTACTACTACTACTATAGGTACTATACTATAGTTTTTATTCTAATTTTAAATTATATATTATCTGTTGCTCTAATAGTCTTTAATTTTATAGGTCCATGGTCTTTAACTGTTAAGTTCTATTCTATTCTATTTTATCTTCGTTAAATTCTTCCCGAGCCACAAGATACAAGCGACGCTGAGTTTGTGGCTCTCCGAATCTGAAGTGTCTATAAAATATTTTTATGATTATTTATTAAATATTTTATTACTTAATGATAAACAAACTTTATTAGTCATAAGTTAAGGAACTGTAAATATAATACATGGAATAGGCAGATGTCCATAAATTAAATTAGTTGTGGATATTATAATTATAAGTAGGTTTAACTAGAATATAATTAGTTAAGGAAAAAATGTAGGTACATTAGTTGGCAGTAATGAAAAATCTTGAAATACATGTTTCGCATTTATTATTAAGTTAAGGTTTATTAATTATAAGTGATAATAATTAGGGCAGAGACTAGGGGTCGCCCACAAACAATTTTTGCTTTTTTTACAAATCTAGACCAAACACTGAAAAATTATTAAAATCTTTAGAAAAACTTCGTCAGCCACTAAAGTAAGAAAAAATGTTCTTTTAAACTGTCCGAAATTTAAAAAAAAAATATTAAGTATGGTTAATTTGCATATTATTTTAGTAATACATTGTGGAGTCAACCCTAAGACCTTAGGCTCAACAGCCACGTTGACAACCGCTACACCCCTATACCACGATCAGAACCCGCGTCGAATTGAGACCCTCCCCCCATTTTTTTCGTCATTTAAAAAACTAAGTAGGTATAAATAATTTATCTATATAATTATGTAACTGTAAATAATTTATGAAAACGCACCGTTGGGCTATTATTCTGTATAATTAGTAATAAGACAGACACTGTTTAATACAGGCGTTGGTTTGAATGACAGAGAATGTGTTACAATAGTTAAGGAAAAAATAATAAGTACTGTACATATAAAAAAAACAACGTGAAAGAGAAAGTCGTTCCATATGACTTAGGGACCTTTAAAGCGTATCCATATTAAATAGTAACTGTTTAGCATAATTTTAAAATAATTATAGGTTTAAATTATTTATAAGTAATTAAATTCAGTGAAGCAAAAATCAAATTCAAATTTAAAATATTTAATTCACATAAGTTAACCTAGGTACATGGACCCATTATGGCACTTATGAAACGTCAGAAGCTAGGTGCACGGTTCCAATTGGTCGTTTCCTATGGAGAAGAGCTGACAAGAAACGGTTACTCTAAAAAAGTCAAAAATTTGTCAGTCTTATTTTGAAGCTGTCAAAAAAAAAAAACAAATTTGAAATCTAGTATGAATTAAAAAAAATTAAAAAGGAATATACGAAACATTGTTCTCATTAAAAACATATTCGAAAGTCTAACATAACGTTAATATCTATGAAGATAGATATCTACTAGTACATAAAGAAATAAATAAAAATATTTTATTTGGGACACGCATAGGAAATACAAATAGTAAAAAAGGAACATTTACAAATCGATTTTTTTTCAGTTGACAAAAATAAAAACTAAATCTAAACCCTATCCGCTCTACCTAGTACCTACTATTGAACATTTTATGTTTCAATATTTTCAGTTGACATCAGAAGCAACTAGAACAGCTTCTCATTATTTTGTCAAGTAAGAACCACAAACAGCAATTTACCTAAAAATACGTTATTTTAGATGCAGTCGGGTTTAATCTCCACAGATATAATCAGCTACCTATTTTGTTTACATTTTTGTCTTTGCTTCATTGAATAGAGTATACCTAGTGTTACTATTTAATCATAAAAAAGTAACTACACTACTAGTTTTTAATTGCCACAGAAAATACGGGTCATATTATTGAAATTAAAAAAAAAACAATACGGATTTGGAAAAAAAGAAATTAAATATTTTTTATTTTTAAGAAACAACAATGCATAGTATTTGGCTGTTACTTGTTTACCTAATCTAAAATCTCTTAAACAGTATAATTTATATCGTTCCCACTGCTAGGACTCTGTGAATGATGAAATAGTTGTATGATTTTAACACAGCAGAATATTAAACTTAAAGTTATGAACGGATAGAATCAAAGGCGTGCACATAGAAACCAATGATAAAAAATTTGGAACTAACAATTCAGAACAAAAATAATGGAGGAAAAATTGGTTTATTTGTCACGGAAACACGTGCGTACAAAAATACAAGTTAGGTAATAGAACAATAAAGAAAAAAAAACATTGTTCTACAATAGTAACTAAATGATCTTAATTTACTGGTACGTATATAAAAAATTGTAGTGTATTTATAGCTTAATATTAAATAGATTTTAAGTTCTATTATAAAGCCACAAGAGTCATCGCCAAATGAGTTAAGGAAAAAAATATAAGTACTGTACATATAGTAATAAAACACTCCAACCAATGTGTAAAATTAATTAACTTCCAAAATAGGGGTAAGTAGTCTAGTGGTAAGGAAATTTAAGGTAGTTAAGTAGTTATAAAAGTATAGAGTTTAATATGGTTAAATAGTCTAGAGTTACAATAGGATTAAATAAAGAATTAAAATAGGGTTGAATAGTGTAGACAATAAATAAGGTTAAATAGTCTAGGGTTTAATAAGGGCTAAATAGGCCAGGGTTAAATTAGAGTTAAATAGGCTACGGTTTAATAAGGGCTAAATACGCTACAGTTTAATTAAGGTTAAATACGCTACAGTTTAATTAAGGTTAAATACGCTAGAGTTTAATTAGGATTAAATAGGCTAGAGTTTAATAAGTGTTAAAAAGGCTAGGATTTAATTAGGGCTAAATACGCTACAGTTTAATTAGGGTTAAATAAGCTAGGGTTTAATAGGCTAGGGTTTAATTAGGGATAAATAGGCTAGAGTATAATTAAGGTTAAATAGGCTAGAATTTAATTAGGGTTAAATAAGCTAGGGTATTAATTAGGGTTAAATAAGTTAGGGTTTGATTAAGGTTAAATAGGCTAGAGTTTAATTAGGGTTAAATAAGCTAGGGTATAATTAGGGTTAAATAAGTTAGGATATAATTAGGGTTAAATAAGTTAGGGTTTGATTAAGGTTAAATAGGCTAGAGTTTAATTAGAGTCAAATTGTCTAGAGAATAAATAGGCTTAACTAGGCTAGGGTATAACGAGAACACATCAGGCAAGTAACATACATTATTAGCTGTACATTATTTAATATTAAATAAAAGTTAAGTTTAGAAATAGTTCCAATAGAACTAAGTTCTTCTATGTATGTCCTTGACTGTCAAAATTGATGTGATGCCTCTGGTCCAAGCAATTCTATAACTATATAAAAATGAAGCTATAGGTAAACAAGATATATAAACTAATCATAGCATACTCGTAACTTCACGTCTGTGTCCCCCAAACGGGTAGGCAGACGTATACAAAATTCCCACATTTCACCAGTTATAATTTAGGCTTATTATTCGCAAATACTCTCGAGCACAACCAGCATAAACAGAGTATTTTTTTTTTCAAAAAATGTAAAATTTTCATAAACGTCACAGACCAAGTAAAAGAATAACCTTTCGAAACGTCATCAATTGCGTCATTATACGCAAGTATTTAACAAACAAAACCAAAATGAGTATAAAATCCCATTACGTTGACTCAGGCCTCCTCTCTGAGAGAGCGAGTGGTTGCAGGTTGTTTGGATGTCTACAAATTTTTGTTTCTAAACCACGCTGCCGCTGGTTGCATCACAACTTTTTTGCACCGTTTTAATAGCAAACCGCATATGGTTCCGTAACTAACTTATTTGGATAGATTCATCATCAGCCTACGCTGTCCATTGCTAGACAATAATATGCCTCACCAATCGCAAGCCATGCTCAGCAACTCTCATCAAGCTGTTACCCTGCGAAGACCGTCGCTCCACCTAGCCTGAGGGCGTCCTACCTTACGTTTACCGATTCGCGGTTTCCACTCAAGAACACGTTTGTCGTCGGTTCTACGGCTAATATAGCCAACCCATTGCCAGTAGATAGATTGCTTGGGCATATCGAACATCATCAGATTTATGACAGTAATGGAGGTCCATAGAAACTTATGTTCTATAATTAAGTATGATCAGAAACAAGAAATGTGCGTAGGTATATAGAAATAAGTTACCCACTCAAATTGTACATAAAAAAGTGGTAAGGTCCGATTATTCTGAAATTTATATCTATATAGTTAGTTTTTAGTGTGGTCTTGAATGGAAATATCTCACTTTACTTCCAGCTTTCTGAAAATCGTTTACCGTTTGTTTTTTTTTTAGGTTGTATGATTTAAAAATTATCGTTGTACCTACAGACGCCAGCACATCAAGCTACCCGAAACTGTCAAATTTTCCCAATCAACTTTGACCCTTATGCTTTAGCGATAAGGTTGAAAATCTATTAAATAAATATGACAGATTGTAGTAGCTTGATGTGCTGGCGTCTGTATTTTGAGATACAGTGTCGATTGCTGCCAGTAGACCATAAGCTTACGTTCTCAAGGACGTAAAAATATTGCGGCGGGATATAACGCTCACTGGATTTTCAACTTTCGGTGTTGCGCAGAGCGTTTAGAATCCAACACAGCGCATCCCAGCGCGTCAAACAAAAGACACCGTTGGATTTTCAACTCCCGGTGCTAAACAGTGTGTTGAATATGCAGTGCGCGAAAAAAATCCCTGTGCTCCTTGAGCTAAATGACAATATTGCTTCAACCAATCACAGTGAAGGAATTTAAGAACAATCAGAAAATGGCGCGGACGTTTGATACTCCAACGTACTTGCTCACCAGTCACCATACAGTAACAATATGGATAGAACCGACACTCGCAAACTTTTGTAAAGTTCTCTTAGAAAATCTTAAAAAGTCGAAACAACTTAAGAATAATTGAATTTAAAGCGCACTTTTAATGAATTTAAAAAACCCATAATCAAAACAAAAATAGTTAGGATCTTGGTTCTACTAAAATCATTGATTTTTTTAACTAGTTTCATGCAAAGCGATTAAGAATCCATTCAGGATCCACCATTAGGCATATTTTCAAGTAGGATATTAAGTATTAAGTGACGCTGTCTTCATAAAAATAAAAAAAAGTAAAAATAAATATGACCATAGGAATAGGCAAGAGCAATAGAAATAATACACAGCGAGTTTTATAGAAAAACTGTCAGCGTTTAAAAGAGTATGAACTTAATCTGTTTATGTAAAAAAACTAAAAAATATTTAGGTACCTACGTCAGTTTTCGAGCGCGAGCGGCTCGCATCAACGGCAGAGACAACTGCAGTCGACGCGTCGCCGGCTGCCGTCGACAACGTGCCGTTCGTGTATTTGAGCACTGTCTTGTGCTATTTATTCTGTGACTGTACTCAAATACACGGGCGGCACGTTGACATGTCAACTCTTACGTAGACAGTCCATCTAGCCAGTGTTAGTACAGACGCCAGCACATCAAGCTACTACAAACTGTCAAACTTCTTTAATAGATTTTCAACTGTGTCTCTAAAGCAAAAGGTACAAAGTTGATTGGGGAAATTTGACAGTTTTGGTTAGCTTGCTGTGCTGGCGTCTGTACATGGAGGTGATATACCTTCAACACTCTGCCGTTGACGCGTGCCGCTTGTTTGTAAGAACACTAAGTCCTTTTCATCTTATCGAAACAGTCTTCACAAAATTCTAATGATAGGTACAGACGCCAGCACATCAAGCTACTAAAATCTGTCAAATTTCTTTAATAAATTTTCAACTTTATCGCTAAAGCATAAGGTTCAAAGTTGATTGGGGAAATTTGACAGTTTCGAGTAGCTTGATGTGCTGGCGTCTGTTACTATTAAGTAGTTAATGAAACCATCCCTTCCTAATATAGTTAAAATCTAACCATTTTAAGGCATCTCCACCACTTATTTGACAAAAGGGCCCTTTCTAGTTTATATTTCTATTACGAACTCTATCTATCTTTATGTTCTATTAGGTATTTATTAGTAGTCATAAGTACTTAGGTATAACAATAATTGTACATTCAACAATTGACAGACCTCTGGCGGTTATATAATTTTATAAGGGAAGCGACGTGGAGTGTACATATTGACGCGCGAAATACCTTTTAATTAGCATAGAAATAATTAGGAACCTAAAAAAAAACAAAAAACAAAAAAAAATTTTAGCGATAAGGTTGAGTTCTTTGGATTTATTTATAATTTGGCCTCGTGAGTTAAATGCCTTGTAATTGGCTAAGAATTAATTAAGAACCTAAAAATAAACATTAGCGATAAGGTTGAAAATAAGTTTTGAGTTTTTTAGACTTATTATTTACTTTACTTATCAAAACCTAACAAAATGTTGTGTAGCTACATATAAGTGCGAGGGTGATTCGTCGTTCAGAACAAATGACGATCACTTATCTGCTAGTTTTTAAGTAATTATAGACATAAACATCGTGTTTTATTTAACTAAGTACAGGGAAATCTTAAACGTAAACAGCTATAAAAATATTAATGAATTATTGGGTAATTTCGTAAGCAAATCTTATCTATACCAGGTGCAATAATACGAAAAAAATTATTAATATAACTAAGATTCAGGCTCTTCCCGGAAAATACATTTTTTTATTCTTCAATATGAATAACTGCTGCGCCCCACGGTTTCACCCTCGTAAATGTCGATCCCGTAGGAATATCGGGATAAAAAGTAACCTTTATGTTAATCCAGGGTGTCAGCTACCTCCATACAAAATTTTGTCAAAATTGATCCAGCCGTTTGAGCGTGATGAAGTAACAAACATATAAACCCACACACACACACTCACAAACTTTCGCCTTTATAATATTAGTGTGATAAAAACAATATTCGATTATTCAAATGACGCTGCGAACATGCACTTTTTAAACAAAAATACTTCATGCCCTTCCCGCCAGCAACGTCCGCGAAATACAAATTTTCTTAAGTTTTTTCAATTTGTAGGTCAGTGACAAGTATGTATTTACAGAATTATGATCATTAAAGTCATTAATTGAACCCTCTAAGCTCATATTTATTTAATCAAAACAAACACAACAACTAACAATTTTATTTTTTATATAATCCTATTAAACAGTCAAATGTTGCAGAAAACGTAAGAAAATTTGAATTATGCGGGGGTATCCTCATCCCAAAAAACGTCCGCCGTTAGCCACTTCATAAAATCAAAAGTTAGTCTTCTACTAACTTTTTCGACATTAAAAAAAGTTTTTACTCACGCTTTCTCAGTTTAATAAAACACACTGATTATTATATTAGACTAGTTTAATCTTAAATTAGCTAAATAAGTAAGTCAAAATGTAAATATATAAAAAAGTAAAAAAGTGTGGAGTCAAAAATAACATAAGTAGTAACTAAATACAGACGCCAGCACATCAAGCTACTACAATCTGTCAAATTTATTTAATAGATTTTCAACTTTATCGCTAAAGCGTAAGGTTCAAAGTTGATTGCGAAAGTTTGATAGTTTCGGGTAGCTATATGTGCGGGCGTGTGTACATGCAGGTGATAAAGCCGAGTATTCGTTTTAAGAACTAGGAAATAAGTATCAAAGAAATCAAAAGGAATGGTATAATTAGATAGATAAACAGGTAAAATGCCGTGGGTACACGTTCTGCTAGTTTTAAGATATAATAATAGTTATAGTAACCCCTTACTAATAAACGTTGTATAGCGTCTGTACACAACGCTTTGTCATTTTCTTTCGAAATTCAAATTACTGGGGTATTCCTCGAAACGCACCAATTTTGTAAGGCACCAAATGAAACGTCTAACGATATCTTATTACGAATCCTTCATGCTCTTCTCTATGTTTCATCGTTGATGCATTTCGAGGAACAAAATTATAATATTTTTATTTTGATTATTTTTTTTTTGTTTTTCGATGAATGCTTTTGGTGCGTTTCGAGGAATACCCCTAATTTCTGATGACTGAAAGAGAGAAATCGGTGTGTAACTATTCACCTGATGTAATACGTTTATTAGTAAGGAGGTAGGTCGATAAATAGATATACGCACAATATGTGGTCTCTGGTTACAAATCCGTTACTATTTTCCATGGGTGATTGGCGAAGCATTATTCTATGAAAATTACACACATCATCGCATATTTTCACTAATATGTACAGACGCCAGCACATCAAGCTACCCGAAACTGTCAAATTTTCCCAATGAACCTTGAACCTTATGCTTTAGCAATAAAGTTGAAAAACTATTAAAGAAATTTGACTGATTGTAGTAGCTTGATGTGCTGGTGTCTGTACCTATGTGTAGTGGTCAAGGAACTTGCACGAACTATGTGAGATGCTGAGTGATGTAAAAGATCGAACGTAGCTGTCAGTTTGGTCTAACAAATTAAAAGCCAAAGTTTACATCATCACTAGCCATCAAATGAGATACTTAGTAATTGAAAACGAGCCTAAAGATCAGTAAAAATCTAAAGTCCATCTGGTTCAGTAGGTACAGCTAAAAATAATGCTTAGAATCCAAGAAGTTTTGACTTGTCCTTAGTTAAAGTAGTCTTAAGGACGATTCCTCTGCCAATAAGTGTGTTACCGTGGTTAAGAATTAAAATAATTAAGTATGAGTAATCATAAAATAAATTAATAAATAGGGTTACATACATGAATCAAAGTGGACTTATAGATCAACTATTAGTTTGTAAGGTATTATCCAATCATATCAAAATCGTTTAAAAGTTTATCGTTTAAAAGAAGATGGATGTATGTGGCTGACTTTATTCTTCAATAAGTTGTTGCATGAAGGAGGGATCCCGCAAGAATGGTGCAATAGTTCGCTAGTGCCCATCTTCAAGAATAAAGGTGATGTCCAGGACTGCAACAACTATCAAGGGATAAAGCTAATGTCACATAGTATGAAGGAAAGAAAGTAATAGAGAAAAGATTGCGAGAGGAGAGTGAGATTACCCCAAACCAGTTTGGGTTTATGCCAGGTCGAGGAACAATGGACGCCACTTTTGTACTCCGCCAATTGTGCGAGAAGTACAGACGTGCACACAAGAACTTGCACATGGTGTTCATTGATCTGGAGAAAGCGTATGATAGAGTACCTCGGGATGTGCTGTGGTGGGCCTTGAAAGAGAAAGGTTTGCCCGGGAAGTATGTAGAGTTAATTCGTGCTATGTACAGTCAATCTCGTACCTACGTCCGGTCGGCAGCTGGCAATACCGACGAGTTCAGTGTGGCTGTAGACTTGCACCAGGGATTGGCTTTAAGTCCTTACCTCTTCCTGTTGATTATGGACGCTCTTACGTCGGACATCCAGGAGGAGGCACCCTGGTGCATGTTGTTTACCGATGACATTGTCCTTGTCGGTGAAGATGGACCTGAGATCCAGAGCATATTGGAGAAATGGCAACAGAAGCTGGAGAATGTTGGCTTGAAAATCAGCAGAACCAAAACCGAACATATGTTCTGCGATTTCGGCTGTCTCTCCAGTTTTGGAGCCATAGCACTTGATGGCGCACTTCTCCTAGTCTGCTCCGACTTTCGGTATCTCGGTTTACTTGTGCAAAGCGATGGCGAAGTAGATCGGACGGTTAAGCACAGAATTAACACTGGATGGATGAAATGGCGGCAGGTCACGGGAACAATCTGCGACTCCCGCATTCCCCTTAACTTTAAGGGGAAGATATATAAAACAATGATTAGACCTGCTGTCTTGTATGGATCAGAATGTTGGGCCACAAAAGGGATGAATGAAAGGCAACTGCATGCAGCAGAGATGAGAATGCTAAGAGGGATGTGTGGTGTTACACGAATGGATAGAATAAGAAATGAGTACATAAGAGGAAGTTTAAAAGTGAAAAGTTGTGTGGAAATCGATTGTCATTGGTATGGGCATGTGAAGCGGAGGAATGAGGAAAATGTCGTGAGGAGAGTTTTGAGTATGAATGTCGATGGCTATAAGTGTAGGGGAAGACCAAAAAAACGATGGATGGAATGTGTGAATGATGATATGGTTAGAAAGGAGGTGACTACCGAGATGACGACTAATAGAGAAGTATGGAAGAAAAAGACGTTGCGCCGACACCGAATAAATTTGGATAAGGGCAGGAGAATGATGATGATCAATGCCAGTACACTCTGCTACCAAAATATCAACACCATTTTGAATAGATATCGCAATATAGGTATGATTTTCTAATTAAAATACTCAACTCCGTAGTTTAAAGTCACTAGACCAATTTCTTCTGCGATATCCAGAAAAGCTGAAAAGTGGTATTTTTATGTTAGTAGCCGAGGTAGCAAGGCAGTTAAGTAATACGTAGCATATATTTAGGATTTAGGAGAAGTACGGAGAATGTGTGCAAGTATGATTCAAGAAAAGTAGAGTAAAATAAGAAGCATTAGGACTTATCTGTATATTAACGCGATCCCGCAAATGGACGTTACGTCATATAAAGTGTTAATTAACTATAAATAAGGTCGAAGATGGCGTATCAATAGTTAGGTATAGGTATATTATGTAGGTAGGTTTATACCTACTACACAATAATGCACGAATAAAGATTTATTCCTATTTTTTTATTCAAAACGCACTTATTTGTCGGTGGTTCAAAGATGACGTTCCCATCAAGACATATTAGATCAGTATTCAGGAAAATCAATGTATTTTAATCGATATGAAATCGATAATCATTAATATTGGTTTTTCAGTAATAAATTGATAGGTATTTTATTTATTAATACGACTGTAATTATATGCGCTATATTGCATATAAGTATATATAGTGCATTTAATTAATTTGAGTTAATTATTTAGTTCAAAGGTTTTATTTTCGTAACTGTGTAATCGATTACTCAATCGATACTCTCACGAAAACTATCTTTCTCATATTTCTCCGCTTCCAGATTGAGAATTGAGGTGATTTTTCATACCTATTCTAAGATAAAAAAAATATGACAAATTTTTTAGATCATATCTCAACTTATTACATTTGGGCCCACCGTTTTCCATCTCCTTTCACAAAAAACACAGACTCGACTGGGCCACTTACCATCAACTGGGCTTAGCGCTTGATTGCAAATCAATAACAAAAACAAAATCTGATCTAACGTTTTGTTTGGTTACCCAAATACAGCAGGCACTAAGTCGATTGTAGCCACTTTAAGGCATTTATAAGGTAGTTATTAATTAGTTAATTAGGAATAATGTATAAGTAGCACGCGTGACGATGTCAATCGAAGCGGATATGAGGACGTGGAAAAAACCAAAGAAATAAAACAGTAGTGTGTAAATAGTAACAATAAAATTAAATAACATAAGTCGGAATAAGGTATGGTAATTATACATAAGTAATATTAAGGTATCATAATTATAAATAAGTAATAATAAGGTATCATAATTATACATCAGTAATAATAAGGTATTATAATAATTATTCATAAGTAGTGATTATATTAGAATAGGTACACATAAAACGTGAAGGAATCGTGATGAATAAAAAATACCGTAGTGTGTAAAAAGTACTAATTAAGTGTCATAATTATAAGTAGGTAAGTGGTGAAAACTATGGTAAGTACTTATAATAATTATTTAAACATAAGTGAACAAATACATAAAGTAGCAAAACATGTCGAGCAGATGCAGAGAACAGAATAGAATAATCCTTGCTTTTTTTTTTAATAATGCGATTTTACTTACATAGTTACCTTTTAATTTATTCTTCTTAATTATAACCGCTGTTGGTGACTACTGGCTATATTATGAAATAATAATAAAATTTTCAGACAACTGAAGTAAATTTCTAATCTAATCAGAATAAATTCTTGATCATATTACTTACCACTTACGCCACAAATCACTTAATACGTTTAACGTGAAACATATCTGTTTAAATCATCATTCTATCTCTGTCATCTTCAAACGATCAGTAGAAACGGAACGATGTTTTTGTGTGTTTGTTGTTGTAAATTCGTTAGTGATTTGTGGTACAGACGCCAACACATCAAGCTACCACAATCTGTCAAATTTCTTTAAGAGATTTTCAACTTTATCGCTAAAATATAAGGTTCAAAGTTGATTGGGAAAATTGGACACTTACGGGTAGTGTAATGTGCTGGCGTCTGTACAAGCGGGCATTATGATCCGACTTGTGAATTGGGAAATATAAAAAATTAAGTTAAAATAAAGTTTATTAATAAAATTCATGAACTTTAAAAAAAAACTTATAAGTATAAAACAATACTTCAGCCAGGCAGTTGAAATCAAAAAGACCTAACAAAATTCTAGGTAAAGGGAGAAAAGTAACGTCTCATGCGTGGTATACATTATAATAATATTATAAGCACAATTTCTTTTATATTTAATGCAGTTTTATGTCCCAGCTTATACAATCGTTTCATGCTGCAGAGACTGTAGTGCTATTCTGTAAAAATCTCACCGTGGAAACTTGAGCTGTCCATAGTGTCAAAGCGGTGCTATTCTGTAAAAAGATCACCGTGATAACTTAGGTGAAGTAAGCTTAAAGTGAGCTGTCATTCCACCTGATGCTAGGGATTGACACTATTGACAGCTCACTTCACTTTAGTTTTCACGGTGAGATTATTACAGAATAGACCGACAGGTTGCCTACGAAAATATTATTATTAGGTACTTGAATATGTACATGCCTGTAAAATGCCTGCTCGATTACATCCATACGTTCTTTGATTATCATAAGAAGAAGAAAAAAACTCTTTCTTACCATCTTAAAATACAGGTGAATAGCTGACAACCTCTTACTCATTAGAAAATAAAATGTATTTATTTAATTAAGCATAAAGTCGATGTTACTATGTAATACGGATAATTTATTAATTAAAAAGATATGTACAACATTTCTCTAGTCCTAATTACGTACGGTACCGAATAATAAATATACCTAATAATAATTTAATTATTAAAAGTCCCGATGACACTGTACTTAAAGATTTTTACCAGTAAGAAAATTATCATAATTATAGGTATATTAAAAAGTAGTAATTAAGTATTAGTGTAGTGAAGTTATGTTTTTGAACTTTTATTTAAAACATTCTTAAGTCCTCCAAAAATGTGTATAATAATGGAGGCTAAAATGCTAAAGAGCCATTCACAAATGAAGTGTGAAAAACCTAGTCGTAAGTTAAAGTAAAAAGATAAAAATTAGTTCGGGATAATAATTAATACTATTAAAGATATATTAAGGTAATTAACAATAAGATAATAATAAAGTATTATGTAGGCATATTTTATTAAAAACCTAGGATGTAAGTTTTATTTTTATGATTATTTTTGTATATTATTCTGAGGTCCTCCTAAAAACTGTATTGTACTGGAGGACGCGTGAAGTCCATTGATTAATAAAGTATAAGAAATCTAATTGTATGTTATAGCCTTGGTTATAGCATATTTATCATTTAAAAGATAGTTAAGGGAATTAACAATAAGATATTATTAAACAAATTATGTAGGTATTTATTTTAAAATTAGGTAAGGTAGGTAGGTTTTGGTATTTTCTTTATTTTTCTAAAATATTCTAAGTTTTATGATATTCCAAGTAAAAAACAATTACTATAATTACTACTCTTCTCATAAAGTTTAGATCTGAAATACCAAATTGACGTAAAATCAAAGGAATTTGACTTTCGAAATCCATCTGACAGTTTTGTCACTTCCTAGCTTCCTCTATAAAGGGTGTTTTAGCTTAGTTTTCTGTCTAGCATCTTAAATTCAGTTGTTTTTTTTTTGTGTCGACATTAGTTCATACGTTGCATAATATAAAATAATTAAGAATTCGTATGCATTATTTCTAAATGATACTAAAATATTTAATTAAAAGCTAAGAAATAAGTTTTATTTTTATGTTTATTTTGTATATTATTCTGAGGTCCTCCTAAAAACTGTTATAATGGAGGACGTATGGCAAAGTCCTTCATTTAGTGTTAAAAACCTAATTGTAAGTTAAAGCATATCTATCTCTTGAAAGATAGTTATGGGAATTAACAATAAGATATTATTAAAGCTAGGTAGGATTGCAGTTTTGATATTTTCATTATTTTTTATACATAGGTAATATTCTGAAGTAATCTCAAATTTCTTTTTTAATGATATTCCAAAAAAAATGCTTTATTTAAGTACTACTCTACAAAATTAAAAACGTGTCGAAAAAAGTTTAGGCCTAAATTACCGAATTGACTTAAAATCAAAGGAATTTAACATTCAAAATCCATCTGACAGTTATGTCATTTCTTAGGTTTTAACTTAGTTTTCTTTTTAGCACCCTAATTCAGTTTTTTTAATTCTTCGTACTTACGCTACTTAAAATAAAGTAATTAATACATAATACTTAGGAAGTCATTTTTATGTTTATTTTTGTATATTATTCTGAGGTCCTCCTGATTTGTAATTGGAGGACGCGCTGGCGCAGTCTACTCATTACTAAAATATGAAAAACCTAGTTGTAATTTAAAGCATATTTATCACTTGAAAGATAGTTAACGGAATTAACAATAATATAGGTATTATTAAAGCTAGGTAAGATAAGATAATATTTTTGATATTTTCTTTTTTTATTTCATAATATTCTGAAGTCATCTCTCAAAAAATATTTTATAATATTCGAAAAACAAACAATTGCTTTATTTACTACTCTAATTAATTATAAAAAGTGTCGTAAAATTGTTCGATCAGAAATACCGAATCGACGTAACATCAAAGGAATTTGACATTCGAAATCCATCTGACAGTTCTGTCATTTCCTAGGGTGTTTTAGCCATTGGTTTTAGTCTATAATAAAATAATTAAGAATGCCGTTACCATTTTGTGCCCATTGCTGTTGAGACCATGGGTGCTTGGGGCACTGAGGCCAGGAAGCTCATTAGTGAGATAGGGCACAAGCTCCGGGACAAAATGGGTGACTCCCGCTCCAGCTCGTTCTTGGTGCAAAGGTTGGCCATTGCCATCCAACGTGGCAATGCAGCAAGCGTTTTGACCACCTTTGCGCCGGGAACAGTTAGGGGCGGGTTATTTGACTAGGTAGACGTGTTGTTGTGACTGTTATTATTTTAAATGAACTATTTGAATTATTTGACTATTAAATAATTATTCTTAAGTTTATTTGTAAACTATATACTAAAACTATGGTGTAAAGTCAATTACTGGATAGTAGTAATGTACTTTTGATATTTAGGAAACGTAAATACTCATTAAAAAATTAATAAGATGAAGTAGGTACTTGATTTATGTTTTGCTTACATATCAGGATAGCTCTCAGGAACAGTTGTTAAAGATAACGGTAGACATTACGCTTGTAAGGACGAACTGCGAACGAGCCAACAATTAACATTTTCACAAATTAATTATTATTTTTATAAATTATCGACAAAGTACTGTTCCTTTTTCGATAATTTCTCAAGGCGCTAGGTAACGCTAAAGGACTTGGAGAGTAAATCCCAAACATTTCGAGTGGAGTTTCGGGGCTAGCGCTTAGTAAAACTGACATTAGAGTAGTCTTCTTCGGAACTAAAAATAATAATATTTTATAGATTGTACGCTGACTTATATATTTAAGTCTGTTACCAGCCCCCTTTTCGAGTGGTGAATCTATTTTTTTGCATCTATGTATGATGTGAAAGTTAGTTATTAGATGGCCGCTTCTGCGGTCAGGTGCGACGATCGGGACTGAAAAATACAATTTGAAGGATGAATAATAATAGAACGTCACCTCGACCAACCCTTTGAGGGACAACAGGCAGGTGACGGTAATCATAGCTAGTTATAAGTAATAGGTATAATTTGTCATAATATTACAATCTAACATAAGTACCTACATATACTGTATATTTTTTTACAGAATGTGGCGGAAATAACTAGATAGCCGGAGAACAGACAATTCACTTTTAGATCTTTGCTATTTTTTTTTGTTAACAAACAACAAATATTTAACACCCTTTTTTAGGAAATCTTCTATTAAACTTCGATAATTGTATTTTGATTGATAAAACGAGTGCTAAATGTTTGTTATAAGTAACACAAATTGAATGTCGATTGATCGATAAAAAAAACATTAATTTTCAGGCTTTGAGGGACCATACCGTGTTACTACTAATTAAAAATTACTTAAAAACTGATAGCAGCGCGATTAGACACACACGTACAATAACAAAAACATCGCAATCACAGGAACATCGAACATTTTAAAATGAATGATTATTTTTAACTTACGAACTTTAGCGATTTAATTTTAACGTTATACGAAATGTAAAGCATACCTAATATTTTGTTTTTATATAATTATACTTATGACATATTTTTTTATCAATCATCAAAATATGATCCTAGTTTATCAAAAACGTTGCAAAAAATATTTTTATTTTGTCTTTCATCGAGTGTCCACTATAAACGCTACATTCTGTAAAATACCTAATCTAGTCGTACTTAATTATAACTATACATATAAAAAAATTGATGCGTCGCGCCGTTGGGATAATAGAAATAAATGTTCGTAAATGAACTAATCATAATATTAGCAAGTGTTTTATGTGAATAAGTCAATAATTACTTATTTAGATATTTATGTCTATCTGTGTTTAAATAAATGTCTGTAGTTTGTATGTCTATTTATGGTATAATAAATGTGAAAAAAAAATGTTGTTTAATTTTTGTTGGTACAGACGCCAAGCACATTAAGCTACCCGAAACTGTCAAATTTTCCCAATCAACCTTGAACCTAATACTTTCGCGATAAAGTTGAAAATCTATTAAAGAAATTTGATAGATTGTAGTAGCTTGATGTGCTGGCGTCTGTACCTAATGTACCTATCTACCTTTTCATAAGTTTTGGTTGTCATGGTATGGGCATGTGATACGGAGGAATTAGGAAAATGTCGTGAGAAAAGTTTTGAGTATGAATCTCGATGGCTATAAGAGTACCTAGGGGAAGACCAAAGAAACGATGGATGGACTGTGTGAATGATGATATGGTTAGAAAGGGGGTGACTACCGAGATGACGACTAATAAAGAAGTATGGAAGAAAAAACGAAAAAAAACAACCACTTCCAAAAAACAAACACTAAAAAGTAAAAAATTACTTTAATTTCGGAAGCCGGTGTCGTTGGCTCCGAAATTTCTTTTTTTGACACCGACTATTATTACTATTATGACTATCATAAATTATTTTTCACGTTGTAGTGTTTTTTTTTTGGAAGTTGGTTGTTTTTTTTTTTTGTAAAAAAGTTTTTATTTTTCAGTTTTTAGTTGTACCTACCCACACAAATGCATATAAGACTACTTGCTATGTACATATCAGTGACAGGAAGTTATTGAAACATCATCAATATACCTAAACTAAGTTGAAAAAAATCGTATTATTGAAGCTAACTCAAAAACTTCTCAAGCAAAGTTAAAAAAAGTATATGGGACCACCCCTGAGGCATATCCCATTAAGGTGTATAGATGGCCCACTGACCTTGTGCATGTGGGCGGAGCCAAACGCCCTACTCCCGAATACGTAAAACGCGCGCGGTGGCGCACTACACTAAAACTAAGATCAAAGAATATGCAGAGACGCAGACATGCCGCACGTAGGTCGCTATTTTTGCCTACGATTCCAGAAGGGAATAGCGGATGCAAGGCTGATATATTTTGTATAGATAGATACTTATTACGTTTTATTATTATATTATTACTTATATGTTACGTATATTTTAAGTTTTTTCTGGACATTATTTTTTAGCATTTATGTGGAAGAAAATATATTTATTTAAGTCATAAGTAATTTATTTCATAACAATATAGATACATTGTGTTGAAATTAAAAAAAATAACGTATTACAATTGCAAAAAAAAAGTCAATAAACCAATAATAATTAAAAATTCAAGTATAATAAATATTATAAATGTCGTCATGCGGGATCACGGAGCGGGCGCCCGCGTGGCGTGCAGTTTTCTATTATCATCCTTAGAGCAGCGCTGCGTGAGGTGGGGCTCCCGTCGCATGCGGCATAATAGGAAACAGCACGTCAAGGTACAAGTTCCAGATGGGCTGCAGACTGCAACCGCAGGCGACACTGCGGCTAGCGGCTGCGGTTGACCGCAGGGCTGCCTGCGGCTGCGGTTGCTTCTATTCCAAGCGCGGTGGCATGCCGCGGCTGCACAATGCATAGAACCATGCCTCAGTCACACCAATACCTTCGTGTGAGACAGAATGTCGGACAACACTATCGATAGTCGACATTTTTAACCTACTTCAAAAAAGGAGGTTCTGTATTCGACCCGTATGTATATATGTTTTTATGTCCGCGATTTTCTCAAAAACTAATGAACCAATTTTGATAATTCTTTCACTAATGTGATCTACATACTTTCAGGAAGGTTTTAGTATATAATACATTATGTACTTATTCTTATGTACGATGTTATATGCATAAATATACTGCATCTCCGGCATTTCTATGCAAATTTTGATGATTCTTCTAGTCAGTGTCTTCAATTCCTCAATGCACTAGTGTTATTTGAATTAGTGTGGAGTACTTAGGTACAACTAAAAAGTAAAAAATAAAATTGTTATTACAAAAAAAGACAACCGACTTCAAAAAAAACTACAAAGTGATAAATAACTTTCATTTCGGAAGTCGGTGTCAAAAAACGAAAATGCGGAACCAACGACACCGACTTCCGAAATTAAAGTTATTTATCATTTTGTAGTTTTTTTTAAAGTCGGTTGTTTTTTTTTGTAACAAAGTTTTTATTTTTGCACGTGTGAACTCTGCGGTTCGCGACACCACACCACTGGCGCTGGTGTGTTCCTCTGTGGCCGGACCACAGTTTAGTACTCGTTCGAAATAATACCTACCTAAAGTCTACTTTCATCGGAATGTATATATATATTTTTAGTACCTCAAGAGATATCTTTTTATTTAACAATTTACGTGGTCCGGCCGCCAGGCATGCTCTCTGGCCGCGCCACCTCAAATTAAATAGAGTATAATGAACTATTAATAAATCAATATCACGAAAAAAACTACCTAAAGAGTACCTTGCATACGAAAAATATGGTCCAACTAGCTGCTTCCCCGCGACTTCGTCGGCGTGAAATTTCACCCTCCCCCCCATTCACCCTCTTAGGGGTGGAATTTCGAAAAACCCTTTCTTAGTGCACCCCTAGACCTCATAAGGAACCTACATGCCAAGTTTGGAATCTCTAGACCCAGCGGTTTGGGCTGTGCGTTGATATGTCAGTCAGTCAGTTCTCCTTTTATATATATAGATAAACCCCTTTAGTTAAGGAGTTATTGGTCGTAGGGTGTGGTCCGGCTGGAAGGTATGCTCTGCAGCAAGTCAATTTTGCAATATTTAATATTAACTATCCATAAATCGATTTATATAATAGTACCTTTTCTCTACTCTTCGTTGATACTTTTTTCTCTCAAGAAACTATTCATTTTGATTAATTAATCTTTAAAGTATGTGGCGCGGCTAGGGAGGATTACTTTCAGCAAATATAACGAAATATGCTTTATTTCTTTATGCCAACGAAAACTACATAATAAGTACTTTTATTTTTATAACCAACAATGATTTTGAAAAAGGTGCACTTTTTGGTTTTTGTTTACCTATCTACCTAAGAATAGGTAGTCAAAATGAAAATCCAAGATTGCGGCTGCGAAAATTAGAATTTTTCTTCATGGGTGTCGTTTTCATAGTTTTCGATGGTGCTAAAGTCGATAGTGGGGTCAAAGTGTAAATCCAATATAGCTGCTGCGGAAATTTTGTTTTTGGTTAAAATCATACGTGAGAAGTCTTTCTTGACTTGCTTTGCCTTGGCATTTTTACTTATTTACAAATTATCTTATATTTACACAATATACAATATAAACAAAAACAGTATTTAGAAATGGCACACCACTAATAAGTAAAGCGTCCACGCGCACAATAGAAATGGGCCCTCCGCAGCGAGCTAGTCTATAAACGCACACTGATACAATTCGTTCGTAAATATTTGCACTAACACAAACAAACGCGCGTAGTCGTTCGATAGCCGGGGCGGAGCAGCGAGCGACACAGCCATCCCGTCTCAGTGCTAACGCACGACTGCCGCCCGCGCCCGCGCAGAGCACGTCTGTACCTCTATCTCAAAATTGGAAATTTTCTTTGAAAATGTTGATTGATTTACAAAAGCTGTTTCATAAATGTAGTACCTCTAATCATAATTTTTTTAGTGTAAAAAGATTTCCAAACATCAAAGCCGTTTAGAAGTAGTATTGAATATTAGCCAAAAATAGCGGTTTGGTAAATATTTTTTTAAGGCAAAAGTATTAGCCATACGAAAAAATCCTGTTTCAGAAATGTTGTACATGAATCTATAGCAAACATATATTTTTTTCAGAACTTCTAACCAAGCCGTTAATGAGAAATAGGCTTCATAAAGTGACCGTGTTACGGTACTAAACGAGAGTAAGGCCCTTAAAAAAAGAATTTTGTAAATCCGTCTATACCTACTATAAGACGGAGTTATGCCTGAACATACAAAAAAATATACTTATATGTATATTTTTGTTTGTGTGAAAAAATTAACCCTCTTAAAGTTTGTCGGGTTAATTTTTTAACACTTAGTATATAAACATCCAAATTGAGAACCTCCTCCTTTCTTGAAGTCGGTTAAAAAAAATATGTTGCGCCGACCCCAAATAAATTGGAATAAGAGCAGGGGAATGATGATGACCTCATTAGCTCACTGGAACGCAAAGGAGACACTCCGACTCCAAAAAAATGTAGGTACGTGTGTAAGCATCGCTTGCCTACGTCGCTCTGTGGATACGCTGGACAGACGGATGGACAGCGGAGGCTTAGTAATAAGGTTCCGTTTCCACCCTTTGGCTACGGAACCCTAAAAATATAACAATGAAAAAAAAACAATAGGCCAGATTCGCTGACGCGCATGTCGTAATCAAGTCTACATCAAGGAATATCAATCAAACAATATATTTCAGATAAAACATAACACTCCATTTTTTGAGCATTAGTGTCAAAATAAAAATACATAGGAATTGTTTAAAGTTTCCTTACATTTTTATCGCGGTGTTTTTTTACCGCGCATTGGACGTTCACCTCTAGGTGTTGAGCCGACCAATGAGCATCCAATGCGAGATAAAAACTCGCCCGTGTGCATGGTATCCTAGCAACCAAAAGCACGTACTAATTAATTACCATCGTTAAAAAGCTTGACTGAATCTGAAAGGAACCCAATAAGTTTGGTCCAAGACAGGCGAAAATAGCGTTGCCAGGAGCTTATGGCCAGAAAATTGAGACGAAAATGATATCCAGAACGAATTTTGAACATTATTTTGATTAATCTAATAATAAATTATGGAAATGCAATCCTTTCATGACCGTGTTCGAATTCCTAAAGATCTTGGAATGCCGATTTCCTTTACCCTTTTAGCAAATCTGGCTATGATCTGATTATGATTATCATCCTTTACCCACAAAGAAGTTATTTAATGATGATGATGTGATGTTATTTAGTAGCTAAATACGTCTTCATAAAATCAATCAATAATACTGCACTGCAGTATTCATCTATTTTTGGCGATACCAGATTTGCCCCCTTCACCCTTCATCCACGCGTAGAAAATTTTGGAAGGGCTAGAGGGAGAAAGAAGTAATAATTACAAAGGCAGGTGAGAGGTCCAATAGTGCATAACAGCGCATGCCTAGATTGATTACCCATAGTTAGAGAGCTAGGATACCTATAAAATAAATGTTTTATTCATGAGTTTTGTATGCTAATCCCCGGAGGCTGCAATTTTCTATGTTAATGTTATTCATATAAAATAATACAGGGTCAAATTAAATTAATTAGCAAAACTCCGCAGACGTGAAGGGTATGGATATCTAAACATGTTAACAAAAAATAAATTAGTTTGATGATTTTTTTTTGGGTCTTCGAGCGCCTTTAGTGCAGTCACTTGAAATATCAGTTTAAAAATACTAGTTTAAATTTCACAGACGTTATTTGTATCGATACACAAAAACAAAATAACACGATAAAACAAAAGAAAACAGATTTTCTCAACTCATAATTTAAGTAAGAACAAACTGCCAGCGCAGCGGTCGCATTTCACCCCAAGAAAATACAACAAATGAAATTATGTCTATTTTATCGTGTTCAGGTAAGTATCGATACCTATCACGTCTAGAGTTTCGCTATCTATAAATTTATTTTTGAAAAAACAAAAATTAGATACGTTTCGCAAAAACAATTTTCCAAGTAAAAAATGTCTATGGTACGAATGATAGATTCATTGTATCACAAACACCAGCGCCTTCCAAACTAGGTTACATTAAAAACAACATTATTCGAACGTGTTACATGGATAACTTGTAAAAAATACTTATATAAAATAAACAGGAGAAGTAATTTTGAAATTATAACTTGTTGCAAGCTTGTCATATCTGTAGGGTAGTCTGGACGCGCATAAAATGAACTTCCCTGAGAACAAAGTCAAGTTTCTGCAAGAGTAAATCATTTGAACGCTGGGTTAAAAATTAAAAATAATGTAGCTTAGCCCTAGCCCAATATCAAAAAGACCGCAAATATCAATTAACTGATATTATTTTTCGGTAATTTACTTACGTAAAATTTGCATCATGAAAGAAAATTAAAGTATTTTCTTTCCTGATGCAACATGACGCAAAGAAAGACTAATCAACTGTCTCTAATAGCCGTTAGGAGTGAATTTGATGAAGTAAAATTATATACAGGGTTATTGGAAAAACACCAAAAACCTCTTAAGAGGTCATTGTACTCATCATTATGAACAACTTTTACTATGGGACCAAGCCAGAAATCGCGAAAAAAAAATCAGCTGTTCCCTACATTTATGTTCGTATAACTTGTCAAAATGTAGGGAACAGCTGATTTTTTTTTCGCGATTTCTGGTTTGGTCCCATAGTAAAAGTTGTTCATAATGTACAATGACCTCTTAAGAGGTTTTTGGTGTTTTTCCAATAACCCTGTATACGTTTATGTCTGGTGTTCAGTGAGAGAAAGCATGCAAGGGAGTCCACTGTTCCATGTTAGTTTTTAATTTTTTTTTTGCAGTGCAGAGTGGCATACGAGCAGGATTCCTGATTGTAAATTGACACCACCGCCTATGGACGTCCGCAATACCAGAGGTACCACAGGCACGTTGCCTGTTGCTTTGTGTCGAAGACTTGACTTGTAGACTCTTCAATTTTATTCTGATGCTGTCCATATCGTAGCTTCGCGAAAACACTTCAAGATCTCAATTTGGGAGTCCCCGAAATTCATTGTTTCGGCTCAAAGTTCGTTACTATTGATGCTAGCTTATACATACTTATAAGTTGCAATGGTGCAGAATAAAGTATCCCCCCTAACAAAAACGTAAATGTAAAAACAGGGCCAAGTTCGCCGATTATTATTATTAAGTACATTCAATTCTATTGAATGTAGATCTAGATGGGCAAGTTCTATAGGGGTGCAAAATGAGGTGAAATAAATTTAATTGTATTCCTTACTGAGTGCAACATGGTATGTTTTCAAATTCTCAACAGTTTTTTTTAAATTAAAATATTAAGTGAGCACTCGGGCCCCATGGCCCTAGTGTTTCAACCCCAAACGGCTCAAATAAATAAGTTCCAAAGAGATTGGAGTATTTGCGCCGTTTGAGGTTTTCCGCACCTGCAGCAGCCGCCCCGGCACAGCTAACCGTGCTTGGAAGATGGGATGGCGCAAGGGTGTCGACACACGTTGCATCCCACACCAAAGGCCTACCTAGCTACCTACCTAGTTCCTTCAACAGTTATTAATAAATATAATAATATTATTGACTTAAAAAACAAAGCAGATTATACCATGGTTGTGTAGGAGGAAATTATTTAATATTTTTAACCGACTTCAAAAAAGGCGGAAGATCTTTGGCTCAGAACTCCGTCATTTTTTGTTGTAAACCGGTTTGAAAAAAATCTTCTTTTGTTTGAAGGTGTATGATGGTATTATAGGGTGGTCCCATATATTTGTCAAGTTCTGGTGAGTGCTTTTAGAGTTAGCTTCAATAATACGTGTATTTTTTCCACTTATTGTACGCTAGTAATATATAAGTCAATGATTTGTATGTTGATGATGTTATAATAACTTCCTTTCACTGTATTTACTTAGCAAGTGAATGTATAAGAATTTGTGTGGGATAGGTACTTACCACAAGTAAAAAGTGAAAATATGAAAACTTTATTACAAAAAAAAAAAAAAACAACAGACTTAAAAAAAAACTACCAAATTAAACATCAAAGATATCGACTTCCGAAATTAAAGTTATTTTTTAACTTTGTATAGGTACTATCGGCCAAACTTAAGCATGCTCACTTAAGAAAATATTCCTGCGAAAGCGCAGCTAGTGACCGGCCCCGCCCCTTCCTTGTTCCGCCCAATTAGAGACAAGCAAGTGCAGTGTGTGCGTGCGGCAAAAAGTAACAACAATCGTCAAACGTCAATCAGTGCCAATTTGCATCTCGCTAATTGTTCACGCTTCCTGTTCTCATCGCAATATTTTCTTAACGTGTTTTTATTCTATCGGACTGATTGCCTGCCCAACTGTGACCTCTGCTTTGTATACCGGACTCTGATCGTGGAACTATTTTTGACTCTTGCTCGCATTCTGGACTGTGTTTTGTGCCTACTGTGACCTCTGCTTTGTATACCGGACTGTGATCGTGGAACTGTTTTGACCCTTGCTCGTATCCTGGACTGTGTATAGAGCTCTATAACCATGACAACCCGAAACCTCAACCAAGATGAAAGAAACGAGATTATTGTCTTACATAGACAAGGATTGAATATATCGCAAATTGCGTCGGAGTTGAATATGCAAGTAAGTTCTGTTTTTTTTTCATATTTTGAGAGGGATAATACTTAAAAATAAATTAAGTGCATGTAGTATTCATTTAATACTTTTACCTATATTTTCATTGTTTGAATTATTATATAAATCTCAAATTTTGCTAAATTATAGTTTAAATACAAACTGTAAATAATTTATATTATATTTAGTCAAGAAAAAAAATCTGTGCTATATCTAAAACCCCTAACAAAACATTGCTAACATCACTTGTAATTCAATTCATATATATTATATTTAATTATTATAATAATCTTTTTTTTTATAGTAAAATCCATGCTTTTTTTTGTTACCGTATTTCATTTGTTGTTGTTATAATTGTAAGTTTTATTCTAACGCGAAATGGCATCGTCTACTATATTGTTGTAATATAATTGTAAAAGATTTCAGACTACAAAAAGTGTTCAAGTCTCTTAATAATATTTAAAGTAAAGTCGCCGTTTGTTTGTATAGAAACTAAACCACGCAACGGATAATGATACGGCTTTTATTGTAATGAATACTATAGTAGAGAATTTCAAAGAATTGTTACACCCATGCGAAGTCGGGACGGCTAGTTAATGATAAATATCAATAAAAAAACATACCATATAATAACATTTTTGCAACAATAAAATAAAAATAACATTCAGATCAGACATTCAAAATATTTTACTCTCGATATATATGATATGATATGTAATGCAGTCAAAAAGTTTGTTTTTCTTTTACTTATTTAATGTCGGCGCGTTCAAAGACTATGTTCGGACCTTTTATGACCCGATAACAAATCTTGTAACACGTTCACACTTTAATTTCAAGTCGTCACTGCATTTTTTATTGTGTTGACGCACTTAAATGGTTGAAATAAAGCACAAATTGGCTTTGGAGACTTTAATGAACTCTATGCTGTAGTTAAAAAATGTTTTGTATCCCTAAAAATACTGATGAGTGATGTGAATGTTATTATAGGTGCCGACAAAATAATTTGGCCAAGATTGGACGTGGTGGGGGAAAGTTCGCGCAGCCACACTTAAATTAGAAAACGAATTCTGCGCATGTCAAATTTTGGCTAAGTTATTTGCCGGCAGCTATACCTAAAATAGGTATTTAAAAAAGTTAAGAGATTATTTGTCATGAACTCAATACTTTGCATCCTTTTGTCAGGTCCTTGTAGTGTATTATTGTTTTTCTTTTTATGTGACTATTCGATGCTAATTGTTATTTTAATTTTTACAGAGAACCACGGTGCGCCGCTGGGTGCGACGATATGAAGAAGGTGATATGGCAGAACGCGTTCGTGCACCTCGACCCCGGGCTATAAATCCCGAAGAACTTGATAATATGATAGCCACATATCAAGAAAGCCCTTTCACACCGACTTGTAGTTTCGCCCAAGAATTTGACGTTTCGATGCAAACGATACGAAACGAGTTGCATCGAGCTGGAGTGGTATGGAGATAGTTTAAAGCCTGGGGATAAACATAGGCTATTAAAACCCGCGACTTCGTCCGCAATAACTGACCTTCACGCATACGAAGTTGCGGGCAAAAGCTAGTTAATATATAGGTATATTTATAACGAAGAATTTATAATTTAAGTTGTTCCCATAGTAGAAGTTGTTGTATTTGAGCACTACAATCAGCATTTTTATTTTCGTGACGGTAAAAAAAACATCCAGTAGGTATTTAAAGTAGAAATATGAAAAAAAAACAATGTGAAAACGATGTAAAAATAAACATTTGGGACATTGTAATTGTATTGTATACACTCTGTAAATTTTTATGCTTGTTTGTCCGATGCAGAATGATATGCCCTAAAGTATTTATTTTATTTATTTATCCTTAAAAAAAACTATTTACCTAAACAAGATAAAATAATTTCGCTGCAGGAAAATAATCATTATTATAGAATAATGCAATTTATTTTGCTTTACAAACATAATTAATAAAACTAAAGCGAACTATCAATGTTATCCAGAAACTTAGAAAAAGTTAAAACTATCGAAACAAGTTACAATTCAGAAAGCATAATATGACAAGAACGTGGACTGGAATGTGAAAACAAAAGAGGCCGGCGCGCGCGTGCGTAGAAACTGGTTTTTTTGCAAAGCATCTATGGTGCGTTTTTAGGGTTTCGTACCCAAAGGGTAAAACGGGATCCTATTACTAAGACTTCGCTGTCCGTCTGTCTGTCTGCCTGTCCGTCTGTCAACAGGCTGTATCTCACTAACCGTGATAGTTAGAGAGTTGAAATTTTCACAGATTATGTATTTTGGTTGCCGCTATAACAACAAATACTAAAAACCAGAATAAAATAAATATTTAAGGGGGCTTCCATACAACAAAAGCGTTTTTTTTGCTCGTTTCTGCTTGATATTAAAACGGCAACAGGTGGACGCTTGAAATATTTATAAAATACTAACTGACCCCGCAAACGTCGTTTTGCAAAAAAAAAAAATAGAAAGTAGCCGATTCTCAGACCTACCCGATATGCACACAAAATTTCATACAAATCGGTCCAGCCGTTTCGGAGGAGTATGGTAACTAACACTGACACGAGAACTTTATATATTGGATTTAGTTTTATAGTCACTTTAAAAATAAATAATTTAATTAAAATAAAACAAATATTATATTTATCATACAACAGACATGCTTTTTTGTCGTTTTTATAGATAATGGTACGGAACCCTTCGTGCGCGAGTCCGACTCGCACTTGGACGATTTTTTTTAAGCTCTTGCCTTGCAAACACATTGTTTTGTTAAATTCTATGTAAACTTTTGTATAAGTAATGATATTTTTTCAATGAATCTGTAATGTAAACATTTAATATGAATATATAGCTTAACTGTGCTAAAAACGTATAAAAAATAAGAATCTGTAATTTTTTATTATGAAATCTTGATGAGATCTAAAAAAATAAAAAATATATCTAAATATTTGAATTGTTTTTTTGTTTTACAAATCCAACCCATCCAAAAAATCCATAACAAACCAATGCTTATTTTACAGTACTATTTAAGCCGGTATAGTTATACCTTTTATGTTATAATCTCACTAATCTTGGTTTTCAAGAGAATAAAAAAATAGTGGATAGAACCCATAATATTATTACAATTTAAAATTTTCATATTAGAAAGTCTCCGCCGCGTTTGTCTGTCTATCGGTTTGCGATTCATGATAATAATACATGCATATCATAGTAGAGAAAAGACAAGTATTTCAAAGATTTGTTACAACCGTGCGAAGCCGAGGCGGGTCGCTAAAAGATTATAAATATCTAGTTGTTTACATTTCTTAGTACTTAATATACTGATTATATATGCAATATCAATAGCATATTTTTTAAACCAAAGAGAATATATAAAAATTGCTTCTTGTCAGCTACAATAATTCATAAAAAGCTCACGCTGGTGTCACAGTTTACCGATACGACAATTTTATTAGAAATTGAATGAAAAAACATCCCACAAGCAAGTCAACACAGCTCACTAGTGTCATAAGTTAAAAGGGCCTATACATCAAAGTTGATTTGACAAAATGAGTCTTAGTCGAAAAGCCGAAGTTATATTTTCCCAAATCCCACATTCCCTTCCTCTTCCCTTTTAACAAATAACTAGTTATACGTATTGGCTTCCTTCTTCCTATTGGTCAAGATGCATGCATGACGGCGATCGAGCCGAGAGCCGTGCTTTGCGATTATCGCCCTAAAGGTGAGCATGCGGAACTTTGCGCGATAGTACTTAGTTAGTTTTGGAATTCCGTTGTTGTTTTTTTTTAAGAAAGTTTTTAATTAACAATCTAGATTGTACCTAATTAAAAATATTTCAATACTTCCTGTATTTACCTAAATTGCGTAACACACTACCAATCTCAATCTGAATGAAGGATATTGCTAATCCATTGCTTGATATGTTCGAATAATGTGTCTGCTCAACAACGTAAAAAACGCAATGAATGTTTTCGAACTGTCAAAATGAAAGCCGGATAGTGTGTACGTAATAATTACCCTTGGTTTATTTATTTACGACGCAGTCAGCTCTCGGACTATCGCCTGTTGCATTCACAGCGCATGTCCTGATCAAAATAATATCTGCTCTCGCCGGAGCCTGCGCTATTGATTCATAGACCTCGAAGCTGGCCGGCCACTGTACTCTGATAACATGATTGAAGATAACTGCGGATCGACCGGGTGCAGAAAGCATCCGTATCTGTCTCTTTTCTTTTATCTTTTGGAGTTAACTGTAGTGGTTGCGTGTCTACTTAACCTTTTTAGGCGACGACAGAGGTGAGCATTCACATCATTTTGTTATCCTTATTTAAATAATCAGCCTATAATGTTCCCACTGCTGGGACACAGGCCTCCTCTCTGTGAGAGGGATTAGGCTGTAATCCACCACGCGGGCCCACTGCGGGTTGGTAGATGTCACATGTCTTCGATTTTGTAGAATCTTTATTTACCTATTACATAATTAGATCCTTGTACTCGTAGGTATTTGCTTTTCAATGTGATCAACAGGGCAATTTTTTTAGATTGTTTTTCCACAAAGCTTTTTTATCCTAATTATTTCATTGTCTATACGTTCATATTAACTATATACAGTCTGCCTAGCCTTTTCCCAACTATGTTGGGGTCGGCTTCCAGTCTAACCGGATGCAGCTGAGTACCAGTATTTTACATGGAGCGACTGCCTATCTGACCTCCACAACCCAGTTATTGGGTAATACGATACCCCTTGGTAAGACTGATTGTCAGACTTAACTATATACAGTATGTTGTGTAAATGTTAAGTTGAAATCTTTTGTTGTTTTTCGTCGTTTGGCGCCAACTCAAGTTTGTTAGTAAAATTAATTGTGGAAGTTTGTTAGACTAAAACTCTTTTTATTTTTAGCTTTTTAATTTCTGTTTTTGTCGATTTAATTTTTTGTAAAAAAGTTTTTGCCAATATTGTTTTTGTAAATGATTGAAATTATAAGTAATTATTTTTTGTTTGAAAGGGTACCTATACTTTCTAGGTGGTAACATTGTCATCAGAATCTGATGGTGGGATCCTGGCGTAATCGAAGAACTCTTCAAATATTATAGGCACACTTATAACGATTTGGGTATTTTTTTTCATAAGTGTACATGCAGCTTTACGTAAAATTAATTTTGTTTTTTTTAAAGGCGGCGTGATTTGGGTCCCCTGCCGCGGCGTGCTATCCCTATCGCCATCGTCATGCAACGGCCCCGCCAAAACAACGGTGTCAACGACGCGCGACGGCCCCGCCAAGACAACGGTGACAACGACGCGCGACGGCCCCGCCAAGACAACGGTGACAACGACGCACAACGGCCCCGCCAAGACAACGGTGACAACGACGCACAACGGCCCCGCCAAGACAACAGTGACAACGACGCGCGACGTCCCCGCCTAGACAACGGTGTCAACGACGCGCGACGGCCCCGCCAAGACAACGGTGACAACGACGCGCGACGGCCCCGCCAAGACAACGGTGACAACGACGCACAACGGCCCCGCCAAGACAACGGTGACAACGACGTACGACAGCCCCGCCAAGAAAACGGTGACAACGGTGACAACGACGCGCGACGGCCCGGCCAAGACAACGGTGACGCCGACGCGCAAGCCGACGCGCGATGGCCCCGCCAAGACAACGGTGACAACGACGCGCGACGGCCCGGCCAAGACAACGGTGACGCCGACGCGCGAGCCGACGCGCGACGGCCCCGCCAAGACAACGGTGACAACGACGTACGACAGCCCCGCCAAGAAAACGGTGACAACGGTGACAACGACGCGCGACGGCCCGGCCAAGACAACGGTGACGCCGACGCGCGACGGCCCCGCCAAGACAACGGTGACGCCGACGCGCGACGGCCCCGCCAAGACAACGGCGACAACGACGCGCGACGGCCCCGCCAAGACAACGGTGACGCCGACGCGCGACGGCCCCGCCAAGACAACGGTGACAACGACGCGCGACGGCCCCGCCAAGACAACGGTGACAACGACGCACAACGGCCCCGCCAAGACAACGGTGACAACGACGTACGACAGCCCCGCCAAGAAAACGGTGACAACGGTGACAACGACGCGCGACGGCCCGGCCAAGACAACGGTGACGCCGACGCGCGAGCCGACGCGCGATGGCCCCGCCAAGACAACGGTGACAACGACGCGCGACGGCCCGGCCAAGACAACGGTGACGCCGACGCGCGAGCCGACGCGCGACGGCCCCGCCAAGACAACGGTGACAACGACGTACGACAGCCCCGCCAAGAAAACGGTGACAACGGTGACAACGACGCGCGACGGCCCGGCCAAGACAACGGTGACGCCGACGCGCGACGGCCCCGCCAAGACAACGGTGACGCCGACGCGCGACGGCCCCGCCAAGACAACGGCGACAACGACGCGCGACGGCCCCGCCAAGACAACGGTGACGCCGACGCGCGACGGCCCCGCCAAGACAACGGCGACAACAACGCGATTTGGCTTCGACAACGCGACGACGCGAGACGTTTAAGGTATGATTTTCTCTCATATGTGACTAAAGAGTGATGAATGAGTGAGTGAGTGGTGTTGAGTGGTGTGTGTGTGGGGTGTGTGTTGGTTAGAGAGGTAGAGGAAGGCCAAAGAAAAGATGGATGGATTGTGTGTGGACTGATATGAAAGAGAGAAAGGAGTGAATGACAGCGTGACGGTTGACATGACAGGGGAGAGTGGAAGAAGAAAACGTGTTGCGCCGACCCCAAGTAACATGGAACAAGGGCAGCAAGATGATGATGAAGCCAGGATCTGGGTACAGCACACCCATGATATATATGTGATCGTTTCCACTACGTAGGTACAAAGAGTAAGCACTTACTTTTTTGGCAAAAACTTTCAGTCCGAGGAATGTGTTCCGTTATTTAATTCTTTGGCGGCCATTTTGTTTTGCATAAATCCTGAAATTAGCTTGTTGTATTACGAAAATCTTTCTCAGTTTAAAAATACTTCTGTTTAAAAAAACGTATTTTTTCTTAATAATCCAGCGTGTTCAAAACAACTTACTTACTACAATTAATAATATACTTACATAAATTACTCTAATTGTGGTTATCTATCTACATAATTGACTGTCATAAACCGGCTAATTTTTTTTACCTTCTGGACAAAACCAGGGTATTAAAGGCGAAGGGGTAAAGTAGAAGCACAGAAATCTCTTTTATTTTAATTCTATTACTTATTTAAACTTTTCACACTAAAATAAAAAATAAATAAAAAAAAAACAAATAAATCGTCTAAAACAATATAAACACACCCTACTCTACGCGCAAAAATTATCAATGAAATAGGAAATTTCTGTGCCGTAGGCACACTCCGTTCACCTTTATACCCTTTTTTTGTCCAGATGGAAAAAAAAAACTCAGCCGATATATCCTAGGCCCGATTATTTTTCTATTTTTTAAATTAGATATTTTTTATCCAGGTCGAGATTAGACAATAAAAAAAATAATTTCACAAGATATCGTCATTCGTACCGCCGGCAACTTCCATCAACTGCACCCTTCTAGGCGACACGTGGAACGTACCTACTACTAGTAAAAACTCGGTAATTACCCATTTATTTATCAAAACCATCTGCCTAGCGATGAGTTCGGCTTTCAGTTTAACCGAATGCAACTGAATACCAATATTAGTGTAAATGGAGCGAGTGCCTGTCTGACCTCGACAACCCGTTTACTGTGTAACGCGACACCCCTTAATAAGACTGGTAGACAGACTTTCAGGCTTCTGACTTAACTACCCAAAACCTTTCAGAAATCTACGAATGACAGCCAGGACTAACGTCTACACGTGCTTCCCGAGGCACGGAGGGGTCTCGAGACCCGAAAGTATGACAACCAGTCTTACTAAGGGGTATTGAACACAATACCCCTCAGCAAGACTGGTTCTCCACAACCCAGGTACCTACTTGGTAACAACTACGTACCTGGGTTGTGGAGGTCAGATAGGCAGTCGCTCCATGTATTCAGCTGTGTCCGGTTAGATTGGAAGACGACTCCAAGATAGTTGGGAAAGGGCTAGGCAGATGATGATTGCACGAATAATGCAACAATGACCCCTGAAAGCGTAGGCTTTTACCAATGCTGTGCGGATAAGATGCGTGTCGAGGTGGGATCCAACGAAAATAAATCGTTGCTCTTGCGATGATAAGCTATGAAGCAATGCGTATTTTACCATAAAATATACCTAGTGATAAAATATTTTTTCTATAAGTAATTCTTTGGCCAAGAAATAGGCCAGCCCTCTGGTCACGTGAAGAGTCGACTAACCGCTTGGCGATATCCAAAAACCAACCAAACACCTTGTATATTATGTAACTGCTGTCATATTGGAAAACAGGTACTTGAGTTCTTTAGATAAAAATAGAAAAATAATTTATGAAACTAAATGTTTTATGTCGTTAGTAAACTATATTATTACAACACCATAGTTAGTTAGTCTTTTATTTTAGTATCTAGTGTATTAACCACTAATAAATAATTAGTGTGTATCGAAAAAACTAAAACACTAGCAGAAAATTACAAAACTAATTATTTACACTAGGTACCAAATAAAGTAATGACTATGTGCTTAAATTAGTTTTACTTTCTCTTGGTCTTGGGTTCGATGCTCAGCTCGAGAAAAATGTTAATGGGTTTTTTTTTACATTAGGACTTTCTCAGAAGCAGCCAGAAGACGTCCAATGCTGGGCATAGACCTCCCCAACACTTTGGGGCCACTTCGCTTTGGGGGCTTTGACGACACTTCGTCACATGGACCGGTCCTGTGCTTTTCGCATCCAGGGGATTCCTTTGCCTTTCAAAAGGGACCTTGAAAGGGGCCTTGTGGGACGCCTTGCAATGCTACACCTTCCTGTATCCACATACAGGAAGGTGTAGCAGGTGGTGTGTGTGTGTTTCGACCCCATCGGCCATCTCTTCTGCGAGCAATGTGCTCAGCCCACCGCCACATCCATCGGTTTCTTACTAAACTTCAACTATGTCCGACGATCCTGCATACTTATCTCTTTTGTTGAATGTACATAAATATGGTGTGCTATACCCTCATCTCTGCCTGCTTCGTTTTATATTTTGAATTTACCTATTTTGTTTTATAGTCTAGAATAATTATAGTCTAGAGTAGTCATATTTATGTCCAGCACCCTAATTGCATAACACACTTTCTTATTTATTTTTCATAGAAATTTCTAATACAACTAAATAACAACGCAAAAGAACGCTGTCAAATTGTCAAAATGAAAGGCATTGCAATTACAAGTGTGTTATGCAATTATTAGGCTAGAGCAACTTCATTATACTTTTTTAATTTATTTTTCAGATATTGAAAAACGGATATCAGCTGCTGCCGACCGGAAATAAAGATCTTCGTTTTTTCTCGTTCAACCTTTCTGTAAAATTTTGCTGTAGCATTCTACCCCATATTCTCATCATGGTGGTACTCATTATTAAAGGAATATTATTGTATTATGATTTGATATTATTTTTGTTTCCTTCTCTTTTCTGGTCTGTCTTCGATTTTTTTTTAGTTGACGTTTTTCTGTTCTGGCGAGTCGTATGTCGTTGGACTTAAATAGAAGTTCTGACTCATGACCGATTCCTATAATTTACGGATCGCTATTGGTTAAAATTAAGAGCAAAGACCTTATAGCTTTGAGACTTTGAGACCCTCCCATATGGAAGTAGCTATCACAGGTAAAATTAGCTTACGAATCTATTTATATGCCCAATCTGGCAATAAAATGCTACCATTGTTCTGTATCTACTAAATGAATATATTTGTTTCTTTCTTTCTACTAAACAGTTTACGCGTCAATGTTCCTTAAACCCTGTATATTTGGTATTATCTGAATAACGCCCGTTTACTCGAGTGAGATTGAAAGTGGCAGTACATGTCCACTTTTTTCTAAGCCGCAGGGCATACGGCAGTCAGACCTAGTCACCATATTGGCTGTGACTGGCTTAACCAATCTTCTTTATCTGTGACCCAATATAAAGCTACAGTTTCCTAGAAAAGCGGTGGCCGTTACATTTATATGTCATCGTATACTGCTCCGGTTGACGTCAACACGTCAACCGGCTGTCGCTGAAAATCATGCAGCATTGGGGCTCCGCCTACCATAGGGTCGTAGCGTTATGCTGAGCGATGGCCGTTTTTGCGCGGATGTGATGCATATTTTCCCCCAACTTGTTCCTTTTTGTCTTTTTCTCTGTGCCAAGTTTACCGTAAATAAACTTATTTTCTTTCTTTCATATTATAACGACCGTCATGGAAATCTGTTTTTCACCAGCTTTTGACATCTAAGTGTCAAAATTATTATTGTGTGACCGTTCACCGCTTTCTTAGGAAACCAAACCTTTACCAGTCATAGAAATCAATAAAATTCTCAAATACCACACATAGTACAAAAATAAAGAAAATCAAAATCATAAGTCTTTTATTCAAACTAGGCTGAGAATCAGCACTTCTCGAACGTCAAAAAAAAAAAGACAACATCAGATTTAATATTTATTGTCAAATAAATTACACTTAAATTCCTTATAAGTATATATAGATAATTTCTAGCTTAATTTTATTCAAATTGTAAAACACAGTTGAAATATCACTATCTTATAACTTAAAGAGATCTAGCATTTATGTTTAACTAAAGCTAAAAACAATAACTAAAAACTATGCTATTATAATGATTTAAAAAAAAATACTTTTTATAGAACACAGTTATCAATGGATTTTTTATTGTATAAACTATTAAAATTAAAATGTTTTAGTTTTTTTTTTACACTAATTTTACTCACTGGTTTACTTAACATTTAACATTGCACTATTTTTATAACAAATCAGATCTTTAAATAAAGAAAGCTTTAAAATTTAACTTTAATGTTTAATTCATATTTACCAAACGGTTTTAGCTAAACCAGTTCATATTTTTATTTATGTACCAAAAACAATTTGTTTTAAATTTGATTTCAGTTGTTTTTAATATCGTGTTTTGAGAGAGCAAGTATTAGTCCTGAACTCCTGACTCAGTAGTGTTTTAATCTATTAAAGCTCGCTTGCACCAAAAACCACTAAATGAGTTTAGCGCTAAACATTTTGTCTCTATCTCCTTAAAGCGATTGACAGAAACAGAACGACATTTAACTTTCGATTAGCGCTAAACGTTTTCACTAATTTGTGGTACAGGCCTAATTCTTTAAACTAAATCCTAAACTGGTTGTGAAAAACATGACCGAATTATGTTTTACCTTTGAAAAAGAAAAAAAAATGCAAATGGAATTTGCAGTTCTAGATACATTTTTATGTATAGTTGCCAACCTTTCTTACTTTAGAAAAGAATCCGTCGTTTTTAATTATACATGTTTTATATTTTTAAATATTTCTCTAAAAAACTGATAAGTAAAAACATTTGAAAGTACAAAAAAAATATATACGACCATACAGGTATTGGGAACAGGGTACATTATCATTCTTGAAACTAATTATATTTAATTTCCAAAAAAATACAGGGATTTTTTCTCTAACCGCTCCGCTGTCAATCGACAAAATTATCAACTGCCAAAAAGTTGCAGTACCTATTTCAAAGGCCTATTTGTAACTATGTACTTTTAATACTTTAGAATTGTTTTGTCAAAAAAGTATACTTAATCGTTAATACCACCACCACCATTAGCGGCCGGTTCCTATAACATAACTCTAGTTAAATGTGGATAGCAATATTACTCTCTTGTCCACGAGTCATGTCAAAATCACGAGACAGATGGGTTATTCGGATTTGCCGTTAGTGTATACCTACTTATCTGTGTTGTGTGTTTTAAATGTCAATTTATGTTTGTGCGTACTGGCCACTTTGTTGGCTATTTAATAGTAAATGTAACCTTGGCACGAATGTTATGGATCTTCATCTAACTCAAAACCTTTTAAAATCACACACTATTCGCATGTTGCAGTTTCGTGGCGTATACACTGCTATATGGAGTATTTTTTTTTATTTTTTTTTTGTGATAGTCACGTGTTTCTTACTGGCCAGTTCTATACATTTTAGGTTCTTTCTATTTTGCTAGTAGATCGTGCTAGGGTATTATTTATTGTACTCTATTTATTATAACATTAGACGAATACAACCCATTTAAGGATGAAAATTAATAAAAATAAACAATGATTCTATATCCTTTTATGAACTTTATTAGATGAGCTCAAATCCTGAAACTCTTCTTTAAGAAATGGTACAAAAGATATTCCCACTATTGTCTCCTGTCATTTTTAGTAGAGTGATAAGTGTTTGTTGTATTATTTATTGTATTGTTGTATTAGTGTTTACCAGCTTGCTGGTCGTAAATGTAAATGTTGTAAGCCCGTATTAAAAAACTATGCTCAAGCATGTATTCTTCCAGATTTCGTAGTGATTTGTAATCACATAATTATGTAGGTATTAAATACAGATAAATTAAATCTTTCGTAACATCGACACGAAGAAGAAAAATGGAGATTAATGCTTTAGCATCGTTCTGAAAAACGGACCTGATTGTTAAATGTTACTCTACAAAAACTGTTTAACTGTTTCATGTAATGTGCAATTATTGTAATGGTTGTGTTTTTTCTTTCTATTATAAATGTATTTGTGGACATTGGTATTTTATTTTCCTAAAGTTACAGATCAATGGAAAATTTCGATCATCGTCTAGCTTATAAATATAACCATAATTATTTTGGTAACATATTAAACAAAATGATTTTTTATCATTAAAATACTTAATAGTGAGTCGAAACCCACAACTAAATCTTAGAAACTATTTTAAACACAGAATTTTTGCGAGGTTAAATAATAACAATAAAAACACACATAATACAGAAACTAATTCAGTGTGCTTCATTTCACATAATACACATTATCAACATTTTAATTTTTCTATAACTGATTTTTCCTCACTTAGTTACATAACATTTAACATTAACGTAGTTATAACAAATATTTTAAACTAAGCCTAAAATATTTTTCTTTATACAAATTAAAATGAAAAATTGGCAAGATGCAAAAAAATACCTTTACAATGTTCAATCAGAAAGCAAAACAGGCTGATAATTAACAACCCCTACGACAATTACTGTCTAAAGTTTCGTAAAATGAGCCCTAACTTATTGGAACAAAGTCTAAATTGCTATTTTCAATATCTATTCGGCTCACTAAATATCTTAATTCAAAACTTTTAACAAAAACATTCACAACATTTAACACAACTTGAAATACACTCCTTTCCAGTTCCTCAAAAGCCGATTTAAAAATTACCTTAGACAGTTGTAGTAAGGTCAACTTTCTATTCTCATAATGCCTTGTTAAAGCTCACTGGTCCACAAAGATCGCAACAATACAATCTAAAATACACCTAATACTAAAGCTGCTAAAGCCTGAATTACCTTGTATTATTCACAGTGTTAGTCCAGTGGTTTCCAACATACGATGGCTCTCATATCATCGGGCGCTTTTCCGAAGATCCTGTCTCCATTGGGGTCAACGTAGTGGTTTAGTTGGTAGTCCAGGAGGGTCTTGTAACCTAGGACGTCGGTACCAAGTTGCTGGAAAAACCAAAGAATATTGTAAGTCAATTGGCCATAGTAGTATTCATGATTTAGGAATTTTTACCAGTAACCAACGCAACGTTAGGTTTCCAGTCAACACTTTCCCCCTCCCTTTTCTTTCTTTAGACCATAATTGCGTAACACTCCTTCTCAAAAAGCTCTATTTAACCCCGACATGAGGAGTCTTCATGTAAGAATGAATATTTTTTTCCTACAATCATTAAATCCCCTCAAGTGTCAACGGTACACCATATGCACTACATAAGAAAAAGTGCTCGAAATATCAACGGTACACCGTGTATACACAACAGTGTCATTGTTCTATTGCCATTGTCATTGTTAAAACAATGACTTTACTGCGCCCATTCAACTACTCCGACGCGTCGGGTGTTTCGACAGGTAGGCGGGCAGACGTGTGAGAGGATAAACCTCTAGCCTCTATGTACCTACCACCCCCGTGTGCACCGTCACGGGTTGGTAGATACGAACCCGCACCGGTGTGACTGACTGTCTAGGCCTGCGTAATGGATTATGGCCCACTCCCTCTCATAGAGAGGAAACCTACACAGGTTTCCTCCTACGTTGGGATTGGGACACCCCAACAGTGGGAACATTATAGGCTGATTATGCTCTATTTACCTGTGTCAATGGACTGGTGTTAGTGGTGAACACTCCACGGAAGCCTCTCTCTATGGCGAGGTTCATGGTCGCGTTTTCCAGCGCTCTGATGGCTGCCACGTTCTCCCGAGGAGTGAGGCTCTCTGCCGTCGCCATCATGAAGGAATGGAGGATTGTGCCTAGAAATAATGGAAGGATATGATGAAAATACTACTCTATGGTCTTTGACACTTGGTGATTGAATCATCAACCTTGTTTTTGGGTTTTCGGTTGATTGAAAGAAAGCAACTGATTTGTCCTAATAGTTTTTCTAACTTTAAAGACAGCTGTGCTTGAGGAGTTTCTTCTTCTTCCCAGCGAAAGCACTGGGAAGTGGGGAAGGGCGGGCGTTTTGGGGGACTGTCTTATGTAATTTTGACATTCGAAAAGTGCGGATTCTCAGCCTAATTTGAATAAATGACTTATGATTTCGAGTCAGGGTCTTCTTAAATATGAATAGCTATTTTTTTGAAATGCTTGATTTTTCAGACTTTACACTGGATATAAACAATAAAATGCCTGGTCTCTAAAAAGGGCCTCGTTTTTGTAAAGAAGTGAATGCCAATAGGCTTTAAGTCATGTAAGCTTTTACGGACATGGTTAAGTAATATTCGCTAAGGAACAATCTCTGTCCCATCTCTGCAGCTACCACAACTATAAGACCACTACATCGTGAATATCTGTCCCCTTATAGCTTCGCTGATAATGGTAGCTCACCCTTCCCTGGCGGCAACATGGTATCCCTCACAGAGCTCTCTACGAACTCCAAGAACTGCATGATCTTCATGAGACCGCCTGGTGCTTCCACCTCCGGTTCATCACGAGCATCGAAGTTCAGTGCTACGGCTACCGGGGCTCCTGATGCTGTGGGAAACATAATGAAAATGTAACATTTGCAACAACACATTACGGAACGTATGACTTACCTATAAGTAGGCCATTATTCTACTGGTAAATGCTGTGCATTACTAGATTGATTAAGTCTCACGCATCGTGTACTTGATAGCTCGTGTGACCTAAACACGCACTTAAGTCACACAGTGCTATAAAAGTATTTTTCTTGTAAAAGGGATACGTGGCGTAAGTACTATTATGTTTTGTCTTTTTTCTGTCAGCAAGCAGCACTGTGGCTTTATTTTAGGTGTTGGTGTAATTTTAGAACCAGCATTTTAGATTTTTCTATGTGGTTCATTGGCAGCGTAGCGAGCCAGCCCTTAGGTTTTACTGATGTCTATATATGGCGAAAACTACTTCCAATGCCTTGTGCGATCATCGTGTCTGGGGGTCTGCTCCATTAGCAAGATGTCCGTAGTTTCAGCCAAGTTACAGGCGTTTAATCCGTATCACTTACGGGCATTAGTTCGGGGCCGAACTAAAATGACAACACAATTTGATAGTTGTCTCTACTCCCGACCATACATTAAATTTGCCACTTGTGTTGACGGATCGACTTCTTTGGGACAAGCCCGTATCTTTGTAGACTCACTGGCTAGCGTGAAAGACGTGATGAGAACGGCACAGCCTATGAGTTGAGTGAAGAGCACAACAGTGGTATACTTACAATTCTTGAGTACAACGCTTAGTTTAGCGTTGAGGAGCGCCGGCCACGTGTCACTAACGAGGATTGCGTAGTCATTCGTGTCGATCTCGTGTTTTAGGAACTGCTCCAACTCTGCCTTGTTGTAGAACGATGACACTATCATCCTGGAAAGAGTAGGTAGTTAGGACCAGCATTCTGCGTAACGTAAAGGATCCAGAGAAAGAACATTATGTAAATGACAATGAGTCTCTCCCGGTTACCAAAGATTGTTGTTCTATGAAACTATAAACTTTTAGAATGATTTCCTTTGATTCTCTTGAATCTGTACCGTGTTCAATTTTTTAAATTTTGTTTGTACAAATGGAAGATCGTTATAAGTAACTTCAAACGTCACAAGTTTTCGGTACTTTATGAATTTAGATCTTTTGTTATTTTTTACTTAGTCGCAGTTAATTTAAATATGTTTTAAACATCATTTCGAAATTCTCCTGAATATTCGATAGTGCTAGAAACTTACTGTGCTTAGAAAGTAATACTTAAAACTCACATTGAACTATCTTTAAAAAGTGTCAAAGCTTTACTCACTCAACAACTTGCTGCTTATGTTCATCAGCTAGCGGCTCAGCAGTAAACAGTTCACTGTCGTCACCATCGTGGTTGGGACTGGTGCTCATGTGGGAGAGAACCTCGCCTAGGTTAGCTGCTCCGAGGAAGTCACTGATATCTGGAAGATGATTGAGGAATTAGAGTTAGATGGTTGGTTAACACAACTGGGTATCTGGTTTGAGATTGTTTTACGAATGACATGAACGTTGTGTGTAATTAACAATTTAATAACCATGAAGATTGCACAATACCGTTTTTTTGTAGATGCTTTCACTTTCATTTCATTAATTTGAATTGTTATAATTATGATGATGATGATGAATTATGTCAGAGCAGTGGTGGCTCAGTGGTAACGACCGCGACTTACGAGATATAGGTCGTAGGGTCGAACCCTGACAGGCGCTTTACTTTTTGTAAATTATTTCATCACCACTGCTCTCAAAACGGTGAAGGAAAACATCGTGAGGAAACCAGCATGTCTTAGAACCAAAAATTCGAAGACATGTGACATCTACCAACCCGCACTGGGCCCGCGTAGTGCATTACGGCCCACTCCCGCTCATAGAGAGGAGGCCTGTGTCCCAGCAGTGGGAAAATTATAGGCTGATTATGTTACCTATGTATGTTATAATTATTTGTAAGTTGTTCAGATATAATTCAATGTTATATAGCGTTCGTCAGTTGTAGTTTCATATATTGAAGTCATCTAGATTGCTATTGTCATGATACTGTGGCGGCATTTACATCGCCACAGTTTAACTACGCATCATACATTGCGCAAGCAGAGTTTACTGCGCAACTAGCATAATTATACAACGTCCCAACATCAATCTTCGGGCAGTAGCCCACCAGACACGACACCCGTCTTGTCGGAGGATCCTCCCTTTTCTATGGACGATGGGTAAACATTACGCCCTGTTCCTCATACCTCTATAATATAATTTTTCAGTTCTTACAGTTATTTGTACTTTTCTGTCTAACAGTATATACAAATAAACTCACCAATAAAATATCCCTTATCTCTCAACCTGGTGATGGTGTAGATAGAGTTAAGCGAGTTTCCTCCCAACTCGTAGAAGCCAGCTCTCACAGAGATGGCGCCACGAGCGGCGCGGCCGAGCACCTCGCCAACTGTCTCGAACAAAACTGTGGCAGCTTGCATGTCCGCGGGAGGTACGGAGGAGTAGTCGATGTCTAGCGGGATTTCTGAGTCATCTAGAAAACAAAAGAATATCATTAAATCTTCTTTTTCTCTTGTTTCAGCATGAACCTAAATGTATAAATAGCTATCTATATCGCCACTCATGTATGTTTTTTTTCTCCGTTGTATTTGATCCAGTGTGTTTGCAGTTGCTTTTGAACATGCGCCACGCCGTGAAAGTGGCGAATGTTTGGGCCAACAAAATTTAAATAGCTGTTGTGCCAGCAACACGAAGAAGAAGTCGCTTTTAGTGGATAGATATACAGGTTGGCCCAAAAGTTGTGGATCAAACGAAACAGGGCGATAGTTGAAGTTATTTACAATAAAAAAAAATAGAAAAAAATAAAAAAAAACATTTAAAAAAACATTTAAAATTTTTTTTTAAAAAGTATCATCACTACAACAGTGCTTTTATGACAGTGGGTACCATGATTTATCAGTATTGGCACTTTTTTCAATATCTTTTAAGGCTCATAAAAAATTATTTCTAACATTAGAACCTTACTGTAAACACTCAAATTGTCATAACTTAGGAGATCAAGTTAGGGCTCTCGCACATTTTTTTTTTACTACAAATAACCCCAACTATCGCCCTGTTTCGCTTGATCCACGACTTTTGGGCCACCCTGTATACCTATAGATACTCATTTCGTATTAATGTTTTCATATACCTAGCTTATTTACTTAACAGTTTATGTTGCTTTTCTACATCTTTATGCTTACCGTTATTGTTGGTGTTCTCATACATTTTCAGTAGGGCTTGTCGGTCCACTTTGCCGTTGACTAGCAGGGGTATGCTCTCCACTTCAATAACCTGAAACGATTTAGATACATATTAAATTGTTTGTCAAATCTTAATCTCCAATTAACATCGTAACTTCTTCGTGATTCTTCTGACTCTGCCAGTAATGAACACTATTTTAGATACCAAAATCTCCCTCAAGTTATTATCGTGATAAAACGAAACCTTATCTTCCATACCTACTGTAATTTTGAAAACATTGTAAAAGCCAATTATTTTTAAAAGAGTAACCGTGGAGTTTCTTGCCGGTTCTTCTCCATAGGAAACGACCAATTGGAACCGTGCACCTAGCTTCTGACGTTTCATAAGTGCCCATGTATCATAGGTTTATGTGAAATAAAATATTTTGATTCTTACCTGTGGAATCATGTAATGTGTCAAGCTGTTCTTCAAGGCAGCTTCGATATGTTGTGCAGCTATTCTTGCTTCAGGCTTGATGGTGACAAACGACAGGATCTCGGGGTTGCCGCGGTCCAGGCCATAGCATAGCACCACGCCTGAGCAACACAACAATTATTTCATTATACGAATTCATTTCTCACACGTCTTTAAAACATAGGTCTAGGTTTAGGCTATTTACACATAGCGTGATCCGTATTATGGAAGAATCCGTCAGAGAATACAGGGAAGCCGGGAAATCGACGACGTGCAAACTGAAACCATTAGTAGAAATTTTTAGTCGGTTATTAAAAAAAAACAATTAGCTGTTTCATAGGAAAGAGCAATACCTACGCGGGCAAAACGTATGGAACAGATTTTTTTTTTTAATAACCAACGAAAAGTTTGAACACATGGGTTTTCAGAATCATGTATTGAATCCATGGTAACAGGTTGCACGTCGTTGTCCCTGCCAAACTGAACACCTGTACCAGAAAATTCAAAGCCAGCTACTCACATTTGTCAACGCCATCAACTCCAGCTACAGCGCGGTCTACCTCCTGAAGGTCTACTCGGTGTCCTCTAATCTTAATCTGAGAGTCTGTACGTCCAGCATACAGAATGACTCCCTTTTGCAGCACACCGAAATCGCCAGTGCGGTAAAGACGGCCGAAATCTACAAAATATAGAAAATAATGTGTAACAAAATTATATCCTAACTTAACTAAAACTTATAAGTATACACAAACTAAAATACACCGTCGAAAAATTCATCAAATTCATTAAAGTTTCGAAACGGCTGGTTGACACTTCCCGTGACCCAAGGGCTGGCTTTTACCTTGGCCAGAGGCTAAGCATTGTCATACAATGTGGCAATGTCGCCAGTCTCTTGGGTACATTACTAGTCGACAGCGATGCGGATGCATTTTTCGACGCTATACAAAAGAAAAATAGAATAGGTAGTTATATTCTTTTGCCACACTTGTGTCCTATAGGTGAAAGTAATTGACTTCTTTCAAGACATGAAAACAAGATATACTAATACATATAACAAACATAGTAAGGTATCCTTAAGATCTTTACTGACTTAGTTTACTTGTGCGAATTTTGGAACCTATCTTCAGCAATGGATTGGATCATATCATATTAAGTTAATAATACCTGGGTGTGCAGCATGAGGGTTATCAACGAACTTATCAGCCCCTTGTCCACCGACGTATCCAGTTGCCAAGTTACACCCAGCCACCCACACTTCACCAGGCTCTGACTCCCTAGCAGGGTTCATCTCTTCATCCAATAGGTATACAGCACAATTGTCTAGGGGAGCACCTGTGGAAAGAAAATTAGTTATGAAGATGTCATCTAGATTTTAGATTAAAATTGTTTTATTATCTAGATTACAATCAATGACGTCTGCTCATTTGCTGGTTTTCATAATACCATTTTTTAAATTTTTATCAAAAAGGTGATTATAACACAGTAATATCATCATTTAAACAAATAAAATAGTGAATCAAGAAAAACTGTAAAACCCATTCCTTAAATCCAATCTAACATGCTCCTATGCCGTTATTACAGAAACAATTAAAAAGCCACAGTGTCTCGCGACACAATACATATGAATGGTGACTGTATTAAAACATAATTCCTGTTTAAAATAACTTACCAATAGGAATAGTATTATGAATATCAAGCTGACTGGTGTTCTCTAAGACGTAATAAGTCACATTTTCAAATAACTTACCAATAGGAATAGTAGGATGAATATCAAGCTGACTGGTGTTCTCTAAGACGTAATAAGTCACATTTTCAAATAACTTACCAATAGGAATAGTAGGGTGAATATCAAGCTGACTGGTGTTCTCTAAGACGTAATAAGTCACATTTTCAAATAACTTACCAATAGGAATAGTAGGGTGAATATCAAGCTGACTGGTGTTCTCTAAGACGTAATAAGTCACATTTTCAAATAACTTACCAATAGGAATAGTAGGATGAATATCAAGCTGACTGGTGTTCTCTAAGACGTAATAAGTCACATTTTCAAATAACTTACCAATAGGAATAGTAGGGTGAATATCAAGCTGACTGGTGTTCTCTAAGACGTAATAAGTCACATTTTCAAATAACTTACCAATAGGAATAGTAGGGTGAATATCAAGCTGACTGGTGTTCTCTAAGACGTAGTAAGTCACATCTCCCATCACTTCAGTACTCCCATAGAAGTTGGCAAGCTTATACCCGTTGTGATCCCCGAAGTTCTTGAAGAACTGTGCTGCTAAGTCCTTGCTCAGGGTCTCTCCGGAGCAGACCCAGAGTTTGAGGTTCTGAAGAGGTCTTTCGGAAGGCTTTAGGGACAGGTACATGAGGATGGAACGGAGAAGAGTTGGTACTAGTACTAGACGTTGGATCTGTAATAGAAATTGCGTAGTTAGGCACAACTCACTGGTAACATGAAAGTACTGGACACAATTCTCAGAAAATTCTCCGCTGTAGTATTTTACCTATTTGGGAATGTATGGCATTTATTGACTTCTTAAATTTGATGATTAATTTGGGTCTCAAAAAAGCAAAAAAAAAAAAGGAAAAGAACACAACTTTTACACAATTTATTATTAGGGGCTCACCTGATTGTCAGCCAACACATTGACAAGCTTTTGAGGATCCCTAGTAGTCTCCCTAGACAGGATCAGCAGCGTCCTGCCATGTAGCAGTGGACCCCAAATCTCACACACAGAGTCCACAAAGGTCAGAGCTGTCTTCCAGACGCAGTTGACTTCGGAATCACTGTAGGGGAAGGTATGGAACTGCCACCAGAGGCGGTTGCAGACTGCTGCGTAGGTCAGACGAACACCTAGTGAGACGGAAAGAAACAGACGAGGTTCATCATCATCATCTGCCTAGCCTTTTCCCAACTATGTTGGGGTCGGCTTCCAGTCTAACCGGATGCAGCTGAATACCAGTATTTTACATGGAGCGACTGCCTATCTGACCTCCACAACCCAGTTACTGGGTAATACGATACCCCTTGGTAAGACTGGTTGTCAGACTTTCGAAAGAAACAGACGAGGTTATTTACTAATAATAAAGATGCTGAAATAAAATGTTGAAAGTTAACAAAATCTTGCCGTTCGCTTTTTTCTGAACTTGGCTGTCACACTTCCGTGATTCAAGATAGCTAGCACAGTAATTTAAAAGATCATGAAAGCATCATGATCTTTTAAATTAAGCTTAATATAGCACTTCATTTCACACAAATTCGTTACAAGGGTGATCTTACACATATCTATAACGCATACATCTTCATATCCGCGAATAATTAACAAGTCATCTAAATAGACAAATTACCTTTAGGGATGCCAGTGCTTCCAGAAGTATACAGCACAATAGCGATGCTGTCGCTCATAGCTGCAGCTAGTACTTCCATGTCCTGGACGACATCAGCTGACAGTCCACTTGCTTCATGTGCTAACTCTTCGTAGGATACAGCTGGGACACCACTGCCGGAAAACATAGAGGGATTTGCTGAAAACCAGAAGACAAATCCAAGGTTAGATATTGTTTTAATGCCACTAGATTTTTTTTTATAATGGATAAAAACCAAGAACAGATAATATTAAGCAATGATTTAAGTTGAAATCTCTGTTAAATATTTATTTATTGAACCATTTATGCACACTCATATAAATAGACAAGACAATATTCGGAACTTAGTTACGTATTTTGTTTCTGGTAAAAAAAAGACTTCATATTCACTTTCTAAGTTTCTTGTCCGTTCTACGTTTTGGAATGGTCAACTAACTTCAACTTTCTGCCGACCGAATCTTTGACAATTCAAAAGTGCCTGTAGGTAAATACTTTGAGTTTGAGTTTAACTTACTAAGTAAAATTGTTATCAAAATTGCTTATAGGTTACCAATGTCAGTAATTTTTCGCGTTGTCAATATATTTAAAAATATCTTGACGAGTCCTAAAGTAATAAAAAGTAGCCTACCGGTTTCATCATAAATAATAAGAGATGGCTCAGCATCCTTGAGGATGTGCGAGATCCTGGCTTGAGGAAAGCTTGGCTCCATCGGCACGTAGGCAGCTCCTGCCTTCCATGTTGCCAGCAAAGTGGTGATAGTGCTGGAAAATAAGATTGAATAAGTTAGAAATTGTTAGACGATGAAGTATATACTCGTATGCTAAAGTTATGATAAGTGAGTGTATCAAACGCAATTGCCGCTATGACCAAACTGCATATGTAATAATTAATTACCATCTTTTTAGCCTCAAATACTTTTATCATTAAAGACTATGGTTCCAGTTCCTTTCTCCAAGTTCTTTAATGTTAATTTTTGGCAATAAAGCAGGCAGCCCACCTGATCGTCACCGCCGTTTATAAACAAACATCTGCAATACCTCTATCTATACCAAGAGCATCGTAGGCAGGTGAGTTGCCATCCTAGAGACAAGAATGAACTTACTCCTCACCAAGTCAAGTTCAGTTTCAGTCAAGTTCTAGCTCTCACCCATAGATATATGAAACTCTCACCTATGCGAAGGCTGCATACACACAGCGATGACGTAGTCGCCATCCCTATTAGCGCCCGAAGGTCTTGCTCTCGATGTGATGGCTCTTGCAAGAGAGTTGGTACGAGCTTCCAGCTCAGCATAACTCACACGTACATTGCATGTCTCGTCTGGAATAGTAGAATATGGAATTTAAAACAATGCAACATATATATGCATATATAATACTTAATTACTTATCTAGGTATTTAAATCGTATGCATCTGGTCGAGTTATTCAACTTAATATACAACTTGACGGAATGCATTACTAATACATCGGACAGATTCCTGTGTGAGTTTTGTACTCCTGTCCGTCGGCGGTTCATGTTTCCTTTTTCCATATGTCTTGATTAGTTGTCATGTGTTTTGTAAGTGCAGTTCTCTGACTAGTGATTTGAAGACACATCGTTTCGGTAGCTGAGAAAGCCTAATGCAAACTTTACGATAGACAGTAGCAACTGTAGCAAGTCTCGTGGATCAAGGCTATGAACTCTATCATTCGTATCCACGTCTCAAACTTTTTATTGATCAAACAACAATTAACCTGGATGTAGGTCGGGTTATAATTATATACTTATACCATCATCATCATATTCCGATGGTTCTACGAAGCAGTTCCCAGCTAGATGCACTTAAGAAATGCAATCACTAAAATTACTTAATAACTCTATTTTATTTTCCATAAATTAAATTAACCCACTTTCGTGCCAGCCTTTCTAGTTTTTCAATTCAGAAAGTCTGATTATATTATCAATCTTATCAGGGATTATAAAAAGTGTCTTTAAAGTTAATTTCATTCATTGTCGTTAAGAGTGGCTTAAATCTTTTATCTCCAAGAACTGGTGAACGATAATTTTGTAAAATGATGAATTTTACTTATTAATGTACCTATTTTCATTTTAATTCCTTGAACTCACGACCATCGCAATCATCGTCGGGATGATTACAATTATGTTCCTTTTAAATTACTATAATATTATTAGTCAATGGCTTGTCTAGACGTATTTTTTTTATTTTTTTATTTATATATATATTTATATCTGCTGTAACTGTTACGAGGCCAGGTATTTTTATTTATGTACTGGCTGGCAATGCCTGTCTATTTGTCTGATCAGGAAAAAATAAGAAAGAGAAATATGAGTTAGTTTAATTATGACATTCCGAGCCTCGGCAAGCACAACCGTTGGTCCCGGCTGTCATTAGTTAATCTTTGACAGTCGTTACGGGTAGTCAACAGCCCGAAAGTCTGTCAACCAGGCTCACCAAGGGCCCCAAGGGGTGTCGTATTACCCAGTAACTGGTTTGTGGAGGTCAGATACCCCATCATAGTAGTGAAAAAGCTAGGATGAAAATGACTTTCAGACTTGATTCTACATTTTACTGTACCAGTATTGTATACAATCAAGTATTTTCTAACTGAACAGACAGCTGTGTTTATGTTGCGCGACTTCTCCCCAGCGAAAGCACTAGGAGGTGGTGAAGGGCGGCCGTTTTGGGGGACTTTCTTTTGTAATGTTGACGTTCGAAAAGTGCTGATTCTCAGCCTAGTTTGAATAAATGACTTTTGATTTGATTTGATTTAATTTGCATCCTGACCAATGTAATAATTTATGTCTTCATAAAGATTGTAACCAACCTAATAACTCAGCAGTAACTAATAAATTCATTGATGAAGACAAGGGGCTAATAGGTCAATTATACGCCACACCATACTATTACACAGTGGTTATGCTAATTTTATGTGAGAACCACTAATTATCATTATCGTACAATCATCGCGACCTACTTCATTATCGATAATATTGGTATTTTTATTGTTTTCATCTATAATTCTTATTAGCTTCTGATTTATATTCGACATAAATGGGTTTGGGTGGTTTTTTTTTTTAATTGTGTTGTAATTGAAAGTTTAATATTTTCATCGTAATTTTGATTATTGTAATTATAACGAATCGTTTTAGTGACGGCAGTTTAGTCTTTCGGAGAAATAATCTATGTTATTTTAAAATACAAATATTAATCATTATCCAAGTTAAATAGTACCTACTTAAGGCGGAGGTTCCAGAAAACAGTCAAAAAGTTGGTTTTTTAAAGCAGTGTATCTCTTAAACCGTAAATAATTTTGACAAAAAAAAATATTTTCAAGTCTTATTTTAATACAGCGATGGAACTCAAATCATAATTAAATATACATGAATGCATCAAAAAAATGTTTAATTACACCTCTTAATTGTCTTTAAAAGCAGTTTATCCCTTCATTAAAAATTTTAATTATAATTAAAAATGTACCATTAAACTAATGCCAAACCGCATTCAGTGATGGATTATTTAGGTACTATTAAATCGTTTTTGCAAATAGATAACTGCTTCATATTTGCAATAAATTACCACCGTTTTGTCCACAGAAGAGATAAAAGAAGACCTCTTTAACTGTTCTGTGGTTGTGTCATCGCGCTTCTCTTTCTTTTCTATGCAGTCAGACAGTGACCGCGCTTTAGGTCATGGAGTCGCCTTAAATTTTAATTTTAGGAGATTATGAACGCCATCAATGATAGTATTCTGTAGGTAAAAAAGAGAGCCCAAAGTAGGTATCATCGCAGTAGATGCAGTAAGACCCAATGGCTGTAAATACTGCATGCAAAACAATAATTGTCGAAGATTCAATTCAATTCTTTATTGCGTACCATTATGTATATAGTTGGTAGGGAAATAATTATATTAGTCACAATTATGGACCCTGTCGGGCACAGCATAGATAGTAGGTTAAAACAGTTCATAATTATTTTGGTCCTAGGTGACAATCAATATGTCAAAATGCAGTGACAGGCTGATACTGGGTAGGGCATGCAACTTAGCATCAGCTAATTACACATCATGTATTACTGGCTGGACAGATAGCACTCGTCTTTACCTTCCTGTTCACACAGATATTCTCCGGATATGAAGACTTCATATAGTAAGCCGGGACTCGGGAGCAAATGCCATAGGTGGCGACTAAACAACCGAGGCAGATCCTATGGCCCATGGTGTAATGTATACTGACCAGCATACACCAGCGCAGTGTTGTCACTGCCAGCTAGATGCGCTAGGTGCTTTGGGAGAGGGGCAGCCGGCACCAGGGTGCGGGCGCCGTTGACTATGGAGACCCGCGGCAAGGAACCCATGGTTGGTTATCTGCGAACAAAGATATATACGTTAAGGATTGGGATACTTGATGGCAATTGCAAATTGCTTGATGGCTAGCTGAGAAATTATTGGCAGCTGAAAAACGTCTGTGTGTAGCCGTGGTGGGTTACCATTATTTTCTTTTTTATTTGTATTTTGTGTTTCGCGTTCTGTGTCCAAATAAACGTTATTCTCTCTGTTCTTGTTGTTTGTGGGTTTGGGCGTTTCTTATACGTGTACAGAGGCGAAACATACTATGTTTTTTCGCTTTCTATCCCTAAAAATATTTAGTTGATTTTCGACTCAGTTCTTTTCTTTTACTTGGGTCAGTGTTTCGTCTGACATGAGTTGGTTAGAAATTCCACTGACGCAAAGGTTTTAAGTGCTTCAAGTCTTGCTATATAATTTGGTTAGGGTCTTAACTAAATAAAAACGTAGTAGACTCAAAAAATCACGTCAGAACTTCTATTGGTCAAAATTACTTAATAAAATACTCGTAGGTTAAGACCTTAACAGCTTCAATTCATCCTGAATACCTCACAAGTGTATATTTATTGAATAATAGACCCAATTGACCATCAATTACTAGCTAGGAATGTGCTGTGATTTCATTGAAGGAAACTCGTAACGGCTAGAGTACACGAATAGAGTTTATACTTTTCATACATAAATCTGCATTCGCGATTTATTTGCCAAAAATGTAAACAAATATGAGTTTATGGAGAAATAACTTTAAATCCTACACAATAAAGTTCAGTTTACGCTACAACTTCAAACATATTTATAACTTTTTCAATAGCAATTTTGCTAGTCACTCTGAAATCAACTTAATTTCCATTATAATAAAGGTGATATTTGTTTATTAATACTAGCTTGGCCCCGCGGTTGCACCCGCATAAGTCTCGATCTCGTGGGAACATCGGGATAAAAAAGTACCCTATGTCCTAATCCATGTCATGGTCTACCCATGTGCCAAATTTCATTCAAATCCGTTCAGCTGTTTTAGCGTGAAAGCGTAACTAACAATCGTACAAAAAATCAAATCTTTTCTCTTTATAGGTAAAAAAAAAACTAGCTACGCCCCACGGTTTGGATCCCGGGATAAAAAGTATCCTGGTTATAAACTATCTGTGTGCAGAAGAAGTAACAAACATACAAACACACTCGCAAACTTTCGCCTTTATAATATTAGTTTTGAAATGCTACATATAATGCTAGAGGTAATATTTTGCTAGCCTCGAACTCCGTATAATGTATTGTTCAATAAATTGTAGATGTTACTTGTGTGGTCTGAGCCTAAAGCCTTGGGTTACTTAGCTTTTTGTGTTAGACAGTAGTATTAACTTAGGCGTGTGTTTAGCCACTAATTAAACCTTAATAGTCATCAGGCAATGCGTGAAGCGTTCATTATCGTTGTTTATCAACTACTTAAGTGGCTACTGATTAAAAGTAATTAAGGTACGTTGGGGTAAGATCGTTGCCGGGGTAAGATCGTAGGAATCAAATTCTTTGCCTGCTTTACAGTTGTACTCTTCAATTTAGCAACGTTATAATTCGTTAATAATGTTGCTACTCGTAAATTGAAGAGTACAACTGTGACATAGCATGAAAACTGAAGTGGGTGGTATTACGTTTAGTCGGTTAACTAAGTCACGTGGTTTTTTGTTCACCTCTAAACAAATGGAGTATAGTTTACCTTCATTTTTGACAAGTTTTAGTTGCCACATTGATTAGTCGTTGAGATGAGATCGCGACTAGATTTTGAACTTTTTTAAATACCTACGAGAATTGGCCATCTAATGTCTTGTGCTGAGCCTTTGGAATATCCCGGTAGATGCTTTTTTTTCCTAAAATTAGGGCTTCTTTAATAAGATACGCTGTATGGCTGGCGTAAGGAAACCGTAATTTTACTAAGAGTTATTGCATTATGTCTTGTTTTTCGAAAATACTTTTTAGTTTTTGCGCGCTGTCTATCACAATCTATGTACGTACCTGTCTGCTGTCCCTAAAAATGAAGCCATTTCAGAATTTGCAATCAGTGTCTGAATTAAGGCTCATACCAATTTAATTCTATTAAATATAGGAGTTTTTCTGCTTCATGAGTTCATTACCAAAATTTAAACGTTGCACTAACGTCGTTGCTTGTAAACCCATCGCAGGCGCATCAATGATTCTACATTTATAAATCGCCTCACCAAGCTGAGTCAGGAGAGTACTGTGCTACTCCCAAGGGAAACTATAATGGAAACCTTGTGTCCATAGACCTACCCAGTACCCACACCTATTCTCATTTTTATCAAATATATTTTTATGTTGACACTTTACGTGGGTATCATTCGTGGATCTTTGACAGTCGTTACGGGTAGTCAGAAGCCCGAAAGTCTGACAACCAGTCTTACCAAGGGGTATCGTATTACCCAGTAACTGGGTTGTGGAGGTCAGATAGGCAGTCGCTCCATGTAAAATACTGGTATTCAGCTGCATCCGGTAAGACTGGAAGCCGACCCCAACATAGTTGGGAAAAGGCTAGGCAGATGATGATGATGATGACTTTACGTGGGTATCATTCTCTCCCCACGTAAACCTCTCACGTCACAGAACATATATGTATTTTAATGTATAATTTTAAGTACCTGGAATCATAAACTACTTAGAAACTATGAGGAAGTAACATTTACAAGTGCAATAACTTGATTCTCTTACTGCAATGATGTTAAAAAGTCGGCGTCTTGCATCAGAGTTATTAAAATCAAATTATTTCTGTATATTAAGTATGTTTAAATTACGGCAGGCCACGGCTGCAATGCATTAAATATATTCAGTTATTTGACTGCATTCAAACAGCTGCACCTCTTTATTTTTTAGCACGAAAGCCGTGTTTGGCGCCAAAGTTACGGGATGTTTCCTACACCTTGATACTTACGGACATAAGATTAGTTCAGGCCCGAACTAAGAATGACTAAGAATGAAAAGACAACACGATTTGACAGGGGACCACATGACCTAAAGCGTGGTCACTGTGGGACCTGTCTGTGGTGGGACTGCATAGAAAAGAAAGAGAAACGCGATGACATAACGCTGGTAATGTATTGCAAAATATGAAGCAATTATCTATTTACAAAAAAACTATTGTTTGGACTAAAAAATTAAAACACAATGCTTTAGTATATGTTGTTTGTAGAATAATCTGACAAAAATTCATAATGATCGTATGTACATAATTATTAGTATGGTTTTTTATTGTGAAAAGAAAGTTTTTAGAGGTATTTTCATGGTGGTTTTCTATCGTATCAAATTAGTTGTATTATGTTTTCAACACACTATCTAACTAGCATAATATCCTGAAGAATATCATATATTTTTCTGATTTTGTTTACTGTAGTCGATCATATACTTTTAGGCATTATAAAACATGCGTTTTTGCGTTTAGCTCCTGTAGTCCCCTTAATCCCGATGTGTTTTTGTCCATCCGAATTTTTTATTTGTCTCTTGTTTTGACGGAACAACTATACGTACGGGCCCGTATCTTCGTTGACGGACTTGGGAGTCGACACCTTGCTTCACACGACTTTTACGGCTTGACAAAACATCGAGATTCCTTTACTAAATGTCTTATACACATAAACATCCCGGAATAATTAATTATCTAAATGATGGTGAAAACTGCATCAAAATCCGTCGCGCAGTTGAGAAAAGCAACGCGTTGACACAGACACGAAAAGAAAAATACGTGTGGCACTCGGGGACTACCGCGGTAAAGCTATTGCATAGCATACGTCTAGTCGCACGCACACAAACACCGTGCCGAAGTCTGCCGAACTGATACGACGTTAGACGATGCACGGCTTTCAACGCTGCACCGCTGTGCCGGTCGGAGTGGGGGGTGTTAGGTTTATTTTCGTTACGGAATTTCTTCATTCGGTCGCCGCGCTCAAAGCCCAAGATAAAAGCTATGCAATAGCTTAATCATTTATATGACATGAAAATTATAGACAACTCTTTGTTAACGAGACAGGGGTCCTTAAAAGCATGTCTAAGAGCAACAAAGTAATATATAATTATGTAAAACAGAGATTGATCGTTGTAGCTCAAACAATGCCGTAATAAATTTAACGGCAATTTGTTGGTCTTGACTCCAATAGAGAAACTCTAATAAAACAGATTGAAATCGAAGGATAATAGATGGTATCTTTAAGACATTGAAGACTAATAACTTCTTTTGTATTTGCAAGAACTACTTATTTATAGGTTGTAAAGACACTGATGTATTAAAGAAGGCTGCAAGGCTCAAATGGGATTTGGCGGTTCACATCAGCCGCGGGCACGATGCATAATAAGCATATAATGTTCCCATTGCTGGGACACAGGCTTCCTGTCTGTGAGGGGGAGTAGGCTATAGTCCACCACGCGGGCCCAATACGGGTTGGTGGATGTCACATGTCTTCGAATTTTTGGTTCTTGGACATGCCGGTTTCCTCACGATGTTTTCCTTCACTGTTTTGAGAGCAGTGCTGATGAAATTAAATTCGCTAAGTGCCTGCCTGGGTTCCACCTCCCGACACACACACGTAAGTCGGGGCAGGACCACTAGGCCACCTCTGCTTTAAACCAGCTCAGGCACGATGACCGCTGGACAAAAGTCTCCACACCACACCGGCCCAGAAAGAGATGGCGAGATGACCTGGACGCTACACAGTAACCGGGTTGTGGAGGTCCGATAGTCAGTCGCTCCATGTAAAATACTTGTATTCAGCTGCATCTGGTTAGACTGGAAGCCGACCCCGACATAGTTGCTAGGCAGATAGATTGGTAGACAAGAACAAACGATGAAAGTTTAAAGTTAGCCGACCTTGTCTGTCTGTTTGGAATCGCTTATCTCAAAAAGTACTGAACGGATTTTAATCAGCCCATTGAAGGACACTGAACGAGGCACAATAGAAGTTTTATTTTTATAACGTCGAGGGGCGTTTAGTCTCCCGAAAAATATGTTTTCAGAAGATAGTCTCATTAATTTTATACATTGTTTTCCTGCTGCGCTGGCCACGTTTGTCGAAGGACCGATGGCCGGTGGAGCAGACGAGTTCTGGAGTGGAGACCGCGTATCGGCAAGCGTAGTATGGGACGCCCCCCAGCTAGATGGACGGACGACCTAAAGAAGGTGGCTGGGACAGACTGGATGCAGAAGGCGGAGGACAGGGTGTTGTGGCGCAGCCTGGGAGAGACCTATGTCCAGCAGTGGACTGCAATAGGTTGAGTTGATTGATTGTTGATTGACCCTATTAGCTGAGCAAAGACTACCCACGCAAAACCACAGGTTTTTGTCAGTTAGCTATTACAAGAATTTTAATAAAAACGAATCAAGTAAACTCAATAATAAGCACCAATAAGTTCGACATAGTTTACAAAATGGCCAATTAACAGTCAATAATAGCTACAACTATGTCATTGTATTGTTTACACGAAACTATTTACATAGTTCATTCATACTGAGAAATTATTTATTAGCTACTAAATATAACAATAATCTGTCCTGACTGACTGATATATCATCGCACAGCCTAAACCGCTGGTCCTAGAGACATGAAATTTGAAGGGTGTGTTCTTTGTGAAGAGTAGGTATCCATCCACTAAGAAAGGATTTTTCGAAATTCCACCCCTAAGAGGGTGTGAATGGGGGGAGGGTGAAATTTCACGCGGACGAAGTCGCAGGCAGAAGCTATTACGTAATAATTTGCTACTGCTAGGAGCAGGGGTGGCCCATTGGTATCGGCCGCGACTTACGAGTTGTAGGTCGTGAGTTCGAACCCAGGCAGACTTTGTGTAAATAATTTCAACACCAATGGCTCTCCAAACGTTGAAGGAAAACATTGTGAGGAAACCAGAATGTCCTAGAACAAAAAAAAATCGAAGACGTGACACCTACCGACGCGCACTGAGCCCGCGTGGTGGATTACGGCCCACTCCCTCTCACTGAGAGGAGGCCTGTGTCTCAGCAGTGGGAACTTTATCGGCTGATTATGTTATGTTTGTATTGCTACAAAAGACTAGCTTCCTTGGTCTAGTGATCGCAAGGGCTACTGCTGCGTGAGCATGAGGTCCTGGGTTTGATTCGCGGATCGGACAAAGTGTTCTTGGGTTTTTCTATGAAGAATTTCTCTGTAACAGTACGGAGTTTGGATTTGTGCCCGGCTGACGGCAATAAGCTCGCCTCCTATGTCATGGGACTTAACTGGCGAAATGTGTGTTTCCTAACTATGTTGGAGTCGGCTACCAGTATTATACATGGAGCGACTGCCTATCTGACCATCACAACTCTGTTTCTGGGTAACACGATACCCGTGGTTTTCAGACTTTTCGGCTTCTGGCTACCCGCACCTAACGACTGTCAAAGATCTACAAATGACAGCCAAGACCTTGAGGTCTTGATATTTAATAGATGGTCACCCATCTACGAACCGACCGCGGCAAGCGTAGCTTAACCTTCAATCGACCCGTGTGGCTGTTATCATTTAGCCACGAGCACGAAGTTTGCAGAATAACACTATAGATAAAAAAATATTGCCTTCAATATTGTCAATCAGAAAAGAACGAATGCCAAATAAAATAAGTTATTCAATACTTGAATATATACACGTACACAAAACCCACGAGGTTAGAATAGATATAATATAATTATTATAGACGTCTATTATTATTATTTGATAACGGTGCACAACAGGCATAATAGCAAAGGCCTTAGCCTGAAAAAAAGTAAAACAATTGTGAATGAACCTGACCTACTTGGGTAATAGTGGGCTGTCAAAAATACGCGACTGGCTAGCGGACAGCGACGTGCGTGGAGACGACCGTGATTTGTTTTTTTTTAACCGACTTCAAAAAGGAGGTTCTGTGTTCGACCCGTATGTATGTTTGTATGACCGCGATTTTCTCCAAAACTATTGAAGCAATTTTGATAATTCCTTCATTAATGTGGTCTGCATACTTTCAGGAAGGTTTTAGTGTATATTACATTAGGTAATCATTCTTATGTAGGTACGAAGTTCTATGCATAAATGTACAGCATCTCCGGCATTTCAATGCGAATTTTGATGATTCTTCTAGTCGGTGTCTTCAATACTTCAATGTGTGTGGGGTAGGTACAACTAAAAAGTGAAAAATAAAAACTTTTTTCACAAAAAAAACTGACTTTCATCGGTTGTTTTTTTTTTTCTTAAAAAAGTCTTTATGTGTCAAGATTTTTTTATGTGTTTTGTATAGATGTTAGAATGGAATTAAATTCTGTTTGTTCAGTTCTGACCGGCCCGACTTACAAGTTGTACGTCGTGGATTCAAACCCAGACAGGCGCTTTACTTTGTGTAATTTTATTTCATCACCACTGCTCTCAAAAACGGTGAAAGAAAACATCGTGAGGAAACCGGCATGTCTTAGAACCAAAAATTCGAAGACATGGACATCTACCAACTCGCGCTGGGCCCGCGTGGTGGACTGCGGCGCACTCCCTCTCACAGAGGGGAGGCCTTAGTTCTAGCAGTGGGAACGTTATAGACTGATTATGTTCTTGGTTGAAGCAGCCATGCAGTCATCAACAATCTGAAGTAAGCATTCCTATTTCGTCATTAGGTACAGCCAAAAATGACAATAACTAATTAAGTAGCTACTCACTCTTTGTATCAATGGAACAATAAGTAGTTTGACAAAAAACACTCTTACAAGCATTATGATTGAAATCAAAATTTGAAAACCAAATTGAACTCAAACAAACCCACGATCAAAACGAGTACAAAATAAAACAACAGACGGTCGACTCCACGGCCGTCGTCGCTCGCGCGTTCGTCGTAGGTCAGTAACCGCGAGTTACCTAACCATTTGTCGACCATGATTTACATTTACAATACCTACACTCTTGTTTATGTACTTTTTAATTGGATTTATTAATACATTTTCGGCCATACCTATTCCTTTAGCTGGATTAAGGTCGTTCTCTTTGCACTTATCCGTACTACTTATTTTTGCCGAAAGTTGGTAAAGGGGTTCCTTTCCAGCCTGATCCTTGCTGACCTCTGCCCCGTCCGCACCCTTAGCATGCAGTCGCTTAGTTTATAAGTTTTATGCCGTGAATGGAGACTTTAATTTATTAAGGCTTCCACCGGATAGTCCGGCGACAACCTCTTAGGTTGACCTGCAAGATGCCATTCACATAAAAAAAATGAAATTTTTCAATGGGTAATCTGGATGTGGAAGGCTTTGAGAGATTATATAAAACTAAAAATGAGAACATTAGATTGATTCTATATCCAAATGATTTCTACGCTATCTCTTACTGCTTGTTTTTTTAATAACCAGCAACCTGGGATGCACTCTTCCTACTTAAATTACTAATGGCCGAATCCTATAATTTATGGACCATTATTGGTTAAAATTAAGGCTCTTGTATCTTTACTAATATTGAAGCAAACACCTCATAGCTTTGCAGAGTAGACCCTCGGCCCTCCCGAAGCAGCTATCACAGGTAAAATTAGCTTACGAATCTGTTTATATGTCCAGTTTGGCATGCTACCATTGATAAGCAAAACGATTCGTTATTTGTTTATAGGAACCGAGCATATGAGTAGATCGAGGAGTAGATTCACGTCAATACAACCGGTGAAATTGGAACTCACGACTATGACCTCTCGTTCGTTGGACTATAGCCCATAATCACGTTTCTGAATCAAGGCTGCACATTGATACGTTCCGGTGTATTTTCCTGTTCTATACTTTTAATCCTTGGCTCAGTCCCCATGTCCAACATGAGTTACCTTTTTATTACATAAAGAAATCAGCATCATCATGCAGAATTGTTCTGTCTTTAACAAGCGACTGGGACAGACTGCATGTAGAAGGCGGACGGCCGGGTGTTTTAGCGTAACTTGTGAGACTCCTACATAATATTATGTCCTGCTAGGTTAAGTTGATTAATTAGCTAACGTTATTTTTAAACGTTGTGGGTGTTGTTAACCTTTTAACTGCCCGACTTCATATCAATTGTCGAGTCACCAGTGCCCGGAAAAAAAATACCTAATAGAATACAGCGTAATTAAATATAAAAAAAGCAGATTAAACGAGCTGTGGTATTTGGTCGTAAATATACGACCCTGGCGAAATGGACACGAAAATATTTGTCGGATTATTCCGGCGTAAGCGGTTAACAGGTTAATGCTGATGAATATAGAGGGAGAGAAAGCCCAAGAAAAGAAGGGAACGAAGAAGAGAAGGGAAAGAATGCTAGGGTGACGGTTGTCGGGGGAGAATGAAAGAAGAAAACGAGTTGCGCCGACCCCAAGTAACATAGCACAAGCGTAGGAAGATGATGCATAACTTTGGTAATTATTACAACATCTGACGTACGTTAATAGGTGGATAAAGCTAGTTTATCGTAAACAAAAGGATGTTACTATTCATCCGTTTTAGTTTAAAATATCATATCTTTTGCGAGGAAACAATACAGGCTGTTAACTTTCGTAATAAACTAGAATATTATGTTGACTTTACTTAGTAGGTACCTAAATTATTTTACGTTTCTGCATAGCTATTCACAACCACTCGATACGCTTCCGTATCGTATCAAACATCAATCAATGTTATCGTAGGAGTCCTCTAAACGCTGCTCACAAGTCCAAAGCCAGAAAACCTTGGCAGTTTAAACCAAATAGACAACCGCTATGAACCGTTTTATATACCTACCTAAAGTAAATAAATAAAATAGACAAATGGAAAATAGAAAAAAAAATATTAGTAGATAGATACTTATCATATAATCTTAAATTTGTAGTGTTAGTAATAGTTTTTTAAGTAAGGACTGCCGTAGGCGGTACAAGCCTCCTCCAAATACTTCCATGACCTTCTGTCTTTCGCCAATCTGCACCAAGTTTTGCCAGCTGTTTTTATTATTTCGTCGTTCCACCTTTTGAATGGTCTTCCTCTTTTGCGTATCTCGTTGATCTGGATCCAGTTTGTAGTGATCTGTGCCCACCTTCTCACCGTTTTATATACTACATATATTAAAAATAATGTTCTAGCTAAGTCATCATCTGCCTAGCCTTTTCCCAGCTATGTTGGGGTCGGCATCCAGTCTAACCGGATGCAGCTGAATACCAGTATTATACATGGAGCGACTGCCTATCTGACCTCCACAACCCAGTTACTGGGTAATATGATACCCCTTGGTAAGACTGATTGTCAGATTTTCGGGCTTTTGATGACCCTTAACGACTGTCAAAGATCCACGAATGTCAACCGGGACGTGCTTAACGTGCTTTCCGAGGCACGGAGGGGTCTTGGTATGTAAAGATGGTCACCCATCCACGGACCAACCGCGGCAAGCTAAGTATCAATAAAAAATAGTCTGATTAGATTTTAACTCAGCCACTGCATATTACTAGATTGTATATATTTGTTTATTTAATTGCCCTTGATATATCCTAAATCAGGAAGTAGGTGTGAACTAGATTACTTTGTGTGAAGCCTCAGTGCATTTATATTTAAAAAAATCATTTTACAACATTATTAAATCGCTACTTTTGGTATTAAATCGTTAAGAATCGTGTGGTATTCAATTGTTTAAAATCCGTTTAGCTTCTACAATTTATAACAGAATGACGTCGAAATACATTCGAAACCTATTCAATAACTATCGCTTCTCATTTGTTTTTTCGTCAAGTGTCGGTGATGCAGCATCTTTTTCGCCATTCATCAATCCAATTAAGATTCTGATTACCCATTTTCCTGCTGGTAATAAAAGGAAAATATGCGCCAGTTCGTCGGGGTATCGCTCTTGGTTGCACAACCTATCATTATGAACGGTGTGCGGCGCAACCTTCAGGGTGTTTCGACACCTTCACCAGACTGAGTTTGTTTTTGCACCTGCTTTTATTTGTATCTAGCGTATAGTGTTGTAGGTAAGCTAGATAATAGACAACATAAATTGATGTAAGGAAGTCAAATGGTTCAGGTGGATGGTGCTGATCCGTCACGCGTCAGTTGAGACTGGTCATCTCTTAACAACATTACGTTATTTACGTTCTCGGGCAGACAAATTTTCGAACATTTGAAGCAATGGATTAGCAATATCCTTCAAAATAATTCAGATTGTAATTGATAGCGTCTTATGCAATAAGGGTGCGGATTTCATAATCAGAGCCTTGATCAAGCTTACATATGTACAGCAGGTGCTAGTACCTGATAGGAAAACTGAAGAAATTAAATCACATGGTAGCAGTAGTGATTGATTAGTCGTCAAAATATAAACAACCAATCGTAACCAATGACATAAGATTTGACAACTGATAAACTTCTTAAACACGGCTTTCGACTACCGCGGTTAAGTACCTACAGACGCCAACACATCAAGCTACCTGAAACTGTCAAATTTTCCCAATCGACCTTGAACCTTATGCTTTAATGCTATAGTTATAGCATAGTTATAGTTATGCTTTAATGCTATAGTTATAGTTTAATGTTATAGTTATATTAAAGAAACTTAACAGATTGTAGTAGCTTGATGTGCTGGCGTCTGCACAATGTCAAGTAATCAAAGCTAATCTTCAAAAAGTTAGTCACAGCTTTATAACTTTTAATTTTTATCATAGTTAATGCTGAGCAAAGGTAACAAATAACTCCTAAATATCTCCATGTAGGTAATAGAATCAAAATTGGATTAGCGAGAGAGCAGTCCAACACAGACAGGCGCTTTACTTTGTGTAAATTATTTCATCACCACTGCTCACAAAACGGTGAAGAAAAACATCTTCAAGAAACCAGCATGTCCTAGAACCAAAAAATCTAAGACATGTGACATCTACCACCCCGCACTGACCCCGCGCGTTGGATTACGACCCACTCCCTCTCAGGCCTGCGTCTTAATTGTGGGAATATTATAGGCTGATTATGAATATAACTTTAAGATTTTATCCAATTTCCGGAATCAATCAATCAAACTACGCTGGAGGCCTTATTTCATTACTAAATACCTACATGTTTTTACTTTACTCTCGTAAAAACTACTTGTCAATACAGCTCTCAGCGATCGCATACGGAACGAAGCAACGACCTCAGTTGACACTTAACAGTGTACATAGAACACACATAGTATATACTCCGTACCTACACAAATAACTGGCACTTGTAAATCTAGGTATGAATGTATAAAGAACCGGTAGTTCCAGTATACTGATCTTATAACCTAGAGGGTTTCCAAATTAAGACTTTCAATTTCTAGGACATTTTACGCAGGATTTGGTTTTGCTCTTAATTATCGGTAAATCAAATGATTTTACGGCAATCTATTCCTGGATATAGACCCTTCCTAACTTGGAAAATTGAGTGTTGAACCAGTGTATATCTAGATAGTGCCATCCACGAAGACGCGCCCACTATTCTTACTAATCGCTAGTGGTTATCGCTAGTAAATTCCGCTAGTGTTTTTGTTTTTTCATACACACCTCGGATATCTATGATACACACTAATTACCACTAATAAGTAATTATTACTGAGTATCGACAAAACTATAACACTTGTACTGTAAGCGATTAGAAAGAAAAGTGGGGCGCGTCTTCGTGGATGGCGCTATCTGTAACAGTGCACCAAAGTTTTTATTTTTTGGAAATCACCTTTCTAATTGTAGGAAAAAATACAAAAAAAAAAGATTAATGGTCATAAACTATTTAAAAAACAAATAATTATTAAGAAGATAACACATGTTAAAGACGTCCACTGCTGGACATAGGTCTCCCGACTAAATACTGCTGGACATAGACGTTATTTTATTATTCAACATAAAATACCCAGATTAATTTCCCATTCAAATACCCTCAAGTGTTTCTGTTCTTGATTTTATTTAACTAAAAATTATTTTTTTAAGGTAGGTAGTAAGTATGAAAATATATTTAAACCATAACAATAAATAATAACATCGACCTTTTTCGTGGAATTTAAGCCTCGCACTTCCGCCACGACACGCGACAATACAAAGTAACTATCTCCGGAACTGTCCTTTGTTTTCCGGACTCATGGTGACACTACACTACTGCCATACCGGTACGAATTGTTGTGGATTTTTTGTTTTTATTTTTACTTGAAGGTCGAGTGCGTGTGAGTGTGTATGAGTGAGGTGTGCGTATTGTGAGAATGCATAGGATGTAGTTTCCGATGACCTTGCAGTGTAGCGGTTTTTTTTTTTGTTTTTATGGGCGAGTTTATCGACAGCGAGTTATTTTTGGAACGGATTACTTTAACGCTACTTGCGGTAGCCGTAGGAGTAAACTGATACAAATCGTCACGTTACAAAAAAGCGTTTTGCCCCCTCCATGCGACTTCCGAGAGAGATAGTTTTCATGGTTTTCGAGTGTACTGAAGCCAACAGTGAGGTTTAAATGAAAATACAAGATGGCGGCTGCGAAAATTTTGAAATTTTTAATCATGCGTGTCGTTTTCATGGTTTTTGAGGATGGTAAAGCCGATAGGGAATCCAAAATGAAAATCCAAGATGGCGACTTACAAGCGAAGAACTTTATGAGAGCTTAAAAAGTATCATAGAGATCCAAGAATAGTTTTAAAGTAACTATTAGGAAAACATTTCGTTTACTAAACATCCTAGCTATTATAGTACCGTATTGTAAATAGTTGTAGTAGTAGGTTTTTGGAACCCGTGGTCTGCAGTGGCCTATATGGAAAGGTCTCAAATTCCCAATCGATTGCGTAACCAAGCAGGCCGCTGCAGACACAATTTGTCGAATTGGAGGATTACTGACCCATCCAACACCAAGTGCGAGTGCGGTGTTTCTGATCAGACCATGCCCCATCTTGCTGGAGAGTCCAACTTAAGTGTCCGTTCACCTGCGCCTCGGATGACCTAAAGAATGTCCCTGATGCCGCAATCAACGCGGCCACCTACTGGGTTCAAAACTACTAATGCTACTTTGTTGATCATTTATTCAACGTAACAAACATCTAATATACTTAATATATTTTTTTAAATGACATCGTCCAGATGTGCTCCATCTCGACGTTGGCATACTATATTAAAAAAAAAACAGCGAGGAAGAGTAGGTACCTACCATTGACACAAAAGAAGAATAAGAACCTCATTAAGGCGTGGCTGACTAATATAATTATCAAATATCCGATCATGCAATCCTTTGCATGCCGTCAATCAATTAATTTAATAATAACAACACTAGTTTATTACCTACTGACTGAAACATTCATAAGACATCGACTTGTACAATTTATTGTAATTATCATGTTATTGTACAGTTTATGTTGATAAATAATTACTTGTGAGTTGTGATAAACATCTGCATTTTATTAATATGACGTTTTCTATAATACAGTATAAGTACTAACGATACTTCAATATACATACCTACATACTCGTATATGTATGTAGAGTACATCAATTCAATATAGGACATACAATTCCTTTGCCCATCTATTTATACGAGTATAAAATATAAATATAGTCCTGACTGAATGATAGCCGCAAGCCGCTGTTTCTACAGACATGAAATTTGGAGGGTGTGTTCTTTGTGAAGAGTAGGTATCCAATAAGAAAGGGTTTTTCGAAATTCCACCCCTAAGAGGGTGAATGGAGGGAGGGTGGACGAAGTCGCGGGCAGTAGCTAGTTAGCTTATAGACAACGTCCAGCACCCTAATTGCGTAACATTTTCAATCAAAATCTGAATCATTTTGAAGGATCTTGCTACCTAATCCATTGCTTCATATGTTCGATAAAAGTGTCTGCTCAACAACGTAAATAATGCAATGAATGTTGTTGAACTGTCAAAATGAAAGTTATTGCTACTGTTATAGTGTGTTACGCAATTGCCCCGCTAGTTACTGAATTCAAAGACTAGGTATAAACTAAGTGCAGACGTAGGGCAAACACTAGTTACTTATAAATATAATATTGGACGTTGATATTTGATTGATGTAAACCTAGAACATGTACTAGGTACTAGTATTTACTTGTCAGAAAAACATTAATCTTTGCAGGGCCGCATTTGGGCACGATCTTGATGATGAATTCAATGTTTGATAACGGACTTATTGGATGCTTAGACATCTGATAATAATATAGGAAAAAGACAATATCCTACACCAACCGGGGGTTATCCTTGGGTGCACTTGCATAGTGCATACAGGGATAATCGTCGGCTGGTGCCGCATTTCATTAAAATTTCCGAAGCGGCCTCTGCGAGTTGGCTTTGGCCCCTCGTACGCTTTCCAAAGGACCGAGACCCCATGGCCCCGAGACATGTAAAATCAAAAAAAAAAAAAGACAATAATAATAATGCTATTTGATGCACATTAAAATCATACTACATAAAATTAAATAAATATTTACTTTATGTTTGCAGTATAGCAAACAAACCAATTAATACGTTAACAGAACATTATTTCTGCACACAAAATAGTTCTTTTGTCGTGTGTAAATAGCTAAGTATTATATCTTTATATTTATAATAATTCGCTTAAATACATATATATTTGTTATGGTAAGGTATAATGGACAAGGAAAACTTTCGATGAAGTGTTAGCGTACGTCCTGTTTTTATGTCCCTCCAAAAGTGCTTCATGCAAGAATTTTTTTTTACTTAGTTGGATAAAATATTTTTTATACCCAATAAAATGTTATAAGTACATTTTTTTTATTACTGAATGGGCCCGCTCTTGACCTTGATCACGCCTGATGGAAAGCGGTGGATGAGGTCTATGATGGAACGAGCGTGCCCAGAAGATGCCTAAGGCACTGGTACTCCAACGCATCGACGAAACACAGCAGGCTGCTTGACACGGCACTCCGGTGGGATTTGGTCGCAAACCAGGCGGACGTCAGCCCTACCACCGCAAGGGAAGAATTGGCCAGTCAAATAAGGTATTGGGTGTGCCTGTCAGGATGCGCCGAGCGCTCGGTTCAGTTGAGTAACTGGAAAAACTTAACTTACTTGGGAGTTAACTTAGATTTCTTTTCTCAGCGTTAGGTAACCTCTAATTACACCTCAGCGGCTCCGTTATTTGATTATTAGAGTCAAATACCACTCAACTAAATCGGCAATTCGTTAATAGTTATAACCCTACCATAATAATGATCATAATCATCTAAGGAGGCTCTCGTTGGGCAGCTAGATCAAGGGCTTGATTCAGAAAGCGGTACTTCTGGACACGGCCCGCATTGTCAGGAGGTTCCTCTGAACAGGGTCCAAGCTACCGGCGGTCAGGGGACCGCCGGTAGCTTGGACCCTGTTCCCGATACCGGTGGGCTACTATATTTTATATTTTTAAATGTTTTTATATATTTTATATGCGTATATTTAAAAATATAATTTATATGTAAATAATGAAATAAAGGAATCATAATCAATCTAAAAACTTCTCCATTCCGATTAATCAGCATTCAGCACAAATAATAGTACCTATGTAATTGACAGTTCAAGGGCGTTTAAGTCTGGCCCTGTATTCTGCTCTATACGGAAATGTCAGTACGTCTTGAGTCCGTCTGTATTTTAACGTGTTAATTATTATTATGTTACTTATAAAGGATTAAGGAAACGTTTGTTTTGTAAAGATGAAGTGATAATGTGTGTTTAATTGCGAATAAATATGTAACACCTGAGAAGTAATTGCGTAACACACTAAGAGTAGCAGTGGCTTTTATTTTGACAGTTCAACAACATTCATTGCGTTATTTACGTTGATGAACAGACAAATGTTTCTAACATATGAAGCAATGGACTAGCAATATCCTTCAAAATGATGCAGATGGAGATTGATACAATTTGTTCGATCAGGTTAAGCTACGCTTACCGCGGTCGGTCCGTGCATGGGTGACCGTCTTTACATACCATGAGCCCTCCGTGCCTCGGAAAGCACGTTAAGCCACTGGTCCCGGCTGTCATTCGTGGATTACGGGTCGTCAGAAGCCCGAAAGTCTGGCAACCAGTCTTAACAACGGGTTCGGTATTACCCAGTAGGTAACTGGTTGTGGAGGTCTGATAGGCAGTCGCTCCATGTAAAATACTAAGACTCAGCTGCATCCAGTTACACTAGAAGTCGATCCCAACATAGTTGGGAAAAGGCTAGGCAGAGATGATGAGTGTGTTAAGTAAGCAATTAGGGTGCTGGTTCTAACCTTACATATAACTGAATAAACTACAAAAGGTCTATTCAAATTCATGTTCAACAATTAAGTAATATCAACTTTATTGTAGTCAGAGTAACTAGTACTATTGAAAAAGTTATAAACATGTGTGAATTTGTAGCGTATGTATTATGTACCTACGTAATATTGCATTTAGTAATAAATATTAATCCATGTAGTTATTTTCTAAGGCACATAATTATATTTAAAATTTTAAACCATCAAGCTCGCAAATGTAACTCACTACCATTGGTCCAGGCAGCGATTATAAAAGCAACATTAATGGACATTGCAAAATATCTTGACTCCATAAATTCTATGTTATTACTTAGATTTCGAAACTTATGCTCTGGGCTGTGGCTGCAATTTATGTTTGTCTATGCTACAATCGTTTGTACGGTTAATGGTTAAGGTTTCTCAAAAGAAAGAAAGAAAGAAAATACGTTTATTTGCGATAAACGTGACGCATAAAAAGGAAACAAACACAAAAAAATAACAACGGTGAAGGAAAACATCGTGAGGAAACCGGCATGTCCTAGAACCAAACATTCTAAGACATGACGTGACATTTACCAACCCGTAGGTACTGGGCACGCGTGGTGGATTACGGCCCCACTCTCCCTCTTATGCCGGGGGCCACACAATGAGCCACAACCATCTTTCATATATTATCTATGGCCACAACTTATCGGGATAATTATTTAATTACTGTAATTGGTGTTAAACCGTTTTAATTAAATTAAATAAATAAATTATCGGCGTTTCCCGTTTAGTGTGGCCCCGGCATTACCGCGAGAAGGCATGTGTTTGTAACATTATAGGCTGATTACGAAAAAGGTTTAAGTGGACTGTTGGTGTCCTCATTTCTATAACTAACTAGCTTTTGCCCGCGGCTTTTTTCGCGTAACCTGTCTTGTTCCCCGACCGACCAACGCACCCCGTTGCATCACAATGCCTATCCGCGCTATTACCTACTTCGTTTTCGCTAAGCATTCTTTCTGACTTTTTTTTTGTTTTTGCTCAGCTCCTTATGGTCCTAGCGTGATGTTAAGTTTTCGTCTAAATCTCGGAGCTAACTAGATGAAAACAAGTAGGTAAGTAATGTCTTTTTTCGTCTAAATCTCCGAACTAACTAGACGAAAACAAATAAATACTCTTGTTTATAGATTTTATTCAATTTCGAGCGGCCATTGTTGTTTACATCTTTAGCAAATTTGGCGTGGTCGGACTTTACCTCTTTTGGGGACACTGGTATAAGGTAAGCTAAAGCAGTAACTAGTTCTCTATTGCCAATGTCGATTGATTGATTGAATCAATCAGTCCTGCCAATCAAGGCCTACCAACTTGGATCACAGCACAACAAGCGGTCTAAATCAACACAAATACACAAGTGAACCGAAAGGAAATACCTTGTCAAACAAATAATTGGTTTACAGTCTAGCCTTGTCTCTGTCATACACTTTAAACAACCTGTAGCTTTCTATTTAAATCGTAAATCGCAATATTAACAAAACCATAGTTTTCAATTGATCTCAGTCTCAATCTGTCAAAAATACCTCTAATTCCCTACATTTTGACAAGTTTTTGACATTATTTTGTCGCCGAGATGCGACTGCGACTAGATTTTGAACTTTTTAAATTACGAGAATATTGACCTTCTTATCTTTGACTTACGACATATTCTGATGCTCCAACTGCGCAAACTGCATAAAATAAAATTCAGCACCCTAATTACACACTAACACACTTTCAATCAGAATTTGAAGGATATTGCTAATCCATTGCTTCATATGTTCGAAAAATGTGTCCGCTCAACGACGTAAGTAACGCAATGAATGTTGTTGAACTGTCAAAATGAAAGCCATTCCTAATGTTAGAGTGTTACGCAATTACCCCTCAGGTTTTCTCACTACGATTCCCTTCACCATTCGCCATTGGTGAACCAACCTTGCCTACTCTTAATTAAAACAATAAAGATGATCACAATAGTCCTTATAAATGCATTATAAACATAAAATTTAACGACCACCACAATCTAATGCACTCAGCAACCTTCGAGCATCGCTTCGTAAATAATATAATGTTTTTACATTAAAATAAAAAGAGACGAGGTGCCTTGAGGCTGATTGTTGAGATTTAAAGGAAGTGCGCAAGGTAAGACGATCACCCTTTTAGTACGCTTAATGATTTTTAGCAAGAAATAATTGGAAGACATCAAATTATAGGCAGTTTGAAGATAAAAATATCAGAACTTTTTTTTTATTGCTGAATGGTCCTGCGGTGCTATTCTGTAAAAAGATCACCGTGATAACTTCGGTGAAGTGAGCTTAAAGTGAGCTGTCATTCCAACTAATGCTTGGGATTGACACTTTTGACAGCTCACTGCACCTAAGTTTTCACGGTGAGATTTCTACAGAATAGCATGGCTGTTCTTGACCTCGATCGCGCCTGATGCAAAGCGATAGATGAGGTCTGTGATGAAACTATTGAGCCTATTGCCATCAACCGGGCAAAAATTCAGTCTCCGGGCTGCTACTGAGGAATTCCTAAAGAAAAAACCCTATAACACTTTGCTCGACCCGGCAATCGAACCCTAGGACTTCGAGGCCCAAATAAGGCGTGCACAAACCAACTAATGCAAGTTCATTTGCCTAGCCTCTTCCCAACTATGTTGGGATCGGCTTCCAGTCTAACCGGATGCAGCTAAATACCAGTATTTTACATGGAGCGACTGCCTATCTGACCTCCACAACCCAGTACTGGGTATACGATACCCCTTGGTAAGACTGGTTGTCAGACTTTCGGGCTTCTGACAACCCGTAACGACTGGCAAAGATCCACGAATAACAGCCGGGACCAACGGCTTAACGTGCTTTCCGAGACACGGAGGGGTCTTGGTATGTGAAGATGGTCACCCGTCCACGGACCAACCGCGGCAAGCGTAGCCTAACCGGATCGTTCGAGCCGTGTGGCTGTTATTACTTAGCCACAAGCCCCTCTAACTAATGGAAGTTAAGGCATTATTAATACTATTAGTTATTCTGTGTCCATAATATACTATCCATACCTACTACAATATTATAAATACGAAAGTGTGTCTGTCTGTCTGTTACCTCTTCACGCTTAAACCGCTGAACCGATTTAGATGAAATTTGGCATAGAGATAGTTTGAGTCCCGGGAAAGGACATAGGATAGTTTTTCTCCCGATATTCCCCCGGGATCGAAACTTATGTGGGTGAAACCGCGGGGCGCTGCAGTAGTACCTACAACTAAATGCTAAGACGCTACACGCAATAATGATTAAATCTTAGATTTATCTAGCACGAACATTATAGTTAAGTTTCCCTTTAACATTCAACTTTGTGCGTCATTTCATCGTTAGATAATAATTCATTGCAAAGAACCGTTAGGAATTTGTATTTGCATTAAAATGGCGATATCATTCAATCTTACCGGTGATAAAATTGGACAGATTGTGAAACCTGTTGGCAGGTTCGTTCACAATTTGAAGGTTTGACATAGGTAGATTATAAACTATCGACAGTTTACAATCTCGCGAGATAGATTAAAAACAAATATACGGTGACAATAATATTGTCAATCAAAAGTCAAACAATGAAAACTGTATTCCGACACATTACGCAAATGTCTAGTATTGCAAGTATTGTAGACATGTTATCTGTACATATTTGTCGAGTATCAATACTCTGGCATAGTTGACACATGATCAGTGATCAACTTCCTTTATTGGCTATGGTATTTTCCGTGCAGGTTGTAACAAAAAAAAAGATAAATAATTATCTATGAATGGAATTTGTTGATTGATTCGTCTAGAGTTCGTATTATAGCAAACAAACTATGATTATAGATAATAATCAGTATCTTATAATGTGCCAACTGCTGCAACACAGGCCTCCTCTCCGTGAGAGGGAGTGTGTTATCTTACACGCGGGCCCAGCGCAGGTAGTTAAATGTCACATGTCTTCGAATTATTTGGTTCTAGGACATGTCGGTTTTTCTCACGATGTTTTCCTTCTCCGTTTTGAGAGCAGTGGTGATGAAATTATTTACTTGTTAAGGGCCTGTCTGGGTTTGAACCCACGACCTACAACTCGTAAGTCAGGGCCGTTATCACGGGGCACCATTGATCGCTCTATAGTCTCACATAGTCTAATACATATTAATAATACTACAATTTAAACGAAAAAATGAACTCGTCTCCTCTTTCATTAATCTCAGTTAAACATAGCATTCAAATTGCATAAAATAGTTAATAGATGAGACTGTTGCTTGGGTAATGGTCACCTTGAACCAAAAATAATCAGCTCAATCAATCTACTTGAATGAAAAAGAAGCAACATTCAAGCATCACTGATTAAAGCCTTTGTGACGAGTCAGTAGTCTTGAAGGCTGGTTGAAAAATGGGTTAAAACCACATACAAAAAATAGTATCGCACTAATATTATAAAGGCGAAAATTTGTGAGTGTGTGTGCGTGTTTATATTATGTTTGTTACTTCTTCCCGCTCACACGGCTGGACCAATTTTGTTGAAATTTTGTATGGATTAACATATACGTTACTTTTTATTCTAAATTTGCCAAACATGTAAACAACAATGGCCGCTCAAAATTGAATAAAATCGATATACAAGAACATTTATTTTAAGTAATGTTTGTTTTCGTCTAAATCTCCGAGCTAACTAGACGAAAACACACATTACTTAAAATTGTATATCGATTTTATTCAATTTCGAGCGGCCATTGTTGTTTACATCTTTGGCAAATTTAGAAACGCCGGACTATAGGTAGGTAAATGTATTAATTGTGATGCTAAATAATAACTATTTTAATGGTTCGATAAGAATGACGTCACAAACGATAAGACTGATGGAGTAAACAAAAAAATCGCTAAACAATGAGTAGGTAATCAATAATCACATCCATGTCGATCAGCGTTCGTCTCAGCAATCGATTCGATTCGCGCTGCGCAATCACGCGCCGCTGGAGAGCCAATCGATTGAGATTGAGACTCATGCAGTGATAGCAGGGTCAAGGTTCCTTTTAATTACTGCTCTTAATTATTCCATTGTATAGAAAAATGCTTCACGCCCGTAGACAAGAGGGTCGGACTTGCATATTTTTGCGCGTTTACTGAAGGCGGTAAAATTAATAAAAATTTAGTTTTTTTTTTTACTTTACCTGATTGTTCACAATGAATGAATTTGATTTTCTGTAAAAGCGGTGAACGGTCACACAATAATCGGATGTCCAAATACAGAGCGTTTTTTGGCAATTTTTTCGTCAAATACTGGTGGAAATGACATATTTTCATGACAGCCCTTATAACATCTAGACTACTATTATAAACTAGACCTTATAACATGACGGAACCGCTTTCTCAGGGAACCAAAGTTTTACTAACTTATTAATCGAAAACCTGTTAAATTACTCAGTTGCCCTTAATCCAACACGTGCGCCTAGTGCCGTTTGCTGGATCATATTTACAGAGAAAAACGCCTGTCCTGTCCTGAGCCTGTATCCGGCCTTTGCCCTACAGTGGGATAATAACAGGCTTTTTTTTTTTTTTTGGATGGGTAATCATCTATTGACTCCTCCAGCTCTGGGTGGAGCGGAAGGGAGTGTCAGACTCTTACTGACTAAAACCCACCCGTGTTCCTTCCTTAGCCCTTTATGTTCTGGGGCAGCGGTAACCCTTTCGGACGATCCCGCTACCCATAATATCATCATCATCTGCCTAGCCTTTTCCCAACTATGTTGGGGTCGGCTTCCAGTCTAACCGGATGCAGCTACGCTACCCATAATAACAGGCTGTATTATTAATATGCCTGTCTGGATTAGAATGTACGGCGAATCTGCCTGTTTGGATTAGAGTCTACCGTGAATCTGCATTTGAACCTACTCGGCCGTTTCCACTGGGCCACCACTGCTCGATGCTATGTTATCGCAGCGTGATGTTATGATATGTGTCTTTATAAAAATTATCTTTTTCCTTCAGCACCAAAGGCCTCTAGATTCCTTTAAAATACTTTGTAACCCAAAGTGAAATGATTACCAAGAAACGAACCGAGGTTGATATCAAGGCTGCACTAAAATTAAACAATCAATCACTTTGCTACTAATAAACTTACTTACATCTACAGCTGTTTTAATAATAATATGTAATGTACAGGGTTATTGGAAAAACACCAACAACCTTATACGAGGTCATTGTACTCATCATTATGAACTACTTTTACAATGGGACCAAACCGTAAATCGCGAAAAAAAGAAATCTGCTGTTCCCTAAATTTTGACGAGTTACATAAATGTAGGGAACAGCTGATTTTTTTTCGCGGTTTCAGGTTTGGTCCCATAGTAAAAGTTGTTCGTAATGATGAGTACAATGACCTCTTAAGAGGTTGTTGGTGTTTTTTCCTATAACCCTGTATATAATATAACAAAACGTAGCGACGTCAAAACTGCACCCTAATTATGTAACACACTACCAATCACAATCTGAATCATTGTGAAGGATATTGCTAATCCATTGCTTCATATGTTCGAAAAATTTGTCTGCTCAACAACGTAAATAACGCAATGAATATTGTTGAACTGTCAAAACGAAAGTCATTGCTACTGATAGTACGTAAATGTCACGGAGTTATTATCCCGTTATTATAATAAATAATAATATATAGAGATATGTACAGCTACTATCTACCGCATTCAAGAAATGTTTACTGTGATTAAAAAAACTCATTCAAATGCATAACTTCCTCCTTTTTTAACGTCGGTTAAAAAAGATGATTTACTGCTTCCGTGTGGAGGGCTAAGATTAGTGTTATTTTAAGTTACGATAATTTGAAATAAACATTTTTTTTTTGTTACATTTAATTAACATAATATTATAATCACACAAGGAATGGATAGTGAAGATTTCCTGTGACACACTAGTAATTTAATTGGTATATTACATCAGAAAACCTTTATTGTATGTCAAGCTGGCTACATTAAGGTATAATTTTCCAGATTAAGCTGACCTCGCATTGTAATTATAGGTTTTTAGTACAGACGCCCAGCACATCAAGCTACCCGAAACTGACAAATTTTCTCAATCAACCTAGAACTTAATGCTTTAGCGATAAAGTTTAAAATGTATTAAAGAAATTTGACAGATTGTAGTAGCTTGATGTGGCGTCAGTACAATCAGAAGTCAGCTTATTCTGGTTATTTACAGCTTGATGTGTAGCCGTGCGTACATAAATAGACAAAAGCCATTACTAGTGTGATTTAATTAGGTATATTTTCAACATGTCAAAAAATAAAAAAAAATACAAATATTTATGTGAAGGCAAAAAAAAAATACAAAAAAAAGTAATTAAATCGACTTCAAAAAGAAATTACCTAACTCAAAATTATAAAATAACTCTAATTTCGGAAGTCGGTGCCTTGGGATCTGTATTTTAGTTTTCATAATTTTGAGTTAATTTCTTTTTGAAGTCGATTTTTTTTTTTAATAACTATATTATTTCGTAATTTTTAATTTTAAGTAAAAACTGGAATATTTGTTTATAATAAGTAGGTAATAATAGTTTTGGTGTAAATATTGCACTAGAATTTGACCAAAGTTTTAAGATTTTTCCCTTTGACACTACACTCGTAGCTCGTATCAATAAGCCAGGCCGTCTCACTTACTACTTCCCTGAGTTGAAGTGAATGTAAGTAAGTAAAATGGTCACGATCCGATTAATAGTTGCGGAGAAATGCGTGGACAAACATACATACAAAAATTTTGTATATTTGTCTGGAAGCCCTAATAGATTGTCATATAATGCAGTTCCAATAAAATTACATACATACTCGTACGTGTCGAATTGATAACCTCCTTTTTTTTTGAAGTCGGTAAAAAGAAGGAAACACAACAAATGAAAAAAATGGCAATAGGTACGCAAAATACGCGCATTGACGTGGAGTTGCGGATACCAGCCCGTATTACCTATTACCTATTAGGGTCGCTTCCTATTACATGGGACTAAAAGATAATAAGCGAAATGTTGGCGTACTAGGTATAATGATTTTAAGAAAAGAAAAATTAAGAAGAAAAAAAAGAAGAAGAGAAAGAAAAAAGAAGAAGGAAAGAAAAAGAGGAAGACGAGGGTGAGGGTAGAGGGGAGGCGAGGGGGAGTGCACGTGTATCTGCGCGCAAACATGTGCACTATAATTATCTCCCGCGCCGAAGGCTAGTCTCCGTTGAGATTGGTCGCCATGACCGAAATACGGTCTGAAGGACTTTATTTATTTTATTTATAATAATTACTATCACAGGTATGTACTGTGTACACCTCTGTCTAACCCTTCGAGATACAGCCGTGAAGTTATGTTAAGTATGTAAAAAATCTAAGCAAATAATCAGATGGACCTTTATCTACGATGCGTTGAACTAAGAGTGCCCTTGTAAGGTTGGTTGTGGCATTGCGTCAATGATTTGGACCAGGTCTGATAGTTTTACTAATTAGTTTCTTGTTATTCTGTTCAAGTAGGATTACACAAAGAATTGACATAATATTTTAGCGGACAATGTACTAACGGACAGCTGTTTAAGATTTATTTATTTCTTCTTTGTTGTGTGGAAAAAATAAATCTATATATGAGCTGGCGTTTCTAAATTTGCCAAAGATGTAAACAACAATGGCCGCTCGAAATTGAATAAAATTGATATACAAGAACATTTAGTTTAAGCAATGTTTGTTTTTCGTCTAAATCTCCGAGCTAACTAGACGAAAACAAATAAATGTCCGTGTATATCGATTTTATTCAGTTTCAAACGGCCATTGTTGTTTATATCTTTGGCTAATTTAGAAACGCCGGACTATAGATACCTATACATATTATGAATTCAAGTCATTTTCGTGTCTGTCTGTATGACCACGTTGCTCTTCTAAGCTACGCAACGGATTTTGATGCGGTTTTCACCACAATCATGGTCTGGCAGTTTGAGTAATACTTAATTAACACGGGCTACCCAAATGTCCTTTCTTTAGTACCTATTGTTCGTCGTTAAGATCCTTAAGTTCTGGGTTGAGCTGCACGATTACTACCTAACAAATGCGTGCACTGACTTGACAGGTCCACTCAATCTGTGAGGTTCTTTCTTGAAAATACCATTTTAGACACCAATCAACATGGTCTTCACATGATCTGACCAATATTATGTCTGGACTTCAAAAGAGACTGTGACCTCTGAGTTTGTTACGGCCTTTCTTCTCAGAATAGTCAAATAGGAAACGCCGACCTCATCTAGTTTTTAAAATATGATTGACGTGTAAAAGTGTTTGTACAAACCTACTTACAGAAATAAAATCATTTATCATTAGCTCAGTAGCGTTACCGTTTTAATTCGTGTAAAAAAAAATAAGGTAGAGTCATTTGTAAGGAGGACGCATAATTTTTAAAGTGTTTAATAGCAAATAAGGGCCCTGTAGGCCCGTACGGCCATGTACAGACGCCAGCACATCAAGCTATTACAATCTGTCAAATTTCTTTAATAGATTTTAAACTTTATCGCTGAAGTATAAGGTTTAAAGCTGATTGGAAAAATTTGACAGTTTCGGGTAGCTTGACGTGCTGGCGTCTGTATAAAACTATTTACAACTAGGTACTTACAGTATTTTTATCTCACGATGCGACTCGCGCTTTACTTATAGTAGCCAAGCATACAAACACGCCGTAAATGTGTGGGTGAAAGACGAGTAGCGTCATCCATCATACACACACTTCCGATATCGCCACTATCTCGGACGATACCGAGAGCTTCTGCGCTTTCTTACAAACATTCACACAATCACAGCTCTTCTGTACACTTGGCAACCTGCGCGTCAGTAAAGCGCGTGTCGCTTCGTGAGACAAAAATGCTGTATACGAATTTGTGGATTACCTACTTGCATGTCGTCAGAAACGCAAGTGGTCAAATACGCATGTCGCCAGAAAACGAATGTCGACAGAAAACGCATGTCGACAGAAACTCATCTCGTCAGATTTGCACTACGTCAAAGACGCAGCTCGACAAACACGCAACTTGATTTTCCACACTCACACGCTAAACTCTTACGAAATTCATTATAAATGTGTGAAAAATAACAATACGAGTAGTACTATACCTATCATTTTCTCATAGACACAACACAATAGGTAGTAGGCGCCAACTGAAATAGTTCCCCAGACAATATGTCGCCGGGGTGACATATTACGTTCTTGAACTTGGTTGGGAAGGTCAGAAGTCATAACTTTCATTTGAATTAGTCCAGTGACTAGGGGACAGTGGGTAGGTAAAGAGAATTTCCCCTGGCAAAACAAGCAAAATTGACATGATAAACTTTTGCGTGTCTATCGTAAGTATGTGTTTAGTTAAGGTAACTTCTCTTTTTAGTCTTTGGTTACGCAGAAACCTCTTTAGAAAAGGCGCGGTATGAAGCAATGTTTTAGGTAATTGACAAAAGCGCATCGCGGCAACAAATAAGGTTCAAAATAGCGATGCTTTTGATGTTAGTTGAATCGAATTACCACCAAAATAAAAATAATTTTGCAGTTTTAATTAAATTAAAAAATAAATGCACGGCTCAGTGTTATAATTTTTAGGCATTTCTTTAGTTGTTTGAATTCCTTTTATTATCATTATAATATGATACTTTACGCTCAACATTTTGAGAATTATGCAATGAAAAATATTTTTTGAGCTCTGTTTTACGATTGGTTTATCATACATAGTACTATTTTATTTTTATTTATGAAAAATATTTTTGAAAAAGACTTTTTTTTTACATTTTACAATACACAATTTTTTTTTCTGGAATGTAATACAATATACCAATGCGCGTAACTGTGTGCGACAAAAAACCGAGCGTTTTACGATGTCCTACGTTTGAGAAACCACGCCACGATATGGTTCTAACTACTTAATTTTTCATATTGTGCTTGGTTTATTTACAAGTATATTAATAACTAGCTGCGCCCCGCGGTTTCACCCGCATAAGTTTCGATCCCGTGGGAATATCGGGATAAAAAGTAGCCTATATGTTAATACAGAGTGTCAGCTACCTCCATACAAAATTTTATCAAAATTGGTCCAGCGGTTTGAGCGTGAAGAAGCAACAAACATATAAACACGCACACATACACACACACACTTTCGCCTTTATAATATTAGTGTGATATCTAGTATTTACAGTTTAGTCTTGCGAACTCCCGTCGGTGACTTCACTGCCATATTTAGTTTCATTTACCTATTATTAATTAAGTACTTTTTTATATCTTATTTATAGGCTTCCTAATTAGAAGATGGCCTTTGGTTACATCACACAACAAAAATAATTAAAACCCAATCTTTTTGTTTTCTCAAAAAAAAAAATAACAACAAAACACAAAGAACCGTGATTAACAATCAATTAACAATTATCTTGTTAAATCTACACGATACAAAAAATTTGTTTATTTTTTACTTGTTAACAACCAATTTAAATTGGTCTGTCTAAGTTAAGTGTATGTTTGTATAGAAAGGTCAAGTTAAACCGGTTAGTGCTGACCCAAATGAGTTAGTAATTGTCGAAAACCTTGCTTTACCACTCACTTCCGAGCTGTTTGTGTACGAACTTCAAGGCGATGTATTGTGAGAGTCGGCAGACAATGTCTCGGCAGACGGTTAATTGTCACGACTTGTCCTTAAGGGATCGTATTTATTTTGACATTGATCAAAGGCTTTAGTAGAAAGAAAGAAAGAAAAAGTATTTATTACGACTCATATAGGAAGATCACAAACTAAACTAAACACAGTAAAAGATAAAAATCCAAGTTATATAAAAAAAAGAGTAATAAAAACAAAAATGAAACAGAACGTCCTATACGAGGCCAAAAGGCTCCTATCTCAGCATGATGCTGCAACATTTAAAAAATAAACGTGACAGCGCTGGTATTCTGATAGGGCCCGCTGTGCAACCGAAGTCGGTAAATAATAACGGCACCCTAATTGCATAACACACTATCAATCGGAATCTGAATAATTTTGAAGCTAATTGCTAATCCATTGCTTCATAAGTTCGAAATATTCGTCTGCTCAACGCGTAAATAACGCAATGAATGTTGTTGAACTGTCAAAATGAAACTGGTTCCGATTGATAATGTGTTACGCAATTGCCCCGCGGGTGTAAAAAGACACTTTTTTAAATCCTTCTGGTAGTTTCGGAGAATAATATTAACACTAGTTTACGTGACTTTTGCTCATGAAATGGAATATATACGGTTACGTTACTTTGGAAAAAATATTAAAAAATCCAGTACGTCAGTTTTTTTAAATACCTATTTATTAAGGTTTTTACTAAAAACTACATCTAATTAAACAATAGACAGTTAAAAATGGGTAATTTTTGCTCTTTGTTATAAATATTTTCATCTGTATCTCTCACGACAGACCAACAATAAGTCACCTAGCATATTTTGATCCCAAACACCTTGATAATTTTGTTCAAATGATTTTAAATCATGGTGAAATCGCTCACCGTGCTTATCACTCACACTACCAAAATTTTCTGGAAAAAAATTCTAAATGGGAATGCAAAAAATTTTTAGTGACATATTTACACCCATACGCTCATAATTTTGCAATACATTTTCAACAATCTCTGTAATTATCACTTTTTTTATTGCCTAAAAAAATCAAAGACCTCTATATCTCTTGATTTAAAAGAGTGTCCATGGAGTTTCTTGCCCGTTCTTCTCCATAGAGATCTACGTTTTGGAAAGGGCAACTAGCTTCAACTTTCGAACTAACTGACCGACTATTTAATTTTGAAAATTCAAAAGTGCCTGTACATGGTTTAATTGAAATAAATGCTTTGAGTTTGAGTTCTCAGAATTGTGACGTGCTACGAAAGATAAAAATACCTTTTTTTTAAATTACAGTCCATAGCCTACATAAATAATATATGTTTCATTCCATGAACAAAAAAATTTTTTTTTTGTAAACAAGTGTAATAGATTGCGTTCAATCAAACAAACAGACAAACTCTTCAGCTTTATTAGTGTAGTCGTTATAGTAGGTACTCTTAGTTATTCTGTGGTATAGTATAGTATAGATATTATCAATGGCTGCAATAATATATGGTGGCTTTGCGGGATTTAGTTGATCGTTTCATTCATTAACAAAATAATCGACGTATCCTGTAATAATGCAATGTTTCTTTGCAGAATACGAGCCTTATCAACATCATTATCGAGCCTATAAACCCTTATCATGACATATTGAACCGATTACAATTTCTAATTATTTTTGCATTAGTATGTTTGTGGAGGGGATTGGACATTTCACCCATCACGCTTGTCTAATGCAGGTTGACGGATGAAGAATGAACCTGCGGGGCAATTGCGTAACACATTATCAATCGGAATCGGTTTCATTTTGACAGTTCAACAACATTCATTGCGTTATTTACGTGTTGAGCAGACAAATTTTTCGAACTTATGAAGCAATGTATTAGCAATTTGCTTCAAAATTATTCAGATTCCGATTGATAGTGTGTTACGCAATTAGGGTGCTGCTTACTCGGTTCGTGGGTTTCGCGATTAACATTATTATTTAACGTCATAATATATAATCAGCCTATAATGTCCCCACTGCTGGGACACAGGCCTCCTCTCAGTGAGAGGGAGTGGGCCGTAATCCACCACGCGGGCCCAGTGCGGGTTGGTAGATGTCACATGTCTTCGAAATTTTGGTTCTAGGACATGCCGGTTTCCTCACGATGTTTTTCTTCACCGTTTTGAGAGCAGTGGTAATGAAAAAAATTAAACCCAAAGTAAACCACCCTAAAATTGACGTCCTGTTAACAAAACACAAACAGAATACTTTGCCATCACTCACTGACATATCGGAAATACATTAAAACCGAGTACATCCCGAGGACAGCCGAACACTTCCGAATGTAGCGCGGTGTCGGTAACAGTGTTGCGAGTTCAATGGTTTTTTCCCATCTCAAACAAATGACCAACGCGCCTAAAGAAGTTTTCACTTCAAAAACTCCGGCTTTACGAAAATCCAAAAATATCGATATCGATGACTTCCTTTTGACTTCGCCGCCGCGCCGCGCCGCGCCGCCCGCCGTGGTCGGGTAAAAATATAAAGTCCGTCCCACACATAAACGCTCCTACGCAGCAATGTAGTTAAGTGCTAAAATCCGCTGTCTGTTCGAGTACTCTACTAGCTTATCCGGGGACGCTCCCCTGCTATTTATCAATTGTATGCGTCCCTATAAATTAATTTAGATGCACATTCGTTGTAGCGTCAGCCTGCATTTTAGGGTCATAGAGTTTTAAGCGGGATGACCTGGACTCCTTTTTATAAAGATTGGTCCTTGGTAGCTCTGGACAGACAGAGGTGGAAAGACCGTAGGGAGGCCTTGCCCAGCAGTGGGACATTAACGGCTAATAAAAAAAGTGTTATAAACACGTTTACAGGCGTTTTTTTGGACTCTCTTCGTATAACTGCTCACCATCGACTAGAAGCTAGTCGTGGAACTCCGGGGTATATGTAACACACTAACAGTAGCAATTTTGACAGTTCAACAACATTCATTGCATTATTTACGTTGTTGAGCAGACAATTTTTTCGAACATAGGAAGCAATGACTTAGCAATATCCTTCAAAATCATTCAGATTGCGATTGACAGTGTGATACGCAATTAGGGTGCTCAATTAGGATCAATGAATCTATACTTAATCTTATAAAGCTGAAGAGTTTGTTTGCTTTTTTGTTTGTTTGAATACCTACGCTAATCTCTGGAAATACCAGTTGGATTTGAAAAAAATCTATTTACATTTAATAGCCCAATTCTTGAGGAACGCTATAGACTATTAAACATCACGTTATGACCCTTAGGAGCCAAGCAAAAAGGAAAAAAGTCAGAAAGAACGCTAAGCTAAAACAAAGTTATAGCGCGGGCAGGTGATGCCGACGCGACGGGGGGACAAGAAATTTCACGCAGACGAGGTCGCAGGCAGAAGCTAGTTATAAATAATAGCCCACGTCATATAACAGCATTCTTTTTACAAACTTTTTTTTATAAAACATTCTGCCACCGAATTATCGACGTCACAACATTTCATTTACTTACCTTGACGTAATTTAACGTCAACACTGGTATTTCACTATTTTACTACTTATGTATATATTTACTTATGTGACGATTGTGGACCGGTTAAATACCTATTTCCTTATATTGTCGATAAAACGATATTCTTAGTATTTGACTCATTTATGGTGTTACAGTGGTGGCCAAGTGATAACGGCCGCGACTTACGAGTAGTAGGTCGTAGGTTCGAATCCAGACAGGCGCTTTACTTTGTGTAAATTATTGCATCACCACTGCTCTCATAACGGTGAAGGAAAACATCGTGAGGAAACCGGCATGTCCTAGAACCAAAAATTCGAAGACATGTGACATCTGCCAACCCACACTGGGCCCGCGTGGTGGATTATGGCCCAATCCCTCTCACTGAGAGGAGGCCTGTGTCCCAGCAGTGGGAACATTATAGGCTGATTATGTATTTATGATTATGTATGGTGTTGCAAAGAACTCAAGTCTTCGAGTCCTATATAAACGGACTCTGATGATGAGTTAAAAGACTCGACTCACTACAACAGGACTCCAAGACTATAGAACTAAATTCTCTACGAGCTCTTGAATGGTACATGAGAGTTCGAGTCCTTTTTATGCGGCGAATCGCACTCAAGTCCTCTTCAGATATGAGTCTAGCAATTAAATTATTTACTTTCGTTGGCCTAGTGGTCGCAAGCGCTACTGCTGATCGTGAGGTCCCGGGTACGACTCCCAGGATGGGCAAGGATTTTCTCAGTAGCAGCCCGGAGTCTGGATTTGTGCCCAGTTGATGGCAATAGGTTCGCCTCTATTCTTCTTCTTCAACCAGTCCCTCATTACTGAGGATCGTGGTCACTGGACCCCTTTAAGCGGACAATCTGCCTCCATCGACTCTGATCCAAAGTTGCCATCACCACCTACTGTTTGCTTGAGGTCGTAGTTTCTGGTACATGGTCAGACCATCGTTTTGGCGACCGGCCTCGTGCTCTTTCCTTCGGTATTGCCAACAATGACCAGCTTTTCCAGACTGCTATCTCCCATTCGCATTATGTGACCGACATAGATCAAAATACGCTATAGGCAAACTGTATACAATCGTGTCTTGATTTCGAGTTGGGAAAGAACAGACACATTATTTTTAAGTACGTTTGGCTGTCCATGGTATTACATGGGACTTGAGGGGACTAAATGACCTAAAGCGCGGTCACTGTCGGACTGCATAGAAAAGAAAGAGAAGCGCGATGACACAACGCTGGTAATTTATTGCAAAATATGAAGCAATTATCTATTTACAAAAAATATATTGTTTGGACTAAAAAATTTAAAAACTAGAATTTTAGTTGTTGTAGAATAATCTGACAAAAATCAGAATGATTGTATATAAATATTACCTAGTATGGTTTTTATTGTAAAAAGAATGTTTTTAATAGTATCTTCATGATTTTTTTCTATGGTATCAAATTAGTTGTATTATGTTTTAAACACACCATCTACCTAGCATATATCCTGAAAACAATCATATATTTTTCTGATTTTGTTTACTGTAGTCGATCATATACTTTTACTGCCTCTAAAACTTGCGTTTTTTTGCGTTTAGGTCCTGTAATCCCCTTAAATACCTATTTCCTAACATGTTCGACAGGCCGATATTCTTGGTAACTCACAATCACTCGATGACTGGCCTGAAATGCTGGGAAAACCCAGTGCAATGAAATTGAAAGTTTGTAAATACTCAAATGAAATATAAAGGAGCTTGGAATTACTGTAACTAAAATTTCCGTGTTTGGATAAGATTGCAATGAGGAAACAGTTGCATACAATTGTTGATAAATTAATTAAACCTATATGTATATAAGGTGCTATAAAAATATCTGCCACGGCTTCAATTGGAGATAGTATTTTTTTGTATATAGATTACAGTACACACCTCCTTACACTCCACGATATTCAGGGACTCTTTCCCTAAATCGGGATTATTAGAAAACACATCACCTATGTACCTATATCGATCGGGCCCTAAATATCATGTAGTTGTAATAGGGGTTTTAGTTGCAACGCTTATATTTTTAATTGTAACTCTTTTATTTAATTAGGTAGGTCTAAAAATACATCTTTAAATAAAAAATAGTCACACCTTTAATTTTTTGCTTCCGAAGTTTGGATTGGACTGAAATAAATTCTACTTTTCCTTGTTCTAAAGATAAGTAATTATAACATTATTTTTTAATCTATTCGATAAATGATATTTATATCAGTAAATTGGTTTTAACAAACACTTTTACATGTCAAAACTCTCGTAGATTTAGTTCGTGCAGATATGTAATAATTACAATAATGTGATAGAAAGAAATGGGGCTACCGAACACTGAGATACAGTACCTATTAATAATAGTTCTATGTTGTCCAAGCGGTTTTCCAGTAGACCATTATTTTATAATAATGAGCACATTTTCTATTGTCTTAGCTTTATTTCAATAAACTATAAAAAAAGTAAAATATTCAATGACCCGTTGATATTTACTAATTGTATAACTTCAACGTTCGATTGATTGTTAATTTTTATTAACAATCAATTATTATTTGCGTTTACTTATTAGGAGAGGAATCAAGAGCCACGGCAGGGGGTCGGACAAAATTAAAAGAAAAAGATACGTCTTACTTAGTGGGTGAACTTAATAAACGAGGAAGCTATGCGTTCTTTTTAATTTGATAGACCTGCCTTTGACCATTATATGTAGTGCACTCTAGCCCATAAGAACTTCTTTTCCTGAGACATGAAAATAAATTTTCCATAGCCATATTTTATACTAGCTTCTGCCCGCGACATCGTCCGCATGAAATTTCACCCTCCCCGCATTCACCCTCTTAGGGGTGGAATCTCGAAAAATCCTTTCTTAGTGGATACTCTACTCTTCACAAAGAACACACCGCCCAAATTTCATGTCTCTAGGACCAGCGGTTTAGGCTGTGCGTTGATATATCAGTCAGTCAGGACTTTTTAATTTTATAAGTATACAGAATGCTTACTTAATTATTTAAACACAAGCCGTGCGTCCGACGGGATGTCCCACCGGCAAAACTGACGAATTTCATACAAACTTTCATTTCCTATTATCCCCTTTGGGGGTTGAATTTTCAAAAATCCTTCCTTAGCGCTCACTGTCGCTTTATAAGGAACTTTTGTGCAAAAAATCATGATTTTAGAACCAGCAGCGGTTTCGGGTCAATCCCCAATAAAAGAGCAGCGGCGCGCAGCTGCCGTAAGAGCAAGTGACTTTCCCTCTTTTGACTAGTCGCTAGAAGGCTCGTGCAGCCTCGCGGCGCCGCGCTGCCTCTCTTTTGCCTTCAAATGACTATGGATAATGGCCGCTGCCGGCCGCTGCTCTTTCAGTGGGGATTGACCCTTAGGCTGTCCGTTCTCTATCAGTGAATTTAAGATTTTTTTTAAGTTGATGTCCAAAGGGCTTTGAAGGTCCGTGGCATAGGTATCTACCTGTCCGCCATTTTTTTTTTCTTATGTTGATAAATGATTTTATTTCTGTAAAACTAGATGAGGTCGGTGAATATAGGTTTCATACGGGGACCCATTTTGGAAAAAAACCTCTAGAAAAAAACCTGCCAGGCTTCTTCGAAAAAAATCTCCGTTTCATACATCGCTTCAAATATTTACATGCCTAGACAAAATGCAACAACGCAACGTAGGTCTGTGCTGACATGTCATCGCGTGAGTTGCGTCGATTGACTGACATCCTCATTAAGTGCTGTCATATATTAACTGTCATCTCAATTTGATTTGTGTGGAAGATACAAAGACTGTGTTCGGAATGTATGTCGGGATCGCAGGACGAGGTTATCTGTGTTAACTGCCTTCCGTATGCGAGGACAAAAAAAACTGAGCGAAGGACCAATGGATAAAATGTAAACAAAGAAATAATTATACAATTTTTACTTTCTTTTTTAAATTGTAATTTATTTACCGTACCTAATTGAAGAAAGAAGAAGAAAAAAAATACATTTATTTAGCACAGATTAAAAGGCACGCAATATAATAAACATCAGATTTTCTTAATGGAAAATACAGTTTTTTTCTTCTTCAAATACAAAGAAAGAAATATCGAAAGGAGAAAATTTTATGAATTCATGATTATTATTTTTTCCAATAAGAAAAAAGATTAAGTACCTTTTTACCCGACTACGGCTAAGCCAAAAGGAAGGGTTATGATTTTTTTTAATAACGTTCCTGGCAGCTCTTTGTTGTCATTGTTTAAGTTATAAACTTATAACGTGTATTTCCATAATTTTTGTTATCTTATCTAGTTATATATATTATAATTATATACATATATAGACATTTACCAGATTTGGCACACAGATTTGCCAGCAGCTTCGCCCGCATGGACGTTGGAAATTGTCCCACAGGAACATACTACCGGGATAAAAAGTATCCTATGTGTTAATCCAGACTATAAACTATATGTGTGCCAAATTTCATCCAAATCCGTTCAGCCGTTTTTGCGTGATTGAGTAACAAACATACAAACTTTCACATTTGTAATATTACTTGCTGCGCCCCGCGGTTTCACCCGCATAAATGTCGATCCCGTAGAAATATTGGGATAAAAAGTATTCCATGTGTTCATCCAGGGTGTCAGCTACCTCCATACCAAATTTTAATTTTAGTGTAGTATAAAATAAAATTTTACCGCATTTTAAAAGAGAATAAAGTACATATTAGTGTCTCTACGATTAAAAAGTCCTTTTACTCGACTAACGTATCGGAAGAAGCTCTATGGATGACAGTGTGGTTAACACAAAAAATATCAAGGTTTTTTTTTGTTGATTTTGTCTAGATTTGCTAGATTTCCTGTATGTATCCAGTTATTATATATCCACTCACTATAACCTTAATAAATATTTGCAATGCTTAAAATTAATCATCCAACATATGAATTAGTTTATGATAATATGCAGCTACATGACACCCAACAACGCGATATATAACAACCAATCATGTAGTAAAAATAACTTGTTTATTTATAATTCATAATTCTTTGTATATTTCAGTTATTTATATTATGATAAACAGTCACTAAGTTGGTAGGTATTTCAAATTGGTTTTATTTAAAAAATCATTTTTATTTTAAAGGTCAAAAATATGCAATCAATCATTGCTTTTTAATAATTAGTTGAATCAACAACTATAAAATATTATATTGCCGTTACAAGTTACCGTTTTAATTAATGTTTCGCTTTTAACATTTTAAAACTATGAATCTAAAATAATTTTTCTAAATCAGCCGTTTTCTAACTTTCCAACTATGTAAATCCTATAATAAAAAAATATTATAAAATAGTACTTACAAGTTTATCAAAATCACAGGCACCGAAAAAAAAAACAATCACAAAATCACAGTCTATTATTTATAAATCTCGAACGTCAATTTTCACTACACGTCAATTTTCCCGCGCGAAAAGTTTTGAACTGTCAACGTTATTTTTTAAAATTGCAGGTCTATGCACATGCTACGGTTAGTGCGCGGACTGCCGGCGCACTCAGCCTCTACCAATTTATATAGTCCTTGTGTTACCGCTTGGATGGTGACTCGTCAGTCGTCCTAGAATGGCACGTGCCTACGGCCCCTTAGGCAGGGTTTTAAAACGTAGGCTGATTGGTAAAAATAGAATTAGATACGTTTTTAGGCTGAATTTACAGGAAGTTAAAGCTTTAATTGGGTTTTTCTCTAACTACAATTAACCGTTAAACGTTTTTCATTGAACCACGGTTCATTTTTATTTTCAACCATTCTATTTAATAAATTACAGCAAAAATGTTCATTAGTAACAGGAGCGATTAAGGGTGTCCTTGACAGCTCCAGTAAGTCCTGGCAACAATGTCGTCTACCCATTGTTGTCATCGCGGGCAAAACCTGGATGAGGCTGGCACATAGGAGCTTGGGGATTGGCACAAGAAAAGAGAAGCCTATGGTCCAGCAGCGGGTGAAGTCGGACTGTGGATGATGATGATGAACTCCTGGTAACTATAGAAAACTATAAGACCGAAAAAAAACCTAGGTACCATCACCACCACCAAAGACACTTCAATTTATATTACTTAATTTGTTTTTTGTCACATTTAATCAAAAAGAGCTAGTGTATTCTTCGTAAACAGGGACTAAAATGTCTTTAATCCCTAGGGACTAAAAGTGATTTGAATTTGGAATGTGGGTATTGTTAGTAAAAGTTCCAATCACCAAAGAGATCAATCACGAACATTGTATGAACAAGTAACAGGCTGTATGATAAAGTAAAACGCGCACGAGCCAAATTAAAAAAAAATATTACGATGAACTACCATTATTTTTCAAATATAAACACTAGCCTCTAGTGGCTAGTGTTTATATTTGAAAAATCTATGTATTGCTCCTAATTGTATGTAAACAAATAAACGTACTATTCTTATTCATAAGTTACAATTACTTATTTTTCATAGAGGTTGATAAAAAGTAGAGTGTCCACCTCGAGAGCAACACTATTTTAAGCTCGAGTGACGTACTTTGAATCTCTCGCTGCGCTCGGGATTTTACTCTAGCCTCCATCGCTCCGCTCTGGATTCAAAGAAACACTCTCGCCTTCAAAATAGTTGTTTGCTCCCTTGGCAAACAATCAACTATTTAATATTTGCACTAGTAACTAAAAGTGAGTGAAAGGGGTCAGTAACGTCGATCGGTTTAATATGCACAATCAACACTTCTAAAAATAAACGCAAGAAGTGCACCTGAATCTTGGTTGGTCGCTTCGAGATAACATAAGCGCGGCGAGTGCAACAATCGATCTTAATCGCTTGGAGCCCTGCATACTGCATCTTAATATAAATATGCGATACACACTGTAATTGTAACAAATGATGTCACATTCATTTTGACTCTGTAGTCAAATTAGATTAGCTAGCGAAACTGCAGACGTGATGGGTATCGATATCTAAACACTAAAATAAAGATTATAAAATATTTGATGTTTTTTTTAGGTCAATGACCGCTGTGATTGTCTTTACTTGAAGTATGAGTTGAGACAAATCCGTTTCCTTTTGTTTTATCGTGTTTAGATATAGAGATTTCTGTGAAGTATACACAAAAAAAAAACGGATGATCCAAATGACTACCCTAACTGTTATTATATTTAGATATTGATACTCATCTCGTTTGCGGAGTTTCGCTAGCTAATTTAATATGACCCTGTATATTGGCTGACATTTTTCAATGTTCACTAGTCAATGAGATAATGTCAGAGAAATTAATTATGAAGCAAATTCACTAACAACTTAAATTGCCCGTATATTCATTGAGAATGTATGCTTGAAATTAAATCAACAATCATTATGCTTTTCATATGCGGCTCATAATAGATGTGTCCGATGAACACAGATGAAGATGTATCAGAATACCATGCGCTGGGACATTTAAAAAATAAATGACATCATGCTGAGATAGGAGCCTTTTATCCTCGTATAGGACATTCTGTTTTTTTTTGTTACTTTCTTTTTATATAATTTCGTTTTATATTTTTATTTATGATTGTGTTTAGTTTAGTTTGTGATCTTCCTGTACGAGTCACAATAAATACTTTTTCTTTCTTTCTTTATTTTTCTATCAACATGTAAACTTAAAAAAACATATGTAATAGTTGCAAAGAATAATTTTAAAATCTCAAACTACTGGCACTTCCATGCAATGCAATATATCCATAACGTCTGCAGAGTTTCTCTAACTAATTTAATTTGACCCTGCATACAATTATTACCTATATAAATATAAAACATATGCATATTATTTACCCATATTTGCAAATAAATGTTTTTGAAAAAAGGCCGAAGCAAACTCAGACAGAGGCCTGTGTTCCAGCATTGGGAACACCATAGGTTGATTATGCAGCATTTGAGCAATGCCAGACGTTAAAAAAAATCGAGGAAACCACATATATACACGTGTAATGTCTTAATCCATCACCAATAGCAGCTGCTGTGATGTAGTTAATTTAAATAACTACATAATCTTATAGGAAATCATATGCTTTTTTTATAAATACTTTATAAATAACCTCTAGCAAAACCAAACTGGTTACTTTAAACCCAGCTAACTGACTGTCGCTTGCTATTATCACACTGCAAAAAACGTAAACATTTTTATTTTGTCTATGGTATAACGTGTTTTAGTGCTTTACAAATTTCTTCCGCAGCTTTGTTCCGGTTTAAAGGGTAATTGGCACCGGTAGAATTACAGGCACATTTAATCAGCCTATAATGTTCCCACAGTTGGGACACAGGCCTCCTCTCTGTGAGAGGGAGTGGGCCGTAATCCACCACGCGGGCCCAGTGCGGGTTGGTAGATGTCAGTGTCACATGTGTTCGAGTTCTTGGTTTTAGGACATGCCGTTTTCCTTACGATGTTTTCCTTCACCGTTTTGAGAGCAGTGGTGATGAAATAATTTACAGAAAGTAAGGAGCTTGTCTGGGTTCGAAACTACCACCTACAACTCGTAAGTAGCGGCCGTTAGCACTGGGGCACGTCTGCTCCCACTGGGCATCTACTGCTCGCGTAATTTTTTTTTTATCTATGGTATGACGGGTTTTAGCGCTTTACCGATTTCTTCCGTAGCTTTGTTCCGGTTTAAAGGATAATATAAGTGTCGGAGCATTTACAGGCATTTCAGCTTAGTCTCTGGAATGGCAATGCATCTGCGAAGCCTGAAAAACCCCTAATATAATAACACTAGCTTCTGCCCGCGACTTCGTCCGCGTGAAATTTTGGCCCATCGCGTCACATCGCATCTACTGCCCGCGCTAATACTTCTCAAAATTGGTAAATATCGAATATTTAAATTAAAACGGTTTCATTGCGTTTTAATGACATCACTAGTAGAGATAGTGTGGCAACATTTTTTAACGAAATGACAGTAAGAATAGTGTCATTTTACTTCAGCCACTTAAATGTCGGATTATAGTGTATTCTTCGTAACCATCCCACTAAAATAGCTCTTTAATCCCTAGGGATTAAAAGTGATTTGAATTTGGAATATGGATATTGTTAGTAAAAGTTCCAATCACCAAAGAGATCAATCACGAACTTTGTATGAACAAGTACCTAGCTCTATGACAATGATAAAGAAAAACGCGCCCGAGCCAAATAAAAAAAAAAGTTTGTGAAAAAATAAAAAACGCCTTCGTTCGTAATTGTCTACTCAAATTAGGATTTTACTTAGCTTTATAAAAAACGAGCATGTCTTCCTCAAGTAGTAATAATGAAAAATTGTTACGATGCTTGCTTCCATACTTGTTCAAATATAAACAAAAACTGGGCTAAGTATAACTTAACAAATTAAATCAGGTTTGGTTTTTGTATGCAAGTTTTCGCAAACCGGGTCATTACGCCCAATGACCTTTTAGTTACATTTATGTAAATTAAATTAGAAATAGGCTTCCTGATTTATGGATTACAATAATTTATAGATTAGTGTGATTTATGAAATAAATAAACATGCATTTTAATGTAAGTAACACGTGTCTTTATTTAATTTAATTCAGATTATGTGGCTATTAAGTAGTGGGTTTGATCCTAAAACGGGCAGATATCTATCTATACTAATAATAAAGCTAAAGAGTTTGTCTGTCTGTTTGGACGCGGTAATCTCTGGAACTGCCAGTCGAATTAGAAAAATCATTTTTGCATTTGATAGCCCAATTCTTGATCAAGGCTATTTAAGACTATTTAACATACACGCTAGGAGTACTTAATGGGAGTCGAGCAAACGAACAAGAGACAAAAAGAAAACGCTAAGCGAAAACAAAGTAATAGCGACGGGCAGTTTTTACCCAACTACGTCGAAGCAAAAAGGAGGGTTATGATTTTGACCGGTATGTATGTATGTATATTCATCTGTTCCCTCATAACTTCTAAACTACTTGTCATAATTTGACAAATGAGGTATCATTGGTAGCGTCTTGATCGTCCGCTGGTTATAGGCTAAGTGACGTCACATTAAATTGAATAGGGCGCCCTCTAGCGGATTTAAAGTCATGACTTAAACATCAAAGGAAATGGCTTAATTAGCACATTTCAAAAACATACATCTTACTTAAATAAGCCCCAAAACAATTTTAAATAAAAATTTAAACTTATTTTTTTATCACGAACTGTGTCCAAATAAACTTTCTTCTAATTTTTTTTTTCTTTCTTTCTAAACATACATGCATACTCGTAAACTCATATTTTTTTCCCATTGAGGTATGGCTGGTACGACTAAATGCCTCGTCATCGTGCTACAATCCTCACAAACTTCTTTTGCTTTACTTTTTATGACGAAGGCCAATAGCATGCCTACTAAAGCCACGGTTTCCTAGACCGCTGGCCGCCACATAGCGTCCGCAATTTACATGCGAATGACCTCACTGAAACGTTATTGAAAAAAAATGGTTGATATCGCATAGTTTTTATTCTGTGGGCGAATATGAACAAAAATCTTGTCGGTCCTACCACTTCAGAAATGCATTGTAATATTATTTTACTTATTTATGTTCCTTTGCTAATTTAATTAACTGTACGTTATTAGTATGTTACTGCATGTTGTTAATACATATCTACTTCATGTATTAAATATTTGCATGCCATCATTACATGGTGGAATGTGTCTTTGCACTACAATCTTACATTATCATCTTTTGTACCCACCACATTGTATGCAAATAAACGATTTTGATTTGATTTAATTTGATTTGAAAAGTAAATTGGTGCAATTTTCCTTGACAGCGTTTTCAATAAAAAGAGTTATCGCGCAGTCTTTAGCCACTTAAAACGCTAAAGGGAATTTCCTGGATGAGGCAATCCCCATATACCTGTGGACTTTGCCTCCAGTTTCTACAGTTAAAGATTAATTACTGACTCATGTATGAGTAACAATCATCTGTCTGACCTTTTCCTCACTATGTTGGGGTCGGCTTCTAGTCTGCGCCTAATTTAGCAACCCTCATGCATGAGTAACTCTGTAATTTTGTCGGCACCTAATGGAACATAGTAGCAATGCTGCATGACGGCAGAAATAGTTAAATAATTGCTTCGGTTTTTGTACATCCCCAGACAAATTTTCAACAGGGGCTCTGGGATGCATGAAAAAGCCTCCTCGTGTAGCGCAGTTTGTTCGGCCAGTTAAGTACTCAACTGAATGCTCGCGCTCGGCGCATCCTGGACAGTCACACCCAACACCTTACTTGACTGGCCAGTTCTTCCCTTGCGGTGGTACAGCTAACGCCCGCCTGGTTTGCGACTGGCTCCCACCGGAGTCCGGCGTCAAGCAGCCTGCTGTGTTTCGTCGATGCGTGGGAGTTCCACTGCCTTAGGCGTCTTCTGGGCACGCTCGTTCCATCATAGACCTCACCCATCAAGTCAAGTCTTCGTCAAGTCAAGAGCGGGCCCATTCAGCAATTTAAAAAAAACAATATCCCCCATCCCTCCCCCAGAGAGAAACATTCTCTCCCCCTTGAGTAAAAAACACCTAGATCCGCGCCTGGTACAGACACCAGACCACGCGCATCTACCATTAGATAAGGCAACTGCTTAAACATACGCATAATTAGCCAATAATACTCCCACTGCTGGACACGGGCCTTCTCTCTGTGAGAGGGAGCGGGCTGACATCTACCACGCGGGCTCAGTGCGGGTTGGTAGATGTCACATGTCTTCGAATTTTTGGTTCTAGGACATGCCGGTTTCCTCACAATGTTTTCCTTCACCTTTTAGAGTTTTGAGATTTTAGTAGACCTACGTCACAATTTTAATATTTCAACGAAACACAAGTATTTAGTAAGTAATAAAAAAATAAGAATTTATCCTCTTCGATGTATTTCTGTGAAATTGGGATGGTGAGGAAGATATAAAAATGATAATAAGGAATTCGGTAAAGGAAAAATGTGAAGTTTAAAGTTTTTGGTTGACGGGGGTTTTTACACTCCTTTCTCCAGAAGAAACGATGCGATGGTCGATGAATGCACGGTGCCCAATAAAAAAAAAACACAGATTTCGTGACTCACACGACTAACGAGCACATTGGAAATGAATCTACGGAATTCGAAAAAATATTGTCGCTGAGCGACGAGAAAGTCGGGGTAAGGAAAAGGTTACAAAATAAAACTACAACGTTGAATGATAATGTCGTTCTGACTTTTTTCAAAAAGGTTAGGCTACAGGGCAAACCCTTAACCCGATAGTCTTTGTTTTAGATTCAAATTATAGCTGACTAAATTGTCCAGAGGAATTTTTCTCAAATTTTTGATATAATTCTTCATTTCCAAAATATCGTGCGCCAAAATCAAAAATTCGGAAAAAATTGAATTTTTTTTTCACTATAGCGGCCATAACTTTTTTCGTTTTTGACTTTCTCGAATAATTCTTTTTGCACCTTATAGCTCTCGTGAATACGCGTCTTTTGAATATTTGAATATCAATCATATCTTCACAACTCTCTGAGATATAAGGGGATCGTACCTACTTTTTCGTGAAATCGGAGCCTATACATATACTGCGGTGCTATTCTGTAAAATGATCACCGTGATAACTTAGGTGAAGTGACCTTAAAGTGAGCTATCATTCTACCTGCCGGTCGATTCTGTTAGAATCTCACCGTGAGAAGTTAGGTGAAGTGAGCTGTCATTCCATCTAATACTAGGGATTGACACTAATGACAGCTCACTTTAAGCTCACTTCACCTAAGTTATCACGGTGAGATTTTTACAGAATAGCACTACTGATGCTAGGGATTGACAGCTCACTTTAAGCTCACTTCACCCAAGCTTTCACGGTGAGATTTTTACAGAATAGCACTGCTGGAGCGAACGAAAAGACATTTCCAATGTCAAAAGGAAAGTAGGTACCTACCAAGTTTAACATCATTCCCTATGGAATGAGGTTAAACTTGTAGAAAATGTAAGATGATAAATGATACCTACCTATGTATCATTTATCATCTTCCATTTTCTACAAATTTACCTGAAAGCATTCTACCCACAGAACAGATAGGTACTTTAACTGTTCTGTGATTCTACCACCTAAATGATGCCCGCGACTTGGTCTGCGCGTGTTTTGTATTTCATATTTTTGGGACGAACTTCTTTAACGGAGCTTGCGGTAGGAGTAAATTTTAAGAAATCGTGATGTAACGAAAAAGCAGAAACGTAACGTTACGTTACGTGACGTAACGATGAAGCTTTGCTAGTTCTAAATTGGAAATATGAACATCAGGACGGCAACCAGTCGGTTATCTTTTAAAGTGAAGGCACGTGAACATATCCGTGAGAAGTTGGCCGTAACATCCCACAGCGCTGATTTACTAGATTCGTTTTCTCCTCTACCGATCATTTTTTCTCCTGACAGTTAATTTTGTTTATATTTAAGTATGTATCTATCTATGCAATAATATTTATTCTTGTATTTTATAGTCATTTCCTAGCTACTCGTATTTATCTTGTATGTTGCACCTGACATGTTTTGTCTCTGCATCACCCTAAGGTTGACTTGTAGAAAATGTCCACCTTTGTACAGTATTTTTTTTACTTGTGCATAAAATTTTAATAAATAAATAAAATAATCAATGCAAAGCTTTATAAAATGCAACTATTAACTAGTTCGTAACACGTAATAAAATTGTAATAATGTCAACTAGGAAACTGTCTTATACCCATTCATATAACAAATTGTTCAATTATTGTTATATTATTATTATAAATCATGCGGGTAATAGTAAAATTATTTATTTATTTATTTATGCGTACCTATCAAAGGCAATAAACGGAACGAATTCATTTAATTGCTTTTACAAATAAGTACTTAATATTTTTTTTATGTTTGCTTCCTTGCTTTTATTTTTATGGGACGTATGTATAACAAAGGCGAAAAATGGGTGAAGACTCCCGTAAAAGAAAAACATATCTGCTTACCCCTTCGAGTGTTGTAGGTGTGAGTTTATACCTATATGTTTTTGTAATTTATAGATGTTTGCGGTATGTTTGTGGTAGAAGGAACAACTGTTCTCCCCAGACGGAGGGTATCCATCCCTATACTTATTTTTGTTGCTGACGATCTTTCAGGAATAAAAACAAAAGAAAAACTGAATCAAACCGGAATGAGAACGCTTATAGTGGATAAGACAAAGTTTAAAACGGAAGAAGAACTAGCAGGGGATCTCGGGGGTGGAGGTGGGGGGGTTCAAGGGATCAGACCGGAATAAATCAGGATTTCCCCACGGAAAAAAGGTACCAACATCAAAAAAAAAATTTTACTAAAATTTAAATTGACTCGATTTTGAGGTTTTGACCGTAATAAATTGAAACAGTTTTAGTATTTTGATTCGTCACCATCAATCGACCTTTTTCGTCGAACGTCAAATTCCTTGAAACCAAACCTAGCGTCCTGGGTATAAGAAAAGTACCCGCTTCTATCTGAACTAATTATTTCTTATAGGTAATAGTGCGTATTTAACGATAATAATGATGAATGAAAAATGTCAACTAAGCCGGTCGGGCATGACTCAGCTTGCGGGTTTTCCGTTGTTGATATTACATGAATGGACTTTGTAAAAAAATGACAACGGTGCTATTCTGTAAAATGATCACCGTGATAACTTAGGTGAAGTGAGCTTAAAGTGAGCTGTCATTCCACGTGATGCTAGGGATTGACACTATTGACAGCTCACTTTAAGCTCACTTCACCTAAGTTTTCACGGTGAGATTTTTACAGAATTGAGCGGCTGTACTCAGTACCTACCGTAAATAGCTATGTTTTAGATGCCATCAAGCAACTTGGCCTTTCGCATTCCACTGCTGCCCCCCAAGTGAAATACGTCACAATGCCATGTTCTCCGCGTATTGCATCCAGTCTGCCCCAACCGCATTTTGAAGGTCTCCAGTCTACCTAGCTCATTTGACCGGCCTGGTCATCAGAACCTTGCAGTTCCAAGTCGACAGCAGATAAATTAGTGAAATGGTTCAGCTGATTACAAATAGGGATGCTGAAGATATATACGGCCACAGAAATCTTAATAAAAGATTTCTGTGTATACGGCAAAGCATACGTAACTCCATTGAGTAGTCAGAATCTGTGAACATAATCTCACGTACTTATACATAATATATGTGATGTGGGGTGTGTATGTGTGCGTGAGGGTGGATGTACGTAAACGCGACACCATTCTAAATAAACAACCTTTTAACTCGATGTACTTATCCAGAAGTGACATTCTCACTTCACATAATAATATACGGACTTAGGTACTTCTGGGTGGCAAATTAAATACTAAAGTCCGACCGCGGCAGATTTGCCAAAGATCTAAACAACAATGGCCGCTCGAAATTGAATAAAATCGATAAACAAGTTTTTATTTTAAGTAATGTTAGTTTTCGTCTAAATCTCCGAGCTAACTACATAGACGAAAACAAGTATGTAATGTTTATTTTCACCTAAATCTCCGAGCTAACTAGACGAAAACAAACATTACTTAAAATAAATACTCTTGTTTATCGATTTTATTCAATTTCGAGCGGCCATTGTTGTTTACATCTTTGGCAAATCTGCCGCGGTCGGACCTTAGCTATTAATTTTCTCGTATCAATTACTATCGACCTACCATAGTATAGTACTACTAGCTATGTGATGACGTCACAAATACTTTAGTACCTACATATGCGTCATACACATTTCCTGATTCTTGACAGAATCGCTAAGTTTTCTGACGTAGTAACGTGTCGATCGTTTTTTGTTTCCTTTACTTTTTGTTTGATAATATAAGTCTTTTTGTCTGTTTCTATGTTATTTTTAGCTAGTTGTTTAGCTCGTACTTTGATTGTATGATTTTGTATAGATTGCATTCGGTTAGACTGGAAGCCAACCCCAACATAGTTGGGAAATGGCTAGACAGATTGACTGCACCACGATTCTACATAGCTATTGTCGCGTTTCCGCTACTGAATCGCGGCAAAAACTTACCGTGGGCGGTGCACCTTATGTAATCTGGCTTACGGCCCACTCCCTCTCACCGAGAGGAGGCCTGTGTCCCAGCAGTGGGAACATTATCGTCGTCGAACACCATCGTAAACTAATTGATAACAATTTACGCTGTTTGAAACACATTTTTACTTATCATAATGTTTTTACTCAAAACACTGTCTACCTTCTCAATTTTTTTTTTGTTTATATGCTCTCGTCTATCTGTGAAAACTTGCAATTGGCCTTATTTTTTTTTACTCTCAACCGTGCAAAAGTGTTTAGCTGTATGTTTTCCAAAAAAACTGTAAAATAAAATTATTGGCTTAATAATGCTATAGCTACTTGATACTTATCTGAAAGCTAAAAGATTGTGATAATCAAGTTCTCATCTAGTAGGAATTATTCTTTTATAAGTACTTACTTAATTAATTCACAGTCAAATTATTCATCGGATTGATGAATCACTGTTCCAATTTTCACAACAATGCCAATGAATATAATTTCCTTCAATAATTTGCATAATATTGGTACAAGTATTTGCATCTAATTATACAAAATCACGGACTTGTATCTATTTTTAGAATAGCTACTAAATCAATATTATCTACTAGAGAAGTAAGATCGAAATGTTTATCACCAGAAAGATTTTCCGTTTGACTATGTCTTGGTTCAATGGTCGCAAGCAGGACTGCTGGACTTGAAGTCTTGGGTTCAATCGTCTCCAGCAAAGTATTATTTCGGGTTTTTTGGTTACGAGTTTTCAGTATCAGTCCTACATCTGGATGTATGCCCCATGATGGCAATAGGCTAGGCTCCTATGAAACTGAAACATAAATGGCAAAATGTGGGTATAGATAGTTACTTACTAAATGGACACCTCTGTCTACCGCTTCTAGAAATAACTGGTGAAATGTGTCTTTATTACTGAAAGAAAGAAATGAAAGAAAATGTATTTATTGAGACTCGCACAGGAAGATCACAAACTAAACACAATCATATAAAATACTAGCAGAGGCCCGCGGTTTCACCCGCATACCTAAGTTTCGATCCTGTGGGAATATCGGGATAAAAACTATGAAACTATCTCTAGGTATACCAAATTTCATCTAAATCGGCTCAGCGTTTTAAGCGTGAAGAGGTAACAGACAGACAGACAGACACACTTTCGCATGTATAATACCTATTAGTATCGACTAGCAGCGCCCCGCGGTTTCACCCGCATAATTCTCAATCCCGTGGGAATATCGGGATAAAAAGTACCCTATATGTTATTCTGATGTATAAGCTATATTACTATGAAGTATAATCAAAATCTGTTCAATAGGTTTTGCGTGAAAGTGTAACAAACATCCATCCGTCCATCCATCCTCACAAATTTCGCATTTATTATATTAATAGGATAGGATATAGGAATATTAATAAAGGAATAGGATTATAATTAAGTATGTATTATATTATAATAGGAAGAAGGATAAAAAAATATATAAAAAATAAAGTAAAAAAGCAGAAAGTCCTGCACGAGGCCAAAATGCTCCTATCTCAGCATGATGCTGCAACATTTGAAAATAAGTGTCGAAGACGATCGCGAAAAAAAATCAGCTGTTCCCTACATTTATGTTCGCATAACTCGTCAAAATGTAGGGAACAGCTGATTTTTGTTCATCAGAAAAGGCTAGAACGAGTATGTGGTATATAATTTATTGCATATATTATGTGGTTTCTATACTGTATGTAAAAATATTAGCAAAGAAAATAACTACTGCCCAGCCATGTTGTCGTGGAAAATAGGCGTGATGGTATATAAATATTTTCCATTCAGAAGTAAAGGGAATACCAACCACATACGTACAGACGAACAAGCTATTTGGTATACAGGCAAAAATATTCATCTTTCCACTACACTGCCAATATGTAGTTTTATTTTGTGCGTTATAACTTTTTCAGCTTATGACATCCTTGATTAATTAGAGTGGTATAAAAGAATTGACTAACTCAGCACACCATTGTTTAAAAGTAGTTGCAAGTTAGCTGCCTGTATACCAAATAGCTTGTTCGACCGTACTACAGACGGTCAACATGAACTTTGCGCGTCATTTTAATGTATTTTTAAACTCATCATCTTATTTGGGTAGTTAATGATGTACCTACTCGTCTACCTCAAGTTTGTGTTGATTAATTATTTGTCTACGACCTACGTCATCAATTGAATGGATTTGGGGTTTCTCCAAAAACCGTTAAATGATATCACGCTTGTATTTTCCCGGACTGAAGGGATGGACAGACGTGCAGCTATGTCTAGGTACATATTCGGGCCGGGCTGGCAAAATATGAGTGAACAATTGACTTTCAGTCCAGTTAAGTATTTCTACGGGAGGTCCTATATCCTATAGGTCAGGCAGGGGTCAGGGGGGGTATTTCCATAGTCCTAGATAACCACTATAGCCACCCAAACCCATAGCCCAATGTCTTTGTTTCCATATCCTGCAATAGTTCTACACCAACCAGGAGTTGTCCTTGGGTGCCCTTGCATATTGCGTACAGGGATAATCGTCGGTTGGTGCCTCATTTCGCTAAAAACGTCTTACGGGCCTCCTTGGTTCGGCGTCTCGTACGACTTCCAAAGGTCCAGGCAATGTACAGACGCCAGCACATCACGCTACTACAATCTGTCAAATTTCTTTAATAGATTTTCAAAGTTATCGCTAAAGCATAAGGTTCAAAGTTGATTGGGAAATTTTGTCGCAGTGGCGTCTGGAGTGATTCGTCAAGTCGTCCCAAATGGGCCCGTAAGCATGTAGGACGAGTTGACGAATCACTCGGCGTCCGTACAGTGTAGTGTAGTCCCGAGTCAGGGCTGAGAATTCCCAAACAGGAACACCCAATAACGCTACCCTAACCGGGGCTCGAAACTGGATACTCGGAGTCAGCAGTCACGCTTGCAAGTTCTAGATGACTAACCCAACGAGACAATCCACGACCTCATTATCTTAATCCGTTGTAACTTATAAAAACGTCTTTAAAATCATAAACTTCTTTAAATAAGTATTAGCTTAAAGTATGTCACAGCAGCAAGGTTCAAGAATCAAAGACCTTGAAGATGCAAAAAAACTATGAATGAGTGAACACAACGGTGACACGAGGGTCATCCAGCCAGCGGTTGTAGAGATTTCACAATTTGCAAACCATGGAATAACATAACATCAAGCCTGTATTTTTCTGAAGGATAGGCAGAGGTGTAACTTTATAGGTAAGTACACCCACATTTCGCCAGTTATGTTTAACTCCCATGTAATAGGGGGCGAGCCTATTGCCATCAACCAGGTACAAATCCAGACTCCAGGCTTTTACTGAGAAATTCCAGATAAAAAATCTCAATAAAACAGCCCGACCCCATTCGAACCCTGGACCTCACGCTCAGTAGACCAACGAGGCAGTCATGACATATGTATGTCGAAGTTATGTGTATTAAACTCTCGGGTTTTTGTCGAAAATGTGTTTTGATACATTATGATAATCGTCCATGAAGTAAAAGAATCGTTGCAAAAAGTTCGGAAAGTAATTTCAAGTACCTACAAACATGTCCCAAAATTCCAACCATTAAAACACTTCAAACTGCTTCCACGAACTTGTAGAGAATGAGAAGTGAAAAATATATTTTCACTTCTCATGCTCTAAAAGTTCGTCTAAAAGGCGTTCGGCGCATCCTGGACAGTCACACCCAACACCTTATTTGACTGGCCAATTCTTCCCTTGCGGTGGTAGGGCTAACGGCTGCCTGGTTTGCGACCACCCTCCCACCGGAGTTCGGCGTCAAACAGCCTGCTGTGTTTCGTCGATGTGTGGGAGTTCCAGTGCTAAGGCATCTTCTGGGCACGCTCGATCCATCATAGACCTCATCCATCGCTTTCCATCAGGCGTGATCGAGGTCAAGAGCGTGCCCATTCAGCAATAAAAAAATCCCACTATCTTCTTCTTCCATATATTATCTCTGTCAGTTGTCATCTTACTAGTCACCCCCGTTCTTGCTATATAAATATCATATTTATTTTCTTTCATTTCGCCTTTTTGGCTTTCTTTCATTTCGCCCTTTTTTAATCTTAATGTTTTTTATGACATTATTTTTACATTCTGTGACTACAGTAACTCAAACACTTGTTCAAATTATATGAAAATCATCTACTTTTACAATATTTGTAAATATGTGAGCACCATGTATCTATCACATAATTGATTTACCTGGCATTGCTTTATTTTTAATTCTTTTTACCTTTTGTAGGTAGACTAATTTTATTTTAGGTGCACCGTCTTCACATATAATTATACTTAGGTATAATGAATTTATGTAAAACATTTTAAAAGAGTAACGGTGGAGTTTCTTGCCCATTCTTCTCCTTACGAAAACTAAGTACGTACCTTTTGGAATGGGCGACTAGAATCATTTTCGTTTTATTGTAATTTTTGACGTTCAAAAGTGCCTTTAGTGTGCCTATTTGAAATAAATTATTTGACTTTGACTTAGGCGCAGCCGTGAGACACACATTCCTGCTAATTTCTTACATCGGACTTACACTTTTTATTTGTTTTTATCTGATGTATGTATCTGGTCTGGTGTATTGTGTGTCTTTTAGTCTGTGCTAAGTCAATGTATTTTCTCTTTCTTTCTTTCACGCAACCTTTCCATCGCTTCTTTGATCTTCCTCCATTCAAACAAGTAACGTTTACATGTTATGGTAAATATGACATGTAGGTATTTGAGGTAGCGACCGCGATGCAAATGACATGCATATTATATTTTGGTACTTACTTCGCTAAAACTGTTCAACTGTATATATGTATGTACAGAGGCCAGCACATCAAGCTACCCCTATCTGTCAAATTTCTTTGATGGATTTTCAACTTTATCACAAAGGAATAAGGTTCATATTCATTTGCGAAAATGTGACAGATTGGGGTAGCTTGATGTGCTGGCCTCTGTACATAAATTGTGAATGTCACAAGCCGAACAGAGTGACATAAATCATACTATACTAGCTGTGCTCACGACTCCGTTTGCTTGAACTATAGGTAAAGACCTCCTAAAACCTAGCTAGTGAATATAGAATAGAATATTCTTTATTATGTACACCATTAATATTACGAATATAAGTGTAGATATCTGTAAATTAATAAAACAACATAAATCGAAACAGCAGTAACAGACAGACAAAGAGACGTTGCGTTTGTGTTTGGAAGTGTTAGCATAAGGATAATCAGACAATTAATTTTATTAAAATAACGGACACCAATAGAGTAATTTATAGTTAGCGCAAAAAACAAGCTTGGAAGCTTCCTGATTCAATCGAGATATGAAGGTTGATTACGATAAGATACTAGTTAAACTTTATATAAACCATAAATCGAGAATAACTTTCATTTCTAGTACTAGTTACTTCATATTATTTGTCTGTACTGACCTTTGAAGTAACTTAAAAGATACGCGAATACTTCCGTACAATAATTGGCATTCTTCGTTCGGTATTTGTAGATGTACCAACGACCTTAAGAAGTATATCTGTGGCTGGGACAAACTGGATGCGGAAGGCGGAGGACAGGGTGTTGTGGCGCACGCGCAGCTTAGGAGAGGCCTATGTCCAGCAGCGGACTGCGAATCTGCGATAGGTTTAGTCGATTGTTATTTTATCCTAGCTGCAACAAGGATGTTTCTTTTTTACAAGCTTTTATTTAACTTGCAATTTATGTATGTATGTATGTAACTATGTTTGTTCGGGTGGACTCTTGCAACTCAATTTTGAAGCAGATGTCTTCAACCGATTGAGCTGAAATTTTGTATACACGTTTAGTTTGGATGACAATGCATGGTTAGCTGTATGACGTCATTATAAGTCCAACATGGCGGGACACCCAAGATGGCGGACTAGTTATTTTTAATGCACTCCTACAATATGGGTATCAAATAAAAGGCCTTGCTGAGAATAACTCGAAAAATAAAGTGGCGCCACTTTAAATCCAAAATGGCGGACTTCTAAAGATGGCGGACTAGTTTTTTTTCAATGCACTCCTTCAATATGGGTATCAAATAAAAGGACTTGCTGAGAATAACTCGAAATATAAAGTGACGTCATTCTAAATCCAACATGGCGGAACACCCAAGATGGCGGACTAGCTATTTTTAATGCACTTCTACAATATGGGTATCAAATGAAAGGTCTTGCTGAGAATACGAATGCGAGTTAAACTCTAAAAAAAACCTGTCCAGCGATAACTAAAAAGTAAAAAACTTTTTAAAAACAAGCTTTTAGTTAAATACTCTAAAAAGAATAAAAAGACGAACTAGCGGGGGGTGGGGGGTGGAGGGGGGCTCAGAGGATCAGACCGCAATAAATCAATAAACTTTTCCTTTAAAACTTTTACTATCAACTTATAACGTCATTAAGCACACAATTTATTTGATATAAAAGCTTTTCGCGAGATTTACCTGTGTAGATAAACAAGTAAAAATAACTTGATCTGAATGATTTGAGACAAGCTTTTATATCATATAAATTGTGTACTTAATGACGTTATAAGTTGATAGTAAAAGTTTTAAAGGAAAGTTTATTTTCTTATTTTTAGAATATTTAACTAAAAGCTTGTTTTTAAAAAAGTTTTTTACTTTTAATTTATTAAAAATCTGCCCTACTGAATCAAAGCATTCATTTCCCTATACTATCAAGCAGCAACTGTCGATCAATATGGTAAAAAATCATAAATCAATTATTCTTAGCAATGGCGCTACACTATGATGTAATTTCCATTCAGTATGCATCATTATGATTGATTACATTAACTCAATGGCGGGGCCCGTAGCTAAATAATAACAGCCGCACAGGTCGATCGATCAGGTTAACCTTCGCTTGCCGCGGTTGGTCTGTGGATGGGTGACCATCTTTACATACCGAGACTCCTCCGTGTCTCGGAAAGCACGTTAAGCCGTTGGTCCCGGCTGTCATTCGTGAATCATTGATAGTCGTTACGGGTAGTCAGAAGCCCGGAAGTCTGAGAACCAGTCTTACCAAGGGGTGATGCTGATGATGATGATGGGGCTCCCTTTTCCGCACTTAGACTCCCATTTGATCCGTTGTGCGTCTTACCAAGGGGTATCGTATTACCCAGTAACTGGGTTGTGGAGGTCAGATAGGCAGTCGCTCCATGTAAAATACAGGTATTCAGTTGCATCCGGGTGGACTGGAAGCCGACCCCAACATAGAAAAGGCTAGGCAGATGATGACATAACTCAATGTAAATCACGCCACAGAGAATACAATGAACTTTGAATAATAGACTATTCCAATTGAATAAAATCGATATACTTACAAGAAAATTTATTTTAAGTAATGTTTGTTTTCGTCTAGTTAGCTCGGAGATTTAGACGAAAACAAACATTACTTAAAATAAATGTTCTTGTAAGTATATCGATTTTAATCAATTTCGAGCGGCCATTGTTTTTTACATCTTTGGCAAATTTAGAAACGGCGGACTACTCGTATAGAATGATAATTTTTGACACAGATACAGGAAGTGGTCAATTATAATAAAAGAACTAAGTGTTCATGGTACATGTATAACCAGTACTTTCAAGTACTGCCCACAATCAAAATGACTGTTTTTTTTAACTATATCTGACTTCCTATTCCGGTTCCGAGATTGGTTATAATGAATGAGTTACAGTCTGCTATACTTTTGAATGATCTATTTTTAAACTTGGAGACTTCTTATCTAAAGTACAGTATTTTTATTTTATCTTACGGTTATCAAGTGTACAGGTACAGTGTAGGTCTACAAACTTGCTGTGAATGTGCAAGCGCAGGAGCTCTCGGTACCGTTCGAGACAATGATGAAGTTGGAAGTGTGTGCGTGTGTGTGTGTTATGTGCTGACGCTACTCGTCTTCACGCACACATTAACAGCGTGTTTGTATACTTGGTACCACGTGAGATAGAAATACTATAAGGGGTCTGCTCCGAAAATATATGGTGGAAGTCAATTAAACAAAACCCTTTTTAAGTTAAATTCTTACACACGCACTAAAGGGAATTAGTAAAACGTTCATTACAGATGAATGTGTTACTCATTCCCTGAGACATCCGCACTGTACCGGTATCTACAACGCCACATGCGAACAACGCGTCATACTGACGTCACGCAAAACCCTGCATCTCGCAAGCAGAGTTTACCGCGCAACTAGCATAGATACAACAACGGCCCGACATGAATCATCGGGCAGTTGCCCGCCAGACACACCCGTTTGGTCGGACGATCCTCCTTTTTCTATACAGTATGAGTGAACTTTACACCCTGTTCCTGATAACTCTATTGCACTAATCCGCAATCTGCAGTGGGCCCGTGTTTTAGATTACACTCCACTCCCGCTCGAAGAGAGCAGGCCTGTGTCCCAGCAGTGGGAACAATTAGGTATAGGCTGATTATGAGCAAAACCAAGTCACAGTTGACTTTAGGTTTCCTCACAGTCTTATCGAGTTGTCTAGTTCAAAGTTCCATATCTAGGCGTACTCCAGAATTGTCTAACGAGACACTCGAGGGGATCATCAAGGACATTGACAAACGACCAACATCCTCATTACCAGCACAATTATAGCGTTCATCCAATCACGGCAATTGCTTAATTCTAGATCAATCTCTATAACGTTGTCTCTTTCTGCTGGACTGTGGTAGAGGAGGATGAACGATGCTGTTGATTCTGGAGGATTGATTTGAAGAGGGAACTACGACATTTGTTTTTAGGGTCAATTTCCGTGTGTATTTTTGGCGATGGCGAAAGGCCATGAAAGAACCTTTAGGCCGTTTACACATTATGCCGCAACTGCAGCGGCACCGCCGCGCCGCCGCCGCCGCAGCCACGGCATAATGTGTAAAGGGTCTTAGATCCTTCATCCTACGTTATCAGCCTTCCAAGAATTTAATAATAAAAACATGCATGAATATTGAATAGACGGGACCCATTAAACCTTAAACTGTTATACATAGTTACAGAAAAACGGTCTAAGGAGACTGTCCTTTTATTCTTCTGAGAAATTCTTATCCCATTCACAGATTTTGAAAAACGCGTTTTCGTTCCAAATCAAATTATTGTTAATTTTCGGACAAGGTTCATTATAGCGACCAGTCTATCCAAAAAAAAAAGAGTGCCACTTCCTATGAAATGTATGGGAGAAGATTTTTTTGCAATTTCTGAGTTTTCTCGTACTCAAACCTCTGTGGTCCGATATGGTTTTTGAGGATCGATTGGCATCAAAAACAGAGTTTGTGAAAATGGGCCATTTTCTTGCAGGCTGTAATTTTTTTCAGAATCTGTGTATGGATATCAATATTTCTTAAAAAAATATATGTATAAGGACAGTTTCCTATGACCGTTTTCCTGTAGCTACAACGGGAACCTGCCCTTATATTGCTCCTTTTCAAAAAACTATCCTGTTCAATCCCGTAGCCCATCTTAGCCATTATATTACTAACTAAAATTTTACTTGACCGGTTAGTTGTTTAATAGGTTAGATTTAAGTCTTTAGTTTTTTCCTCAATTTAGTTTTAGCTTTGTAAAAATAATTAATCAAATGCCTTGGCTTTCCCCCCATGGCAAAAGCCTCGACCATAAATAAATGTCAGATCCAAAAAGTATTATCTACACCAAATTCATGTCTTTAGTTTTTTCCTCAATTTAGTTTTAGCTTTGTAAAAATCCGTGTTAACAAAATAAATCAATCAAATGCCTTGGCTTCCCCCCATGGCAAAAGCCTCAACCATAAATAAATGTCAGATCCAAAAAGTATTACACCAAATCCATAAGGAAAACCTTAAAATCTCTATAAATATATACACTGACTGGATAAACTTCAAATACTAAATAAACCATAATAAACTATTAAAATAAAAATATAATATCCTAACCTAACTAAAACAGGTGTTGAAATATTCCTCCGCATCGCTGTCGACTGGTAATGTAGCCAAAAGACTGGCGGCATTGCCACGTTGTATGGCAAATGGCAATGCTTAGCCTCTGGCTAAGGTCCACGGGCCACGGGAAGTGTCAACCAGCCTTATATATATTTATGCAATGAAGAATGTTTTTAGGCAAATAATCTCTATGGTTACACATTATTTTTATTTTCCACATGCCACCAACGCCGTTACCAAGGCAACCAAATAAACAGCGGTGCACCGAGACCGAACGCGATTTTACAAAGTTTTTTTACCTGTTTTGTTTTAGTATTGTTTGTTAATATTTTTAGTGTAATTTCTGTAAGTTTTAGTGTTACTTTCCAAAATGGATGACGAGGAAGACTTCGGCATGGTCGTTACCATCGGCTCGGAGACCACCGAAGCTGAGAAGGAATTTTCTAAAGTAATTTTCATTGTTTATATAGTTACACACACGACGACACATCAATTCCAGTTTTAGCTGACCTCGCATCGTATAGGCTTTTCGTATAATGAGAGGTCAACTTATACTGGAAATGTATAGCATGATTTATAATTATCGTCGTGCGTACCTCCTGAGTTGAACTTTTAAGGCTGCGTTTCCACCAGAGATGTGCGAGGATACGTAGCGAGGGATGTGTGTGAAACAAACCAATAACATCGTTCATTTTCATAGCTTGAACGAAGTTAGCGTTGTTATTGGTTTGTTTTACACACATTCCTAACTGCGCATCCTCGCTAATCTCTGGTGGAAACATACGGTCCCAATTAATTGCCTGTAGCGTACCTAACATAAGTCTGTCAATACATTTTAGTGTATGTGCCCCACAATTAAGAAACTCACTAAATTATCATACCTAACAAAAAACAAAATCTCCATACAAACACGCGCGGCAGTAGGCAGTCGCCGGACGGCCTACTCGGCTCCCGTACTATTCGCACATTGTCATTGGTCTTTACTCGTTCAAGTTAATACGACAAAATTAAAAATACGTACGTCTCACGCGTATGACGTTCGACCTTCGCAATTTATCACCCTTAAGTAGGCATGCCTACTCAAATAAGCACAATTTTTACCTCACTTTTTGTGACCGCGTTTGCCTAGACTAGATCCGGCCTAGTGCCTACCTATTCTGAAAACCAATGCACGCCACTGATGTAGCCGTAGTATGAAGAAGTCACTTAGTATAGGTACTGCAGGTAGTAAAGCTCTTTGTGAAGGAGCTTATCTAGAGAAGTGCTACAGTATTTTTATCTCACGAAGCGACGCGCGCTTACTTGTGGTACCCAGTGTACAAACACGCTGTGAATGTGTGCGTGAAGACGAGTAGTGTCACCGCATAACACCCACACTAACGAGGCACGGAGGGGTCTCGATATGTAATTGATGGTCACCAATCCATGAACCTACCGCGGCAAGCGTAGTTTAATTTTCGACCGACCCTTGCGGCTGTTATCATTTAGCCAACGAGCCCCTTGATTTTGCTCCAGTACACAAACTGTTAATACACGTACCCCAAGAGATCTTCTTCGTTTCTTTTTTTATTTTAGTTTTGTGTTTATGTTAATTTTTGGGTCATGTTCACCGCAAATAAACGTATTTTCTTTCTTTTCTTTCTTTATTTCTAGATATTGATTTCAATGTTTATCATTGTACACTTCCAGGTCCTTGACCAGCTTCGAGAGAAAGAAGGCATGAAGTTCATATCAGATGTCTACACCAAGCTATATGACACCTACTACAAGTTGAAGGATGAGAACCATCAGCATTGTGAGGACAAACAAGGACTCCAGGTAACTACTGACTAATATTAAATCAAATAATCCATTTATTTCATTCGACGCAGGCCCATAGATCCTTAGAACCTTAACCTAAACATACATAATTATTATTTATTATTTACAGGCCCATAGAACCTTAACCTAAACATACATATTATTTTTATTTTAATATCATTAAATTAGTACTTCACTAGTTTGTCCTTGAGTTGTCCTGTGTTACTTGTCCGTGGAAGCGACGGAACACCACGTCCTGCGGCCAAAAGTCTTCTTCCATGACGACGACGGGCAGATAACAATTCGGATACGCACGCCACGAATGACTTGATGTTGACGTTGCGGTGCGACTGCAGACTGCAGTAACTGCACCCTCGGCGTGTACCTCGTCTTCTGGCGCACGTACTCCACGATGTCCTCCGCCTTAGTGGTGTAGTGTAGGCTGGAGATGTACACCGGTGTGTTCGGCTTTGCGGCACGCAAGCTGACTTCGGGCTCTGAAGGAGCTTTGCCGCAGCGGTTCTTGTTATCTAATATAAACTTTAAATCATCAATTGAATCATGAGTTACCTACAATTCAATTACAATATTGCTATTACGTAATAGTATTGTACAATAGTCAGGTTGAAGGTGGTCATTCTTAGATTCTCACACGGGCGTTAGCACGCCGTTCTTTCTCCAAATATTTTCCTCTGACGTAGGGCGTACGTACTGGTACGTACTGTGAGAGCTTTACGAGCTACCGCAGCAGAGCGGTTTGCAGTACCGGGACGAGTAAATAAAACCACAGTTTGTCATATTATTTCACTAATTTTTCTAGAAGATGGTACAACTTCTAACCATAGATATATGAAAGAAGTACATTTTTATCCTTGTGACTTGGCTTTTCAGCCATGATACCTACTTTTTTTTCTCTAATTCTTTTTATAAATCTATGTTCGGGGGTCGCGGCAGAGTCTTAGCAGACATACTACTTTAGGTATCAGCGATCAATCATTTTGCGACTTCATTCATTTTTCATCGCGTGTTGAAGATTTTCAACGAATCGGTCGCGATAGCAAATAATAACAAACGTGCCTACAGTGCTCGGTCCCCGCTTCTTTCTAAAACTAATACATGAATTCTACTTAATACTTGTTATGTTAAATTCCAGAACAGACTAAATCGTTACGACGATACCGTTACCGACTACATTGCTGAAATATCCGAAAATCACAAACTTATTGAAAAACTACGAGAGGAGATCAGTGAGTATGAGTATCAATCATCATTTCTTCCTGCCCCTGTGCCATTTTCATGCCATGCCATTTTATATGTTACTTAATTATATGGTATACGAGTAACATCGATACAAAACATAACAGAAAAATAATTTAAAAAATTAAAAGTAAAAAAAACTTTTTTTAAAACAAGCTTTTAGTTAAATGCGCTTAGAAGAAATTAAAATAAACTTTTCCTTTAAAACTTTTGCTATCAACTTATAATGTCATTACACAATTTATATGATATAAAAGTATCGCGAGATTTAATTAAGTAAGTAGGTACTCGTATTTACTTAGTTTGAAAATTTTAAAAATTAAAATCAATCAGATCAAGTTATTTAATTTAATTGTGTATCTACACACATCAAAAGTGTCTAGGGATCAAGCATTTTTATGCGGATTTCTTGAGATTGAGATGTGGCTTTGTAATAAATTTATGATTTTATAAATTTATATGGATCCTTTTTGGTGCATTTCATAATTTGAATCAGGAACTGTGAATCAAATTCGAGTAAAAGATGAAAATCAGCTGTCAATATTTTCCCTATAAAAACATACAACGCATTGAAGACATTATTAGTGCTACTGTTTCCCTACTACTGATTAAAACCAACGTTATTATGGAGCGGCGACGTCATTTAAGCAGGGAAGAAATGCTCAGAGCCGTGGGAATGATAGAAGCTGGTTCCCGGCAACGTACTGTGGCTTTAGCTCTGAATACAAGTCAGAGTGTTATCAGTCGACTTTGGACACGTTACCGAAGCACTGGTACCGTGGCTGAGCGCCATGGAGGACGGTATCGCTGCACCACACGGAGACAAGACCGATACATTCAAATCTTAACTCGAAGAGCTCCAACAATAACCCCCATGATGTTAGCCGTGAGGCTTCATCACTCTTCAGGGAACTTAATTAGCGACCAAACAGTCAGAAACCGCTTGCATGAAGTGAACCTTCATTCCCGAAGACCGCTACGGGTACCACCTATAGCAATGCACAATCGTAGGATTCGATATCAATGGGCTCTTGAACACAGAAATTGGGCAGAAGAACAATGGCGTTTCGTGTGCTTTTCTGATGAGTCTCGTTTTGGTATGAGACCGGATACAAGACGTATACGACACTGGAGAACCCCTGGACGCCAACAGCGATTAAAATCCTGCCAGGAAGTCCATCCTTATAGTGGTGGAACCATCATGGTATGGGCGGGTATTTGGATCGGCGGAAGAACTGAGTTGATTTGGATCAGAGGCAACCTCAACGCTCAAATTTATGCTGAGACGATTGTATCAGACGTCATCGTTCCTCTACAAGTGCAAATGGGTCCCTTATTTCAGTTAATGCATGATAATGCACGACCGCACACCGCAAGAGTTGTAAGACAGACTCTCGCCGCAGCTAACATCAATGTCCTGCCCTGGTCTGCTCAGTCGCCAGACTTGAACCCGATTGAGCATGCATGGGATATGCTACAGAGAAGAGCTCTGCCGAATATGGAGGGTATCCAGTCGCAAGAAGACCTTTTTTTGTTGTTGCAACGAACATGGGCTGCCATTCCACAGCGTGATTTGGATGAACTCATTTTGAGTATGCCAAACCGATGTTCTTGTGTTGTTAGTGTTCGCGGTAGAAACACGGATTATTAATTGTTTAAGTTACCCAATAAAATTTTAAAGAAAACTGTTATTTCAGTCTTTTTTTCGAACTTTTGTGTTAGTGGTTCAAATGTCAAAAATCCCTTTATTAGGAAAATGGCAAATTTCTTTATTAATGCAAAGGTGACTTGGTTTATCGTTACTGTGACAAACGAAAACACTTTATTTGATGAATCCTTAAAGAAAATTTTAATTAATATCAATCAGGAGAAAAGTTATTGCAAAAATATATGTTGATCCCTAGACACTTTTGATGTGTGTACATAGGTAAATCTCGCGACTTAAGCTTTTATATCATATAAATTGTGTAATGACGTTATAAGTTGATAGTAAAAGTTTTAAAGAAAAAGTTTATTTTATTCTTTTTAGCGCATTTTAACAAACGCTTGTTTTTAAAAAAGTTTTTTTACTTTTAATTTATTTTTTACTTTTTAGTTATCGCTGGACAAATTTTCGCCAGTTATGTTAAAGTCCCATGTAATAGAGGGCGAGCCTATTGCCATCAACCGGACACGAATCCGGACCCCAGGCTGCTACTGAGAAATTTCAGAACAAAAACCCAATAAGACTTTGCCTAACCTGAGAATCGAACCCAGGAACTCAAGCACAGCAGTAGCGCTTGCGACCACTAAACCAACGAAGCCTTTGCTAATATTCTCCATTACTCTGGTAGGTGAAGCCCAGGCTCTAGCAGACGCCATGCACGCTCGCGAGCTCAACAGCGTGGAGACTCTGGAGGCCATAAAGAGACAACTCACCAAGGTAGAGAAGGAACTCGACGCGAGGAAACGAGCTGGCGATGATGATGCGTAAGTATTCAATGACGGAATGTTCAACACTTGATGTTTAAAGACAAAGAAACATGACATGTATTAGTCTTTAAATATCAAGTCTGGGCCAACCACTGGGGCGTCACTGGGTCAACCACCATGGCCCAGTGTTTTAAAACCTCGACTCTCATGCACGAGGTTCTGAGTTCAAATCCGGGTAAGTACCAATGTGACTTTTTCGTACTTTCTGATTTTATCTTGGACTTTGCTAACATCGGTGAAAGAAAACATTCGCCGATGCGGCCGAAAGGTTCTGGAGTGGCGACCGCGTACAGGAACACGTAGCGCTGGAAGGCCTCCAACAAGGTAGATCGATGACCTTATGAAGACCGCAGGAACCCGTTGGATGTGAGAAGCACAGAACCGGTCGAAGTGACGGTGCTTGAGAGACGCCTATGTCGAGCAGTGGACATCTTTCGGCTGAACGAATAAGTTCCATATAAAAAATTTGCGGTACGCCAAATTCCAGTAGTAGACAATCTATTCATATTAATTACTAGCTTCCTCCCGTCGACTTCGTCCGACCCACCCCGTCCCATCGCATCGCCCGTCCGAGCTAGGTATTAATTCGTTATCGCTTAGCTTTCTTTTTTATTTTTGCTTGTCTCCTAAGGGTCCTAGCGTGATGTTAAATAGCCTATAGCCTTCCTCAAGAATTGGGCTATCAGATGCAAAAATAATTTTTCAAATCCGACTGGTAGGTCTAGAAATTACCACTCACATCTTCGATCAACAATACCAACTTGTTGATCGAATACTCACATACAAACTTACAAACAAATTTTACCTCTTTATAATATTAGTATAGATAATAACCACATAACTTTCCAAAAGTGGAGCAACATCAGCTGCTAAAGAAAAAGAAAAGTTCGAGAAAGAGAAGGCTCGACTTCAGGGCGAACTGGACGGAGCTAAACAACGGCTGGCAAACTCGACGAGTTACATCGAGGAGTTGGAAACGAAGGCCAATGCCAATGAAGTCACCATCTCGAAGCTTGAAGAGCAGATTGAGGTGAGTTCTATGGAGAGCGTTCGTTGCGAACGAAAGTTGTAGGTCGTAGGTTCGAACCCTTTATCACTCAGGGGCCTTATTCTCTATGACACATTGAAATTTTGGGATGCATGAAGAAGCCTCCTCGTGTAGCGCAATTTGTTCCGCCAGTTACTCAACTGAAGCGACCGCTCGGCGCATCCTGGACAGTTCACACCCAACACCTTATTTGACTGGCTAATTCTTCCCTTGCGGTAGTAGGGCTAACGCCCGCCTGGTTTGCGACCACCCTCCCACCGGAGTCCGGCGTCAAGCATCCTGCTGTGTATCGTCGATCATCATAGACCTCACCCATCGCTTTCCATCAGGCGTGATCGAGGTCAAGAGCGGGCCCATTAATATATAAATCCATTTATTTCGGACAGAGTCCATATAAGTGTTAGGTTAGCAATAAAAAAATAATTAAGCAATAAAAAAAAAACCGCGCGAAATGAACGCGAGATTGGCGGGATTAGCAATTGACGTGGTTTCTAGCAAGGAATCGTTAAGTAGTCATAGTGACTTAGGGCCCAGATCGCTTTAGTTTGTGTAAATTATTTCATCACGACTGCTCTCAAAACGATGAAGGAAAACATCGTGAGGAAACCGCCATGCCCTACAACCAAAAATTCGAAGACATCACCGAGAGAAGGCCTGTGTCCCAGCAGTGGGAACATTATAGTCTGATTATGCTTTGGAGAACGGCGACTATTAAGACGTGTTTACAACCGTTCTTTATCTTGCTACTTTACAGAATAGGAATTGAAATTATACTCTATACTTACGTAGCACAGAAATCTTCGTTTTGACATGTTGCAAACGTAGCACAGAAATCTTCGTTTTGACATGTTGCAGACGTAGCACAGAAATCTTCGTTTTGACATGTTGCAGACGTAGCACAGAAATCTTCGTTTTGACATGTTGCAAACGTAGCACAGAAATCTTTGTTTTGACATGTTGCAAACGTAGCACAGAAATCTTCGTTTTGACATGTTGAAGACGTAGCACAGAAATCTTCGTTTTGACATGTTGAAGACGTAGCACAGAAATCTTCGTTTTGACATGTTGCAGACGTAGCACAGAAATCTTCGTTTTGACATGTTGCAGACGTAGCACAGAAATCTTCGTTTTGACATGTTGCAGACGTAGCACAGAAATCTTCGTTTTGACATGTTGAAGACGTAGCACAGAAATCTTCGTTTTGACATGTTGCAAACGTAGCACAGAAATCTTCGTTTTGACATGTTGCAAACGTAGCACAGAAATCTTCGTTTTGACATGTTGCAGACGTAGCACAGAAATCTTCGTTTTGACATGTTGCAGACGTAGCACAGAAATCTTCGTTTTGACATGTTACAAACGTAGAACAGAAATCTTCGTTTTGACATGTTGCAAACGTAGCACAGAAATCTTCGTTTTGACATGTTGCAAACGTAGCACAGAAATCTTCGTTTTGACATGTTGAAGACGTAGCACAGAAATCTTCGTTTTGACATGTTGAAGACGTAGCACAGAAATCTTCGTTTTGACATGTTGCAGACGTAGCACAGAAATCTTCGTTTTGACATGTTGCAGACGTAGCACAGAAATCTTCGTTTTGACATGTTGCAGACGTAGCACAGAAATCTTTGTTTTGACATGTTGAAGACGTAGCACAGAAATCTTCGTTTTGACATGTTGCAAACGTAGCACAGAAATCTTCGTTTTGACATGTTACAAACGTAGAACAGAAATCTTCGTTTTGACATGTTGCAAACGTAGCACAGAAATCTTCGTTTTGACATGTTGCAAACGTAGCACAGAAATCTTCGTTTTGACATGTTGAAGACGTAGCACAGAAATCTTCGTTTTGACATGTTGAAGACGTAGCACAGAAATCTTCGTTTTGACATGTTGCAGACGTAGCACAGAAATCTTCGTTTTGACATGTTGCAGACGTAGCACAGAAATCTTCGTTTTGACATATTGCAGACGTAGCACAGAAATCTTCGTTTTGACATGTTGAAGACGTAGCACAGAAATCTTCGTTTTGACATGTTGAAGACGTAGCACAGAAATCTTCGTTTTGACATGTTGCAGACGTAGCACAGAAATCCTCGTTTTGACATGTTGCAGACGTAGCACAGAAATCTTCGTTTTGACATGTTGCAGACGTAGCACAGAAATCTTCGTTTTGACATGTTGCAAACGTAGCACAGAAATCTTCGTTTTGACATGTTGCAGACGTAGCACAGAAATCTTCGTTTTGACATGTCGCCACATCAGTGGTTCAGTAGATCGAACTCGTGATACGCAGAGGCTGGTTGCTAGTCAATATCACTTCACAAGAAAAATTAGATAATCATTATTATATAAATGTAACGCACGTTTTCCACAACTATAGTCTACTATTCGTGTTAAAATTGCGTAAAAATTATACGTAATTTCTGTACTTATACCTACAGTTATTCTTTAACTGACTTCTAAAAAGGAGGAGGTTCTCAATTCGGATGTTTATATTTTTTTATGTATTTTCCATAACTCCGTCATATATAGACCAATTCAAAAATTATTTTTTTGTTCGAAAGAAGTTTAATTTTGTAAAGATATGAGTTTCGGAGACAGACAACGGAACTCTTCAATAAATGCCAGCAAATCAACCGTGATTGCTGCTATCGCATATGTATGCATTGTTTAAGCAATCACACAACATAACATCACGCCTGTACCGTAAGGGGGTATACCACGTATGCCTTCATTTCTGTCGTAGTCGTTATTAGGGTACGTCTAATCTAAAAATTCTCAAATTTTTTTAATGGATAAGGGCTGGTCCCATATAAATTTTATGAACTTTGCTGGGGTAGTTTTTGAATTAGCTTCAATAATACGATTTTTTTCCACTTAGTTTATATTGATGATGTTTTAATAGCTTCCTGTCACTGATATTCACATAGCACGTAGTGTTATATGAATTTGTGTGGGGTAGGTACAGTTAAAAAGTGAAAAATAAAAACTTTTTTTAAAAAAAAACAACCGACTTCCAAAAAAAACACTACAAAGTAAAAAATAACTTTAATTTCGGAAGTCGGTGTCATAAAACGAAAATGCGGTACCAACGACACCCACTCCCAAAATTAAAGTTATTTTTCACTTTGGAGTGTTTTTTGGGAGGTCGGTTGTTTTTTTTTTTAGTTTTTATTTAAGTATGTTGCTTTTTTTCCATGCTGTGTCTATCGCTAATATCATGCACTTGGTTTGTATGTTTGCTTGTGTTAATTTGGTTGAAAAGTGTGACGATTTTCGATAGACCAATCATCATACTTCACACCACAGATAGATGTCTATCTGTATCTGTGCTTCACACTAATATTATAAAGGTGAAAGTTTGTGAGTGTGTTTGTATGTTTGTTACTTCTTCACGCAAAAACTACTGAATGGATTCGTATGAAATTTGGCACACAGATAGTTTATAACCAGGACTAACACATAGGATAATTTTTATCCCGATATTCCCACGGGATCGACATTTATGCGGGTGAAACCGCGGGGCGCTGCTAGTAAATAAATATTATCGCAGTTTCATTCGTTTGTTTTTTCAGGAAGCTGAGAACAACGCAGTGCGGCAGAACCGCCTGGTCGAACACATAAAGGGTGAGAGTGAACAGCTGAAGACCGAGCTGGACTCGCGAGGAAAAGCCATCGCCGGCCTCAATGATAAAGTTAGTTGTATCCACAGATATAGATACACCTGGATAACGCAAGAGCAACTACTTCGCGTGCCAAAAATCGCACCCGCTTACGTACAAAAATCGTAAGCCGCCACTTTCGCGCTCAGTCCTGAATACTGCTGGCTGGGTGAGCGTGAGCGCTGGCGCTAGGCCCCCGGGGGTGAGGCGAGATGGGTGCCGCACGCGGCGGCGTCTTTGAATCGATTTGATTTTCCCATCACTAAATAGTGCTTCTGACGTCATAGTAGGTAGTCAAAAAATGGCACGCTTGGTTTTCATACAGATCGTGATACTTGCGTTATCTAGGTCTATCTATATCTGTGGTTGTATCTCTACATACAGGGTGGTGGGACATCGACGCGCAACCTGACCTGTTACCATGGATTCTGTAGATACATAATCCTGAAAGGCCGGTTATCAAAAAAAAAAATCTGCTGTTCCATAGAAAAGTGCAATAGGTAAGTATCTACGCTGTCAAAATGGACAGAACAGCAATTTTGTTTTAACCGGCGAAATTTTTTACATCTGATTGCTAGTTCCGGAGAATAGCACGTTCAAACTCATAAACTTCATTATACTAAAGGATAGATTTATTTATCAACCCCCTCCTTCATACAGATTGCGAAAGCAGAGAAGGCGATAGATCGTCGAGACCGTCAGCTCCATAACATGACGACGAAACTAGAAATGGCACAAGCAGAGGAAGAGGCCGCCGTCCTCAAGAGCGAACAAATGAGAGAACGACTGTCCGCGACCAACGCGGAGTTCAACCAGACTAAGCTAGCGCTCAATAATACTAGCAAAGAGCTTAAGGTAAATCATCATCTACATCAACCTAACCTTTTTAAAGTCAAAGTCAAATCATTTGTTTAGAGTCTGCTCCTAAAACGCACTTTTGAAATGAAATGAAATTTTTGAAGTGAAAACTTCTATAGATTGTGGCAATTAATTAATAAAATCGGGATGATGACTAATTTTAGAAATGTTCAAACAAATTAAGTAATAATGTAATTTCAAAGAAATAAAATGAGATAATCGAAAAAACCTATATGGTGTGTGTAATATGGAGAAGCTAGGGATTATTCCCGACCTTGTCGCACTGTACGGACAATGTATGGCGCTAGTATGAAGTTACATAGTCGTGACATCACCTCTGTGATAGTGCCGTCTTTGTCCAGCAGTTTTTTTTAAACGTTTATAACTTGGCCGTTTTTGAAGCTTTTACGCTTTTACTAATTATGGTTTACACTATTTGCAAACAATATTTTTTGAGTACATAATAAAATAAAAATGACATCATCCCTATAATTCTCTTTCTTCCATTAAAATCTATGTTTTTCTCCCAGAACACGATCGCCGACGGCAACAAACTACGCAACGAAGCTACGAAGTTGGCGAAGCAGATCGTTCAGTTAACCAAGAAGTACCAACTTATGGAGCACAGCAAAGCTGCCATCGATTCTGATCGGTGCGTACTGAGATTTATTTATTTAAGAAAAATTACTTAATTAATTTTATTTCAGAAAAGCACATTCAAATTTTCCAAATAAAAAATTAACATTATATATAAGTAGTAAAAAGTGTATCGTTGGAGATCATTTTATCACAGACACCAGCGCCTTCCAAATAAGGTTACAAAAAAAAAGTTCGAACGCTACATAGTGAACTCGTACCTAAAAAAAATATAATATGGTAATAAAATAAACAATTAAAGTAATTTATACCCTATTCAGGGTCCCATTAAAATAGATGGACAAATTTTAACACCGTGCTCAGTACGTCTAACCAAAGATATCCAAGCAAAAAAAAACACTGATTAAAGTGATTTAATTTTGACCTAAAATAATAAATTGCCGGCACATTAGTGTATTTTCGTTAGCTGATTATTTTTCTTGTAAGTATCTAATGCGTTTTTCTTATATATTTTTTTTAGCATAGTCCTTATTTTGGTGGTCTGAATGATTTCTAAAAGTTTGTCCATCTATTTTAATGGGATCTTATATAAATCGATAGCTGACATCAATTTATATTATAACCTATATAAATCGATAGCTGACATCCAATGCAAACGGAAAATAATTATTATAGGACCAAACCCCGTAAAGTATCACGTTTCCTAGATGTTAACGTTCAAAGTTTATCACGTGCGAGGTGATTCGCGACAGTACCTAGAGGTACGCCAATATCCGTATAAAAATCTCTAATCTCCATTGAATTACGCAGGCTACCTTAGCGCTTCCCGCGTAATGTGTTTTCGTTCTTATGCCTAAAAACTTATCTTTGTTTCTTTCTTTCTATCTGCCCCCAGCGAGCGCCTGCGCCAGCAAGTGTCGGTGATGGAGCGGGACCTCATGCTGGGCAAGAAGCAAGCCGAGTTCGACAAGCGAGAAATAGAGAACATGAAGAGAGAGAAGGAGATACTCTTGAAGAACATGCAGAAGATACAGAGTTCGTACACGCATTACACTATGGCTTTTTTATTTTTTTCATTTTTATGGGTGCGTGAGTCCAGCCAAAGGCAACCCCTCCACGGATATATGTGATCTTTGGAAAGAACTTAAACCTCCTTATCTCTTTAAAAACCATCAGAGAGTCTCTCATCCGGGCACAAGTTACCGTGGCTTATATGGAAAACCCACTAACTTTGTACCCAAGTAGACCGCAACAAGGACAACCTCCACAAGTGGGGGGTTCATTGACGGCTCAGACCTCCGGTGTGTATGCGGCGGCTCTCCATAGACAATGGCTTATTACTTTCGATCTGGCACCGCATGCCCTGTCACCTGCACACGTGAGGACCTAATGGCTACGTCGCCGACTGGTATCCGCGTTGCTGAATTTTGGGTCAAACAAATTTAAAAAAAATTATATTTATGTTTTCGTGCTATTTTTGCCATCAACACGCTAAGAATAAGACGCTTCATTAACCGGTTGAATGCTGTAATTGTAGAAACAATTATGTCTCGCGGGGTTCCACGTTTATACGAAGGGTACATTAGCTTCTGCCCGCGACTTCATCCGCGTCAAAGGATGATGGGCAAAAATATATCGAAACAGACCTGGTACCCGCTACAACAGCAATATTTTTTATATGACTAGAAAGGTTTTTATTCCGACAGATGTAAATTTCATTAAAAATTAAAAATTTAGACTTGGTCTTGGACTTGGTTGAGTCGTATTTTGTATTTTCAAGTGAAGGTTAATTCCCGTAATTAAAAACTGAGAAGTTGGTACTTTAGGCAAATGAAAAGCGTGACTCGATAGCAAGCGTATAATAAAAACTGGCGTTAATACAAGTATGTCAACAATATATTACAAAAACGTTCAAAATCTACTCGTAATCTGATAATTCTCATGCCTACAATCAATGTATGTAAATTAGATTGACGAATTAAATTGCTTAGGGCTGATTTTTTAATGGTTATAGAGTAAATATTGTCGTTTCACAGCTTTTGTACAAACTATGTCATACTGTCATATTTATTCTTCAGAGACAATTGAAATTTCAGCCCTTAGGGGCCGTCTCCACGAGCGAGAGAATCGCGGCGATATTATCGTCGTGCCACGTATTTCTATACACTCTCTTAGAACTTGTCTCCACAAGGCGTTATCATCGCCGCAAAAATTTGATGGCACAGCGAGACTATCGCCGCGATTCTCTCGCTCGTGGAGGCGGCCCGGCCCCTTAGTCTTAAAAATACGGGAACTGCCCCTCTGGTTTATGGAAGGTGGCCATTTCACCACTCTCTATCTGTCTTTTTATTTTTTCTCTTACTTTTTCTAATAAATCCTCGTCATCTTCCAGATGAAGCGCTCGAGAACCTGGCCATGCTGGAACTCCAGGAGCAGAGACGAAAGCAGCTGGAACATGAGCTGGATGTCAATAACATGCAGATCAACAAGCAAAGGCTCATGATACGGAACTTTGAGAAGGAGAAGGACAGGTGAACGATGGGTAGATGTATGTACAGACGCCAGCACATCAAGATACTACAATGTGTCAAATTTCTTTAATAGATTTTCAACTTTATCGCTAAATTATAAGGTTCAAAGGTGATTGGGAAAATTTTACAGTTTCGGGTAGCTTGATGTGCTGGCGTCTGTACTTTAGATTATCTGAAAAATGGTTGATCTATAGATTTTGTCTTGACGTATAAAAATTTTGCCTATCACTTATTTTATTTAAAAGATGTATCTACTTAGATTTTGTCTTACATACATAATGTTTAAATTCGAAGACTTGTGACATCCACCAACCCGCACTGGGCCCGCGTGGTGGATTAAGGCCCACTCCCTCTCATAGGGAGGAGGCCTGTGTCCCAGCAGTGGGAACCTTATAAGCTGATTCCGGTACATAATGATTTCATAAATAAATTGTAGATACTTAGATCTTATTATAATGATTTTATTTCATGAAAAATAAGTTAAATTCTATTCCAGGATGTTGGAGGAGACGATCGCTCTTAACGAGAAAATTGATGAAATATCAGGCAAGTTGTTCACAATCATTAATTTTCGCTGGTCCTTAATTCAAATTAAGTGGTTTAGGCACAGTCAGGGAAATATGTAAAAGAAACTGAAATATATAAATATAAAACAAGATGGCGGTAAGTTCTAATTTGGGCTAATCAGACAGATCTTACAGCTATAGTGACAGTTAATTGTCAAGCAAACAATTCATTTCTCCGACTGTACTACAAAATACCATTGATTATGTATTTTAAATGTAAGTACTGTAAAATTCACGAGAACCTTTAAAACTATCTGTTCAGAGGAGGTCCGTCTCCGCACGGCCGACATCATGGACCTGAAGAAGGCTCTCCGCGAGGAGTCCATCAACTCGCGCAAGCTGTCCGTCGCGCTCGACGCCACCCGCGCGGAGAGGAACATGCTGCACAAGAACTATACTGAAGCCCTGGATGAGATACAGGACTTGAAACAGAAGATGAAGGTAAATTTAGTTTGTGGCGCCAACTATAACGCCGCATACGAACTACGCATTGCACCTCATCCTCATCTGCCTAGCCTTTTCCCAACTATGTTGGGATCGGCTTCCAGTCTAACCGGATGCAGCTGAATACCAGTATTTTATGTGGAGCGACTGCCTATCTGACCTCCACAACCCAGTTACTAGTAGTTCGGGCTTCTGACGACCCGTAACGACTGTCAAATATCCACGAACGACAGCCAGGACCAACGACTTAACATGCTTTCCGAAGCACGGGGGGTCTCAGTATATGAAGACGGTCCCCCATCCACAGACCAACTGCGGCTAGCGTAGCTTAACCTAATCGATCGACCCGTGCGGTTGTTATTACTTAGCCACAAGCCCCTCTAGATGTCACATATTATTAACATTTTATTTTAATATAAAATAAATGTTTTATCAAGTTACATTAAAAACTATATTACTATACCTCACAGCCCCTATAGATCCCCGTTCTGTTTGCAGTAGGTTTCCTCTATAAGCCGTTCTACTATATAGTCCTCCAGACTGTATCTCGGTCACGGCGGCCAATATCTACGGGGACTAGCCTTCGGCGCGGGAGATATTATAGTGCGGCGACACAGATGCACTCCCTCTTCCCTCACTCTCAAAGTCCGATGGGACGGCATGCAAGTCGTTACACACATAAACCTTCCGGAATAAATTCTCTAAATAATGGTGAAAACCGCATCAAAATCCGTTGTGTAGTTTAGAAGCAATTAGCGGTCACATAGACAGACACGGATAGTGACTCGAAAACCATACCACGCAAATGAAAAATGCGCAAGGTATTACCTGCTAACACTTTTTACATCTTCCATAGATGCTAGCATACCAAATAGAACAGCTAAAAGAGGACATAAGTGGCAAGGAGACAGGGCTCAAGTCCTGCGAGGCTTTGCTCGCCAAGTGCAACAAGAAGAACGAACAGCTGCGCTCGGAGATACAGGCAGGGCTCGTGAAGCTGTCCGAGGCGCGCACGGACATCACCGCCTTGAGGCAGGAGGAGGCGAGGCTTAATAGGATCGTGCAGGTTCGTGCAATTGCTTGTTATGTTAACCTTCCCTTCATAATCAGCCTGTAATATTCCCACTGCTGGGACACGGGCCTCCTCTGTGAGAGAGAGTGGGCTGTAATCCACTACGCGGGCCCACTCTTGGTAGATGTCCTATGTCTTCGATTTTTGTTTCTAGGAGATGACGGTTTTCCTTACGATGTTTTTCTTCACCGTTTTGAGGACAGTGGTGATGTAATAATTTAAACACTGCTCTTGTTTGAGTAGTATTGACGGGTTTATTAATCTTCTTCTTCTAATTATAATAATACTAATCGTAAGCAGTTTCTATCCCTGGAGCCCTAACCACCGGTAGCTTGGACCCTGATCTCAACACCGACGGACCACTATCTATTTATCTATATTTATATAAAACTAGCAGCGCCCCGCGGTTTCACCCGCATAAGTTTCGATCCCGTGGGAATATCGGGATAAAAACTATCCTATCTCCTTTCCCGAGACTCAAACTATCTCTGTACCAAATTTCATCTAAATAGGTTCAGCGGTTAAAGCGTGAAAAGGTAACAGACAGACAAACACACATTCGCATTTATAATATTATAGTATGGATACAGTCGGGTTAGTTACACCATTTTATAACTCAAGATCGGCTGGACCGATTATTATGAGGAGAATAACTATTAAAACATGGGAAAATTTCACAACAAAAATAATAATGAAGATACTTAATTCAATTTCTCATAAATTCTCTTATTGATTCTGAGGCGCTACGAAGTTCGCTGGGTCAGCTAGTTTTTAATATTTTAAAATGTTTATATATTTTTGATATGCAAATATGCAATTTAAACTATTACGAACAGACGTGTTGATCTAGTGTTCCAAGTTTTAGGTTGGTCTCATAAGACATCAATCATTATCTTAATATTATCCTATCCTGTGTCCCAAAGTGGGAACATTATATGTATAGGCTGATGATGATACGATATCCTATAAACTTCATTAATTTTTAGGAGAGTGACACAGCTCGCGCCAAGTTGATGAAGGAGCTGGAAGGACTGATGAACGAGCGCGACGTGGTGGGCGCACAGCTGGTGAGGAGGAACGACGAGATCGCGCTGCTGTACGAAAAGATACGGATACTGGAGGTCACGCTGCAGAGAGGTGAGTATAATCAGCCTACAGCCTATAATGTTCCCACTCCTACTGGGTCACCTCCGAAAGTGAGTGGACTGTAATCCACCACGCGGGCCCAGTGCGGGTTGGTAAATGTCACATGTCTTCGAATTTTTGGTTCTAGGACATGCCGGTTTCCTCACGATGTTTTCATTCACTGTTTTGAGAGTAGTGGTGATGAAATTATTTACACAAAGAAAATTGCCTGTCTGGGTTCGAACCCACGACCTACATGTCGTGTGCAGTGTGTAGACACGGTCGGCAGGGTTGTATGGATCACTATGGAAGCTTGTAGACACGGTGCAACCGCAAGATACCGTGTCGTGCACAACGGGCCTTTTTTTTTTTTTTTGTGGATGGGAAATCATCTAATGACTCCTCCCGCTCTGGGTGGAGCGGAAGGGAGTGTCAGACTCTTACTGACTAAAACCCACCCGTGTTCCTTCCTTAGCCCTTTATGTTCCGGGCAGCGGTAACCCTTTCAGACGATCCCGCTACCTACAACGGGCCTTCTGTCCTAATTCAAATTCCCAAATCTTTAAAGGTGAGCGCCAGTATGAACAGCGTGTGGAAGACATCCGACTCCTGCGACTGGAGATCATCCGACTGCGCAAGGAGAAGAACTTGCTCTCCAAGGGAATTGAGAATATGACCGATTTGAGACTAGAGGTAAGTTTGCATAGTTTGTTTTTTAGTTTGCCTCGTATAGTTCGCAATAGTTTCAGATCCTTCGATAATCATCCATTGGTGTATAATATGCCCTAAAGAGCCGAGTTTTACTTCACATCACTTTTTCTTCTGACTAAGTACGGTGAGGGCAAATCTAGCGATTTAAATCATGGGTTTGACTTAATGTCAAATACTGGTGAAAATTACAGATTTTCATGACGGCAGTTATATTATGACGGAACCGCTTTCCTAGGAAACCAAAGCTTTTAGTCCGAGATCTATAAACGTTACTTAGCACTGGTTGTGGGTTAGACATGTTTCCGTCTGTATTATGCGCTTGTAGTTCGGCAAGTACGTGCCACAAGAAATGTTTATAAAATCCGGCCTCAGACACCATTCTCGCCTTTTCCCAGGTATTCAACCTAGAACGCGAGCTAGGTCGGGAGCGCCTTCGAGTGAGGGCCCTCGAGCAGGCGCTGGAGACTCCTCTCAACGTGCACCGCTGGCGCAAGCTACAGGGCACCGACCCCGAGAGTATACGCCTCACGCAGAAACTTCGACTCACACAAAAGTAAGTAGCTTTGTGTTCGTAAATTCTTACGCAATCACTAAATCGCAATAGACTCACTAAAGTCGTACTCGTAACACATTCATCTGTATTTAAAAGGTTTCAATTTTATCTCACCACTTTTTCTAAATCAAGATGTTTGAATTTTTTTTTTTAACCTGTAAGTACTGTCCCACTGCTGGGCAAAAGTCTCCCCCCTACTTCACCATTCACCTGGGACCTTTTCCGGCCAAGATTCATAGGTAGCTTACTCATGCTTCTGTATGTTGTGCGTCGACACCAGAGTGTACAGAATTGTGTCGACGGCGCTATTCGCGGCGAGCTCGCTGCGCGCCCGCGGCCTCTTTGCTGCGCACTCGCCTCGCTTACAAATCGCTAGTGTGATAAGGCCCTTCGACAATAATTATATCTGTATCAATTTGAAAACACTTTCCATTAATGAGCAGATGCAAGAATGCAACAGCGGATTGATGGAGACTTGTCACGCGTTCTTTCGTGTTTTAACGATAATTATCGCAGTGATTAGTCGATTTAGTCGATATCTGCCTTGGTTGAGCGATTTGAGAGCAGTGGTGGCCCCGTGGTAACGGCCCCGAATTGCGAATTGTAGGTCGTAGGTTTGAACCTAGGCATTAGTTTTACTTTGTGTAAATAATTTCATCACCATTGCTCTCAAACGGTGACGGACAACATCGTGAGGAAACCGGCATGTCCTAGAACCAACAATTCAAAGACATGTGACATCTACCAACCCACACTGGGCCCGCGTGGTAGCTTATAGCCCACTCCTCACAGAGAGGAGGCCTGTGTACAAGCAGTGGGAACATTAAAGGCTCATTATGCATAATGCTGCCTTTAAAAAAAGGTTGTCTTTAAATGATCGCTTTTAGCGTTAATACCGCCCGTTGTGTCACGCCTTGTAAAATGTCTACATTTATATTCTGTAAAATATTTATGATGGTGTAAGAATATTCTATTCCTTCGATGAAACTTTATTAGATTAATTAGTATCGTAGCTACTTTGTATAATTGGCTGGTACGAAGATATCCTGTGACTAAAATACCACGTTTAACAAATTAGGTTACTCCAAATACTTATCTGCGTATAAAATGGTTGTCATCCTGTCATGGTGCAAAATTCAATATCAATCTGCCTAAAGGTCGATTTTAATCCCAAGATACTAATCTGACATTTAAGTACCTACTTCGTGTTTTTTTTTTGTAGATACTTAAGGAAGTTTGACATTACAACTGTCAAATTAGTATCTGGGCTTAAAAAATCGAACTTTAGCCTTTGCCCAACTATGTCGGGGTCGGCTTCCAGCCTAGCCGGATGCAGCTGAGTGCCAGTATTTTACATGGAACGACTATTACCTATCTAACCTCCACAGCTATACTGGGTAACACAATACCACTTGGTAGGACTGGTTGTCAGATTTTTGGGCTTCTGACGACCCGTAACGACTGTCAAACCTCAAAGTTCTAGGAATGATAGTCTGGCGGGACCAACGGCTTAACGTGCTTACCGAAGCACGGAGGAATCTCGATATGTTATGAATGGTCACCCATCCGCGGACCTACCTCGGCAAGCGTAGCATAACCTTCGATCGACCTGTGCAGCTGTTATTGTTTAGCCACGAGCCACGGTGCAAAAAGAATGAAATTAACAGCAATTTATAAGTTATAAAGGGGTTTGAAGATTTTTATAAGGAGCCTGGCAATTGGCATACCTACTTACCTACTGTCACGCGACCACGCATGAGACCTATATAAATCGATAGCTGACAATTTATTGATGTCGGCTATCGATTTATATCAAACCGAAAACATAATAATACCAAACCCCGTAAATGTCACGTTTTCGTTTAAAGTTGATGATTGAGTCACGTGAACAACTTTGAACGTAACGCATCTTTAAAGTCCATAAACTGCTGTTCATTGTCCGTTACAGAAACAAAAAGATACAGACTCGTACAAAATATAGGTAAAAATAACGTTTGCCCCAAAATCAATAATTAAAACGAAATGATTGATTGGTCGTGAACCCTTGGTTTTAATAAATAATGATTAAAATAATTTATTAAAACAATAACAATAGTATGACGAAATTTATTATCTGTTAGACAACCATAAACAAACATTGACACGTATAAAAAAGTAAACAGATTAGGCTGGTTTACCATAGATTGAAGCGTAATTAAGAGTTATTAAAAATACTTATTACGAGTACACAATCGATCAACGTAATGTCTCTCGTTTTGTGTAATGTCGTAATATAACAAAAAGTGCATGACTCCGGACAGACCACAGACCACGAAATCGCCGATCTCTAGAGATCGGCAATAAGTACCTACAAGTTATTCTAACATTAATAGACAGCTGTGCTGCTGGGGAGTTTGTTGCGCCACATCTTCTTCCCAGCTAGCACTAGGAAGTGGTGAATGCAATGTAGACGTTCGAAAAGTGCTGATTCTCAGCCTAGTTTGAATAAACGGATTTTGATTTTATTAATAAAATTCGTGGCGCCCCAAAATTGCAATGAGCGCAGAAGTTCTGTCACGGACAGCTATTATTTCTGGCTCTTGTGATGCAGGAACTCCCAGTACAAGAGCCAGGGCTACACTGACGTTTGTATCTTGAAGTAAAAAGTAAATAAATAATTACCTATTATATTATATAGGTATTCAAAATATAATATATAAATACTGCTATTCAGCTGTATCCGCAGCTGTATCCGGTTAGACAGGAAGCCGACCCCAACATTGTTGGTTTTCCCAAGGCTAGGCAGATGTTGCTTTGATATTCAAAGCCGTCGTCAGTTTCTATACGTCATTTGTGTCGAAGTGCGAGATTTTTTTTATCTCGCAGGTCAACCTAGCTGGAAGGTTGTCGGCTGCTTATCGGGGCTTGCCTGTGGGTGCCTCAATAAATTAAGTACCTAATCCACCCAGGTATAAAAAAAACTTAAAAACGAAGCGACTACACGCTAGGGCACCTCCTGTGGGGTATGGACCAAGGCTTAGGGCGTCGCTGAGGGAGGACAGCAAGGGACAGGCTGGATCGGATTAAGTACGAGAAAACCTACCTATGCCTAAACTCTGTCCACTAAGTAAACCGTTTTTTGACAGCTGCCTTAGAACGTAACTACTTATTCCAGATTACGCAAAAGTTAACTATAAAATGCGTAATAAAATAAATATATACTAACTGCCTTAGCTTATTGAATTATCTTATTTATGACTTCTTACAGACATTATAATACCGTACGTGTATCAGTTTTGACAAAAAATATATTATTGTTATGCGTATCAAATTACATTCTATCGTACTAAATGATGGGATCGAATGTATTCGCTTCAAAAGGAAAATCGGGATAGAAAATCCGTGCATCCACTCAAATATCAATAAAATATAATACTCGTAGGTACATTATTTGCCAGGATACGGATTGGCCACCATAAACAAGACATTAATGTTTTATTTCTATTTTAAAACTTTTAAAGTGTTATGAATTTTAAATAACTTTGTGATTTAATATGCAGTAAACCTTATATTTATGTGTATACACTACAACACAGTTGATACGGTAAACCAGTGCATATAACCCGGTTCATTAAAGAAAGGAATCTTAAATGGCGGCGCTTATCATGTTCTCTCGCTCGCACACTAGTGCCGTCTATACTCACTCTCGCGCGTACCGTAAGCAAAAAAAATTTGTCTTGATTTGCTTCCACGCTGTCTTGACGCGCTCAGTGATCCTTTTTACGAATTCCTTGTTATATATTCCGTTGTTACCTGTTTGTTATTGTTGTTCAGTTTTGTTTTATTGTTGTTTCGTTGTTTGGTCGTCGGTACTGTGCGGAGACAGTTATTATGCCTCCTTTGAAAAAAAAACTTTGGCTTGAAATTTTACATGCTAACTGTACTATCTGTCAACGCAAGTACAAGCCGCCATTTAAGATTCCTTTCTTCAATGCATCGGCTTATACCTACTTTATTTTTACGCTGATTGCCGCTATAAAACCTGCAAAATTGAAATTAAAGTAAACAAAGTGGCTAATTTATTATATTGTTCTGTATTTAATAATAATAAACACAGGCATAGAAACCGCACCATTTTTTTATTCGACAGCAAAAAATCGTTAATTTATACTACACACAAATTAAAGTAAAATTATCGAAATATGTATTAATATAACGTTGCTGCGATCACTAGTTCCTTCTGTCAGAAAAGGGTTAACCTAGTGGACAGGGTGTATAGAGTCAAATTAAATTAGTTAGCGAAACTCCGCAGAAGAGATGGGTACTTATTAATTTGATGACATTTTTGTGGGGTCATAGACGAGAGAGTAGAGTCACTTGAAGTATAAGTCGAGAAAAGCAGTTTTCTTTTGTTTTATCGTGCCTTAGATATCGATACCCATCACGACTTCAGAGTTTTGCTAGTTAATTTAATTTGACCCCGTATAGTAGTCGTGGTGTTGACGAATGCCACCTCTAGCAGCGGCCGCCGACTGCCTCCGTGCTCTGTGGGGCAGACATTGACCGGATTACTTCACCCTTGATCTTCTGCTAAGGTTTTTCAATTGTGTCATAGTGTTGAGGAGGCTATTGTAAAATAATTGTTTTGTTTAATGATATTGTCTATGTATTTATTTTTATAGCAAGTCAAGACAGCGCTGCGAACAATACAGTGAAGCATGCCAAAACTACACCTCCGCTCTATGCATACACGCTCACACGCACACATTTTACAATCTAACTAAACCTCACTAAATGCACACATGTTTACGAAACCGGCCTCACTTTACTGCTGACAGCTCTCTGTCTTGATTTTTTATTTCGTCTGAGATTTTTACATAGAAAAGCGTGACTGAAGTGCGGGTTTAGGTCACACGAGGTATAATTATAATAGTATACGATACGACGTAAGTAGGTACGCACGATAGTAATGAACTATTGAATGTGAGATGACTATAGTGTGTTCCAGTTTGAACACTTATTGTGTAGTACCTATCTGTATGTGACTCGTTGATCTAGTCACAAGCGCGAGTGATACCATAGATACCGCGACGATAGACACCCGGGAATTTTCTTTCGAGCTATCGAGAAAGCTACATGATTCTGGACACCCTTTTTTTTGTTTCTTTTTTTGTGGGTGGGAAATCATCAAATGACTCCTCCCGCTCTGGGTGGAGCGGAAGGGAGTGTGAGACTCTTACTGACTAAAACCCATCACTTCTGGACACCCCGCGTTGACATTTTCGTCTGTTATTAAATTATTGAAAAAAAAAATTGCTATTCCATACATTTTAACTGCGTAGGTATTGCACTTTTCTATGAAACAGCATTTTTTTTATAACCGACTAAAAATTTTCACGCTACGGGGTCTAGAATCAAGTGCTGAAGTCATGCGTCGATGTCCCTTGCACCCTGTAATAACATAACCTATACTTACTTCAACAGAAAAGTGCTGGCTCAGAGTGAGACGATTGTCTTAAAAGATCGGGAGTTGAAAGAGACCCGCAACCTGTACACCGCCGTCAAAGACATGCTGGCGCTGCAGCCCAGTCCTGAGATACAGGTGATTATTATTTATTAGTATTTTTCTAGGACTATGTACGGCCAGAAACGAAATTTGACTAAACATTGTTGAGTTTATATAATATGATGTAATACATCGTTTTTTTTTTATTTTACTGTTAAAAAAAATCATGATTAAAATAAGGGTTTATCAACTTTCATTTCTGACTGTGCCTGTCAGTATTAAAAGCACATTGACACTACACAAAGTTTCATGAATTGAAACTTGACAATACAACTATCTATTATTTCATTTGTATTCAAAACAATCAATACTGCCTTTTTGTGTACTACCTATAGTTTGCTTTCTGTCGCCTAGAAGAGAAGTTGTCTATGAATGAAAAAACACCTAAAAAAACTACGTTTGGTTTTGCAGATCACGCTGAATCGTACGCAACGTGCATTGACACAGAGGACGACCAAGTTGAAGTGTTTAATTGCCGGTATCGGATTTTCTTTCTATACAATAATTTGTAGCTTTAAATATACCATTAAAATTTAAGTAGGTAGGTTTGGTTTGTAGGTAGGTTTTTATTTTAATTATTTTATTTACCTTTAAACAGATTATATTTATATTTTGTGAATGTGAGAACGTTTAGGTTGTAGATTTGTAGGCCATTTTCTATTTTTTTAAGTAGATACCTAGTACTTGTTGACAGGCCTACACTTCCTCCTATTACCTTTTAATACTGTAATTTGGAAACATTATTAAAGCCAATTTTTTTTTTTTTTAATGTTAGTAGGTACTATTAGTTATTCTGTGCCGTGGAGTTCCTCGGCTCTTCTCCATTGGAAACTATCAAGATAGGTTGAGTGGAAAATAAACGTCTCTTGGATCATATTTCTCGCAAAATTATTAAAAAAAAAACAGTGAGGCAATTCTCGTATTTTAAGAACGTTCGCAGTCTGTCTCAATCTGTCAAAAATACCTCTAATTTCCCTACATTTTGACAAGTTTTTGACTTTTGTTTGTCGCCGAAATGAGACTGCGACTAGATTTTGAAAGTTAGATTACGAGAATTGGCCTTCAGGTCAAAACCTATTCAATGAATATTAATAATATTACCTATCTCTTCTAAAAATAGTAGCATCAGAACAATAAGATAATGTCGCAGCTTGCATAGCTTTTTTTTACCTACATAATGTTCATTGGGCAAAGACCTCTCGTCTTGCAAAATAATCTATAGGTACTTACAAATGTTTGCAAGTCACCGCTATCCCATTGATGATACAAAACTAATTACTGATGCCCATGAATACCTGCTTACCAAAGTTACTGCCTTTCAGAACTAAATATGCGCGAATGCCAAGTGAACGACCAACGGCTGGAACTAGACCGACTCAACAACGAGCTACTGTCGTTCAAACAGAGATACTATGAGATGAAGCGAGCGTTGGACGCGGAGGAAACGAGAAGACTCAAGGTGGTCACACCATGCTCACCATGCCCGCAGAAGACACAGTAACGACTACTTGTGATGTGGATTTGAATATTTCGAATTTTTGTCGCGGCGATTTTTTTTCGTGCACTGGATTTTCAATGCACTGCTTAGTACCGAGGGTTGAAAATCCAAGTGTGTTTTGTTAACGCGCTGGATGGCGCTCTGTTGGATTCTTAATGCTCGGCTCTGAACCGAGAGTTGAAAATCCAGTACGCGATAAAATCCCGTCGTGATTTGATTGCGTCCGTGGCAACGTGGGCTAAGGTAAGAATTGTAAATCTAGTTGAAAAGGGTTGCAACCTAGGGTCAGCTAAGGCAAAATTAAAAAACCACACTATGCTATGTAACATTTTCATTAATTGCATACTTAATTTTAATGTTCATATTCTTATGAAACGCTTACTCACGTTCGCTTAGACGAATAAAAACATTATTTGAATAAGAATAAGGTTCATGTTTTTATGAAACGCTTACTTAGCTGATTAAAATCAATACGTTCTGTAAATTTTGCCCTTACTTAGTCTTTTGGCTACGTTTTTGGTTGCAGAAATGGTGGTTGTTTGTTTTTGTCAGCCAAACACAATAGCTCACAATATGATTTGAGAGCAGACTGATCAGCAACTTAGGGGTAAACTAGTGCTGCAAGAATGTTTTGGCGCCTAAATGACGTTACCACCGGGCATTGTAAACATTTTGTGAAATGTATTGACAAAACAAGATGACGAACAGTTGTGAAACTGTGTCACAGAATTAATGTACTATGACGTAACAAAATGGCGACGTTAGTTCCCATTTTGACCACACGACAAAATACCTTGTAGCGTTGTAGGTATCTGCACAATATAATAGTCCTTTTACAGTTATTTTATTTCGGATTTTGCATCACTGTCAAAAACAAAGTGATCTTTATTTTCGTTGTAATAAGGTTGCGGTTGGGTTGCTGCTATCAGAGGTAAAATAACTTATGAAAGGAGTTCTGTAGTTGTGTGGGACCTAAATCGACTGACAAACCAAATATTGGTGTATTTATTGTAAAGTACTTTTACAGTTTTGTACTTTTGACTTTTGCATCACTGTCAAAATCGATCATTTTTTTTAGTCACGCACGTTGGTTGCTGTTGAGCTGCTACCACTGAGGCACTGAAGTCTGTCAAAATCAGTAATCTTTATTGCCATAACTACTCATAACTATGCGTTTGCACCTGAAAACATTAAACATGTGAGTGTTTTGAAACTTATCATATGAAACAAGTCTCATCACTTGTTTTGTTATTTGCATTCGCACAGTACGAAACATGAGTAAGTTTTAAGAAACGATCTCAAGATTTGTTGTTAGCTGCGTTCGCCCTGTCTAGAAATATATTCAATAGACGTGTGTTAGCATAGATTTATCACATTTGCGTTCGCACTTTTGTTTGTTTGCGTCTCGAAACTTGTCAATAGGTTGTGTTAAGTGCATGGTTTAGTGTTTATCTCACATGAGACAGTAAACATTAAAACATGTTGCAAGATTCGTACAGAAACATTTTGTTATACATTTGTCTGTAAAACAGCATGAAACGTCAAAGATGTTTCGCGCCACAATACAAACGCGAGTCAATACTTTGACAGAAAACAGACATGAAGTTTTTTTTTTTGTGAATGTTTCGCAGTTACAGAACAAAGGTAAAATAACTGAGAAAGGACTATTAACAACAAACATTTTCTTAGTATGACATATCTGAGCTAAACTGTTTTGTAAAAAAAAAAAACAATTCTTAAAAGCATTAGTAATAATTATAGCCCCGAAACGTTAATTTATTTGTTAGGAATAATATATGTGCCAATTTATACTAATGATCTCATTACTGCATAAAATGTTATATTTGTAAAACTTGTTTTGAATTTTGCAAATGTGAAATATAATGCAAGTATATTTTATTATAGTAGACCTATTAACTTACAAAATGTGCTAGATAAGTATAGGAGGCAGTGGTCGAGATATATCTCGATAGTTTTTTTACGTATTAGTAATTTGTTGTAATGTAGTGGTCAATCAGAACTGAAGACACTTGAGGTTGACAATTGTTTGATAATAAATAAAACACTCAGGTAATTAATCCGAAAACAATAGTTTTATTTAAGAACTTTTCACTTTCTCATAAAATATACACATTGTTTTTGTCATTAAACTAAACTGTAAGTAAATACTAATTTTTAAATACCAATTCTCACGATTGTCAAACGGGTGCTCGGCAGGGCGAAGCCCCTCTATTGCGTTTCGGTTCTAAATTTTATATCATGGTGTTCTTTCATGTACAAATTCGTCACTTAAACTCTATTTAAAAAAAATATTCAAATGAAGGATGATTTTGTACATTTTCAAAGTAAAAAAAAAAAGAAACACGAAGACATCCGTTTTTCTCGTTAATAAAGTGTGATGATAGAATTCTACAGTCCTTTTGTTGATTACTTAAAAATAACAGTTCGAATGCATGCGCTCGGGCCGGGCCGGGCCGGTGTGGGTACAAACAAATGCGATCAAATGCTTATAGACCAGCTGGGACCATGCATCGAACGTATGCTAGTACACAGTATACTCCAGCGCTTTGATACAACACACACAGGTACGTACGTCTGAATAACGCGATAATATCCGACTGTGCGCCACTCTCAGGCTAGATCAGAATATGGATAAGACTGACAGTTTAATTTGCATATTACTACATAGCATTTCTTCAATTTGTACATTTGAGCTTGGTGTTACAAGCTATTCTGCCATTGACAAGATCAGGGCACGTGAAGAAGCATGCCTTATTCACGTTTACATGAATCCTCGATGGAGCCGTATTATTAAGTATCGTAAGTTTCCACAACTTACTTTTTGCTCTATCGTTGTACTGGAAACGTGAACCTCTGATTCTACTTTACTGGTTTATTATGCAAAAAATAACTTATCAATCAACTAACTTTGACTGACCATTGAATACACCCGACAAATATTACCCTTGAGCAAAAATTTTCCATTATAAAACACCGGTTCATTCTGCCGCGAACTCTGCGCTAAAAATATGACGAGCGCAAAGCCTGAGAACAGGCACGTTAAGCACATATATTTTATTCTTGCTTTCTTTGGTTCGCAGCGCGAATATGGAGCCATCGGTTAACTATTGACACTGAAACTACTCCAAACAGTGGGTCATCGGTTTTGTCATTGGCAGAGGTAACACTCTGCCTCATCACGCCAAACGCCTCGATGCTCAACTGTTTGGAGTAGAACTTTAGTTGATATTTTATCGCATTATTTACACGCACAAGTACACTCTGAACATACACGCTTCGGCCCGCGATCAAAGCACGCATTTTACCATAACAGTATCTATATATAGCTGTCCCAACTTACCAAATACAAACACAGAATCAACTATTCGCTCATATCGCGCGACGTTTGCATCGAGACGGGCGTGCGTTTCACAAGGAATCTCATAATCACACTGAAATAAAACTGTGTACAGTTACACACAAGCCGTATGCACTAATTATATTTATTTGTCTCATTTATCAGACGTATATAAAACATGTTCGAGAATGGAGATATCCCCAATTCACTGTATAATTCAAAAGTTTCGTTTATCACCGGTGCTTTCATATTCAGACACTCGATAGTGTCGAAATCTTTTCCATCGTAATTTTTATTGTCAGTTAACATGAAATCGACTATGAAAACCAAGGAGTAGAAAACAAATGGAGTGCCAATCCTGATAGTTTCCCCTAAAATCAAATTCGGTTATTTAGTGAGGTGCCAGGAGGAAAGAAGTCTTGTCATTTCATTGCGTACACACTCCATTTGTCCTTAACCTCTTGATAGGAACGTATTTCACTATAAAACAAAATGGAAGAGGACAGACAGACTCACTCGCCGCGGATCGTACCGACGCCGACGCACTAAGACTCACTAATTTACTATTTTATAATATAAAGCGTTGTGTCGCCTCTATGCAAACGCCGCGACTACATATTATATCACTCGTTGGCTTACGACATAGGTACTTATGACATAATTGCGATGGAATCAATAAAACTATTGTTTGTTTGTATGTTTGTTTAGTCGCTCGGCGTGATGACGGTACTGTAACGTAGCGCATCGTCGTCGCCTAATGGACGTCGGAGCTCTCCTGCTTGTTCAACTGATGGTTGGCCGGATCCGACGTGTTGATTGGCTGCAACACAGGGAAAAGACACGTTACTCAATGCGCTTTAAAAACAAACTATTTAAATGTAATTTTAAACTAAACTAAATTAAAACGGGTTTTTTGATTATTTGCCAGACGTCAAGGTATCGGTATTTAATGGCAACAAAATTAAAAAATGATTATCGAAAATCATAATTTTTGATGATGGGTTCAATTACATTCTCGTGTTGCTCGTTGTGTAAAGTCCGGCCACGCCAAATTTGCCAAAGATGTAAACAACAATGGCCGCTCGAAATTGAATAAAAACGTTGTATATAGATTTTGAAGTACATTTATTTTAAGTAATGTTTGTTTAAGTCTAGTTAGCTCGGAGATTTAGACGAAAACAAACATTACTAATAATAAATCTTCTTGTATATCGATTTTATTCAAATTCGAGCTGCCATTGTTGTTTACATCTTAGGCAAATTTGGCGCGGTCGGACTTTAGTTACTAACAGCTAACGACATTACACAGTAAAAAATTATTAAAATAAAACATGCACTAGCTACAGAGGACAGGACTTCTTTTTGATGATGCAGATGACATCGTTTAGTTAGGGATGCATGCGTGGTGGTGTGGGGTGGTAGTGTGAGATAGTATTCAGTCGCATTACCGCTGGCACTGACCAGGGAGATGGGCGGCTGCGGCGCGTGCGGCGCGTGCGGCGTGTGCGGCGCGTGCGGCGCGGGCGCGGGCGCGGGCGCGGGCGCGTCGTGCGCGGCCGTGGTGGAGTGCGCGGCCTGCGCGGCGGCGTAGTACCCGCCGTTGATGCCGTCGGCGTAGGGCGCGGGCGGCGCGGCCGGCGCGGCCAGCGGCGCGCCCGCCAGGCCGGCGCCGCCCAGGAAGTAGTCCTTGTTGACGCAGTTGCGCAGGCAGTCGGGGATGCGGCCCACGATGGCGCGCCGGATCTCGGACGCGGCCATCTCGCGCAGCTCCTGCGCCGACGCGTCCGAGTAGAACGCCGCGTGGGGCGTGCACAGCACGTTCGGCGCGTCCTTCAGCGGGCCCTAAGGGGAAACGTGCCATTTAATGTCTCATAATACAACAACATAACTGTAGTAACAGCTTCATAACAACACTTCAAAAAACATCGCTGTGGCATAAATAGTGGTCCATCGTTAAAGGCTCGAAACAACGCATATTCAGCGATCACACACCACAATTTGAACAATTTTTTCCATAAGTCTCAGAATAAAACATTTAAATGGTCAAAATGTTACTTTTTTCAGTCCAGCTCTTATTTGCTAAGTATGCAAACTTCGTTCCAACCGGATGTCCCACAACACCTTTTGCTAGACTGTTTTTTTTTAATATTATTTAAAAAATGTACACCTTACTAATTTGCACAACACTATTTACGCCCCAACCTGTATTTCCAACTGTGAGTCAAATAAACTAGTATGCTATTCTGTAAAAATCTCAACATGAAAACATTGGCGAAGTGAGCTTGAAATGATAAATGATTTTATTTTTGACAGTAAAAGTAGATGAGGTCCGCGTTTCCTATTTCACTACTCTGAGAAGAAAGGCCAAAACAAACTCAGAGGTCAGTCTTTTTTAAAGTCCAGACATAATCTTGGTCAAATCATGTGAAGACCATGTAGGTAGATGTCTGAAATGGTATTTTGAAGAAAGAACTACAGTGAGGTGAACTGTGAATCCTTAGCATGGAACGGGATGACATCACGAGCATCGTACCTGGAACACGTTGAAGGGCTCGTTCTCGTGCACGTCGAGCGCGGCGGCGCGGATGCGGCCCTGCTTGAGCGCGGCCGCGAGCCCCTCGTCGTCCACCAGCCCGCCGCGCGCCGTGTTCACCAGGAACGCGCCTGGAACGGAAAATACAACCTTATTCTATGGACCAACATAAACAAGTAGGTAACCTAATCCTACGTATAGTGCGCAGGTGTGTTTGTGATTTTGGCCTCTTTTGGAGGTCTTTCAAAAGTAAGTTAAAGTTCTGTGGAATTATAATATTAATAATAATAATAATAATAATAATATTCCACAACTATCACACAACGCCATCTAGTCCCAAGCTAAGCAGAGCTTGTGTTATGGGTACTAGACAACTGATAAACATACTTATATATTTCTAAATACATACATATTATAGATAAATTACAACCAGACACAGAACAAATGATCGTGCTCATCACACAAACATTTGTCCTGGGTGGGAATCGAACCCACGACCTCCGGCATAGCAGTCAGGGTCACTAACCACTAGACCATCAGGCCTGTGTATTAACAGAGTTGTAACATTATTGCGACGATTCGCACACACAAACTGAGAGTGACGATTGAATCTTGAACATTCTTTACAACAAATTACGATCAAAAAACTTGTAACACGCAGACACGCAGCTTTAATTAATTATCGATATTTTTGCGTAAAACATTTTTAGGAATGACAGCCAACGTGTTGAACACATGTTTTAGAATTTTCCTGAAATATGTGAATTAATTGTTTTTTTTTTACATTTTATTAAATTTTGATGGCGTGCATATTCTTTTTTTTTTTGCAGAATAAATCATTTTTGTGAACGACAATGCTGATTTATTTACTTCTCCAATCATCTGACCTTTACAGGCGATATGTTTTTAAACGGGTCTCGTCTAATAAGTCTCCTGCCCTTATTCCAATTTATTTGGGGTCGGCGCAACATGTCTTTTTCATCCCTAGTTCTCTATTGGTTTTCGTAACGTTTCTATTATAACATAGGTATAACAATTAATGAACGGTATTCACCTGGGCGCATCTGTTTGATAGTGAACTCGTTGATGAGGTGGTGATTGTGTTCGTTTAGGCTGCAGTGCAATGATACACAATCACTCTGGAATAGGAGGTCCTGGAAAAGACAAGCATACAATTCGATAATATGTTAAAACTGCCACAGTTCGTAGGATGTTATCAAATCAACAATCAGCCCTTCCATCTCTAACATCTGTATCAATCAGCCTTGCAGTTAACTGTTGATGAAAAGTTTTTTGCGATGTTATATTTATAGTGTGGATCCTTAACGCAGCTTTTTTTGCCAGTCCATGCTTTACCCGTAGAGCTATGCCACTTATAAGTTATAATTCGGTTCTCAAAGCTTGTACTAAAGAAGGTGTGCTTGCAACTAAAGAAGTAGAATGTTGTATTCACCTGAAGCGTATAGACCCTGGTGAGCCCGAGCGACTTCTCGATACCGTCGGGCAGGTAGGGGTCGTAGAAGATGACGTTGAAGCCGAAGGCCTTGGCGCGCAACGCGACGGCCGAGCCGATGCGGCCCAGCCCCACGATGCCCAGCGTGTCGCCGCGGATGCGCGCGCAGCCGGTCGCCGCCTCGCGCACCTGCTCCGGACCTGAAGCGCAAACACGCCAATGTTAGCATTTCATATAGACGGCGGACGGTGTAGAGTTGACTTTTCTAGTAAATCAAGACAGCTACCGAAATTAGAGGAAGAGAACATCTTTAAACTGTAAGCATACATAATTAACATAATCAGCCTATAATCTCCTCTCTTTTTGAGAGGGAACAGTAAACAGTAAGCCCGCACCCGCCAAAAGCTCTATACCAATAAATCAAACTGAAGTGTATGATTGTAATATCAGCTTGGCGCGGGAGATATTATAGTGCACAAGTATGTGCTCAAACACAGGTGCACTCTCTTTTCCCTCACTCTCATAGTCCGATGGAACGGCAATCCGACAAGACCGCAGTGAGATCATGCACAGGACCAACGGCTTAACGTGCTTACCGAGGCACAGGGGTATCACACCGCCAACTTCAAAACTCCGGGCTGTTACTAAGAAATTAGTAATGGAAAAACCCACTAACAGTTTGCACGACCTGGGAATCGAACCCGCGCTTGCAACCACGAGACCAACGGGGCAGACAAGGGTACTACAAATAAGATGGGCAAGAAGAGATGTCTTTACAAGTACTAAGATAACGCTCATTATGTAGTTAAAAACTACTATAACTTTGTTGTTAAGAGTAAGACATTGTAACAACATTATCAGTGTCCATTAATACGCAGAATACAATTAAAAATAACTTCAAGAATGGCTATATTTATCGCCTGCACGTGTCGCGCGCGTAGTAAAGTACTTCATTACAATACTGCAGAGTTTTATTACATCTCAAGGGCGAACTTTCCGTCATAATGTTGATGTAAACATCAGTTTTGTGAATATGAATATTATGAATAACGACATCCAATTTTTTGGGTGTTGCTATTAAAAGCTAGACGAGTAAATCTTTGGGAGATGGGATTTCATTTCAGTGTAAGCTATGATTTAATTTATCAAAAATAAAGCATTTTTAGGTCTACAAATTAAAAAGTGAGGGCGCGTTTTAAATATCATTCCAATTTGGCGTACTAGTTGCTGCATTTTGTTGATAAAGGCGCAGATAGGCGCGGATGACTTCATGGATATTGTTCTACCAGAATCGAGTCGCACCGTCGCGTCGCGCCTGTCTGTCGCCTTAAGGCGATTTTAGAATGAGAGGATCCCAAAAAAAATTACAATCTGCGACTGACTGTGACGGACAGTGAATGTGGGAAGTAAGTGCATACGAGTCTATTTATAAAACCTAGAATTTCGAACTGAGCCAAGCTCAATTATACTTTGATGTTTAGAGTTGTGAATGTTTGTTACCTAATTACGCGTAAACGGCTGAACTGATTTGGATTATAAATTTTGACACTCAGATTGCCTGGAATTTTGTGTTCATGTCCTAAATTAAGAAATAAAACTTTTTATCCAAGTAGATCCGGTTAAAAAAGCTATTTGGTACACAGGCAGACAGAGAGAGTAGTTAATTCTTTAACATCACTCTCTTAAATAGGCCATGCTTATATCTAAAGTTATTACGCAGACGCACACGATAAAAAAATATATTGGTTGTACTGTAAAGATTGCCTGTTCATGTACATGAAGTAGTTCTTCTGCGCAAGAATAGACAAAATAGAAATCTGTCTACAATCTGTCGTTTTGTCTTTTCTTCCCGTCGACGAAACCCGTTTCTATCTTGGTCATGCTACGCGTGCTAATATGCAAGTGAAACCGCGACAAACAAACAGCTACTAGTATACAATCAAAACTTTGAAAACTGTTGGCGATGTTATACCTGTGAATTTTTTCCCTTCCCGCACCATGTTGGCGAGCCAGTACGTCCGCCGGTACAGGTTCAATATGAGACACATCGTGGTGTCCGCTACCTCTTCCACGCCGTAGCCTGGCACATTACATACCGCTATGCCTGGAACATTTAAAAGTCATGGGTTACAATAAGAATTTAAAACATTCAAATTATTTTGGGTTTCTTTTTTATTAAGTTTAAAAAAACCTGAGGTTTGATAGATTAAGAATGAAAACAAATAAATCGTATGTTTATTCAGCTCATCACATTCATATTAATATGCAATCAGCAGCATCATCAGATTTGAGCTTAATGCTCAAATCACCCACCAGATATTAACTTGTTATGTTGACCTATATATAATTATGCTGTGCATCCACATACAAAGCGAGACTGTTCTGTGTATTCGGGTAATAATTATATCAAAAGCACCTGCCAAATCACAGTGCTGTTTGATAACCTCTCTCAAAAACGAGTCGCTACGCTAGGCATGCAGTGTCGATCGACTCAAATTTTGTCTTAACACTTGCACTATGTTAGGCAAGGGTCGATGTTACCCTATTTGGGCAGATTGCTTCTACAGCAGCAAACCTGGGCCCGCAATCAGATAAGATATTTCTAGGTTGGCTACTCAGGTTCGTGCCCAAGCCCAGGCGACACATGTTCTGCCGGAGTGATGAAGTGTGGAGGGCTAAAAGATAAATATTAGTAAACAAACTCACCTAGTTCCCCAGCCGCTTTAACATCAATATTATCAACGCCGGAGCCGATACGGACTATAATCCTTAACGCCTTGAACTTTTCAAGGTCTTCCTTGGTCAGTATAATGGTGTGCCACATGAGCGCGCCAACGGCCTCGTTCAGCACCTTCTCGTGAATCTCTGAGGTGGACTGTGCGTCGCAGAACGCGACTGTGGCGACGTCCTTCAGTATCGGCATCTCGACCGTACAGTCGCGTCCGTCTAATAACGCCACTAGGGGCCTGGAATCATATAACAAATAATCATTAATAAAAATATTCATTATCTATGTATAATTCTGAAGTCAGACAAATGAAGGCCAATTCCCGTAATTAAAAACGTTCAAAATCTAGTCGCAATCTCATCTCAGCGGCAATCAATGTTTATTTAGGTAAATTAGAGGTATTATTGACAGATTGAAACTAAAATTAAAATGCGAACGTTCTTAAAAATACTGGAATTGCTCCTCTGCTCGAATCAAGAATATCAAACATCATTATAATCATCATTTCAGCCGCAAGACATCCACTGCTGGTAATAGGACTCATAGGCCTCAACCTAAATGTCCCCACATCGACCGGTCCTAAAAGATCCGGATAAAGAATATCAGGACTGTCTGTCTAGTATAATTGAGTTGGGGTGACACGTGACACCAGTGGCAATGGCAGTCGCGCCTTGAGGAAAACTTGCATTCAGCCGCATCCGGTTACACGGGAAGGCAACTTAGTTAGGAAATGGGATTATCAGATATTCATCTATCTTTTTCCTAGAGTTTCTACAAAACTTCTGTCTTGAAGAAACTGTTGGACTGTTTTAAGATTATCTATTATATATTTTACTATGTTTCTATTTAAATGACACTTTTAAAAAACTTTAAATTATTACGTTTTAACATCAAGCCATTTCAGGATCTATCTTATATTAAAAACTAATTAACAACTTAAACATTATCCAAACTTAGTTCAAGTCTTGAAACATGTTGAAACATAACATTCTTGGAACGTTAGAGTTGTTTAAAGTTTCAAAGTTTGCTTAACTTCGAAACCTTATACACACTTATAGAAGTTAAAAAATATGCGAGAACTTAATACATTTATTATGTGAACCAAAGACATTCACAAAACAAAATAACCGATCCTTATATATGTAGATGTAGGCCCACTTGCACCACAAATGACTCAATGTATTAAACGTTAAACGTTTTTAAAAACATCTTCCGTCTCTATCATCTCCAAACGATTGACAGAAACGGAATGATATTTTAAATATGTATGATAAGCGTTAACGGTTAAATACATTTAGTGAGTTGTGGTGCGAGTGGTCCGTAATGAAAAAATAGCTTCAAAGATTTTAAGACTTGCTATGACGGCCATCCCGTCATTGGCAAAATACAAGTGCGTCCACACTTTGCACGCACAGTCTTACCTGTGTCACACAAAACGACTAAGTATAATATCTGTGTATTTCATGCTATGCCTAGCGCCGTTTTAATATTTGTAGAGTACCAACATACTGTGCAAAGAGAGAAAGCACTTTCATATCAACTCATACGTTAACACAAAGTGGTAATAAATAACATCGTAAAGCAGTATAATGACGCAAACGTTACATAAAACGTAAGTGATAAAGAATGCGTAACAGCGAGTTATCAAACGACGATAATATTGGCGACATAACTGGCATATTACTGGAACAACGCGTTATACCAGCCGGCCATTCATAATAGTAATAATACCAGCTAACTACTGTCCCACTGCAGGACAAAGGCCTCTTGTCTTATAGAATTATAGAGCATTAATCACCACGCTTGCTCAAGGCAGAAGGTCCAGCGGGGTTATTGCGTCACACACTAATAGTAGCAATGGCTTTCATTTTGATAGTTCAACAAAAAAGTCAACAACATTCACTGCGTTCGTTGTTAAACAGAAAAATGTTTCGAACATAATTATGAAGCAATGGATTAGCAATATCCTTCCAAATTATTCAAATTGTGATTGATAGTGTGTTACGCAGTCAGGGTGCAGGTTTCCTGACGATGTTTTCCTTCACAAATGTCAGTCAAGACCAATATAAACATAGAAAGTACATATGAATTGAAAAAGTCACACTGGTACTGCCTCGGATTTAAACCCACAACCTCGTGCATGAGAGGCGAAGCCTTAACACTGGGCCATCACGACATTCATAGTACTAAACAAAGCAGAATATACATTCTTTTACAATAAACGAACAGACTCAAACAGAATGTATTTAATTTCCTCTATATTGGCTGGCCGTCAATTTCAGGAACTCCCTGAAATAAATGGAATAGGCGACGCAATAATGCAAGGCAACGATGCGTGTCAGCGACATAACATCACGTTTACATTGTCAGAACTGCAAGTTGTTTACTTCATTCTTGTTTATTTGATTTGTCTTACGTTGCCGCGTTGTTGTTATTTTTATACTAGAAACAGGTGTCTAACAGCCGTTTAGATAAAATCCATCGCAACATAAATTGTTTACTAAAAATAGTTTTTAAGAACAATGTTACTAACAATTGGGCCTAGTTGCCATAAATAAACAAATATTTAATTTAAATATTTTTGGCGATGAATTTTATCATCCCACCTACAAAAAAAAAATACCTTATCCCAAATTAGTTTTTACTCTAGGATAATTGACACGATCCATCTTCTCTAATTAAGCATTTCATAGGTGGTAAACACTTATGAAATGCCTAATTAGAGCGTGTGAGATCCCAGATCTTGTCAGGTTTTTAGCGCCAAATCCAAAAGGTTATCTATACTAATATTGTAAAGAGGTAAAATGTGTTTGTTTATATGTAGAGAGTAATCTCTGGAACTCCAAATCGGATTTCAAAAATTATTTTTGCATTTGATAGCCCAATTCTTGAGGAAGTTTATAGGCTATTTAACATCACGCGCTATGGCCCTTAGGGGCTGCGTAAAAAGACAAAAAGTCAGAAAGAACGCTAAGCGAAAACGAAGTGCTGCGATGCGACGGGAACAAGAAACTTCACGCGAACGAAGTCGCGAGCAGTAGCTATTAATTTATAAAAAATACACCCCAGCGTTTTATACAACAGGTACTAAATCATCTCCAAGAATTTCTATAGGTAATCAAAAAACCGCAGGTAGTTTAGAAATACAAAAGCAAACACAAACAACAGACTTCGATAATACCAGAATTCATGAAAATACGTTTATTATTAGAACTAGAATCAATCATCCCACACAAAAACGGTTTACAAACACGTGTACGGGTGCTACTTTTCTATTTTCATCTCTCCCTATTGAGCTTGGCCGTCAATTTCACCAACTTTTATCGGTGGCTGGCAAAAACAAACGAAGCTGACTCTTTACACACGACGGTTTTAACACCCTTGATTATACGGTGTTGTGTGACGCATTAGGTTAATAGGTTAAATAACTTCCGATGAAAACTTCGTATGGGTTGGTAGTTATTTCTGTAGACTTTTTGCATGATAAAATGTGATTTAATTAAGTACACACGACGACATATCAAGCTATACATTTCTTGTATAGGCTGACTTCTCATTGTACGAAAAGCCTATAATACAATGCGATTGCGAGGTTAGCTAAAATTGGAAATGTATATTTTGATGACTGTGTTGTCGTTTCATCATCTGCCTAGCCTTTTCCCAAGTATATTGGGGTCGGCTTCCAGTCTAAACGGATGCAGCTGAATACTAGTATTTCATGTGGGGCGACTGCCGATCTGACCTCCACAACCCAGTTACTAGGTAATACGATACCCATTGGTAAGAGTGGTTGTCAGACTTTCGTACTTCTGACGACCCGTAACGACTGTCAAAGATTCAAGAATGTCAGCCGCGACTAACGTCAAAACGTGCTTTCCGAGGCACGGAGGGATCTCGATATGTGAAGGAAGACCTATCCACGGACTTACCGCGGCAAGCGTACCTTAAAACTGTTCGATCGATCCGTGCGGCTGTTATTACTTAGCCACAAGTCCCTCTTCGCCGTGTATACTAATTAAATCACATTTTTTATATAGCGTATGAATATCGACGCATTCGCTAAACCGCGACAGACCATGTATAATTATATACCTACATGGTCTGTATCGTTTATTGTGACGTATCTTCAATCTATCATGCCTAGGCCAACTTTAACTGTTTAATTAATTTTATTTAACACTGCGAATTTAACGTATGCTTTCCAGATACTCGAAAATATTCGCCATGTACCTTTTCTAATTTCCAAGAGCTTATACATAAGTACAACCGAGCTGAAAGCACTAAGTAAATAATAAATACGCATTTTAAGCATCGTATCCAAAATATCAGGAATTAATTTCTATACTTACAGCTGGATATGGGGTATATTACAATATTAATGACACTAGTTTGTTTATCATGATTGTATTGAAACAATATAGGGCATACATCTAAGTGTATATATAAGACACGTTACACAATGAATGAAGTGATATGGAACGGTACAGCCATTTCATTTGTAATTACCGTCAATCGAAGTTTCTTAATTGTACTTTACTGAGTAATGATACTCAGTAAAGTACAATTAAGAAACTTCGTTGTGATTCATAGTTATAATAACATTGTTAAAACTAATAACTGTTTCTATTACTTTTCCTTAACATGCGTTTTATTTCTGCGAATTTTATTCAAGTTGTAGAAAACACGCAAATTTTTTTAAGAGACTAATTAATTGACCCGGCGAACTTCGTACCGCCTCAGATTTTTTTTCGTGAATTTTTCCGAGTTTTAATAGTTATTCTGACATTCGAGACGGAGACAAATCCAACAAAGCTCAATAAAAATCGGTCCAGCCGTTCTTGAGTTATATAATATGGTGTAACTAACCCGACTGTTTTATTTATATAGAAGATTTATAAACTGGCTTGTTTCTTCAAAGCTAAACAAACGTCTGTGGCTTGGCATTGTTATTTCATTATTTATTATAAATTCTGCTGAAAATTTCCAATACATGGCCATTCAAAAATTTAAATGTTTGATCAATTTAAGTCTTGAATACCAATTATGTCCAAATCTGGAGGATTAAATCAAAAGTCGTCAATAAAAAACGTCTGTATGTAAATATATTCGTTATTATCAGTCAAATATTAATGCAAACTGCTTTTTTATACGTTATTTGTGTAATTACTACGACGTCTGATTGACGAACGGCTACTCATGAGGTCACTCTCTCTTGAAAACACGTGGCTTGATTTGAAACGTCTATTTTCGGGGCAAATTCTAAGCTTGCAATCTAATTTTACAATTTTATATGCAGTAACGTTACTGGACGTTACCATATCAATACCCAGAAATGATTTAACCCACAAATTAATGATTAAGTTAGACACAACACAATAAATCGTCAAGTAACTTGCGAGAATCGCTGCACACTAAAGGCATTCAAGTTTGATACTAAATAACTTGGGTACTTCAATTTAGATTAAGAGATACGCCGAACAGCAAAATTACAAGTTTGTAACTGCCAATTAGCTTTGGTAATAGACAAACCAAAATTAATGGACAAATTAAATTTCTAAGCAAACCGACAAATATTGGAAACTAGGAGAGATTGGGGATAGCAGTCGGGGACAAGTAAGCTAATCACGAGGAGAGGACGTGCCCCGAACACCCCCCCGCCCCGCCGCGAATAATTAAAGCACACCAGTACGATTAAACTAATAATTTAAACTTTCGTCATAGCGGAGCGGAATTATTATTATTGCCGAGGAAAGTTTCGGGCGGCGAAACGGGAAAGTAATTCTGGGCGGGTAAGGAGGGAGTTTTCAGAATTCCAACAAACTTTTCCGGGGGCAGACGAAAACAGATTTTGGTGGCAAACAAAGAGGCCGGGGGCATTGGTGTGGGGCGCGGGGGCAACCCTTCGGGCAAGTTTTGATGGAAACCAAATAGGATTAGCGCGAGAAAAGAATAAGTGGAGTGAGCCCAATAGACGGCGGACGACGCTTTGTTAACTTGCCACCCGCTTTCACTCGCGACCAGCTTACGAATTAGATGAACGACTCCGCTAGATTCGATCTTTGCTAAACTGTTGGAGTTTCTGATTGTGGATAGTGATTGAATTTAATCAGTGGCGGCTTGTAATTATGTGATTTAATTAAACGTAGTTCGTATACTAGTTGTTTAGTAATAATTCGAGAAAGTCAACAAACGAAGTCTCTATTTGATCAATAATTTAACTTATAGTGTTGTATAGGGCTCGATAAGACGGGGAACTCCTTTCATTATAGTACAAATGCTCATAATATTCACCTTGACTGCAAGGGTCCATTGGCGATGGGACCCCGCATGCTATCCATACGCGCTCTCTTTGGCAGCATCTTGCGTTTGTCCATTTAAAGCGGCAGAGCCGCTTTAACCACCGCTACGCAGCGCGTCACCTGGAAACATACAAGAAAACAATGAGAAAGCTGCATACATACATTAAATTCATATAAGTATTTTCATATTATTAGATGGCGACCTAAAGAAGGGGGCTGGCAGTGGACTGCGATAGGCTGAGTTGATTAAGGTGCGAGTTCGTAGCCGACTGCAGACGAAAGCAGCAGGCGACATTTCGCCACGACACTACTGGTTTCTATGAGTTTCTATGAAATACCTTCCGTAGGTAGCCACACGTCTTCTGCCACGTATTTCATAGAAATACATGGAAACCAGTAGTGTCGCTGCGACATGTCGCCTGCTGCTGTCGTCTGCAGTCGGCTACGAACTTGTACGTTTAGATGGCAAACAAAGACGGACCACAACTGATGCAAATGGTAACCGCCGCCTATGGACATCTGTAATACCAGAGGTATCACAGATACGTTGCCATCCCACAGACAAAGCCGGAATGTCTTATGTGCCTGGAAAACTACACCTGAACCCATACCCTTCAAATCCAAAACACAGCAAAGGTGCTTTGCGGCTAAAGTAATGGTGGTAGTGCTTCCCCGGACGAGTTCCTTCACAGCTCTACTACTACTGCATGAAAATCTGACCCTTAGGCGTGTTTCTTTGTAAATGGAAAACCGCTAAGGCACAATATCATGTTTATTTTGTTCACCCACGTCTTTGCGGTGGGCTCAAATAGCAAAAGCCGGGTGGTATTAAAACTTCGGCTTTCATATCGGTAAGAGAAAACAATCATACCGCTAATAAAAATAATCAAAGTTGAAGAGGTCTTAGAAAAGGGCAGTTGATTCGAAATAAGGGTAAGAATATGTTTTAAAAGAAAATCTATTTAATTACCTACATTAATTTTGTTCATTCATAACAACATCACGCCTGTATTCCCCGAAGAGTTAGACAGAGGTGCACCTATAGTGCACCCACATATGCGCCAGTTATGTTTAAGTCCCATGAAATATGGGGCGAGCCGATTGTCCTCAAGCTCAACCTAGCATAAATCTTCCGGTCGGCTACCGAGAAAATTCCGATGGTATTCTTTCATTTCTCAAATGGTTGAAGGATACTATCTAGTATTGGTTATTGATTACATTATGTTGATGACATTAAACTTCAATAAGTAGAAGTGAGAGCCGCGACCGGCCAAATACGTGTCGGACCACGCACAATGAAGGGTTCCGTAGTTGGGATGAATTTATCCCAAAGACAAACTTTTTAGCTGAAAAAGTGTTCAGAATTGACCGACGTCGTCACAATTGGAGAATTGACTGTGACGTATATCGATGTATGGGTACACCGGGAGAAGATCAATTCTCCAATTGCAAATGTAAGTTTAAAAAAAGGTCTTGACAGACTGACAGACAGGCAAACGGACGGACAACGAAGTGATCCTACAAAGGTTCCGTTTTTTTTTGTTTTGAGGTACGGAACCCCGACATCATCATAATTATTCATAACAAAATGTAGGCTGGATAAAAATAGACCTATACAGCAAAATTTTAAGTTATTAGATTCGCTTGTAAAGAAAACATTTTCATTTAAAGGTTTAAATTCATAGGTATCAACCTAAAAGAAACTTTCAGCTATGAATTTTAAGTATCTTAATTTATTCTTCTATTCAAAGTAGATTATATTATACTTCAATAACATATAACTAAACTAGATACGTTCCAGTCGTGGTTATATTCTCTATGTTCATAGAACTGTTATGAATATGAAAAACGATACTACCCCAGTACGTGTAAGGAATATTATGTAACACAAAATTTTCGCGTTTATAGCTTGTGCACGCGGTTCTGAAAGTACGTACGCCAACTAATATTTTGTTATTATTACATAACAGAAGGATTAGGCAGAAGTGTACATATAGTAAGTACACCAACACCACCATCACCATTTATGATCACCAGTTATGCTTATGTTCAACTCCCCGTGTAATAGAGGGAGAGCCTATTGTCATCAACCGGGCACAAAGGACTCCGGCTGCTACTGAGAAAGTCCAGATGGAAAAACCCAATAACACTCTACAAATTGTTCTTTACATTTTGTACTAAATCATCATTCATCGACCCTTATCCCAATTTATTTGAGGTCGGCGCAACATGTCTTTGTCTTCCATACTTCTCTAAGTCGTCATCTTGGTAGTCACCCCCTCTCTAAACATCACCATGCACACAGTCCATCGTTTCTTTGGTGTTCCACTACTCTTACACCCATCGAGATTCATACTCAAAACTTTCCTCACGATATTCTCATTCCTCCGTATCACACGTGTACCATGACAACCGATTTCCACACATATTTTTAGTTAGATTCTGTACTAAATACATACATACATAATCAGCCTATAACGTTCCCACTGCTGGGCCACAGGCCTCCTTTCAGTGAAAGGGAGTGGGCTGTAATCTACCACGCGAGCCCAGTGCGGGTTGGTAAATGTCACATGTCTTCGAATTATTCGTTTTAGGACATGCCGGTTTCCTCACGATGTTTTCTTCACCGTTTTGAGAGCAGTGGTGATTGAATAAATTACACAAAGTAAAGCCCCTGTCTGGGTTCGAACCTACGACCTACAACCCGTAAGTCGCGGCCGTTACCACTGGCTGTATGAACTTGGACCGATTTTTCTCTCGAGCATAATCACAAGTGGTGAAAGTGGGAGATTTGAGTGCCGCCTTTTGTTAACACGCGACGATTGAAGAACCAGTTTTAGCACAGTTTGAATTAATTATGAATGAGTTTGACCTGCAAACAAAAACTTGCCACCTGCATCGTAAACTACGAATCTAATCGCATTAGCTTTCATTTTGACAGTTCAATAATATTCTTGCACAGTTGTTTGTAAAATCAGGTTTCATACTAAACTAGCTTATGCCCGCGTCTTCGTCCGCGTGAAATTTCTTGATTAGATAGAATATAATATCCTATGGCACTAATACTGTAGTTTAACATATTAAGTGAAAAAAAATTCGGAATCGGATCAGTAGTTACCGAAGATTACCCCTACATACAAACAAAATTTTATCTCTTTTTCATATTAGTATACATAGTTAGATACTAAATACTTAGTCTTTTTAAAAACTCATCATCTGCCTAGCCTTTTCCCAACTATGTTGGGATCGGCTTCCAGTCTTAACTGGATGCAACTGAATACCAGTATTTTACATGGAGCGACTGCCTATCGGACCTCCACAACCCAGTTACTAGGTAATACGATACCCCTTAGTAAGACTGGTTTTCAGACTTTCGGGTATCTGACTACCCGTAACGACTGTCAAAATCCACGAATGACAGCCGGGACCAACGGCTTAACGTGCTTTCCGAGGCACAAAGGGGTCTCGGTATGTAAAGATGGTCACCCATCCACAGACCAACCGCAGCAAGCGTAGCTTAATCTGATCGATCCACTTGGGCGGCTGTTATTTTTTAACCAGTCTTTTTAAAAACTAAGATTGATTAAATTACAATTAATTAAACCAATCCAATTTGACTGTAGTTAAGTTCCAATAAACGACGCGTAACCAAGTCAAGGTTTCCGGCCATTTAATTATTTACATTGGCAATAACCTTGTTTCCCAAAACACTGAAGCTGGGAAAAATCGTCAAGGTTAGGTTCGTCCAGCCTAATAAGTCCTATTTCATCCAAATCTGAAGCCCCATTTAATCAGCAATATCTTGAAAACTGTTGGACTGAGCATTATATTCCGAATAAAAACAGTCATTCAATCGATTGAGGATAAGACTCGGCAAATAACTTGATTTAATATGAATCTGAAGTTTTTTTTTTACCGGCGTGCTTGTACACACGACGACACATCAAGCTATACATTTCCAGTTTTAGCTGACCTCGCATTGTATGGGTTTTTCGTATAATCAGAAGCCAGCTTATACTGGTTATGTAAAGCTTGATGTGTAGCTGTGCGTACACACACGCCGGTTGCGAGTACAAAAAAGGAGGTACAAAAGTACATTTTTTACCATGTATGAACGTAAACGTAGCAAAAGGAGTATGTAAAGATCGTACCAGGTAGCGTTCTGATGTTTCTGCCTGCCGCCAAGGGAAGAGGGCGTGAACTTATGTTACATTCTTAATCATCTGTATTCATCAAACATGAACAACTGATAAAGTTATTTAACACGATAATCAAGTCAACACAACACTAAAATGAAAGGAACCCATCAGCTGATAATCACGAAGTAAAATATAAACCACGCAACGTTCTATCATTTCAGGGGAGCGAGCGAAACTTCTCCCCTTCCAAACAGATTATTCCAGTGGGGTAAACATCATTTCAATAACAACAAGATGAGAGATAAACCTGTCTCTGTCTTTAAGAAATGTTATCAACTCAACAATACACAATATACAAGGTCAGGTCAGGACGTAGCAGGTACTCCGAAACCGGTGTGCTTGTATGAAAAGACGAATACATGTGGAAGACGCAAGAAGGGTTATAAAGATCGTAGCAAATGGCGTTCCGTTGTGTCTGTCTGTGTCTACCCCTTGACATTGGCATTGTGTTTATTTATATTCAAACATGCAACAATAATAAAATATTTACAAATATTTTACTGTTGCTGCATGTTTTGGGATATGGGTCCATTTTTGGCTTCGAATTGCTTATTAATTTTATGTGCTTACCTTCTACTTTTATTCTCGTGTTTAATAATGCTTTGCTATGTAGAACAATATTCTAGACCATAAGTGTATTTCTTTATAGGTATGGCGTATGACACTTGGTTTAGATGTTTATGCAATTTATGCTATTACAAGCCGTGTGCCGGATGAGTTTCCCATCAGCAAATATTTATTTATTTATTACAGTATGGAAGACTTACAGCTTACAGCTAAAAACAAAAAAAAAAAGAAACAACAGTCGACAGAAAGCCAATTACAAGTCTTCGAATTTGTGTTGTGAAAATGTGAACATATCACGAATCAACTTCTATATAAACTTGAATTCTCTAATTTAATCCATTTAAGTGATAAAATTTCAAAAATCTTCCCTTCCTAATATAACGAAAGTGAAAATTCACTTTCAAAATAAAATAAAAACTCACATATACTGCCTCTCTCTCTTGCTTATGCTATATTTAATGCTTTTTTCTAGACCCAGCAGAATCTAGATTAGACTGTCGTTGTCTTCAGTGAATTGAAAAAAATGTTTCTCTTTGTCACCACGCTACTTTAGTCTGAGCCAAATTATGTAGACAGTCTGAAAGCCCAGTCTTAGTTCGAGCCTAGAGTTATAAATTATTCGTTAGCAAAATTACTTTGGTTTCGGTAAATAACTAGGCTAAACATCAAACTGCTTTAAGGGCCTTACTCTCTAGTGATGTGTCCCTCACTCATGAGGCACCTCGTTTGAGGTACTCGTGATCGCAAATTGAAAGAGTTACTCGACTTTCAATATTGAACCACCTCATCCCTCATCACTTCACTCGTTCGGGAATAGGAAATCGAGGCGAGCGGGTTCGTGACTCGCGAGTACTCGCGAGTGAGTATTGAGTGATTGAGTGAGCTCAGTGAGCGAATGAACCGACTCAAAAATTGTATTGAGAATTGAGGTCTGAAAATTATGTGTGTGAGAGAGTGAGAACGTGAATAATCGGATTATCGGAGAGTCGTGACTCGTGATTCGTTGTTGCATCCGCCCGCCTCACTCCCTCGGAGCTTCGTCTGAGTTCGGCTCGGGCTCACGAGTCGTGAGGTGAATACGCCGGTCGTACGATTCCTCGCCTCAAATGAGGGGTAACTCGTGAGGACCTCACGAGGTAAATTGAGGGGCTCCCTCAACCTCAAATAAAATTGATGAGTTACCCATCACTATTACTCTCGTTTAGTACCGTAACACGGTCACTTTATGAAGCCTATTTCTCATTAACGGCTTGGTTAGAAGTTCTGAAAAAAATATATGTTTGCTATAGATTCATGTACAACATTTCTGAAACAGGATTTTTTCGTATGGCTAATACTTTTGCCTTAAAAAAATATTTACCAAACCGCTATTTTTGGCTAATATTCCCTACTACTTCTAAACGGCTTTGAAGTTTGGAAATCTTTTTACACTAAAAAAATTATGGTTAGAGGTACTACATACATGAAACAGCTTTTGTAAATCAATCAACATTTTCAAAGAAAATGTCCAATTTTGAGATAGAGGTAAAGACGTGCTCTGCGCGGGCGCGGGCGGCAGTCGTGCTTTAGCATTGAGACGGGACGGCTGTGTCGCTCGCTGCTCCGCCCCGGCTATCGAACGACTACGCGCGTTTGTTTGTGTTTGTGCAAATATTTACGAACGAATTGTATCAGTGTGCGTTTATAGACTAGCTCGCTGCGGAGGGCCCATTTCTATTGTGCGCGTGGACGCTTTACTTATTAGTGGTGCCATTTCTAAATACTGTTTTTGTTTATATTGTATATTGTGTAAATATACGATAATTTGTAAATAAGTAAAAATGCCAAGGCAAAGCAAGTCAAGAAAGACTTCTCACGTATGATTTTAACCAAAAACAAAATTTCCGCAGCAGCTATATTGGATTTACACTTTGACCCCACTATCGACTTTAGCACCATCGAAAACTATGAAAACGACACCCATGACGAAAAATTCGAATATTTTCGCAGCCGCAATCTTGGATTTTCATTTTGACTTCACCATCAGCTTTAGCACAATCGAAAACTATGAAAATGACACCCGTGACGAAAAATTCGAATATTTTCGCAGCCGCCATCTTTCAAAAAATATATTTTCATAATCAAATATTAACAATTGTTAATACAAGGTATTATAAAAGACGGAAAAGTGTTTTATATAACAAACTAAAGTCAATAGATTGAATTTAAGCATTTAACCCTTTAAACAAGAAATAACAATGAAAAAAAGAGTGTACCAAAACCGCGTATTAATAAAAATATAGTCAATCAGTATTACAAATAAAGATATTTGTCGTATGCAAGGTACTCTTTAGGTAGTTTTTTTCGTGATATTGATTTATTAATAGTTCATTATACTCTATTTAGTTTGAGGTGGCGCGGCCAGGAAGCACTGCCTCGTGGCCGGACCACATAAATTGTTAAATAAAAAGATATCTTTTGAGGTACTAAAATTATATATATATTCCGATGAAAGTACTAAACTGTGGTCCGGCCACAGAGGAACACACCAGCGCCAGTGGTGTGGTGTCGCGAACCGCAGAGTTCACACGTGCAAAAATAAAAAAAATATTTTTTAGTTTTTAGTTGTACCTACTCCACACAAATTCAAATAACACTAGTGCATTGAGGAATTGAAGACACCGACTAGAAGAATCATCAAAATTCGCATAGAAATGCCGGAGATGCAGTACATTTATGCATATAACATCGTACATAAGAATAAGTACATAGTGTATTATATACTAAAACCTTCCTGAAAGTATGTTGATCACATTAGTGAAAGAATTATTAAAATTGGTTCATTAGTTTTTGAGGAAATCGCGGACATACAAACATACATACATACGGGTCGAATACAGAACCTCCTTTTTTGAAGTCGGTTAAAAATGTCGACTATCGGTAGTGTTGTCCGACATTCTGTCTCGCAATAAGGTATTGGTGTGACTGAGGCAAGGTTCTATGCATTGTGCATTGTGCAGTATTTAATGAATTTTATTTTAATTGCAATTGTAATACGTTATTTTTTTAAATTTCAACACAATGTATCTACCTATATTGTTATGAAATAAATTACTTATGACTTAAATAAATATATTTTCTTCCACATAAATGCTAAAAAATAATGTCCAGAAAAACTTAAAATATACGTAAATAAGTAATAATAATAATAATTTTTTATATTTTTAAATGTTTTTATATATTTTTTTTATATTCTAATATTTAAAAATATAATTTATATGTATATAGACGAATAAAGGAAAATAATAATAATACATATAATAATAAAACGTAATAAGTATCTATCTATACAAAATATATCAGCCTTGCATCCGCTATTCCCTTCTGGAATCGTAGGCAAAAATAGCGACCTACGTGCGGCATGTCTGCGTCTCTGCATATTCTTTGATCTTAGTTTTAGTGTAGTGCGCCACCGCGCGCGTTTTACGTATTCGGGAGTAGGGCGTTTGGCTCCGCCCACATGCACAAGGTCAGTGGGCCTTCTATACACCTTAAATAGCCCTGTTAATTGGAGTGAATGAAGAGATTCCACGAGTAACTATATTAATACTAGCCTATTCTATGAATTCAACCTTAGATACCTAATCCATCTATACATATAATAAAATCGTAGGAAAGTCAAAACTGTACATTGAATATTTTTTTAAAAGAATATTTGGGGCGTGATCTACAATCGATTTCGAAGCCGAAAATATAATTTTTAGAATTTTTGTCTGTTTGTCTGTTTGTCTGATTGTCTGTCTGTATGTCCGGGCTAATCTCAAAAAGTGCTGCATGGATTTACATCAAATTTTGCATGAGTATTACTAAGAGGTCGGGTCAACATATAGGCTACATATTATCACGCTATCACCTACGGGGGAGGAGCTGTGAATCTTTATTTTTCTTACGCATTCTGTGACAGCGTGTAATCTAACGACGCATATTTAAATGTTATTTTTGAGTAAGCCATGCTATTATCTAGCTTTACACTATAAAAACTACGCCATTTAAGTAAAACTTGGGCAGAGAAACATAGTTTAATGAATGTTAGTAGTATAAAAAAAATTTTGAACCAGCGCCATCTAAGAGATTTCATAAAAATCAAATCAAGTTACATGTTAACAATTTTTGGAAATTAATAATTTAAATTTGATCATGTTGGCGAGGTTAGTAGTTAGTTATTCTTAAAATTCATAGATGGTAATGTACATTTTCTTCATACAAGTTGTATCGTATAGTTCGTTTTGACAAATTCAAGGTCCAACAAAACCCTCAAAATCTTGAGCAGAGTTGAGGAAGACAATTTAAAAAAAATGCGGTGTTAAGTATTACAAGAAAGTTATGTTCATTGATGATGATCATTTCTTCATCAATTTCATGTTGTTAGTACAAAATAAACATTGACTGTTAATACTTTTGTTCGGTATTTATCTGTGTGATTATTGCTTGGTAATTAATATATTTTCATGTCGTATACCTAATTTATAAACTTAAATGTGATGTAAAACAAATCCCTTACGTATGACGAGGTGCCTTCATATTACACGTACGACAAGCAAAGGGGTTTATTTAACCGACGTCGACGAGGAGGTGCTGTAGAAAGTTTTCCAGGAATTTTCAAGGACACCGCATTGGGTAGGGTTTATACCGTGCATCCGAATAATGGCGAATGCTATTTTCTGCGGTTGTTACTTCACACTGTCCGAGGCCCAACGTCTTTCGCCTTTCTGAGGACATTTGATGACGTGGAGTATCCCACTTACCGCGCAGCCTGGGTAACACGTGACCTTCTCGACAGTGACCAAAATTGGGATGAAACCCTCGCGGAGGCGAGCGTCAGTGACAGTCCCAGCCGCATGCCGTCATCTTGGTGTTTTGTGGAGTCGCGAAACCGGTAGCTTTGTGGGAGAAGTATCGCCATCATCTGTCTGAAGATTTTCTACGAGCTTTGAGGCGTGCTACTGGAGACGAAGTCGAAGTAACTGATGAACGCGTGCTGAACACCTGTCTCAGTTCACTTCAAGATGTGGTCATTTCTATCGGCGGCAATCCACTGATCGAATATGGATTACCAGCTCCCCAATCATCACCGCATCAAGACCGTGGAAATCGGGACTTTAAAATTCCCATCGATTCTGTTCCACAGTTCTGTTCAGTGGCGATTTCCGGCAAACGCTTTCCGTGGTGACGCGGGGATCGAGGGCTGACGTGGTGAATGTTTCGTTGAAATGATCTTCGTTGTGGTCACGAGTTCGTACGCTGCGCTTGACCATTAACCCATCGTATGCCGGAACGTAGATCTACGCGAGACACAATGGCTTTTTAATTGTGTCTGTAATTACGACATTCAACCGTTTAATATGAGAGCTCGGCTCGGCGGCAATGCACGTGCTCAAGAATTCTCCGATGTCCTTCTAAGTCTTGGCGAAGGCACTCTACCAGAAGAGAGAGGTGGACAGGTGGTGCTTCCAGAGTCTCTCGGTAGAGTGGTATCCAGCATAGAAGAACTCATTCGCTGTGTGTACGGGGACATCAGTCGTATACCGCACCAGCAAAATTCTTGGGTGTGTGAGCGGGCCATTTTGACGCTTAAAAACGATCAGGCTGCAGCAATTAACGAATGCATTCTCTCGGAAATTGAGGGGAATGAAGTAGACTACACCTCGATAAACACTGTTGTCGAGCAAGATGACGCCACACATTATCCCGTGGAATTTCTGAACTCCCTGTCAGCAAGTGGACTTCCAGCGCATACCATCAAGCTGAAGGTCGGTGTCCCGATTATGCTTCTTCGGAACCTATCTCCTCCGAAGTTGTGTAACGGGACCCGCCTTAAAGTCATCTCGCTCCACAGACACACAAATTGAGGCGGAAATTCTTACGAGTTGTGGCGTTGGCGAGGCAGTATTTATACCACGCATTCCCCTCATACCTCATAACTTCCCGTTCCAGTTCAAGCGCGTACAGTTACCCGTGAGTGTTTGCTTCGCGATGACCATCAGAAAGTCGCAGGGGCAGACACTGAGGGCAGCGGGTGTCGACCTCAGGACGAGTTGCTTCTCACACGGGCAACTGTACGTCGCTTGCTCCCGCGTCACCAGTCCTGACTCTCTTTACATTTTGGCTCCTGGCAGCATAACTACCAACGTACGTTATAGGGAAATGTTGTAAGGTATGATACCTTTGTACGTATTTTTACTCTTTTGTGTCCTGGAATGTATTCCTGCATTATTTTCTCTATTTCCTTCAGTCACATCTTATGACTGAACTCAGCAGGATTCCAATATAACTCTCTTCACTTGCTTCGCTTGCAAAAAAAACTTATATTTTAATGCTATTTTAAAAGTTGTTTACTTATAATGCTATAGCGACACTGGCATCTTAGGTATTTTTGGTGCTGTAGAGCCTTCACGCAGACGACGTCGCGGGCAGCAGCTAGTACTATTATAAATGCGAAAGTAAATGAGTCTGCCTATCAGTTAGTTACCTTTTCACGCCGAAACGGATTTCGATGAAATTCGGCACACAGCTAGACCATGATCTGGGGTAGGACATATGATACAGGACATAGAAAAGAGGATTTCTATTCAGTTAGTACGTTCTCGTGGAATAATTTCCAACCTCAACGCGGGCGGAGCCGCGGGCAAAGGCTATTCTCAAATAGACATGAAAAACGAGGACTAGATGGGCGTTTTTCAAATTTGTGGACCATTGTCAAAACATAATGTCCACTGACTTATCAATTAACTTATTAAATAATTATTAGTCAAAATATCATGTTTAAAATGGCAATCGATAGCACATTTCAAGAAAAGTAAATTAAAACAGAAAAATAATTTAAAATATACACTCAATTTAAAAAAAAAAAATATGTACTTAATGCTACCCCAATTTCACGATGTCCTATGCATACTTTCCTAACTTTGAAGCAAATATTCACATCATACTCATATTAAAATCACTAGGCTCGTGGTAAAACAATATGACATTATGTTTTTTATGTCTTTTAACTGGTTGTTATATCAAAATAATAAAATTATATAATAAAAGTTTTACTAACTGGAACTACAGTGCTCTATACAAACTCATTTTTTGGCTCAACTACTTGTTCAATTACAAAACAATTGGTATTTTCAAAAAGCTCATTTAATAAGCTATCCAAAAATTAAAAATAAAATACAAAATTATTAAAAAAAAAATAGCGTTCCGGTTAGTAACGGTCAACAAATTTGAAAAACGCCCATATAACACCTTATTACTAGCATACATGTAACATTGTTAGCTACGAGAGATTTTTGAGTAGTAAATTAATAATAAATGGGCAACCTGTCAGATAAGTACCATGGTTTTGTGATAAACGTATCTAATGATAGGTTTAACGCATACAATCATAGTGCTTATGTGTTAGGTGGTCGTTAAGTGCTGTTCGGAGTGTCTTTAATAATATGTTATTAATAACAGTGTATCATTCTATTTTAAGAACTTGATGGCTCCTGAATCGTAACAAGGTAGGCTTAAAGTAAAGTTCATCATTCCTTTCGTTTGCATGAGTAATAACCGACAGTTGTAGTATTTGAACATGACGGCAAATAGAATTAATGGGTAAATCTTCATACGAATTAAAAGTAGCATTAAAAGTAGCATTAAAAGTAGCATTAAACTTTTGTTTGGACAGACAAACAAACAGTACACAAAAAATTAAACAGTGGAGACCAAATTTACAATTGTACACACAGAGGTTCTACAAAAAGTAGGTCGTGCAAAAAAAAATCTGACCGATTGTAGGACCTACAAAAATTATGCCGTGTGCGAGCGCGAAAAAAAGACTAATTTGCGTTAACAGTCAGACAGATAATACTGGCTGACATACATTCCAAATAGTTGCAATAACTTGCATAATATCTTTAATACCAACAAAAGCATCTAAGCCATTTTGAATGGCTCGTTTGTATTGTAAATGCAACACATTATTGGCAGCCGTTTGGCGTATGCGTTTTGTCATGAATGCCTGACATTAGAATAAAATAAAGACACTATTCGCTGCTAAAAACCGGTATAATAAGAACATAATGACATGGTTCTCATGTTTTATGTGTGAGCCGTATAGTCGTTGAATATTTTCTATCGTAAATGTGGTGATAACAGCTGCTTGATTGCAAGAATTTATAATTACTGTAAGACTCGTGCGATTTATCTTCATCAACATCTTTATTATCGGCCTAGAGTAGTCCACTTGGACATAGGGTCTCCCCAGTTCCAGATCGCAATTAGCTCGATCTTGGGTCACTCTCATTCAGATGCTTATTGTCATTTCATACTATAGACTAAGTGCACAGAATGCTGTTAACGCAGCTGTGTGTGAGTTCTATTGAGGACGCTTTAATTGTACTATGTTGTGAATGATTATGCACAAAATTAAATATTAAGTACCCGATTAGCATAGAGGCTAAGTGCTTGGCTGTCAGCACTAACGGTCCCGGTATTAATATCCTCTTAACCCCGATGACGTACGCTTCTGGTTCACTAAGCTACAACATATTAAGCTTTTAAAAACTACAAAACTTGTTAAGAATGTTGACTGAAACCGATTGACCTACTTATATAAAATGGTCAGAGTTCTAGACTAGACTGAAGAATGCAGGATATATGAAAAGAAAAACAAATTAAAAACCAGCCGTAGCTATCTTAAGATAAACAATATTGCTACTGGAAGTTACTGACTCGTTTCTGCGAATGCTGGTTGTGATGATGATAAGGTCCTTGGTTCGAGTCCCAGGATAGACAGTAACATTGAATTTCTCAGTAACAGTCCAAAATTCAAAACTGCGCCCGTAAAATGGCAATAGATAGGTTGATTGTATTATAAAACGAACTCTATCTGACAATACGCGGATATAATACGTAATACACCTCTGCCAATCCCCTCAAGAGAAAAGCGTGATGTTAAAATGCAGTATAAATACAAAAACAAAACATTCGACGGATAGAGAACCCCATCAAAATGCGGAAGGTGATCTGAATGCCAAAGGATTGGAACGAGTTTGTTTAGTATACAAAACAGCTGTTTACGTTTTGTATACAGCATCGTTGTTGCTGATAAATATATGTTGTTGGCATTACATAACAGTTGTTATTGCATTGAATAAACGATTGTTTATTGCCGTCTCAGTGGTGTAGCGGTAGTGACCTCGGTGGATGATCGTGGGATGATGAATTCGGTTTTTCGATACCCGTATGGTGCACACTGTTACATTTTAGTATTAGGTATACTTCTTAAGGCTCCCGCAGACAGACGCGAAACGATCCTGGTAGAACAATTTCCATAAAATTTTCACAGAAATTGTGCTACTAGAGTCGCGTCGCACCTGTCTGCAGGATCCCGAGGTTATACCCATAGATATAAGAAAGTATTTTTCTATGGTTACACCCTTGATTACTTACATTGTTTACTTAACTCGCTATTTAATGTTTCTTTAATTTAATCTAGGCCCATTATTCTAGTATCTCACAACAATCCATCAAAAACAATTCCAACCCCAACCTTACACGTCTCGGCACAGTCCCCGCCTACGTAACAACAATAATGTAACGTAAACTAAAGGAAAACTATCGTATATCCTGGCACAAGGTTAGTTGATCTCAGAGCCGCCCGCTAAGTGCTCCCAGCCGCTCGGGGAGTTGGGGGCTCGGGGGCTCGAGGCCACGCCACATACGGCAATAAGTTACATTTAACGATCGCAATACCACATATGTAGTAGCTGGATAGCCTGGCTATGTACTGAGAGCAAGCACTGTAGCTAGGTTGCTCGGATTGATTTTATTACACGAATGAGATGGTCGAGATAATTCTTTGCTGGGGTAAACAGACACGTAATCTAGATATGTTTAATGATAAGCCTATATTGCCACTTATTATTACAATAGCATAGTAGCCTATTATCCCAGACGTTCTACGAACGTGACACATTTCCACGTGAATGGCAATTCTACTTCCGAGCCTATGAGAATTCTATAACAGAACATCAAATAACCTTTGCTTTTGCTTAGCCTTGTCACCTTTTACAGTTAAAGCAGCTTATGATCTGCTTCTTTATCTAAACTAATATTATAAAGAAAAAAGATTAGATTTTTTGTTTGTTACGCTAAAACGGCTGAACAGATTTGGATGAAATTTGGCACATGGGTAGACCATGACCTGGATTAGGACATAAGGTACTTATCCCGATATTGCCACGGGGTCGAGACTTACGCGGGTGAAACTGCGGGGCGCAGCTAGTACAATATATAAAGATAAGTAGCCGCTGCATAAACAATCACATTTTCCTTAAACAACAAGACACAGTTGGTATTTCTAACAACTTATTGATTGTACTATATCAGGTGTAATCTCTGTCTACTTTAAATGACAACAACATCACAGTAACAGGTGAGACTATGGTTTTATAATAACAACATAATTATTTCAATGAGACGTAGTACATTTGTTATGTCAACACAAGTAACAATTAATCTTCACTTTGCCAACCTTTAAGGTCACAAGAAGATTAATTGTGAATTACTTACTATATCAGTATGCAAGCTCAGTCGTATGATAAGCAAATATTAGTCGACTCAAGACACTTATGATTAGCAGGTTTGACAGTCTAGTCTAGTACGTCGTACGAACTAATCATAGCTAGTTGGATCTTTGATTACAGGGATTAAGCGCAATTCATCAACGAGAATAACTCTCCATGTTAGTGTTTTAAATCTATCTAGTGTTTACATACCTTGCCTAGCATGCCGTACCTTTGCGAGGCCAATGCTATTAGCTATTGGCGTGCCTGAGTTTTGCTCGAAAGTTATATTTAAATATGTTGAATCATTGATACAACGAAGTTTGAGCCATAATATATTAATATCTCCAACGTAATTATTGACAGTCTACCCACAGGTCTCAACGTCTGGTCCTGCTCCTCTCTATGGCAAAAAAAGCGTCTTAGACAACATTCAAAAAGCCCCAAAATATCTTAGAAACTTCACTAGCCGAACGACAAAACTTATACACAACAACACACAGACAGACAGCAACTAGTACTTTATTATTTTAAGTTCTCGTCTAGTCTAGATGGACTGGTAACCCGTAGTGCTCGCATGTCATGTGTGAGTCGACCTTCGACGTAATTGCGTAAATCGATGCGTGGCTAATGCGCTGAACGACTCGTCACTTGAATGTTGTTTAGATCTCGTGCTGAGCTAAAAAGAATTAATGAGGACTATGAGAAGACATAATATAAGGAGCCGCAACTTTAAAAAGTCAGCAGAGATTTAAGGGTAAGACGCAGAAACGCTCAGTTTCGCGTAAACTTACGCATTGTTCTGTCAAAATGACCTCAAAATGCACTGATTTTGATAGATGGAATTGCAAGTATCGTCGCTATATCTTTCCCCTATAAGTAGCCCTGAAAAAATTATGAAACATGACGAGTTATCATTATTAATGCGTGAACGTTATTTTTTATCCCACCATTTCTGTTCTATGCTGCTTTGAGGTGCCGCGGCCGTCACTACATGGAGCTTTTTATTTCAAGTAAAGATAAAGCGAGACCATCATGCCATTGCACGGTGCTTTACCATCAACGAATGAACGACGATGAGTCAGACAGAGGTAATAAACAACACCTTTTCACCCGTGACCTGTTCGAGTCTTTGGGCAAACAGGCGACACGTGTCTCTGGATGTAAAAAAATGAGCTTGAGTTGAGTCAGACAACCGCATGAATTAGTCTAGTATTTAGTAGTAGTTTGTTATAAATATTCTATTACTTACATAAGGAGAATATTTGAATTTGAATCTAAATGGGCACTTATTTTTTTTATGACTAGCTGCGCTCGCATGGAGATTCACATAGAAACCGTTCATTTTTCTGGCATAAAAAGTATCTTATTAGGTGACTAGCGACCCGCCCCTGCTCGCACGGTTTTTACGACTTTTCAAAACATCAATCATTATAAAGTAAGTATTATGTAGTTAAATATTAATGTATAATACACATAAACCTCCTGCAGGCTTAGCATGACGCTTTCTATGTCTACGAAGAATAGACATAGCTCTTTCTATACAAAGTGACATTTCGTTTCTCCATTTTTGACATCGCGCCGTAGAAATCCTTCTACAATCTGTCATTTTGTCTTTCGTTTCTAACGATCTTTGTCTAGGTCCTCTTTTATGTAGACTATTTCAGAAGAAAGTTTTCTATCTCAACTGTCAAAATTATACTGACAACTGACAGTTGTCTAAGGTAGTGAAGAGATTTTGTAATCGCCATCGCCATGCTAAAGACCGTAGAAAACTTCTTACTCGACGGCCACAAAGTATATACGGTTATCTACAAAATCATGATTTTACAGAAGAGCGTTTTGAACGCAAAACTGTGATAATTAATAGTAGAACAAAGCTATCTTCTCCTATTTTACATAAGGAAGTGGTTAAGGCTAATATTACCGAAATATTTTTTTTTGTTCCAAAATACGGTACTTCGACACTTTGAGAAAATTTGTTGTAGTAGTCTTTACATACGTAATATCTGCCTAGCTTTCCGAGTCACGGAAGGGTCTTGGTATGTAAAGATGGTCACCCATCCACAGACCAACCGCGGCAAGCGTAGCTTAACCTGATCGATCGACCTGTGCGGCTGTTATTATTTAGCCATGAATCCGAATTATGTAAGAGTGATTTTTGTAAAAAGTGCAGTTGACTCTTTCGACTTTGCTGCCGTCGTACTGTCTACACGAAACGTCATCTTTGTCTATTCTTCCGTCGACAAAACCCGTTTCTATGGTGGTCATGCTACGCGTGCTGTAATACATTCTCTTTATGATGCTAAAAATCGAGTCAAATCTGTTGCGTAGTTTAGAAGAACAACGCGGTTACAGAGCTCACACGAAAATAGACTTTTATTTGTAACTAGCTGTTCGGGTGAAATTCATATCTAAATATACCCATACCGTCTCTTACAGTAGTTTAAAAAAAAAACCTTTCATGCAAATCTTGTCCAGACGATAACAAAAACAAAAAAATCAGCCGAATAGGTCGAGCTGTTCTCATCAAGTGATAATCTTTCATACTGAGACTTTCATGCGGTAATTTATTATTAAATAAAAATCAATTGCCGATATGTTGAGATAATCGCGAATAGTGTAGCTTTTTTATGAGAGAAAGGTATTTAGTAATCCGATCAGTAGTTCATATCTATAATCAATTCTTATCCAATGCCAAGACTTTCAACGCTCTACCTCTCACTATACTACAGTTCCCGACAACATATTCTTATCAGAACAGTATATGTAAACAATACCAGTGAACGGTAACACACGGCGGCACATAATGTCAATAAGGATGTGTTGGAAGCGCGTCCCTATCGCCATGGGAAAGATAGAAATTGTGTCAGCTGCTTTTTCCTCCGAGTTGCGCAGCGATTGCGAGTCAACAAAGGAGATAGATTGGATTGGTTACTTTGTTCGTTGAATGTATGACGTTATGCGGTAACATTATTATAGGGATTTCTGGGACATGTATTCAGATATTGTACGCTTTTATATTTTCTGACGTGGCGATATTATCGACGACCATGCCCATAAAATCTATAGAAATATGCGTACGTTTATAACGTTAGGCACATTGGACAAACGAATTACACAAATTGTAATTGGAAAAAAAATCTCCCAAGTCGATAGACCATTTCAGTAAGCAAAGTTCAACGCGTAGTGTTTATGTGTAAGAAGCTGTAAAACATCAAACTAGTCTCTGCCGTTAGAAGACGTAATTGATTGCAAGAAAACTAGTAAATTCTTCTACTACTTAATCAAATAGTGCAATCTTTACTTCAAGGGTTGTATGTTGTATATGGTTCAAGGTCACCAAGTTGCATTTTTAAATAATTGAGCCTTTTCACTACCTGTTTCGTCAGCGCTAAAGGGGTAGGTACTAGGTAGTACTTAAGTGGGTCAAGGTCAATCGAATGCATTTTTAAAAAGGTATGAACAGTAACGTTACCTGTATTATAATGCTTTCTCCGCTGCACGCTTTGTTTAGGTTTCAGGGTTCAAGGCGAACCAGGTGCATTGAAAAAGAACAGCTTTCATTCCCCTCGGTATAAAACACATCTGTACCAATGTTTTAAACACGCTGCATAAAGACTTCGTGCAAAATATCTACGTTATCAACGTGGTGCAGACATTATTTCGCTATATGAATTGATTTGGTAAAAGAAAGATTCTACGCGATATTTATGAAAAAATACTGAGAATCTGAGATTACATAATTTCACTACGCGACATTTAAGTTCCACAACATTTTCAAACCAATAAAATCGTGATTAACAGCTTTTTCATTATTAGGTAGCTTTGGCCTTGGGAAGTACTTACTAAAACTATAAATACCATCTCACAAAAAAAATATGAAACAATTTGACGTTTTTATAGTCGCCGTGAACTCGACCTTAACAGTTGTGTGTGCCAAGTAATCGAATCGTTCTACAATTAAGAAAATGACCAATTCCCACGAAAGTTTTTCTCCGAATTTATCGTGACTTTTACACACGTTTAGATTAATCAGTCCAAGCTCTAAATGAATATATAGGTCAACAAATATTTGTACCAATGGCGGACGAAACGGTATAGAATGCGGACGCTTTAAAACTAGTTGAAGTAGTCGAACAAACTTTATATTCGTACCATTTTTAGTCAGGATGTCTAAATTCCGACCTAAAGTTGGGACAAATGGAATAACTGATTTAGGTGTATTTATTTTAGTGTTGGTTTGTTTTGTTGGGCGAAATGAAAAGAGTTTACCAAAAAACAAATAGTGAACTGAACTGGTTTAGTTTCGGGATCATTCGTTTTAAATGTCACAGAACTCACACACTTCTCCCTCTAGTGTCTTATTTGATAAATTATATTTATTTCTGTGAATTAGTTCAAAAAAACACTTTAACACGTCAAAAATAAATTATGTTTTAAAACTAAATGACGACGGTGTTTCCTATCTGAGCAGGCTCTATCATTTCGACCTACTTTCAAAACAGTATTTTCCCCATGAATGGTGCTCAATATTCTCTCACACACGAAACGTAGTAGGAATTCTTTGGTGCTTCACTATCGAAAATATAAAGTACTCTTTGAACGTTAAGTATTTTTATATAAAAGATCTGCCAGAGGCTCTTTGATGGTTTATACTGGCGATATTTTATCCCCCGCGGTCAAGACCGCCGTATCGCCGAGATTTTTCTCTTGTATCTCGTAAAGAACGCTGTCCTTGTATGTGAAATATTTAGCGAGCATGGAACTCGAATAAATTCAGGAAACTCGAGTTGCAATGGCAAAATGTGTATGGTAGACACACGATATGTTTGTTGGAAATTTTATTTACAACTTTAACATACATACATAAACTCACGTCTTCTTCCCATTTGGGTAGGCAGAAACTACAGAACGCCACCTCCTATGACCCTTACATACTCCTTTCAACTTAAACCCACTTTATACCCACATTTATATCAAACTAGCGGCCCGCCCGAGCTTCTCACGGGTGCAATGTTTTTTTTTTCCGATGTTCAGAAATTTTCTTTCATACGAACCTTTTCCTGGCAATACCGAACACAACAAAAAAGAATTATCCAATTTGGTGCAGCCGTTCGGAAGTTATGCGCGTACATACATTTCGGCGATCCATTTTTATTTTATGTATATATAGATAGAAGATAGATGTTGTATTAGATTGTGCTTACCAAGTGCCCATAGTAGTACCTACAGTAAATTGATAGACGTGTGTCTGTTCACATTAATTAATTAATAATAATATGTTATTTATACGAGCCTTTAATTAACCAGCAGCTCGTCTCATACACTATTGAATACTGTAAGACCGGCCACAGCACAGGTGCAAAGTGTTATTAATTAATTAATACTATATATTGTACATCGGGAATTTCACAGTAGCAGACCGGAGACTGGGTCTGTACCTTGTTGATGGCAATAGGCTCACCCCCGATTACATGGGGCTAAAACATAACAGGCGAAATGTGGGTGTTACTATGGGTACACCTCTGCCTAACGCTTCGGAGATTACAGGCGTGATATTATAATAAGGTACTATATTGTCTAAGGAGTATGGCGATTTACGACGAATACAATGATAATTATCTGAGATGAAAGTGAAAACGTGTCTATCGGCTGCATGCGCTTCAACGATTTGAATGAGAGCTGCCAAGTCGTATTTGGCACGTGCTATGTAATAACGGTAATTGGTATTTAATGAACGTAATAACGCAGCACTATGTGGGGGTGTGATATTACAATATAACTAGCAACCCGCCTATGCTTCGCACAGGTGGAATCTACTGATGTGGCGACATGTCAAAACATCGAGATTTCTGTACTATATATATTTAAATATAATATGTATTTGTTATACACATATACATTAATATTTACTCTTTGTTATTATTTATAAACAATTGATCAAAATCCGTTGCGTAGTTTAGAAGACACGCGGTCACACAGACAGACACGAAAACCGACTTTAATGAATGTATAATAAGGTATAGTATAGATGCAGTAATTTATGGCGATGACATCGCGCTTATGCAAAATCTATCTTTAGTAAAGTTTGGAATTGATCTTCGTTTTTTGGTTGAAATGGATGAAAATGTGTCGACCTCGTAGTTCCTCATACCTTAAGGTTGAATGACATTTACAAGTCATAAAGTGACGAGGCCTTTCTTTTAATATCAGGAATTCAGGACCCATGTGATAGTTATGAATATGATAGTTCAAATTTAGTGAAGTTTCAATTTACCGAGAGTTTTTGACAAAACTGCGTTAAAAGCAATAACGAGGTCGAGCCAATAGCTAAAATCATTATTCTCCTGCCGTTATCCCAATTTTCTTTTTGGTTTTCCTTCCACACTTCTCTATTAATAGTCATCTTCGGTAGTGACCCCCTTCCTAACATCATTCACACAGTCCATCCATCGTTTCTTTGGTCTTTCCCTACTCTTATAGACGTCGAAATTCATACTCAAAACTTGACCCCCTTCCTAACATCATTCACACAGTCCATCCATCGTTTCTTTGGTCTTTCTCTACTCTTATAGACGTCGAAATTCATACTCAAAACTTTTCTCGCGACATTTTTCTCCAAAACCAAAAGATAAGATAAATCGTCTAAATGTTTATTTATTTATTTAATACTTTAAGCACAAATGTACAGAGGCGGACTTAATGCCATAGGCATTTTCTACCAGTCAACCTTAGGGTGATGCAGAGACAAACAGTGACAAATGTTATTGTAAGTTATACTTTTTAAATTTAATTACAATGGAATCGGTGCAATACTTTCCAAGGAGACTTTCTCCTAATAATTGCGATAGATAGAGTGGAACAAAAATAATAAGTCCACCATTGACACGTAATAGGAGACTACTGTAGGTACTGTATATTGTAGACGGCTATCTTATCTTGACCCCATATTTATAGAGCGCGCGAACGCTCGTTAAATTGCACCTGTGTCTGTACAAACGAGACGTTTAATATTTATTGTGGAAAGGTCTAGTGGTAGTGACGTGTTTTTGTAACAAAACGACGCGTTAAATATTGTTATGGAAACTTGGGAACTCGTATTCCTTTATGTCTTAAAGCGTTGTCTCCCAGAGTTAGTATGCCAATTTATTTGTATTAATATGAGAAACAGAAACACACGCACACGACGAAATGTGGGTGTACTATAGCTACACCCACCCTCTGCCTAACCCTACGGGGAATACAGGCGAAGAAGCGTGTCAGAGAAATACTAGATGACATTAACATGTTTAAAATAAAAACTAGCTTTGTATTAGTTAAGGCGAGAAGAGCTGAAGATACTGCTAGGTTTGTATACAATAGTCTAGTGTCAGCATGAAACATTTGTGTTAGTTGTTATTTGAGGATTAGATTAGCTTCTTTAGGTACTCTACTCTCATGCCAGTTGCATCCCAGAGTCATTTCCACAACATAAATAGTAATAGACCTGCATGAATCGCATTAGACCAAGGCTGCCAATTTTGATGGTATGCCATAATTTTGGACCCGTGTCAGCCGGCGTGCCATCTAGTAAATAAAACTTGCCTGCAGTTATGGTAGAGCTATTAAAATGAAACAAAACTCATAGTTTGAATAAGCTAAAAAAAAACTTCGCACCATACCTTTGAAGAATTTCAGCTAATAACTTATCAATATTTGGTGACAAATCTGAGGTCGATAATGAAATCAAGTCTGAAAATATGTTTTATTGTTGACTAATTGAGAGTGGGTTCATAAGAAGCATAATATTTTTAGACTTGATTTCAAACTCCTGAAATATGTTCTCAAAAGACTATCAGTCCTCAAAAAACTGTCACCTGATAGCTTTTGGCGGACCAATTCAAATGCGTTGGCGAGTCACTTGGTAGCCCGTGGGTTGAGCTGCCTTGCATTAGACAAAACGACTCAGTAATGACTACGATGAACATAGCACGTACACCCGTACTAATTAATGCAATTATCACTTATAGGACTTCAAAGATAACAAAGATACAATGTATTATGCATCTACACAGAAATAAGATAACAAGCTCATAACAGTATTGACAGAATATAAACAAGGTTTATAATGAAAAACATAATGAATAATAACACGTTTTTTTATCGTCTGTGGTGAGCAATTGCTTCATTCATTATTTATTATCTTCGCGTTCGTACCTTGTACCTATAAGTTTATCTTTATTGGTGAGCTTGTGAACGAGGAGCTAGACCTGGTTCGCCAGGTGGCGGATTCATAACTGGACAAGCCTGTTTTCACAGGATGTGTGTCCGTGTAAAGAATGTGGGATTATGGAAATTGTATTTCTACACGTATTGTCGTTGAACAGTGAGGCATTTATGATATACTGAATATCGTAAAGCTTCTTTAATATTGCATACTAATCATGTTATTAAATAAAACCGATTACAGATGAAGTTTTGCTAAGTTCATTCAAACTCAAAGCATTTATTTCAAATAAACCATGTACAGGCACTTTTGAATTGTCAAAATTAAATAGTCGGTCAGTCATATCCGTCAGAAAGTTCAAGCTACTTGCCCATTCCAAAACGTAGATCTCTATGGAGAAGAACGGGCAAGAAATTCCATGGACACTGTACTTTTAAATCAAGATTTTACAAAATCCTGAGTACATTATTCTTATTGCTTCTATATGTGAGATATGTGAGATCAATGTAAAAAATAACACAAATTAATTTAAAATATAAGATTAAAAATAAGCCTTGGCAGTTAAGAGATGACCAGTCTCAAACGACGGCGCCCGTTCACGAATATGACATGTCATAAGTCATCTTCACTCATCTTTATTACGAACTAGGTTCTGCCCGCGACTTGACATGAGTGGTAGTCTATCTATAAATGAAACATACCCATGGCACTCGGTAATAACGTAGCTCAGTACTTCCAGAGATGACCTCCTATATCCAAACTTACAAACTATATCTCCTTATAGTATTAGTATAGACCTCTTAATAACATGACAAAATTACCATTCAAAGCTCTGACGTAACTGCAAACATTACCATCTTTAACCAACAACTATAAAAGAAATGTAGGCCCTCTAACTGCTAAGACAGGTTCAACTAAAGTCGGCCATTGCCATCTAATTTAAGAGGACCGGTCCAATCTAAACTAAAGCGCTCGAACCCTAACATTAAGACTGTGGGAAAGACTAGAAAGCTCGCCATCTAAAATACTGCCTGTCGAACGCACACTGTTTTACTACATGGTCTACAATGCTAGAGCACTTTAAGAACCTATTTATCTAAATGGGCTGTCACAATTTGTGATAAACAAGAACATAATAATTTTTTTTCTGGGATTAGTTTATAACTTGCTTCTAAAGGCCACTCACTATACATGGTGAGATCAATCTGAACAGACGGACCTGGGCCAAATTGGTCTGACCGAATTCGCGCACACAAACACGAAACAACCTAATCGTAGTCGCTCTATGACACCCAATACTGACTCACCTGCATTCGGTTAGACTTAACTCCACCATAGTAGGGAAAAGGCGGCATATGATGATGACACGAAACAATCTCATCAATTTAAAGTTAAGCAATTATTCGCTTCAGGGAGTGGTCGCTACGGCAATCATCGTATATGCAAATTGTGTAAACTTGAGGCGGTAACCGCCACACACGGTACGGACTTTAAAGAGGTCAGACGGGTCCTGAAGGTAGAAAAGCTGACCATGTGTAGCCTTTAGACTGGAGTAACAGAAGGAACTTGTTTTCGTTAATAGGGTAACTAATCTTTTAGCCGTGTTTTTTTATAGACGTTAATATGATTGATACAGGCGCCTTCCGTTATCATGGCGTAATGTGTCAATTACCAGTGATTGAACGCCTACATCTCTAATCTGTCTCGAATACGAGTTTAGTTTTTTTGTTCAAGTTATTATGTTGTAGAACGATTTGCAGTATAATTGAGGATAATAGGAGCCTCTTCAGAACCATTTATTATTCTGTCTTATTATGTAGAGAAGCACTTATCATAGATTTATCAAGACGTGATGGTATGACAATTTTGAAAGTTGACGGATTGCCTAATGTATAATCAGATTAAAATTACGTAAAGAACTTTGATAAAGCCATAGTATAAGAAGATACACGTGCCAAAGCGTTACTTACAAAACTTTTATTAATTGATTGCAGACTTTAATACCGTCGTGACCTAATTAGATAATAATTAATTAATGTTTCTTTAATCGTTTCAACGGACCAAGGGGATTGATTCCGAAACTGGGCTATTCACTGTTCAATAACCCATCAACCACTCGAAACTCCCATTCTTTAAGTTTTGAACGCAATAAGAGTTTATTTGAAGCTATAGAAGTGTAGACATTAGACGAGTATTGTCAATTTTCTATGTAAACTACGCATGTATCGAAATCTGACACAGGTAAGGCAAAAACGGAAGTCTCCGTCTTTTCTCTTATGCTGCGTGATTCGCGGTGGCGATCCCTACGCAACAAGATTACCACCACGACGTTCATTTTTTTTATGACTACTTTGGAGGTGTCTGACGCTCTTTCATACACTCAGGCTGCCGGCAGCCTAATCCCCTGTAGAGTAAACCAATCATAAGTTTACAAAGTTTCAACTAACCAGCGCTGCTCTTGTGATGTAGTCAGTCCGCGATCACCGCTCCATCGGCACACCGGCATTGACTTGACGCCGGCGTCGGCGCCACTGCGGACGCACACACGCACACACACACACTGGCACTGTCACTGGCACTATGCAGCCAACACTGGCACTCGCGCACCACACTGTATGGACACACGACACGACGTACGGCGGCGATGCCGTCCGAAACTTCACTGATCACTGCGTCCGAATGCTTTCACTGCACCTGTAACAAGTGATGAGGTGATGTTAGATTATATTCTGGTAAATGATTTGGGTCAACTGACAGTTGCGTCATATTACGAAGAAAGCATTGATAAAGTTGAAACTAATTGTTGTGGCCACAATGAAGAAGATAGTGCAGCTGTAGATGTCATTGCAGAAAAACAACTTTGTTGCCACAAAGTTGGTCTTGGTGTTCACTTACGACAGTGACATTTATTTTATAAACACTCGTGAGATTCAATAAAACAATCTACAAGATACTTCCCGCAATACAGTCTCAGATTGGACGACATTTTATCATATTGCATCACTAAAGTTCTTTCAGATGGTTCAACAACCCTTTGGTTCAGTAACCCCTTGCTTAAAAAAACTCATAGATAACAAAGACAAAACGCTTTTAAAAGAACTCCGACGTTTAACCTGTAATAACCGGTGCTTATAAAAGTAGTTTCATGCGTCACTTTATCTCCCTGGATTACAACAGGTTGCAAAGGGTCAAAGTTCGGTGACCCCTCTGAAAGAAGTTTGTGCTAATCTGGACAAACCTGTTCCATTGAATGGCTTTAACATAAACTTGAATAGCACAATACATCACCTGCAAAATTGTTTACAAAACTGAGATGAGGTAGTAAGTAGTTAAAAATTCCACCTTGGATGTAGGAAGTAAAGATAAATCTCGTCGTAAAAGGGTATAAAATGATACATAATATAACATTAGCTACATCTCGCGGTCTAAAGTCGTTATTTAGTTTTACGTGGCTACGTCTGGTCGTAGCGTCGACGTAATATTTTACGGACTATAAACGGACGGAACCACATTGTTGCTTTAGAGCTGGGGGGCATTACCTGCATTGTTTCCTTACAAACTAACACGTACGATACTATGGTATGAATGCAAGTATGTAAACATGGTAGGTAAGCGATTTTGTGTGCTATTGATGGTTCGCCGACAAACGGGCTAGAGGAAACGCTTTGTCATTAAAATAAGTCCTTTCAGATGTGCCGTCTTTAAAGATTATGTTGATACTTCTACTGTGCTGAGGGAACTGGTAGTTTTACATTAACCCCTTTATTTATAAACGTTTCTCAGAGTTAAGTAGTGATTATGGACTGTTCACCATACATTTTTGACGTTTAAACGTCACTTAAAACTTTAATCAACGTTTATAAATAAACCTCGAAGCATTAACAGGCCATATACGGTAATTTCAGTTACTCTTGTCAATGTATTAATTTACCACAGGAAAGTCATAAATACTAAACGACACACAGGAATGAAATATATATTTTAATTAAATATTTAGTTTCATTATCAACCTTCAGGCATACAAACGTTGACACGTCTAAACTTTCCAAATAAGGTGTCGCTCAATGAAGATTGGTATGTGAACCTTTGACAGTTATTACAATTGATATTTGGTTCACCAACAGAGTTCACTTACAAAATTAAAAACCTACGCTTCGTCAATTTCGAAATGGAGTGTCTATTTGAAGAGTAACATAAACAAAATTATTGATAAATACCAGTGCCATAAACAAACATAAATCAACCACAAACCACTAAATTAATCAGGTCAGAAAACCAATCAAAGAGATCACGTCCTCTATAATCCCTTTTAAACTTCGTACCAACTTCGCTTTGGAACTAAAAGTTGTGAGCGCGACTGCACAATCTTACAGAGCCGTTGTAACTTTATAAGCTGAAGTAATATGCTTAAACAGCATCCGTGTGTAGTCTACCATATGCAAACAAGTAAAAACTACTAGACTAAGCAGGTCAGACGAGCAAGCAAAGTAAGCAAACTGCAAACAGATCACCGATTCATATAATCCCTTGTGGAGTTCGCATCAACTTCGTCGCAACTAAAAGTTGTAGCGCGAGTGTACAGCTACAGAGACGTGTAGATCCGCGCCAAGTGTGCCGTAGTAATTTCCGTAAAAAGCATCTGTCGAGACGGGGAACAACTCGGCCGAACACTGCAGGCACAACTATACCAGAAACTTTTAATTGAAAGGAGCATTGACCGCGTCCAGTAAGACATGACAACTGCGACAAATCATTACGTATAATTAGTGAGAATTGGGATGATAAGAGCTGAATTATAGACTAAACAAACGTGGTATTACTACGTCGTGAGCACAGATATCTGAAAGTCATTTAATTGAATCATCGTATTACAAATAAACTCAGGTTATGAAATAAAGAATATGTCTGTCTGAAGCACATCGATCTAGATCACTTCGTATATTCATAGAATTGGCTCATTTGAAATTCCGAATTCAGCGTTGTCTAAACGCGTATCGGTTCCAGATGAAAATAAAATGGAATCTAGTGTAAAAGTTTAGAGTTTTATGGACTTTTTATTCAGTCTGATGTTATCTTCAATGAAAAGAGCTTTAGTAGCACTTATAAACGTAAATTGTAGTTTCGCGAACAATAGAAGCATTTCAGCATCTTCAATGCATTAGCATACAGGCACACAAGCATCGTACTATCCTTTGAAAAAACTGGGGCACAAAAGTAATTTTGAACGCCCATCTGAAAAACCGTTTTCTAAAAGAAATCGATATAAAAACTGACAGCGTCAGTTCCGTAGAAACTACTAATCCTACTTTTTATAGCAACTCATGTTAGCTGTAGTCATTAGTCGAACATGACAAGTCTCCGACAGGCGACAATGTTGATCAATCAGAAACCGTTCCGTATGGACAAACCTAGGCCATATGCGGGGAGTATTGCGTAGTAATTGTACGTTCCGTTACCAAGATTTCGACAGTTAAGTCTGTTAACTGTAAAAACATTTCGTTCAATTATAAAGATAAGTGCTATTGATAATGATATTGAGCTGTCAGTAAAGCCAGCTGGTTGAGTAATGGCGTCGGTTATTTTCCAATTTTACAATGAATCCGTCTGAGTGGTCACTTCTTTGTTAGATGCGATGATAATGTTACTTCCGTGTGTCGGTCGTAAGAGACTGGTTTTCTCAATTTCCGTATTGTAATCGTACTTTCAATTATCGCGATAATTGTTGCGTTTGATGTTACTTTCTTTTCTTGTCCGAATGGGTGTATAAAATAAAAATAATGTTTCTTTGTTACGATGTAACTGGAGTAAGATTGCGAGTGGTTTTATTTGAGCTCGCCGCCTTGTGGTTCAATTTACGTTTACTTTGAATCCATTTATAAGCTTTCACGTATCTTTGTAAAAACCGCATCGTGAGCGGGGGGGAGTTCTAAATGTTAGCCGACTTATTCCAAAGCAAAAGAAATCGGGAATGTAGTTCGAATTTAAAGTGAACTCAAAGCAGCCACTTTTAATTCCTTACGGCGTGCCTGCCGGTTCCGAGTGGGACGGTCGCATAAAGAACACCGCATACATCTCAAACTGTGGAATCCACTCCGGCCGAATTGCCGTTCCGACAGATAGATGTGTGCAATCCACATCGCTATCTGTTTAATTAACGTTCGGGAAACGTTTTCTTATCGACGAATGGCGATGGTTACTTGAAACCGATAAATTGTTATTGCACCTCGGGTCGTTGGACTATCGATTGCCGAGGTTGGCTCTGTGAACTTACTGTTCCAAGGAAACAACGGCGACTGGTTTTGGCAAGGCTTTCTCTGCGATTTACTGGTTACTTGTTAGGTATAAAGCCCAAATTATCTCGGGCGTTGGAATTTTCACTATTTCATAATTAATTAAAAGAAAACTTCAAGAGAACAATGCATCATTCTGCAGTGTTGCCAAACCAGCAAGAAGACGAGATGCCAAATAATAAATAACTTGAATAATATTGTCAGTACTAAACTCGAAACCCAAAGTATAAGTAAATTAAACAAGACAAACCCCAAACAAATGGTCCACTGAGCAGTGCCAAAGCTCTAATTCACAACGCTTTCAAAATCGATCATTTTAAACGAACCCAGTTCCCCATACACGTCAAATAGAACCCCTTTCACCGCCAACACAGGATATTATAGGACCGCTTTGTCCGACCGCAAAACTAGTCGCCGATATTATCAGATGAGAGAGACACAGACCCATTTCCGAAGTAGACACACTGGTTCACCGTGTACAAAACTGATAGCATTTCGAGGGTACACCGTACGCCTCAGTTCGTTAATTGGAAAGCGATGTTTAATTACAGATATCTGTGTTCTTCCTTCCGAGGGTAGTTGCACAAACATGATAATTTACTGGCAGACGATAATCTTTGACAAGCGATCCCTTTGAGACGGTATTGATTGCTTCGCTCCCAGGAGTAATGTAGGCGGATAAGACAATGCCCAATTACCATTTGATTAATTACGCTAGACAAGCCTACGTGCTGGGGTTTTATTGATTCTCTACACGATAGGTGATTGGACTGTACTCATGAAAATGTACGCTTTTTCTTGGAAATTCGCGCATAATGTTAATGTACAAACATCGTAGTAATTATGTACGTTAATGGAATTGTAACCAAATGAAACGATTTCATGGAAATCCTTAATTACATTATAAAATATCGTAGACCGAATGTTCGTTCTGAACTACATGCTTTAATGGGTACAATCATCCTCCACTTTTGGCCACGGGCAGTTTACAATTAAACGAATTATACACTGCACAATATTCCAAAAATTGTTCGCAATATAGGTCCCTCTTTGGACGATCGCTTCGACAAATCTGGTTCAATCAAATCCTCGGAATCAGCACAAGGCTCCATTGAAACAAAAACATGACAGACCAAAAGTAGGACAAACTAGCGTCTAAAACAGAAAAAGTTTGTCTTGTAGGTAATCAAGAGTGACAACTTCCAAAATGTTTTGCTGTTCAACCAAGAGTTTTGTAGATTTCGAATCTACACGCAGACTAACTTTTAGTTATGATTAAATACGTTTTTTTTCTTGGTGCCGAAAACCATATTATCTAATAAAGTTGAAGAGTTTGTTTGTTTGTTTGAACGCGCTAATCTCTGAAACTACGAGGATTTTAAACATTTCTATTGCACTTGATAGCGCTATTCTTGAGAAAGTCTATATGCTATTTAAGATGACGCTACGACCCTTAAGCAGACGAGCAACAAGCAAAAAGTCAGAAAGAACGCTAAGCGAAAACGAAGTAAAAGCGCGGGAGGGTGTAGCCAAGAAATTTCACGCGGACGAAGTCGCGGGCAGAAGCTAGTCCGTGAATAAGATTCGGAATGCACAAACGAGATCTTACAAACTCCGCCACATCAATATTCCGTACAACATCAAGCTCACAAACCGAACACACACAAAATACTTTGATTACTGATCCAAACAGTTTTATCAGTTTCATGTAACACACCTTCTTTGATGAATGGAACATAATTTCTCACGATAGAAGATTAGACTGCGAGTCTGCGACCTATTTCCGAACTTCCATCCAAATTTCATTCCATCACGGTAGGAGGATACAAGACGGATCAATTTGAATATTCAACGGTTAGCGAACAAGAGTTTGATAGTCTGCAAGCTTTCTGCTATAGACCAAGCAAAGATACAGGCAAACTTTCGCCTTAGCTTGTTAGTGGGTGCAGACGAGGTAATTTTACACAGTTTGGCAGTTTGCGGCGTGCATTCTTGATATTAATGAAGTTAGATATTGATTCATTGAGTTTGATTGTGTAAAGTTGGGATAGTTTTGTTTATTGTGCTTACTTTGAATCATACCTACCCTATAAGTCGATTCCTGTCTGTTATGTGACACTTCTTTTGAGAAATATCTTGTAAGAAACGGAATTCAATTACATAACATACATAATCAGCCTATATTGTTCCCACTGCTGGGACACAGGCCTCCTCTCAGTGAGAGGGAGTGGGCCACAATCCACCACGCGGGCCCAGTGCGGGTTGACAGATGTCACATGTCTTCGAATTTTTGGTTCTAGGACATGCCGGTTTCCTCACGATGTTTTCCTTCACCGTTTTGAGAGCAGTTGTTATGAAATAATTTACACAAGTAAAGCGCCTGTCTGGATTCGAACCTACGACCTACAATTACTAATACGAATTCAATTACGTTATGCATAAATACACTTGCGTGCAATAAAACTGACCCACCCCATGCTCTTCGATTTGAAACAATATATTCATGAAGTTTTACTAACAATAACCTAATATTGTATTTTAAAACCTTTCTGACAGTATGTAGATTATATTAGTGAAAGAATTATCAAAACAGATTCATTAGTTTTTGAGAAAATCTCGAAATTATAAATATGGGGTTGAATAAAGAAGCTCAATTTTTTTTGAAGCCCGTTAAAAAAATCAAGTTCAATTTTGATTAAACAAACAGAAATACACAAAATTTAAAGTTTGTTAATTTCATTGACAAAAAAAGTCACACACTTTTTCCGAGCAAAAGTGAGTAATGGGGACATCTGAAGAATCGAGTCGATCTTATCAAGAATATTGCTTTGAACAAAATTATAGTGTATGTTTAAATAAACTGTACCTTACCTACCTTCACATAGTATAAAATAATAAATTATATTCATTACGATTTTTGTGATATCGTGTCTCAAATGGAGAGCATGGGGTGGGCCAATTTTTTTGCACGCAAGTGTATAAACAATTAGTTAAATACTTGTAAGTTGAAAGAACAATTGAAAGTTACGTCGATTGATGTTGTTTCAGTTTAAGTCTTTGGAGTGATTGTATTGTATCAAAGTAAACAAAATTTTGTAAAGAGAGAAACCCAAAAATGCTTTAAAGATATCAAAACAAAATGAAAAAAAAAACTTTTTTTCCTTTGACGAGCCGAACAAGAAAAAGTTTGAACAATACGAATTAATTACAATAATCATTCATAATGAACAAAAAACTCGAAACAAAACTGAAGTACCGCCAACTTTTCGTTTACCGAGACGTAACAAGAAAAAAGTTGTTTACTCGCTTGTTTGTGTAGGTCCGAAAGTCTCAAAACTTGGGGGGTAGTCGGACCAAAAGTCGACACGCGGGGCGATAACATTATTTCCCCTTTACATTTACCATTCGCCTCCTCGAGTTGAAACGGTAGTTCGATAGTTACACAGCGACCGACTAAGTTGAACTAGACTATGAATAAAAAAATGTGCTAGAAGCGTCAATACACGTGCGTTTTTTGTTAACTTTTTTCATTGCGTAAAACCCGATAGATCTTTTCGTTTTTGTGCTCAAGATCGTATCAAATAAACACTAATTCGTTTATAAGATTAAAGGACACAGGAAAAAAATAATTACCAATTAATGTTTAAGAAGATCTAAAAATAAATTCGTGTTGTGAAACACCATTTTTTTGGGAGTTCTAACGAGTTGTTGAGTTTAAACGACCATGTGATTCCTGCTATAGAACCTGCCAACTCATTTCTTTCGGAAAAGTGAATGGACTGTAAAAACTAGAAACAGTTCCAAGTCCAACAGCAGATTTACAGGCTGATGATAATGATGATGAGAACTGAAACAATTTTCATTCAAAACGCAGTTCCTTCCTAAACAAATAACCACGAACAACCACTCAATACCAACAAAGCAATGAACCATGTATCTCATCCAGCAACACAACATCACAGAATCTAGTTTGCCGAGTACGGGGCGGGCGAACTTGCAAACTGCGCAGACTGTAGGGCGGTGGGGAGGCGAGAGAGAACAAACTCGCCCGAGTAAACTTTCTCCTCGAGGCCAACGGGTAACTTGTGACGTGTCATAATCTTACTGCTACTTCCATACTGCGTCCGCTGCACGGAGATAGTGGAAAAACTGGGCATTTCCATCTCTGAATGTTGCGATGTTGTTATTAAGTATTTCAGCTTTGTTTTGTTGTTGCATTTTTGTTAGTTTAAAGTTGGACTTTTTGAACTGCCGTTTCATGTAAAGTCAACCGAACTTCAGTAGTAACAATTTAAAGACAGCACAAGACGTAGCAAACCAGTAAACGCTTTTCTTAGTGCAAGTGTTAAAACTAATGTACGATTGACACACATCAATGACATGACCGAACTTAGCAGGACTAATATAATAAAAGTACGAACAACTACGTAAAAGAAGCTAACACGCCTTAATACAAACTATTACAAACCTAAGTAAAAACCAATCGCTTGTACAGCTGATGGCAGTGTTACGCTCAATCGGCCCTCAACAGGGACATTGAAGCGACTTTTTTATCAGGAACCGATTGAGTAGGTGCTCCAATGGCACCCGGAAGAGCTCTTAGATTTGGCTCCGATCCAGAAACACTTAAACCCTAGATAGAAGTGAGACCATGGATAAAACTAGACCAGATTAAGTCCACAACGACTGAGGGACGTATAACTTGGTTAATTGGCTTAGTAGAGATCCTTCTTTAATTAGCATTGTCCTTGTTATCGATACGAGTTAATGCCTCGACGATCCTCTTGATAGAAATGTCAAATGTACAGTTGAGTGGAATCAAAGACATATTGGAAATACAATATTGAGAATTGAGTTGAAGCTAAAGGTACATAGATCCACATTGTATATATCTTACTCGGTCTCGAGTACGGATATTGATTTAAGCTCGGTTTCGTCGTTTCCCGTTCTGAACGGATGTTTCGATTTTATTTTGTACCTTCTCAAAATCTAAGGTGTATAGTAAACATCCAAGAAACTTTTTAAATGCTCAGCTTTCTATAACTGCTTGGAGAAACTATTGGAGAATCGCAAATACATTTCACATCTGTAACAAATTGTAGTTCGCAACTCCTCAAGACGGTTTAACTTTCATGTGTTCTTACAAGGAAGGAAGCGGGCAATAAATTCTCTATATTCTTGTTAGCCGTATGAATGGTGACATCAGTCGTGTCACACGTTCATATTATGTGCATGTGCCGCTCGATAATGCGACTGAATAAAAAGCCCAGTCATTCCAGATAGTGTATGATTCACGGTGCGATTATGCTAATTCTGATCTCAAATGGCTTCAATGGGTCTTTTATGTCTGTGAAGTTCATGTGAAGAATGGGGTGATTTGGAGAAACTTGAACACAATATTATGTTAGGACCTTTGGGTATTATGCTTCGATATTATACTCATTGACAGCAAGTTTTCCGGACCAATGATTCAAATAACAGAATCGTGAACATTGGACTTAATGAATGGTACTTATCATTTACATTTTGCCCGCTCCAACGCTTGTCCATCCATGTGTAAGTAAGGTTATATTTTTCTCGACTATACAATACACCACCTCGAGTTTTGAACAAGGAAAACAAAATCCTGAAGCTCCGATAGCTCTACGATAAGCTCAAACCAGCAGGCGTTCACACTTCTAAGGTTTGAAGTATGGGACAACAACTTTCGACGATACATACCGTACCTATAGACAATCAAATAATAGCACAAACATAAGCATAGCATACATGTACCTGTTCTCATAACATCGAAGTCGGAGTCCCGTGAGGAAAATTCGACATAATTCGTACAAATTAGACAACAATCCTCGTTTAAAGGCATTAAGAGAAGAGAGAGCTTCACAAAGTTATAATGAAATTCACGAGCAATAAAACTTCCCTTTTGACTAACCCCTAGATATACATTTGAGAGCAGGGTTGTCGCTTGATAAAATATATCGCTAATTTACTTAACCAGAATTAAGTTATATGTTAAAATGTAGATTGAAATTGTAATAAGACACCTAAATTAGACACCCACATTAAGACGCAAACGACATCGACCAAAAATATTGACAAAAAGGACATTGCATAATAAAGAATCTACAGCAGCCAAAACTCATGAATTTGCACATTCGACATGAACCATGGCAACAAACAAAAACAAATCTCACAAAAGAGAAGTATTATGTATTGTCCAGCATCCCTGAATCTGCGTCGAGTTATGAAACGGGAGCGGGGCGACCAGACGAGTGCCAAACTTAGACAAAGAGAGACTAACTTCCATTAAATCTTTTGCAACAAAGTTTACCGTCCCCGCTGACTCTTGTATGTACCCTACCTATCTATGTACTTACTAATAACATATAATACAGCAATTTCGTGAACTTTCCAGTAGTTAAGAACAAGTTTCTCATAAGGTTTCTAACGAACTTCGTGTGTTTTCATATGTATTATTTAGTAGCTTAAATCTGTAGATAACTATAAAGTAACCCCTTTGGACATTATTAGGTATTATGCTGTCACGAAAGGTTATATTATTGCCAATTTCGATATCTAAATTGGAACAGTAAAGGGTTAAATGGTTTAACATTTGCATATTTCAGCGGCCATTTCCGTCCGCATCCTGAATCATTGGTACTGTTAATAAGTAATTGGTAGGACTAGTTCCCCCGGAATTCGTGGAAAGTATGTATGTAGTGCAGACATTGTCCAATTAATTTTACTGACCAATTATTTGGTTGGCTGAGATTAATATAAATTGACACCTAAATTGTTAACGAAAGTTTGTACTGAACGTGATCAATTTTGTTTCATACCAAGTGATCGCAAGTTATGCATTCATTTTTACGAAGAAAGATGATGAGTTCTAAATACTCTGTGGCATTAACAAAGAATATATATAACCGATGTTAGAAAACGTCGTATCCCGCATAATGTATACGAGAATTAAAATTATGTAATTCAATGTATATGCTGTTGATAAAATGCGATAAGGCGGATGATTGGATAACTGTTCGCCTAGAAGGCGCTTCAATATAAAGTATTTATCTATATACACTTATGACGCACATAAAACAATAAGGAAAATACGGGGAGCCCCTTGAATATTAGCAGTCACGTACGATCGTCGGCAAGCGGCAACCAATAAGCGTTATTAAAATATTGATTTTGCATGTCCTTAAGAAAATGTATATGAATTAAATGCCAAGGCAAACTAATGTACGCGGTGCAATTTAATGCTTCAGAAATCATTCATAGTAAGTGTACTAGTACTATTTATATTGACTTGTTGAGTAACACAGAAATGTATTAGCCATTAGGTAGGTAACTACGTCCGTTTGAGTATGTGAGGAATTTAGATGAGGTCATTTGACATGTCCCCATGGATGGTATTCAAATTAGCGAACTACCCACTTCGCAGCCTAGTGTTTTCAATCCCACAACAATTATAATTTCTACACTTCCAATACTTGACCCGTAAACTTCATGAATATTTCACTTTACAAACAGAGAAACAGCACAACCAAAACACGTATGTGTATAGCAAACCCTGCATACAAATTCAGTGCAAAGACTTAGCCGTAGTAGGAACGGGGCGGGGGTAGTCCGGGGTTGAAATTTGGCCAAAACTAAAGTAGTTTAAGTTAGTTAAAACTGTTGGATACGTGTACCATGTTTTTGACGGATTACTTGTTCGCTGGAGTTTCATAAAGTCGACTTGGAGCCGGCGAAGTTGGTCAGTTGACGGTGTAGTAAAACTGTGTATGTGTATTCTTTGTGGCTTGCTATTACAGTTTTTGTGTGTTGATTGTGTTCAATTAAAGGTAAATGACTATCAAAGTACAGAAATGTACGGAAAAGGGAGAGGGGAGTTTTCCCTGTTGTGGGGCAATATAGGATAGCATAATAGAAAGATCTCCTATTTGTGTAGTATTGTGAAAAATGCTTCGAATGAACCGTTTCATCTTTTTGCAATATATTTAGTTCGTTGCGACTAAAAACCACCTATCTCTTTGCAATCTATTTGGTTCATTGCGTCTAAAAACCACCTGGTTTCGAACGAGAGAAAAAAAAATTGTTTTCAACTAAATATTCCGTGGAGAAATGTGTGGTTATTTCAAATTATTTCATTACATTTTCACTCCACCAAAATATAGACCAGTACAAACTCATGAATGGTTCATGAAATGTTAACAAAAGCTTTTCATAAAAGGAGAACAACCATTTACTGCTACACACAATTACTTGAACAATACACAACAAATCGTCGAAACGAGTTCAATACTCTGCGTACACGTTCCGAATGAGAAGTACAGCGTATCTATTATTACGTCGTTTGTACTAGCGAAGCAAGCACTACTTCAGATAGCTAGGAGCGACCAACTGTCTGCCTCGGTTATCATACCACATGTTACAAGATGGGGCGAATTATTGGAATGGCTTATCGATATAGAGCTTAGTTTCTACCTGTGTAAAGCTCTGGTTTCTTAAGAAAGCTGTGAACGGTAACACAATAACAACTGCATAAATACAGAGCGATTTTGACAATTTAAATGGGAAACATGAAATATTGGTGAAAATTACAGATTTTCAAGACGGCCGTTATAATATGTCGGAACTGCTTTCCTAAGAAACCAAAGCTTTAGAATACATAAGGACTGACATCTAGTTTTGCATGTACTAGAGCTAGACCAATATCTATAGGTACCTACACCAGACCTATTTGACTTGGATGAAGACCATAAATATTTTTGGGCGAAATCGCGAACGTACGAAATACAGGAAAAAACAATTTGGGATCGTGCGTTAGAATATATATTTCATATGAATCTATGATATTTGAACACATTGACGCCTGATTGATGGTTGACGGTTTTCCATTACAAATAAAACCATTCAAGACATCGCTTCTAAAAAGCACACCTTTAACATTCAGCTAACATTTAACACGCGACAAAACTGCACAACACGAATGAATAGTTTGCACAAACTTCAGCAACTTTGATTAATGAATTCGAAATATTTTCCATGAATTTATGCTGTGCAGTGCAGTTTCCTAGTAAATTTACTTTTTTTGCTTGGATGTGAGTCAAAATTGGGATCTAGTTGTTTTTCCTTTTTGATTTATTTCGGGGAAGTGTTGCGTGCTCGCTGTACAAAGTTTTATTGCCACTCAAGTTCCTAAACGGTTGTTTTCGTGTCAACTTTGACAACAATAGTCATGGGTATCTCGATAAATTTTTGAAAGTTGACGAATAAAAAGATAATTACGGTAAAAAGTGGTGAAACAATCGTTGTATTTGTGCGAGTCGAGTCGGGTACAGTAATTTGTCGTGTAAAGTGGGACAGGGCGCTGGGCGATTCGAGCGGTGGCGTGGCGAGCGGTGAGCGTTCGATCGCGGGGACGCGCTGAGGTCGTTCACCCCGCACGCTCGGACCCGACGGCCACGTTGCCGGTTGCACTGCATTTTAAACGCGCTTCATTACTTTCCGATCTGTACGGCCGTTTAAGTGGTAGCTGATCAATAATGGTATTGTTATCATTATCACTTTGACTCGCCAGACTCGCCACCCACTATTGTAGTCAAGTAGGTATGTATTTGATAAAGCGCTTGTGTAAGGCATGTTACGAGCGAATTATCATATTAACGACCTTTGTAGTCGGTTATTCCACCTATATTTTAGCGCGTAGCCAGCAGAAATAGCACGTTTAAAGTATGATTAAAAAATAGCCATCTATTTTAAAATGTGCGCAAAATATCATATATTTTTAGCTTGAAAAAACGAACCTGTGAAAAACTGGAAATTCTTGATAAAATTAAAATTCTGTGCAAAAGGTACGTGTACACGAGCGACTTTGATAAACTATTCATGCGTAACTTTCATCTGTACAAATACGTTTTACGCGTGTTACATTCACGTAATAACCTGTGATAAAAACCGTTCGCAAACGATTTTTCCTCATGGTCTGTTTGCACGTGGAGCCAATTATTGTGGAGGATTTAATTGTAAGGCAGACGAGTGGAAGCTTTACGGAGATAGGAAAATTAATGTTTGCGTAACTACGTCCTACGTAAAAGGGGGGGGGAGTGGGGACACGGCTCAATATTCACGTGGATGACTCGGAAAGTTGATGCGATAAGATGGAAAACGTCTGTAGCGTCTTACAAATTAAGATGCGTGTACTGTTGAATAAAATTATTTATCAAACATTTTTAGAAATATTCTAATTATAACAGATATTATTTGCACACCTGTTGTTCAGTTAGGATATGGTTTAAATAACTTTTGTTATATGTATCACCTCATGTATTGTATTACCCATATTCAAGCCAATAAATGATTTAAAATTACGGAGCAGTTTTACATATAAAACACAAAGCAAAACGATCCTAATAACCGCCGCTAGAAATTCGATCAATTCCCACTCTGTCTATTATCGAGCACAGATAGCAGAACAGCACATTTAATACATAAAGGCTCCACAAACCCATTGATTTTGTAAACAATAGGTAATAATGAAAAGCGGGTCAGAGTCAGACAGGTGGGCGACGGGGTGATCTCTTCCCCATCGATGCCCCAAAGAACGCACGTGTACTCTGCGCCCTATTCCAACTCCCGATTACTTGAATGAACTGATATACGTTTTCATTAACTTATGTTTGATTTGTATTATAGTATATGCGTTGAATGATTTACCATCATGATTTGCATATTATCTATACTAATAATAAATCTGAAGAGTTTGTTTGTTTGAACGCGCTAATCTCTAAAACTACCAGTCGGATGTTTTTTTTTTGCATTTGATTGTCCAATTTTTGAGGAAGACTATAGGCCTACTTAACATCACGCTACGTTCATTAGGAGCCGAACAAAAAAAAAAAACACTAAGCGAAAACGAAGTAGGTAATAGCGACGGCAGGCAATGCGATACTACGGGGTGGGTCGGGGAACAAAAATTCGCGCGGACGATCTTGCGGGCAGACGCTAGTTTTATCAACAAAATTGTAGCTGATTGTATGCTCTTGAATGTTAATTTATCAATGTACAAGTTGGACTATGGTGTTACGCACATGTTATTGTCATAGGTCTACTTGACATTCTAAACATGCTCATAGAAAGGCGACTATGCGTACAATTACAGTTACAAGCAACTACTTGTCATGCGTAAAACATTTAAGATCATCTGAATCAACAGCGCAAAAACCGAAATGAGTTTCTGGCTAGCAACAACACCTCCCAATATTCGGTCTGTACAATAAATAACACTGCATATACCTTGCTACTTAAATAACGTGTCCAATTTTACGCAATCAATGAGTCAATTGGAAATACGTTCGTTCGTACGTGCCTATCGATGGCCGCTGGCCCCGTTCGAAAGCCTTTGTGATGGCGTAAAACTTTTTTACTTTTCAGACTCGCGCGTGAAAGCAGCCGACCTGTTATTAAGGGTCCACTAACGCAGAGATGAATGGACCGGAAGGCCACGTGCAAAAAATCTACCAATAGAAACGGTTAATCGATTTTAAACCGCTAACACTTTTTCACTCGGCTTGCTATGCGTTTTTTTGAGACGTTCTTTGGTAACTATCGTAATGTAACTGGTCAGTAGGTTTGATATTAAATTATCAACTAAATGATGTATGACTGGCGTTAAAGAAAAAGATTTTCATATCATTTAGCTACAACCAAAACAAGTTTAATCCCATTACGAAGAAAAATTTACATCTATCTCAACCAAAATACCAACTAAACTAAGATTAACATTTAAAACGTCAAAATAATATGCAAAACGGAACTCAGAACCACGAAAAAAATAACATTAATTTATATTCCGCATCCGTATCTCTGTACGTACAGCGCGAGCTGACACGGTCTCGTGCGTTTTTTTTTCCGTGCCGTGTTGCGGCCAAACCAAACAAAACGAAGGCAGTGAATCCGGTGATGCCGTCCGCACGTTGGACAAAGGAGGCACTAGGCAACGCTCCGCCATTGTTTGAAATTGACCAATTTTTTGTATCGCCGATTAGAGATAAATTCTGTGCTTCTGTGTTCTATCTAATGGCACAATAAATTCGTGGCTAACAATTGCGCTGTATATTGATGGGGTTGTAGGATAAATAGAGATAGCGTCCCTTTGTTCATTCCATAAGAGGAGAGATACGCAAGAGTTACTATCAAACGTTTATTGTAGGAAATCTATATATATAAAAGGAGAACTGACTGACTGACATATCAACGCACAGCCCAAACCGCTGGGTCTAGAGATTCCAAACTTGGCATGTAGGTTCCTTATGAGGTCTAGGGGTGCACTAAGAAAGGGTTTTTCGAAATTCCACCCCTAAGAGGGTGAATGGGGGGGAGGGTGAAATTTCACGCGGACGAAGTCGCGGGCAGAAGCTAGTCCTACTATAAACATAGGCAAAACTAACCGTAAACTTTGAATTGAGTAAATTAAATCATTTTCAACAGTTCGTACCATCTAACAAGGTGATCATTATGCTAATAGCTTCGATGCAACGCCCATCTTTCTAATCAATAAAATGGATATCTATTGATAAAATTGCTTTTAGACCTCGTTAAACCACAATGGCCACAATTTACACGTCTATTACGAATTAAAGGCCATTCTCAAGTCTATTTATACAGAATATTAGCCATAAACGACACAATACCTTCGAAGTAGTCCTGTTTTGCTAGTTGTACTAGCTTTTTGCACTAATTGCCAATGTTTACTACATAAAAGGCGTTGTAATGACATGCCTGAGAATCTTTTGTCTTCATGTATAATTCTCACGTTTGTTATAGATCGCAGCGTGCAGCAAATTTAAGTGTACCGATATAGTTGCAGTTATAATAAAAGTTAAATCTTGTTATGTTCGGTGTAAGGTTCCGAATTGGATGCTAATGAATTTTAACCGGCACGAAAGCGTGCGTGTAAGCAGAATTCGTTGGAAACGTATTTTTTAAAGGGGTATATATTGTTATAGAAATGGCTACGCGGACATGAATGCTGGCTCAGCTTATGGCGGGCGTAAACAGTTATGGCCCTATCGGTTGCAAGGCCGGTTTTAGGGCGCATGTACACGTTCAATCTTATGGCTGGTGGCGTCACATCAATATTACGTTATTGCACTCGTGGGTGCGATCTAGTTTGGACGCAGCGCTGCTCGTAAAAAGTGTAACTGTCTTTGTTTCTATGCAGGCGAATGGAAAATTTTAGACAAAATACGTGTTGTTAACACAGTTGGGAAATAGGTAGAACGAGTCAACACTGATACATTAATATTGTGACGAAATATTATAATGCTTCACATTTCCGAACAATCAATAACTGCAACCGATTAAATTTTAATCGAGCGAGCTGCAGAGAAAATGTCAACCTAAATGGATTTAGATTGCTTTGGAATTGCATTGGGTCAAAGAGTAATCAGAACCTGTTAGCTATTATAGAGATTAATGTGAAGTTGCAACATCCATATTTCGCATTTCCAGTTATTTGCCATTTCGTACCTAGGTATTTCTGCTGAACCTTCGTCTGTAAACTACAAAGTACAAAGTTTTATTGCGGAAGGCAGCCATTCACCTATTTCGTCCAACTTTACTGGCATCAGTTTAAAATGGGCGTGTGTAAGTGTCCTAAGGAGAGTTTCATGCCCGCGGGCTGTATCAGCATTCCTCCCGAGCGAGCTAAGCGGAAGCGGGCGGGCTGTCTTTCAATATTATTATTGCTTGGAAACTGACTGCGTTCGAGCCGCACTATGAATAGCTGAACGATTTGCAACACAGCTGAAATATGGGTAAAATGTACCGCCGTTATGCGGACTGCGCGTTTTTATTGATAGTTTGCAATAATGTACGTCCGAGCTGGAAGAAATGTTATTTTAGTTTAACATAACAAGTATTACCTCCATTGTTACAACGAAGCATATTTCTAACGTATTTTCCGTGAAAGGAGAAAGGTTTTCTTTTTCAACGTCAGTAATTTGTAAAGTGTTGCGTATAGGAGCGTTTTTCATGATAATAAAGACAAGTGGGCGACACGGGAAGCCTTCTAAAGGCGCTCGATCAACCACGCTTTCTCTTTGAAAGTACGAAATAATCACTTTCTAGTTGACAACGTATTTGAGTTACACAAGTTGGTATCGCACTTTCGTAAATTGCCGTTTAAGATTACAGGTATCAGTAAACGGTTTAGGCGTAAATACTGTTTAAACACTTGAATTAACTTTAGAGCCGCGTGTATATGCGTTATTTGCGACTTGTCTCCGGTCATTTACCTCGGACCTGCTTTTTGTTAGTTTATTAAAACTGTAAAAATATTAAGACTGATACTAATTACGTCATTCGTTACTGGAGCTAACAAGAGTACCTTTTTCCTGTCGGAGAAACTTTGTCGACCCCGATTCAATGAAGCGTCTGCGTTTCCGTGCAAAGGTCATGATCACGGGCACCACGAAATAGCGTAGGTAGGAGTATCGTGTAGAAGCAATTATATCATCTTATTTCTGACTATGAAGTTCTTTATACGCAATTTGGATGCATAGTAGAGGTGCAATAGTTGTGTATTGATTTATTGTTCCGACAGAGATTTGTGTGTTTTCTAGTTGCTATGAACTATTTGTAAGACCAATTTCAGTACGAAACAAGTTATTTTGCATTATAATTTCGCATACAATAAAATTCTATTACTAGAACACGTAGGTTCTGTAGACGGCCGGCGGCGTCTGCGCTCCTTCCATTCATCACTCGCCTGTATCAACATTGTATCAGGGGTTCATAGTCCATGATCTCATTTCATACACACACATATTTACATAATGTAGCTGTGATTGTGACACACACACACACATTGCCGGTAAATCACGTGGTATAAGTGGCGTGAATTATTATACAAGGCGCATTTAATCACTGGGAGTGTGTGAGTGAGTGAACTTGTGTGGAAGATCAAAGGAGGCTAGTTAACGTACTTGCAGAATGTGATGTGGGTTTTTATTGGAGTGTGAATAAAAGGCACGCTAGATGGTTCAATGATAAACACTAAGCTAACACTGCTCCCTGCGCAATTCTTTAAAATGTTTCCCCTAAAAGATACACATTCCACTACTATACTACACATACATTCTGATACTTGTCATAGTAATCTGTGGAAACTGTTTCTGGATTGTGTTAAACTAATTTTTATACTTATGTTTGTTATTGCATCTGTTTGTTTCCCAAATAAAATAAAATAAAACGTATGAGGTGCAATAAGCTACGTAAGATTACCGAGAACCGAATCAATCACTGCTGCTCTATTTTAACCCCTTAAAACTTTGAAAAGTTAGCCCAGTTTTCTACAAGAAAAACCATTAAATTCTAGTGTCATACTCATGGACTAACGAGAACTACTGAGTGCAAAATTTGCATTAACAGCATGAACACCATCAAATTACACACCAACGCGCAGTGGTAGACCGCGAAATTCAAATTTTCTTACGTTTTTTGCAATTTGCAGGCCAGTGTCAGGTTGTATCTTGATCATAATTTGATTCGCGACAATAACAGGTACGTATTTATAGAATTATAATCATTAGATTCATTAATACATCTTTCTAAGTTAGATTTGTACCACTAAGCAGTTTTCCATAAGAGATTTGTTGTCGTGGTACAAATCTGACTTAGAAAGATGTATTAATGATTCGAATGATTATAATTCAGTAACTACGTACCTGTTATAGTCGCGAATCAACTTTTGATCAAAATACAACCTGACACTGATTTGAAAATTGCGAAAAACGTAAGAAAATTTGAATTTCGCGGGCTACCCTGGCACTTCCCCCTTAAGAGGTTTATTCTTTAAATATCAATTTCACCACAGATCTAAACCAGTTATACCCTCAATAAAACACCAACAATCAGCATAATATTTCCATAGAAACACCACCAAATTAAACAACAACGCTATGAGATTATAAACTGCTTGCGCTCTTGTTCTTTTAATATAAATTTCACCCTAGATCTAACCTACTTCTACCCCTAATAAAACAAAAATCGCATTAGGACAACATTTAGAAACACCACCAAAGTAGACAAAACGCAATATACCATTAAAGTACTTTGAGGTCTGGATCTTTCAATATCAATTTCACCCTAGAATTAACCCAGTTCTACCCCCAATAATAAAACAGCGTACATCCATACACTCTAGTACTTTACAGTATAATATACTGTACAGTATATTGTATAACAAGACAAGTGCTGAGAGCAAAGATCGCATTGGTGGCACCGGCGCCGGCAGAGGGCGCGACTACGGGTCAACGCACAGGTCACGCAAACACCAGTCTAGTGCTAGGAGGAAATAAGATGAAAGTACTGCAAGTCTGCAACACGCTGAGAATGTACGCTCGTTAATTTTTAATACTATTGTGGGTTTCTGGTTTTGTGAAAAGTTGAAGTTCAGTCATCTTTGCTAATGATACAAACAGCACATACAGAAACTTTGGATTTTTTGGAGTTCAAAAAGAACCTTTATAAATAACGCTTCGTTTACTTGATCATAAAACAAAAACGCAGGTCTTATAAGCACAATAGAATAAAACAGATTGTATTGTCATTATTTCCAAAGAGATAACAGCACGTGATCAAACTCTAACGCAAAAGCAAAAACTCCACAAAATTGTCAATTTTACAAAAAAACCTCGTTATCGCATTTTAAAACCGTCTGATGTACGGGAAATGACTAATAACTTAATGACAGCCGATGGTGTCGCAACATCTTGCCTGCCGGCTTGCGGTACTGTCGGAATTCGACCAATGGTGTGCGTCCACGGTCGCCGAGTGCCGCTAGCGGTTGCTAGGCGAGTCTGTTCACTCGTATGAGAAAGCAAATGAAAGCGGATCGCTTTCCAGCTGCGTTTGTTTTGTGATACAGCGGTATTAGGTTGTTGGTGGTCCGTTGTAAAAGGTAGCAAAGTGTATACTCAAGAGAACACTCTTCTTATTGTAAGCAATATGTAAGTATGACACTACCTATTCATAGAAATGCGATTTGATCAATTAGTTCCCGACAAGCTATTTCTATTATGATTTATGTATCTATAAATGTTTTATTTTATCTTTATATCCAACATAACAGAACTTAATTAACACCTGGTAAAAGTGACGTCATCTTTCTTCGAAAACTACATTAACAATAAGGAAAACAAACATAACCCCCCTCACGCTACAGACTAACAAGTCATTACTATTCAGTAACTGTATACGGTGTTAATGTTAAATGACTTACAGGCACACGTGTCTACGACTACTAAAGGCGTCGACGCCGCTTGGGATTTTCCTAATTCTCATTACAAAGACACGATCAGTAACAAAGATCATTAATTCATCTTATAACAACGTCTTTTTTGTGTTGTAAAAAAAAAATGCAAAGCCTTTATTTGCATCGGTATTACTTACAGTAATCCTACATTTATAAACGATGTTCTAAAAATTAACGTGTAAATCATACTGTCGTTTTAAACAATAATTAAAGAAAACTAGTTTTCGATCGACGACGTCAATGGTTCAAGCACAAACTGTACAAAGAACTATAATCATTGTGATACATTTTAACTAATATTTTATCTGCTAGAACAAATGTTTAATTCTTTCTAAGTTCTAACATTATGTATAATTCATTAGGCGATCGATTACTTAGAATATTAATTTATTCATGTTTGGGTTCTTTTACTTAGAAATTTATAATTTATGTTGTCTCTCTATGGTATAGCGACTAAAAACTGTTATTCTCCCTAGTTGCTTGGTAACGACCCATTACGCTACAATCATACTAAAAGGCGGAATGAAATAGGTTAGTATTCATTTGATAAAGTCATTCAGAGTTCACGAAACCCGGAAAGGCGGGGAAGCTTTTAATACAAGTAAAATGTAACAAAGACGCAAATGTCCTCGTAACACGGTTTCCCGTTCAAATATTCGCGTCTTCAACAAAAGCCACTTCAAATAACCCCGAAATATTCCATTCAACGTGCTACCTCTGTAAGCTGGGTCAGTTTCAGCATAATCTCATCTCTCAGCAAAGGTAAACGGCCCCAGCGAGCTCTCGGCGCGGCGAATTATTTTACATATTCCAATCCGACGTGTCCCGAGCGCAGGCGACGCGTAGCCGTGTTCAATCGCAAGGAAAGCCGGCGCAAAAGACCGGCAATTGGACTCGTTCGCGTTTTAGGGTTATGTCAAAATTTAAACCCCATTAGCGAGGGCCTTTTCAGCGATTCAAGCATCACTCCAACTACTGAAACGCTTTGAGCACTACAACGAATTTGGTGCAGGGGCACGTGAATTGCGATTCGTTACGAGTGTGCCGACACTGTAATTGCCAATTTCTCTGCCTCTACCATAAAAATCGGGCAAATTTATGACGGAACGTAACAATTTTGTAGTTGAGTTGAGTCGATGGAAAAGTCACGAATTGTTTCAGGGTAACATTTTATGCATTGATAAATTCTCAGACTGGTTGTCGCCAGTGTACATTTGCAACGACAAGACGTAACCGATGTTGCTGAAGCTCGTAAACTGGGTTTATCCGAGGCGACCGTCGGAATACACAATGCGGGCACACCTCGTGGCCAGAAATCGTCCAGACAAACATCTGCCTATGTAATGGTCAATATGTAAAGAGAATATAAGCACGCGCTTAGCCTCAAGTCTAGATAATTAAGTTAGCACCGTTCTTTTACAGGCTGACACAACATAGGTGACTTGAATTGATAATCAGGGATGTATCGGGAACAGATTGTATAGACGGACGTTCGCAATTAAGGACAAGTTAGGAAAACGAACCGGAGCGTAAATTAACGTCAAAGAAAACTCTTTGATCCTTGTGCATACAAAATGTTCGTCCAATCAGTTAATAGAGGTGATTTGTAAGACCTGGCTCAACGTTTGTATAATTTATGATCGTCGTGTTGGCTCCCTTAAAGTTTTTTGTCGTTGGAGAGATTGACAAATGTGTATAATTTCATGGAATTTATTAACGCACACAAGACCTCAAGCTGTGAACCGCTGAATTTATTAGTTTCGGGCTTGTAAATTAGGAATGGAACGAATGTTCATAAGGTGTTGGAAGCTCTGTCCAAGCGTGTTCCTACGTCCAGTCACCCCGAAAAGCATTCGTGAAAAAAAAGGCCGACATTAAAATTATAAGTAGTCTGATTCTCCCTGTAAAAACTGGTTTTGGCGGGTATGTTCAATCAAAAACCGCCTAATCTGGGTGATAAAAGTAATAGGAATAGTAATAGTACGATAACAGACAAGTACATCCGTACATTCCACGTCAATTTCTCAGAAATTACGTGTCCACGACGATAACAATGGATAAGAGTTGAATATTAAAACCAACGCCTTTTAATGGGCACGCTACCATTTTGCGTTCGATAAAAAAAACTTCGAAAATATCGGTCGTAGTTACAAAATGGGAGTTAAAATAGTATTCATTTATATCCATTGTGTCAGATTTTAATAAATCCGAAATCCAATTATACGACATACGTTGCATAAATATTCATTGAGTTTTTTCCTTGAAACAAACCGGCGAGCGGACAGGAAAACATCAACATACAGTGGTAAAACTTCCTCCAGTACTAGTCAGTTTGCCAACATCCGTTCGAGAGTATTATGAGTATTTATGAGTTACAAATAATTATTGTTCGGATAACGACCTTACAAGTAGATGATATTACACCTGAAGAAGGTGAAGGTAGAGTGGTTTGAGAATAATTAAGATGCCTCTGGCCAACAGAATAAAAATTAAAACTATTTATTTCAATTAAACGAACTTCAGGCGCTTTTGAATTGTCAAGGAGTCGGTCAGTCAAAAAGATGAAGCTAGCCCATAGCCCGTTCCAAAACGTAGTAGGAATCATAACATACAAAAATGTGATCTAGCGCAACTTGCGGGGTAATTGCGGAACACACTATCAGTAGAAATGGCTATCAATTTGACAGTTCAACAACATTCATTGCGTTATTTACGCTATTGAGCAGACAAATTTTTCAAACATAGGAACCTATAGATTAGCAATATCCTTCAAAATTATTCAGATTGATAGTGTTTTACGCAATTAGGGCGCTGGGCAGTCAGCTCAACCTTGTTGAATTGCAATTTTTTATCAAGACATGACCTAGTTTTCTTGTACAACGCGTGCTGTCAATCAAATAAAGACATCTAATAGTCTTGAAGGTCCTTTGAATCCAAGAGAACATTTTCCGTTCTGATCCATCCACGTGCCGCTGATGTTTTCCAAGAAAAATCTCGTTATTATAATGCAAATAGTAACGCCAGTTAGTATCTCAAAAGTCTGTATATTTATAAAGCGCTTGTCTGCTAAACGACGTAAAAAGATTATCTGAGGAGATTCCATCACAGTTTTTACAGCAATGTAAAGAAAGTTCTCTCTACTCTTTAGAAAAACTTTCGTTAAGGAAGATTTCTAAGAAATATAATTATGAAGCTTTAAAAAATACACGTACCTAACATTTTTATAAGACGTGTAATAAATAGGTTGTGGGTTCAAATACGGGCAAGTACCAATGTGAATTTTTCAATTCATTTATGGACTTGCTGAGTTTATCTTGGAAATTACTGACATCGGTGAAGAAAAACATCGTCAAAATATAATCTGCAGTCGCGAATTATTTGCCAAAAATGTAAACAAATATGAGTCTATGGAAAAGTAACTTTAAATCCTACACAATAAAGTTCAGTTTACGCTACAACTTCAACCATTTTTATAACTTTTTCAGTAGTGCTAGTCACTCTGAAATCAACCTAATTACAATTAAAATAAAGTTGATATTTGTTTAACTTGAAATAATATTAATTTGAAACATAAGTTTGAATAGACATTAGTTAATATCAATGTGGTAGTCAATGCTCGTACCCTCTCTGTATGGAAAGAGAAAATATGGGCAGTATTAAAATAATAGGTAATATTATAGTAAAATATTAAATGTTCAACATAGCAACAAGTAGGTACTGCATTGCAAGTAAACAGCTTTACACTTTACCTCTTAGATTAGTTAATTTAAATTAGAAACGTTTATTTATTTTCCTAGAACGAGTTTATTACATTAAAATGTACATTTATTTGAGGAACGTATACGAACGTAATAATAATAATTGTGGCGTAATAAATACCTTCGTTCAGTATTCATTAAATATTTCCCTTAAATAAATTATTAAAACAGACTGTCCATTTACTTATTGCCATACAGAGCCGTAGTTTGTATTGTGTTTCCTCCGGGGACAGCAAACGTTTTAATATTTATATTGCATGTCTAGTATGTTCTGTTACTTTACATAACACATAACATCACGCCTGTACTGAAGGGTTTGGCAGAACTGTACCTATAGTACACCCACATTTCGCCAGTCATGTTTAAGTCCGACGTAATAGGAGGCAAGCCTATTGCCATCAACCGGGCACAAATCCAGACTCCGGATTGCTACGGAGAAATTCCAAATGGAAAATACCAATATCACTTTGACTGAAACGAAAACGAAATCGAAACGAGGACCTCATGCTCAGCAGTAGCACTAGCGACCACAAGACCAACGAAGCAATCGACAGGTTGTTACTTGACTAGTTACTATAATTAGCCATATCGCTCATTTGGAGAAACATCGACGTAAATATACATATTTTTTCCCAAAAATGCGTTTGACAAAGCACTTAGAAAGCGTATTTACGTTAGGAGGAACAAAGACTAAAAAAAAAGTAAAAGTAGCAGTTACGTCGATGTTTCTCCAAATGAGCGATATGTGACACATAAATATAACTATTCGTTATCTATACAATTAGTCACACCTTTCTTCTGTTATCAACAAAGGCAGGTAATTTCATTTCGCACAATCGTCCAATGACGTCCAAGTATGACAAGAACACCGTTTAGAAAGTCCGGTCTGACACGTTTTGATCGACATGCGATAGTAAATCGCGTTGTTTAAACAAAGGTTGAATTGTGATGACGGGCTACAAACAATGAATGATAAGAAGTGTGAAAGTTAGTAAAAAGTTTCGACTTCTTGACGTATTCAACAGGAAGTCGGGGATTAAGTTTTGGTTTCCTAAGGGTCACAACACATTGATCAACGGCGACGGCCTTTCGCACTTTGCAATTGGAAAGGAGCACACTACGCCGGCGCCGGAGCGCGTTCGTCGCGTCGATGCAAAAGGATGCGTACGTCTTTCCATGCTATGCGCTCTTTTTGTATGGACAAACCGTCGAACGCCGTCGATCAATGTGTCCTGACCCTAAGAAAGCGGTGAACGGTTACACAATAACGGCTGTCGAAACACGGAGCGTTTTTGACACCTAAATGTCAAATACTAGTGATAAAATGAAATAGTTTAATGACGGCCATGAAATTATGACGGGGAACCATTTTCTTAGGAAACTAAAGCTTAAGTTCGGAAGTTTTGAACAACACTAATGTTACACTAAAGAAAGGCTTTCGAAAATACTAAGTAGTAAGTACCTAAGTAATATTTTATTTACTAAAAGACTTAGCCTAGCTAACATCAGTGTTGTTTCAAAAAGGGATGATTATGGCTATTACAGATGAGTAAGACCTTCAAACTAGGAAAATCCTGTATCTTGAAGGACAGACTATAAATAAGACTCTCAACTCAATCAACTATTATAAGCTTATTAATGCGTTAGTATTATCAGTAAAGTTATTTACTATGCATTAGCAACTGTAGTTAAAAGAAAACCTCAGGGAAAAACTGCAATGAATCAGGTGTTTATTTTCCTGAACAAGCCGTGAGTCAATGACGAGAAAGTAGTTTACTGTGATTCATTGTACACAACCACTTCTGTTGCTACTTGGACTTATCTCTGAGATTGAATGTACTTCGGAGCTGATACATACTTAGTTTCTATAGTACGGTCAGCAAATAAGTTGATTAAAACGGCTACTTTTACACAACATCTGAACTGAATTGACGCAAAATTATTCGATGATCCGCTTTTCAGCATTTCATAATATAATAACCAAGATTTAATATTATATACATTTTAATTAAAAAAATTGCTCAATAATAAAGATTTAGAAAACTGAATTGTTAACACTTTTAGACATGGTTCTTGAATCCAAGAGTACATTTTCCGTTTTGATCCGTTCTACGTGTTGCAGCTGTTTTCCAAAAATATTTTATTCTAATGCAAGTGGTAACTGTAGTTATTATCTGTTATTATCTCAAGTGTCTGTATATTTATAAAGCGCTTGTAGATTAAGGCCGCTTGTATACGTCCGTTTTTTTCACCGGACAACAACGGACCGTTTGTTTTCGCCGGATTCGCGGTGGTGTAGGTATGGTTTATAAAGCCGGGTCCAGACGAGTGTAACGTGTAATGTAATCCACCGTGTAACGTAACACGAATTCTACGTGTGGACGGCACTACGAGCATTACATGTAACGCTCGCGCGGCGTTCGGGGTTGATCCATCGGCTGTCGGTTTTTCGCGCGAACACAAAGGCGCTCGCAGTGCTCGTTTGGACACAATTCGCTTTGCGTTCGTGTGCCGTCCACACTGTTGACGCTAAATTACACGTAATCTTACATTACACGTTACACTCGTCTGGATCCGGCTTTATGAATGTGTGCACATGCATCGGACACAGGTCTGGCGAACAAATTACGCCGGATGCACCGCCGCCTTCGGCGTAACGGATACCGGACGAAAAACGGACAAGCGGCCTTAGAAAACTGAAATGTTAATACTTTTATTGCTGATTGTATCTAATGTTGAGTACCTAAAGGTGTGCAGTTTTAGTCACTGACTCAGTTATAATTACCTACCTAGAGTTACAAATATTGAATTCTATTAATCTAGATTCTAGATAAAGGGCCTGGTTTACAAATACCCGGATTACCATTTTCTACCAGATAAATTATTAATAGAAAAGCAATTATAATGAATCTGTTTGTTTTGTATACGTAAATAAATAAGTAAGCCATCAGAAGAGTTGAAATAAATCTCAAGGGTTGCAGTCATCAACCATCCACGAAAAATGATTTTCAGTGCTGTCACAAAAAATTACTGCAAACATTTGCCTCGTCTGCATAAAGACGCGCCCTCACAAGAAGCATTGCATCTACTTAAAAAAGCACAAATGCTGCACTAAGTGGTAGAAAATGTTGCATTTTTTTTTTCTATATAAATGTAGGTACGTCACAAGCACGATGGTATCATCAAGAGAACTCTCGTTTACATGCGTTCCCGCCCGTCGCAGGGACACGGTCATTCACTCTGCAACGCTCCAAGCACCACAGTGTAATTAATATAATATTAACCAGTAGTGCAACATAAAATGGTGATTTTATATATTTAAATATGTTTAAGTGCACGTAAGCACTTATTTATTATCCTAATGTATTAGCAGCTTAAGCCTTTCTAGTTATTTATTTAATTTCCATTTAATAAAATAGTCAAACTTACAGCTAATTTGATGTCAGCCATTACATAAAGAAGTTGCGTTAGCTTGGCTAATATACCGTTTAAAATATCTCAAACGAATGGCAACTGGAAATTGATTTATTTGAAAACAAGATTAATATTTTGCCTGCTTAATTAAATTTTGACTCGATTATAATGCTCTCCAAAAATTGGATATCCATTTAAATAAATGCGGTCTTCTGACGTATTTGCGGATAACGGTTGGTACAAAAAAAATCCATTAGCTACCGTCTGCCGAGTGGTTACTATGCAAAAATATACAATCACAGATGCTAATTGACTTTTTCAATTACTAAATCTTCGCCAAAAACATCTTAAAGGTCAACACTTCACTGTTTAACGCATCGCAGGCGTTTCAATTGATTTGCTTGACGACGCATAGCGGAAGAACCGTTGGCCTAGACTTTTTGTTCCGACTCGCACTACTGTGTTCTCTTTGTGCTGTGTCAGTGAACTACAGCTACACTATTTCGCTAGAGTTAGTTCGTATGTCAATCGGCATGACCTCGTTTCAAATACACATGTATGTGTGTAGCCATTTGCTTCAAAACTATTTACTGCCAAAGTGCCAAGGAATGGGAAAACCCGCGTCAGAGGTTTAATAAAAAAAACAATTTGATACTCATTAATATGGAAAAAAAAGTCGTTGTAAAAGTATTAAAACAAAGTGAAAGCTAATTAAAAGTTGTACATTCTTTTTAACAAGAACATAAATTGTGGTGTACTTTTTTGTTATTTAATTTAGATTTTATACTTGTTCTTTGTTTTGTAAAATAATGATAATCTTTGCAGAACATTCTCTTAACTGAAGCTTCCATTCCATTTGAAGCACGAAGACTGGAAAACCTTTGAAGACAAAGTTACAGTACAGTGGGCATAAACCTTATTGTATTATAGACTTAGGTTTTTTTTATTTTTTATTACGAAACTCCTAAAAATAACTTTCTAATTAATAAAATCTGAAGAAAACATTTCACAACACATGACGTTTACACATGTGCTAAAACTCTGCTCGGCTTTAAACATTGCAATGGCGTGATGACGCAGGCCATATCAATAAAAGTCAATAGGTAATTAGGTACCTACACAAAAGGTCGGTCTTCATACATCGTTAAACAAGTGATCAACACTCACACAGCGTCATACTCACACATAAATGGAATATTCATTTTATGTTTATCATACAGAGTGAAATAAACAACCATACCAACCAACAACCCAACCATACCAAGTCAATCAACCAACCAACCTCAACCATATTCAAGTACAAATAAAATTAAATGAATTGAAGGAAACGTATTTTACAGAAGCCGCAGGCACGGTTTGTATAACTTAAGTAACAACAAGATGATGAAAGATATTAATGATCTCCTCAAATTAATAGTTATTAAAACGTAATATATGAGCACCCATTAAGTCATTATTATCAGCGCTTGTAACCCTTGGGGAATCAGCCTGATTAGAGATATGTATTAAACATACTGATGCCAACATGTGGCGTCTATAACATCTGCATAACTTATTTAAATTATGTTTTTAATTACCTTTTAATAGAAGGCATTATTATGCAGTGCAGTAATTTTATACGCGTATGACTTGAAGATATACATAGACATGATCGTATCAATCGTATATGCATAAATATTTTTATGTCAAGGTAATTGGTCTGCGATGAAACATGTCTTACTATTGAATGGCTTAGATTACTTATATGGATCTCTTGTATATACAACCAATGAGTCAATGGAAGTAATTTTCTACGTGTGGCGGCGTTTGCAGACTAACTTCTGTAGAGTTTAATAGAACGGATTCAGATACCGTGGTTCGAGATCACTAAATTATAACTTTTCGATATGGAAATTATATGCATAAGTTTATCTAGATAGGTTGGGCAGAGTAGAACCTACACATAAAAACTAAAAGAAATACAACTTCGATATAACGTATGAACTAGAATATATGAACAGTTTCAAAAGATATCGTAACACGCCATCTTGGAGTCTTCAAATAATCCCTACAGGAAGCCGTGTTATAAGAAATATAATTATTTTTCGAATATAGACGTTGAGTATACAATAAAAGTAGAAAATAAACGGAGATGTTATCTTCAAGGTACGCCGATGCACGTGTAGCATCATTAATACGTCACAAAAGGACGCGAACACGAATTTACCTGACAGTCCCACACTCACACAGTGTTTTCACAATCACACACATACCCGTCATAAATTGAGACGCTTTCGCGATATTTCACTCTGTAATTTACAACTCACATATTAGATGAACGGCTTTTCAGCATTTGAAATCCGATTATGTGATTTGGGAATTCAAGACGTTTGAAATATCTTGGTATATTCGCGTCGTGATATATAGGCCGATCGTCCTTCGGATATAAATCACTTGAGTTACTCAGCAGGGATTTGGTAAAAATATTTTTCATATAATTATGATATCTGATACGAGTAATATTTTATTATAAACTAGAGACCACCCGCAAACTATGGGGAAAGATAACAAACCCAAACTTCTCATGATTACTTTAGCGAACATTAATGACAGAATGAAATTATATCCGAAAAAAAAAACAATGCCCATTAAATCTCGCCTGTCATTACAATTTTCTTTAGAAAACGAGTCTATATTTTCAGTTCCAGGCTTGAAAGAAAATAACTCGGAGCTATATTTTTTTAATTACGAAAAATGTAGGTCAGCTACATTTACAGAATCCGAACTGTCCTACGTACATTCCGGCCATGCGAAAGACAAAACGTACTAAAAGTATATACAGGCAGAGTGCCGCAAAACAACGCAATTTTGTAACACCTAGGCGCGTAAATCACACAGCCTGTAGACCCCACCAGGCGAAACTTTACTTGGAGAGTTTTTAATTGATTCGCTCAGTTATTACATCCAGTTTCAAAGTGGGAGTTGGCCCACAGTGCGACGTCGCCTTGAGTTTGTACGTACGGCTTGATATTATTTATTCGATGGAGTTTTTGTTTCGTGATTTGGTTATTTGTTCCGAATGCGATTCATATAGAAATGCTGCGATAAATTGGTTTTGGTTAGTTAAAACTGTGAACTTTTGCAATTTGCTGAAACTGCTATCAAACTAACTGTAACCACACTGTGTATATACTTCCTTGTTGGCTTTATCGTTTTGAATAGATTTTCGGAACTATGAATACAATTCAGCCATTTCGATTGAGTTTATGACTTAACAATAATTATGCTGAAACTCCGAATCAAAGCAACGCCGTCTTTGTTTCCCAAGTACTTAAGAAACCATCTAATAAATATGAACTAATCAAAAATGTAGATACGGAAGAAATTGGAAATGCGGAAACATTTACAATAAGAACGCCGCAGGAAAACAAATTAATTCTGAAAATAGGGAAAGCCCAAGTTCCCTGTTCCGTTAAATGTAATTCCGCTTTGAAACGGGCGTCGAAAGCTTCTTGTTTAGACGTCAAAAATCAAACGATTCCGCAAACGCCCCAGAATTATTTCTCGCAATTTCGTACAGAGTAGGTATCAAACGGTAATTTATTTGGCTGCCTAGAAATGCACACGTCATCTGCGTTCGTAATGGAAATTAATTCCGTCGGCATAAAGTTTACATTCCAATATTAAGTGTTTTCGTCGGTGGGTTGGTACTGCTGGTAGGTAGCCGTAGGCATTTTCCTGTTTATCACATTTCTGTCTTACAAAGGGCCCTTGGTAACACGACACCGCGTGAATCGAGGCGTAAGGGCGCGACACATCCCACCCAGCACCCTACGTGTCACTATATTATACTATAAGGGTACTACGCTCCAATAAAACTGCCGTGAATATCGGAGGTTTGCTCAGAAGGAAAGAGTGGTTATTTTTTATGGGCTCGTAAATGATTCCGAGTGGCTTAGTTCGCTGTTTCGACAAGATTTAGAAGTTCGAAACTGTTGAAACTTGCTATGTAAGCTAGATAGACGTGGTTGGGACTGTGTCAATGGTACGCTTGCGTTGGCTTCAATGCATATTTCAATTGAATGATAGTTAGTAGCACACTCGAGTTGAAAGTCAAATAACCGAGGCGCGCTGGAGTGAGTCAACGAGGCGGCACGTGCGTTGAAAAGTGACATTCTAATAACATGCTATAAGTAAGACTGAACATGTTTTTTTTTTACTTTGTAATCATTCACTACGGTTGGAAGAGACACAAAGCGTACAGAAATAACCAAGGTGTTATTTGGGCTAATGCTCGGTTCCTATAAACAAAAACGAATAGTTTTGCTTACGAATGGTAGCATTTTTTATTGCCGATCTGGGTATTTAAAAAGATCCGTAAGCTAATTTAACCTGTGATAGCTACTTCCTTATGGGAGGGTCTACTATGCAAAGCTATGAGGTCTTTGCTTCATTATTGGTAAAGAAGAAACAAGTCGTAATTTTACACATAGCTGTCCGTAAATTATAGTAATCGGCCTTAACTAACTGTAAACTATTTATCCTTACACTATAAATAATGTACTAATTATCATCTCATGTATTTCAGAAATTAACGCTATTTCCTGAACACCGAACAATTTACACAAAACACAAATCGGCAATGTTCGTAATTACGCGAGCAAAGCCTATTCTCCGTGAACGACCTATTTCCCTGGTCATTTACACATAGTGCGTCATTAGAATTAGACGAGAGCCGATATGAAGCCTTTTACATACTAAATCCAACGTCCGATTAATGGTTTTAGTGTTCGCAGTCTAATTCTATTCAAACTAAATTGGATTGGATTAGGTTTTGTTGAGAGGCGAAGTTTGACGTGGCTTTTGATCAAGAAATAATTTGCTGAGAAATTTGTTTTAGAAACTAAGGAAGACTTTTGAATAAAAACAACATCACAGTCGAGTTCGCTGGTTGTTGGAGAGTTAGAAAGAATACGTGTTTAGGGTGTGAAAGCCAGAAAAAAGCAGTTTTCATTCAGATAAATAAAACTATGAAAGAACAAGCATTTTGACTATCAAATTACACGTTTTGAATGCGTGCAACATGCATAAGCATAAACAGCCTATTATGTTCCCACTGCTGGGACACAGGCCTCCTCTGTTCGAGAGGGAGTGGGCCGTAATCTACCACGCGAGCCCAGTGCGGGTTGGTAAACCTGCAACATGACCACGTCAATAAGAAAGTCTATCTAAGTTGGCCGAAAGCCACTCCCAAAACTTTTCACGTCAATATAACTAATAGCATGAAACGATTACAAGCAATCAACAAGCTGATAAGCTATCAACAAAAAAATCTACCCAGTCTTGCGAACGGCCATTATATTAATCGATGAAACAAGTCACACGTCGTGTCATATCGATAGTCGGACTCGATAACAATAAAGATTCGAATTCCTTTAGCCTTGCTAAGCGTTATCGACTTGCGCATAACGATATTAGTGCCCATTCATTACTCGGCAGACGACACTTGGGCATAAAGCTCGGGGTGCATCGGAATTTAGAGGAATCGGTTTCAAGTGTTTCAAAGAACGTGCATAGTTTCATTAGTTCATGTTGATGTAAGCAGTGAGTTTCGGCTTTAGATGTTTGACCAGCTTTGATCATTTACACTTTATAGCACTGGTATTAAAGTGTGTTAAGTATTTTTGAATTGCCGCCTACATTATGGGTAATGTCACCCGCAGGCAAACGTAACATCAAGGTTTTTTCTTGTTGCTAACGGCATACATACAGCTAGAGTAGACGTAAAAACAGTCGACTGTGATTTCATGCAGGGAAGGTGTTATGCAATCGATGCAGTAATTCATTTGACAACAACATGGCAATCCTGTGACCCTGCACTTTGCAGTCAACAAATATTACATAACACGAGGTTACACAAGTCAAAGCGCTATCTTTTTACATTCTGCGTCGTCTATCATTCTTCAATATTCTTATAAGTGCCATTTCGCGCTGAGATGTTTGTCCATAATATTTATATAAGGAAACCGCTGATGGGTCACCCAGACTGGCGATGACGTAAATGCATTCACAACAGGACGAAATGGATGGAAAATTTTCGTGCAGTCGCGATAAAATTGCGAATTTTAAAACAGATACTTGAGGCGAAATAAGAATGCTTCGTTTACTGTTTTAAGTGCACACTTTAGAAAATTATAAATAATACAATTACAGATTGAGATTGATAGTGTGTTACACAATTATGGTGCTGATCTAATGATCCCTTATGGTGCTTAAACATTTTCTTTCCTCTCTGTTCAAAATATTATACATCTATACATATCATATTATACATAGCCATAATACCGCTTCCTTTACAGGGTTCGTTGGGAAGTATCGTGAACGCGAAGTGCATTGACACCGAAGTACTAAGCTTCGAAAGTCGCAACGGTGCATGAGAAATGAGTATGACAGATAGTTAACCTATTGTGAATACTCGGTGTTGAAACTCGTTTGGTTAAGCCTGTGTGGGATATCATTCCCTGAGGCATTAATACTTATGGTATTTAAATAATCTTCTCAATCTGTCAAATATAAGATGCCATGAAATCTACAGTTACGTGTTACTAAGGGGATTTTAAAAGTAAAAACGTGGGTATTTAATTAAAAGTACTGGTAATCGATTACGTTTGGAAGCCAATGCGAAATGTAATCAATAAAAAGCTGCTAATTCACTGTGGAGAATTGTTTCCCCGTATCTTAAATTCTAATTGGTTGCAAATCTGTTTTATGCGTACACAGGGTCATATTAAATTAACTGATGAAACTTCGCAGATAAGTCGTGTATCGTATCGATATCAAATGATGATAAAAAATATGATTTTATTATTATTAACTCATGATTTTGGGTAACGCCAGCGGCCATGAGACGCCTGAACCCCGAACTAATTCATACTTATGTACCGGTAAGACGGGGTGAATAGGGATGCAGGGGTAAATCGGGACGAAACTTTAAAATGGATTTTAATGTTGCATCCCTATTCACCCCGTTTTACGGTACTTAATTTTTGGTTTTATCATGATTTGTCATCGTGACGTCTGTTAAGTTTCACCTGTTGATTTAATGTGACAATGTATACCTACAAGTAACTTGTCATACAAAAAACGCATAACACCCTTCAAACAGACTAAAATTACAGCCAACCAAGGCTGCATTTCTCTCACGTCCCACACAATACGTTATCAAAGTAACGAAGAACATTTTTCTTCTCACACTCGTACAGCATGTACCTACACATACACGTGTGTACCTACAGCAGTTATTAGCAAGTCGGGGAGCGTCGCAGGAGATCACGTAGGGAACGGTCGTGAGAGCCCGACGGGCTTCGGGCTCCGCTGTGTTAAACTACCGCCCGAGCCGCATCGAGATCGTAAAAATGTGCAAGCTAACGGAAAAACTGTAACATGTGCTTTATAATGCCTCGGTAAAGTGCTGGCATGTGAATTATTGGGTATAAAAGGTGGAAATTGTAGGCTGGTGTCCAAATGGTCTGCAAATGATCGTTCGTATTTTCCGTTCCGTGCCTTTGGACGTAAAATCCTGCCTATTTTCCTGGCGGCGGCGGCGCGGCGGCATTAAGCAGAATTGCGGTTTTGCAAAAACAAATTCTTGGAACCATATGTTATGAATTTATGATAGTATTATTCTAAGCTTACTCTCGTACCGAAAGATAAACATTGACGGTATTACTTAACGGCTTAGTATTTCATGTTACTCATAATTCGGTTTAGGGAAAAGAAAACAACTTGACAGACATGAGGGTATCGATATCAAATCATTATGAACAAAAAATACACTTCTTTTTTGTTCATGATTTGATTTCGGGACGAAAGAAGCATGTTGTTTCGGACGAATCAGGATTCTTTGGAATGTGGGACGAAACTTCGGGACGAACGAAGAATAAATCTTCAATACCTATAATTTTTATGAAGTTTCGCCAATTTATTTTATTTTTTGACTTTTTCTAATTTACTAGTGTTATTACTAACATCGGTGAAAACAGACATCATGAGGAAACCTGGACTTAGGTACCTATAGTTAATTTAAGTCTGAAATCGCCAACGTCTTGAGCAAGCGTGGTGATCAATGCTCGTGCCTTCTGTCTGAGAACAACCCTTTGCCTAGCATTAGGACAGTAATACGCTGGCATAATTATTACTAAATATAGACATATAACAAATTAGGTCAATAATACTCAACGATATGACAATGATGGTTTAAAATTCGCGTCCTCATGTCAAGGCCTCAAGGGTTATCTAATGCCAATTCAGTATGTTCGATTATGACAATACAAAAATAAACCATAATTAATTAAATTGTAATATAATGCTCAATTAAATCATTTGCGATTTTATATAGGCATTAGTAATAATCTCTTTAGTTTTACGATAACATGTTTTTTTTTTGGGAGGGTCACGGTCATTCTTTGGCAGGTTACTTGCGCATGGGACTTACACGTAGGACGTATGAGAATTTGTGATTGTTTGTGTAGATGTGAGGTTTACGGCTTTGCTACAACAGATATTATATAAGTTTACATTGAATATAGAGTGTCACATTCAGACTACGAAGGTCTAACGACGTTTTTATAGTCATGTGAAAATTCATCGTGGATAGTTTAATGCATGTATTCATACATTCAATACACACACGTATTCGCGAAACCGGGCGCCCATTCAACCGTCACAAAACGAAACTGAATGCCATTTCATCTCAAGATGCGCCGCTCGCCGCAGATCTGAGGGGTCGGCGGTGGGTGACTGTGGTGGCGGGGGGAGGGGGGACTCGCGAACCGCCCGGCAACTGCGCCATAACTCGGCGCGCACGTACAACCAGACAATCGCAATTATTATTAACAGATATACGTTTAATGATCGTGTGTGCCGCGCACAACGGCCCAATGTAAGTTGAACATCGGCTGGCGCACGCGACTATGGGGTTTACGTCATTGCGGCGTTCGTGTGATATTCGTCCGGTGCGCGGCGGTGAATGTATCGTTTCGGGGTGAGAATTTGTGGGAAGACGTCGCCGAGGTCGGCGGGCGTCGCGGGGGCCGGGGCGACGTTCTTGCGGAGTGAGTTAGCAGAGCCGATGATTTGTGGTGCGGTTAGCGTTCATCTAGCGGACCGGCGGACCGGCGGGACACAGGGCATAACTCATCGGAACAAAGACAGATCGGCATGTCATGCGATATGAAAGCTATGTGTCACTCCGCGTGTGACACGAAGCGTTTGCATTTTACGACTCGGCTTGACGCGCGCGCCACCCGCGCAAGAGTCAACGTACGCAGGAATTCTCGAGTTGAAATTCCGCAAACAGGCTCAAAGGAGGATAAAATTAGAAATACGGAGAATTTTTGGATCTGCACGGGTTGGCCTTCCTGGCATTTTCGATAGCGCTAAGAATCTTCGTTTTCGAATCGGAATCAAATGGTAAACCGAAATTAAACAGTGGTTAAAGATTTTGAAAAGCTCTTAGCGTTGTTAACGTAATTCACGGTTCACTTAGCGCGGCGAATTAGTAATTAGCATAAATACCAGTTTGTTGACGTCGAAGACAGAACCAATAACGTGGGTGCTGACTGCTGCTGAGCATTAAAATTATTATTATTAGTGAATATATGAATTCCGCAAACTCGTAAATTGTTCGAGTGCAGAATACGCAAACGATGTGCCATTGTGTAACGGCAAAGCTCAAAGAATAATACAACAGGTGTTCATTACTTTGCACGCCACTGTTGATTTAATAAAATATGAACACTGAATGTGTATGTGCACTTTGTGAATTAGAATGACAAGTTTCAAACTCTACATATTTAAATTCGGTGTAGCCGATGACAACGAAATTCAGACATTTTTTTTTTCGGTGATGTTATTTTATAATTAGGTATGTTTAATACGTTGATTACTTGAATTTCTACAAAAAGTTAATTTATATTTTCACGATGAGCCACTTGCCACTATAGTAGAAAAACGTTTGAGCAGTATAGTACTTAAATCAGTTAATAATTAATACCCGTGTCTGTAACTGTATTAACAGACTTAACGCAAAAAAAAACAAAACGCATCCAGATCCAGACTCTCCACAAGTCTAGAACTCATTATTCGGTTCCTATCAATAACCTGTCCCCTACATTGTCCTGTTCAAAACTTTACAAATTTGCTAAAACAAACTTACTTTTATTGTATAAAGTAGTTAGCTAGGTGATCTGGCAGTCCACACAGTTTACAATCTGTAACAAAAAAATACATGACATTAGCATAACATCGATATTGAAGGAACATTGGTACTTTTTTCTACGCTGATGCTGCAAAACTTTAAGTTTATTTAACTAAAGTAGGACAAAACTTGAGCTGTATTGTCAGTTTAGCAAGTTCATCAATTCCAGTGATGATTAATGAGGTCAGCTGATATAACCTTGTTAAAATGTCAGCGTGAAACCTTAGGCGAAGTGAACTGTCAATACTGTCATCAGGTGGAATGACAGCTCACTTCACCTTCATTTTCACAGTGAGATTTTTTCAGAATAAACCGGCTGTTGTATTAATAATAATGATTCGACGATTACTAATTCTTAGCGTGAAAAAATTTAATTAATTACACACATTAGGAATCGGGTATTATACGGGTTTAATTTACAGATATTTTCCAAGATTCGTCGAACAGTAACCGTGAAAACAACTCTATGACAATAATAAAATATCTGATAAATGATAAATGATTTTATTTCTGTAAGTAGGTTTGCACAAACACTTTTACACGTCAATCATATTTTAAAAACTAGATGAGGTCGGCGTTTCCTATCTGACTACTCTGAGAAGAAAGGCCGAAACAAACTCAGAGGTCACAGTCTCTTTTAAAGTCCAGACATAATCTTGGTCAGGTTATATGAAGACCATGTAGATCGAAGTCCGAGATGGTCTTCTGAAGAAAGAACCACACAGATTGAGTGGACCTGTCCAGTCAGTGCACGCATTTGTCAGAATTCGTGCAGCTCAACTCAGAACTTAGGAGCTCAACGATTCGACGAACAATACCAAAGAAAGGACATTTGGGTAGGCCACATAAATTACTCAAACTGCCAGACCATGACAAAACTAAACAGAACAAAGAAAATAATCCAAATAAAAAAAAATAAAAAAAGTAAAAAATAAAATGACCCACATTGTCTTCACACTCACAATAATTAAAATAATATAATACTTTACAAAGTAAGCAGATGTCATTGTTTATATAAAATACATTAATGTCAATGTGTATATAAAAAAAAAACAATATGTTCAAAATACAAAATTGGAAGCAGATCAATCCCAAGCTTTTTTGTCCTCAATGTAATCTTTAACAGTATAAAAGGCTCTGAAAACTAAAGATAAAGAAACAGAATAATCTGAAGGTCTCCTTTTGAGATTTCGTCTAAAGTTTTTACGAGTGACATCGAAGTCGTAAATGATTTTCCCAGTTCTAGTAGAGGCTCGTATTATTATAACTACGCAATATACAAGTACACATACACTACGCCACGGTTTAGCTACACTCCCGACGCCAATATGAGAAAACATAAGTAGGTTAACGCAGACAGTTTAATGATAACACAACAACTATAAAACTTTGCCGTTTTTGTTTCTCCTTAGCACATAAATGGTAATGTTATACGCGTATTGTGAACAAAGCATTTCATAATCGCGTATGTTTGTGAAAGCAAAGCGCTTGAAGAGTTAATAACGAGTTCTAGTAACGGCCTAATCATAAATGTGTAACTGGCATTGTGAATAACGTGTGACAAATATAGTGATCGCAATTCGTCGCAGTTGTGGCCCAGAGCGGGCGGGCGCCAGGCGGGGGCGTAGGTACGAACGAAATGGACAATGCGCATAAAAAATCAATAAAAGCCGGGCACGGCCTTCGTGGAGGTTGAGTGACGCTCACGGATCACCACCGGCCGGGCTCTCGCCACATTATAAAATATTGAACGACGAGATGTAACTAACTTACCAACTCGATTCCACTTCCAAAACTTCGCCAAAGAGGATTTTTCAAGTTCTCGTTTAATTTTAAAGGGATTTTAGGGGAGTGAGAAGCGGTACGCGGTAGTTTGCTTCTTCAAACTTTTGTCAAAGGACAGAAACGATTACGTTTTAGGCAATTAAAGAATTGATCTTCCCAAGTATTTGGTTCTTGAAAGTGGACGGAAAATAAAATAAATGTCAAAGGAAAATCTGGTTCACGAAACAAAATGGAAGATTGGTTGGCCTGCTATTCAATCATGCTTCAACAGCCGGAGCAGTGGAGCAGAAATTTTACCTACGTACAGCTAACGCCCCCAGACCATGTTTAGTCTACTTTTTTGCTCGATCGAGGAAAACGTAGTATCGAGTTTTAAAAATATATCAGCAAACATGTTCGGACAAAAAAGGTGTAGTAATTTAATTAATTTATGTCGCTTAGAAACAAGAAAAAGTAGGAAAATGAACGTGCTGTTAGCGACAGACTATCAAAAACAGCAAAACACTCGTTATCAACGACACGTTATCTAAGTAAATACACCGTATCAGTACCCGTGATAACTCAGTACAATTACAACTCAAAGTATAACAACTTGGCCATAGTTCAAAGAGTTAACGCCGATTATTTCAGTGCCAAGTACAATATTTTTAGCTGGCGAGTGACAGGGTGAGATTTTGGAACGCGTAATCACTAAATCCGGCTCAAATGTAAATGCTTTCAGAATAAACAAAAACTATTAAATTATCGCTCAATGCGATAATTTAATAGTTTGATTGCGTCAACGAATTTGGCATGCTTTGTTCTTGCGATCGGGCTATGACGTGGCTATGCTAGAGGCCTAGACAATTATTTAGAAACTGTTCGTAATGAGGCATCAGTTACTTATTACGACTCGTTAATTGGCAACGATTAGGAATTGTCACCTCGGTAGCAAGTCTGGTACTCCCACCAGCCTACGTCTTTAGTATTTGCTTCACTATTCCGCTTAAAGTACTCTGTATTGAACGTGTTTGTATTAGTTGCCCTTGGATTTGTATGAACCCGAACCCTTGCACACGGCGCCGCGGAAAACTCGCCGCCGCCGCCGCAGCGCCGTGTGCAAGGGTGCATACAAATCCAAGGAGGATTGATGCAGCGGCGCCGCGGCGGCGGCGGTGCCGCTGCCGCTGCAGCATAATGTGTAAAGGCCGTCTGAGTCCGGCCGTCTTTTGTCGTATTACGGAGTGCCAAAAATAGAGCACTTTCGTCGTCTCATTAAACGTGTGAGAAAGATAGTTTAGGGCCACGTCCTTGCGACATTTCTTGCGAACGCACGAAAGCGTCAAATCATTTGGAAGTCGGCCACAACGGCTTGCGTTTCGTCAAAAGAGAGACAACTTTGCCCATTTGTTATTCTGACAACTGACGTGGAACTAAGTGGGTTGGAGTATTGAACGGTTCACAATAACCGTTTGCGGAAACCTATGCTTTTGTTTGTATTGTAGACATGGATACTGTTAGGTGTCTCATTTGGAAACTTCTCTGGGTCATCAACTATGCGAAGCGGCTGCTTTCCGACTATTAGATATAGACAGATTAATTGGTATGTATTTCTAAACGTCATAGCTATTTTTTCTATAAAATATGTCTTCAAACATGTCTGATTAATATTACAACCACTATCATATGCGAAGAAATATATTGGACATTTATTCACATCAATATTGACAAATCTTTCAACAGATTCCAGTCATTATCATAATGATCTATTGCCGATCTTCCTCAAATAATAAATAGAAGGATAAAAGTAATGTACAGCCAGGAAAACAGATTGTTTACTAAATTGACAATCAACTAAAATTGTCCGTGTATTCAAAACATTAAAACGAATCGTTTTGCTTACCAATGATAGCATTGTTTATTGCAAAACTGGGCATATAAATAGATTCGTAAGCTAATTTTACCTGTGATAGCTACTTCCTTATTTTACCAATATAGTGCAATCTGCTAAATAATTAATTTAGCTGACCGTACATTATATTTCTTTTATTGCAAGATCTTTGGCTCTATACAGTCGTCCGTTTTCCATTAGTATAAGTTCTATGGTAAGATTACGAATAGTTCAACCACGCGTAACCATAGTCGACGTGACCGTAGGCCCGTGTCACTATTAATCATTCCCGGGCGTTTTCCCGGAGACAGAAAAATATATGTGATGGGATTATTGTTTTGGGGCAAGCCGTAATATTTCATGTGTGTTTGTAGGAGTTAATGTGGATGGATTGTTTTAGTATTATTGATGAAGATTTCGCAATAAATAGCTATTTTAGTGGTGGGAGTTCACTACTTACTCATGCCTTTATTCACAGGGCGAATGTCACCCTACGCACACAGGCGATAAGATATAAATCTACCCTTACCACAAAACAACAATTGCCCTAATGACTTCATTACTACCGTTTTACACAAAGAGTCCCCCTCCCACACTTTGACCACCAAAATAGAAATGAGATACTGACCAAATGTGAGCCTATCCATAATAATAAAAGAAATCTCCTTAATCCACCGATTACAACCGACAGTCGTCTGGAGAAACCTAGCCAGTACAGATTGCTGAACAAAACAACATTAATGTGAGTACTTGGTTACGAAGCAACGATCACTTTCCCACGCAGCATCTTCTCAGAGTAAAAGCAGACTAGATTCAGTACGTCGAAATGTCACAGGGGCATAAGTTAACTGCGTCTTGTGTTTACCAGGCAAGTCTAGGAAGTAGGTAGGAATTAACGTACAAGTAGTGTGCTGTGGAGTGGATCCGACTAAGTTTTATGTGCGTTGTCTGTTCATCAACTAGAAAATGCATACAGAGTGGAGTGCATGCTACTTACAAAACTTTCAGTACAATAAGGGTGTCGAATATGCATTTTTTTTTTATTGAACTCTTGTAACAATTAAATTTAAATAAAAGAGTGTCCATAGTTTTTTGCCGTTGCTTCTCCATAGGAATCTACTAAGCTTTGCAAGGAGCAACTTAACTTCATCTTTATGAATGACCGATTCCTTTGACGATTCAAAAGTGCCTGTAAATGGTATAATTGAAATAATGCTTTGGGTTTGCAATACTTACTACTCACTGATAATTCGATATTTGTAGAATGACTGTATGATACATTATTATCTTTCAAGTATGGAGAATAATCCCAATATTATACATAGAAATCTTTTCATAATCTATACAAGAAGTCATATCCTAGCACTAAAGCCAGTTTTCTCATAGTACATAGTATAACGTTGTGTAAGTACCAAGATACTGTAAAAACATAACATTTCTTCATAGAACTTAATTCCAGTACCTACTGCACATGAGTAATGACTTCACAGTTTTACACATAGTATGCAATATTTGTAGCCATAATACAGAGCGTATTGAGAGCGATGCAGTGCGGAAGCAACGGTTGTCGGTTACTGCATGCCTGCATGCGATCTAATTTTATCCATTTCCGTAGACGACATCACACATAGAATATGATACGAAAGCAAAACAAACTGGTACTCCTTAAATAGCTGCACGACTGTAATTTATTTTGAAGACTCTCCATACTACTACAGGACTACCGCCATAAATGGGATGTGGTCCTTTGGGACAAGAAGGAACAAGTTTAGGATTTTGTTGTTATGTCGAGAGAGTGTACATTATTGTACATTTCGTAATCACGAGTCCGTGACAAAACAATTTCGGCAATAAAACCAACAGCGACAAGTCAGCTATAAAAATAAGACATATAACCCAAACAACAATAAACTTATTCCTGACACGAGGCCTTATTTTAGTAACAGGACCATAAAATATTTCGCTACAAACGACTCGTAGGAAAGTGAACCGTATTTTTTTTTGCTTTTGGGCCGATGTTGGAGCCTACTTGCGAGTGGAAACCGGTTGGCATGCCCACAGCATGCCCAAACAAGTCTAAAAACTGCTATGGAACATAGATAGTGTATACGGTCTGAGTTTAAAGAAAGTTACAGTGGCGTAGGTCGAGATGAACGCTAGCCAGTTACACAAGAAAGAAATAGTTTAGTCTAAACTAGCGAGCGCAGAGTTCTGCGCGAATAAATTTGCACATTTTACTTTTGATTCGTTTAGACGTTCTGTGAGAAAAGTTATTTGTAGATGTGATCAACTTTCGCAACTGAGTTCGTTTCTATTGTACTCTGTACAACTTGCTGACAGATGAATGATGCTTTCGGAAATCAACTTGCTCTGTTCTTTGGTTTGTAACTTTGTATTAGATGTTCTTGATCATATTAAATTGATAAAGAAACTCATACATACCTAAACTCAAGCCATCTTCTCACGGGGGTAGGCAGAAATTACAGAACACCACCTGCTACGATCCTTACATACTCCTTCTGCTTCGTACACGTTCGTAGATTTGGTCATACACGCTCGCAGGTTGCGAGTACTACGCACCTAACCTTTCTAAGAACATCACAAATAAAGTCACTATATTGTGTCCTCCTAAGGCGTCCCCTTCCAGCGTTCCCACTCACATCTGCCTTGTAAATGCCTTAAATAAACAGTAGGCTAATATAACAATATTGTATACTGTACTCAACGATTTTCAAGAGCTGTTGATAATATCGATGAAAACAACAGATTGACTCACAACATTATATTGCAATTATGGTAGACATATTGCAGCAGCCACGTGCTACAAATCTTACATACTATTTTCGCATAACATTACTCGTAAACAGTACGTGTTTTCACGATAACATTACCTTTTCAGCTTCCAGTTTTCCTCGGTAAACAAATGAGGTTAGCATCATCTGCCTAGCCTTTTCCCAAGTACGTCGGTTTCGAGTCTAACCGGATGCAGCTGAATACCAGTATTTTAGATGGAGCTACTGCCTCTCTGACCTTCACCACCCAGGTACTGGGTACCACGATACCCCTTAGTAAGACTGGTTGTCAGACTTTCGGGCTTCTGACTACCCGTAGCGACTGCCAAAGATCTCAGAGGACTCAGGCCTCTTCTCTTCCAGAGGGAGTGGGCTGTAATCTACCACGCGGGCCCAGTGCGGGTGGTAGATGTCACATGTCTTCGAAATTTTATTTCAAAGACATGCCGGTTTCCTGACGATGTTTTCCTTCACCGTTTTAGAGCAGCGGTGATGAAATTATTTACACAAAGTAAATCGTCTGCCTGAGTTCGAACCCACGACTTACAACTCATAAGTCGGGGCCGTTACCACCTGGGCCACTACTGCTCGAGGTCTCATTAAGTAATAAATACGGAATAATTGTTTAATAATCCTGTATTAATGTTATGCTTACACACATAGCGATTAATGGCCCTGTCGCTACAGAGCTCTGACATTTTCACTCGTTAAGCCGATTGCGGCTGCACTGATTAGCCAATCGGCCGCATGTTGACATTATGCGAATAATAAATTACGGAATTTGAGCGTATGGAATATGTAATAATAATATATAAGTCGAATGTGTGCTCAGTATATCGTTAGGACCACGTTTGGTAATAGGAACATATTTTATGGTATATAACGTGAGTTATTGTTTAATACGACTAGGTAATTCATTTTATTTGTTACTAACGCGGCTCTCAACCACTGTTTATCTCAGGTGATAACACCGAACCAAAAGACTAATCTGTGCATTAGGATACCTCCACAAGCATCATCACCCTATAACGTGACCACTGCTAGGACTCAGGCCTCCTCTCAGTCAGAGCGAGCCTCATCTCCGATAAGAAGATGTCAGCAAAAACATAGCATAAGCATAATAAGCCTATACCTAATGTTACCGCTGCTGTGACACAAGGCCTCGTCTCTTCGAGAGGGAGTAAGTAGGCCATAATCTACCAGGCGGGCAAAGTGCGGGCGGCCGTTACCACTGGGCCACCACTGCTCCTCTTCAGCAAAAAATAAATTACTTTAATTATAACTATACTATTCATCGCTGAGTCAAGTCTTTAAATAATCCAAAAATACCCTAGATACTGCTTGCCGACTTGCCGTACCCAGTCAAACCCGTTGCAATTGCAATACATCAGACACATTTATAGCACACCATTAAAGTGTGTAACAAACATCAAAATAAAACGTCAACACAAATTCCTCGAACCGTACGCTGCAAAATTATATTTATCTAGTTGCCATTCTGTGATATAATATTTATGACAAAAAAAACCGACGCCGCTTTCGCAAATAAAACCGCACACGACATGCTATGACATCAGCGTTGAGATATGCACGATTATATTATGAACACGTCCGCAGATTAATTGTAATAAGAATCACGTTTCGAAATAGTAATTTTCACACAGTGTAAGCATTATTTCTACCTTTGCTTTTCCGCATACCGGTCTGTTTTACTTTACTTTCTTTGAATTATAGCGTTGCAGTTTTAGTTCGTGTTGTTGCTATGTGCTTCGCTGTGAAAGTTATTCGTGTTACGATTACATTTTTGCTAACGAGGTCAGTATAGACTACCTGTTTTGAATTAAATGTAATGTGACATTGAAACGGGATTTTATTTGTGAGATTGCATCAGTGTGGGTTTTAGGTGAGTTTTAGTAATGAATAGGTATGCAAAAAAACAATGATTTTACAACAAATTACCATAATAATTACAAAGCTGCGTCCATCATTTAGATTAGACAATTTACAAACGTGACGAAAAGTCAACGATTGTAATCGGCTATTCCTTTTTCTTTTTACATTTTCGCTGATAGGAACAATTTAATTAAGCAAATGCTCTAATTCTATAGATACATAGTAGGTATATTTCAAACAAACGAACCAATAGAATAGAACCAGCCATACATCCAAACCAAAACTATACACAGCTAGATTCACAAGCACTATCACAAAGAGCGGTTTCATAAATTGCATTCAGTTCAGACGAACGTTTTTATTCCGCGCGGTAATAGGGTCACCATTTTGAAAAGTCCCGACAAAAAGCAATTAAAAAAAGGACATTTTACTACATAATCAGCCTATAACGTTCCCACTGCTGGGACACAGGTCTCGGCTCAGTGTGAGTTGGTACATGTCACATCATCACATGTCTTAGAATTTTTTATTCTAGGACATCCTCACGATGTTTTCCTTCGCCGTTTTCAGTCCATTTTTTTAGTTTCTAAATAAAAACTTGAGGGGCTCGTGGCTAAATGATAACAGCCCGCACGAGTCGTCGATCGCGTCGGTTCGTGGATGGGTGACCATCCATTACATTCGAGACCCGTCATAGGCAGTCACACCATGTGAAATACTAGTATTCAGCTGCCTCCGGTTAAACTGGAAACCGACCGTAGTAGAGTAGTTGGGATTTGAGAAAAGGCTAGTCCTGACAAATGACAAGTCCACACATGACAGAGGGCAAAAAGCCGGATAAATCCGGACGGCTGGCAACCCTAGTACAGACGGACGTTTTTATTCCGCGCGGTGGCTAGAGTTACATCCTTCAGGATTCCCCGGAGCGATCAGCCACATCAATCGCGGACGTGAGCCGCACTTTAGGCGTGACGGTATTTATATTAATGTACACTTGCACTTAAGAAGTCAGAGAGGGTGGTGAGGGAGTTTTTTAAAATTGAATTTACAGTTGCTTTGTAGCTAGAAGCTCGATGGTGGAGACTGTCCACATGTTGATTTTGTTGCTCTGTTGGTACATTTATCAACAGAATTGCTCTGGCGTCAGGACTATCTGCATGTCCCTAAAATTAAATGGGATCAGAGGGGCTATTCTAAAGCTCATTCACAGCTGATCTCAGTCTCAATCTGCCTAAAATTCCTTTAATTTCCCTACATTTTTTACATTGATTGTCGCTGATATGAGATTGCGGCTAGATTTTAAAGGTTTTTTTTTAAATTACGGGAATTCGCCTTCACATGTTTCGTATCTCCTTCTCAAGTTTTGCTTACACAAACGATGGGATTGTCGATTTTTGATTTCCTATAAGGATATAATCTAATATAGGCAATGCATCAAGAAACCCTGCACATTTGTCCGCAATAAGACATAAAATAGCATCACGCCCGCATTCCCCGAAGGGTTAGGCAGGTGTTCTTATGACTTACGGTACCTCACATTTCGCCACAATTTCGTTCACAATATAAAAAAAAATAACATTCAGTATCCCTGACAGCCCTGATCCGTTCCCAGATTTACGTTAGCCGCGTATCTGGATGCACCGCATCGATCACGGAGCTCCGCACGTGCTTCGCATTCGATATCCGTTCGGGAGCACATTTTAAACTTGCCATTTGATAAAGTAAACCAACAATGCTGGTCGCATATTTGGTGAACTGCTTTGTGATTCTAATGTGATATGAAAATGCTTGCAAAAAGATGGTGGAGGTGGAGTTCTTCGTGTTTGTTGTATCGCTGATTCCATTTCCGTATAACCATATAACTATAACAATACAACCCTCTAAGTTCATAATTATAATTCTATCGAATGACTATTTTAAATATGAATCAATTGGATTATATGAACTTAAAGAGGGTTGTATCGCGGTAATATAATTATTACCTAGATGATTTTAATGATAATAATTCTGTAAATAAAGGTATTCAGCTGCATCCGGTTAGACTGGAAGCCGACCCCAACATAGTTGGGAAAAGGCTAGGCAGATGATGATGAATTCTGTAAATAAAGACTTTGTACGCTCGCGAATCATAATTATTTTGTTCAACATACAACCTGACAGTGAGTGACCTACAAATTGCAAAAAAACGTAAGAAAATTTGCATCTCGCAGGCAACCTAGCGCATCCCCCTTAATTAGATAGTCTTTTCTAAAAAGGATAACAAAATGTGAGGAAAGTACATTCAAAAGTCATAGACATAAACATGTTTAATAATACCGTCCTACCTATGCAGAGGTTGGCAACCTTTTGTATAGTAACAGTTACCCTTTCCTTCTCTCAATCTGATAAGGATCTATGTTTGCCTTCCATGTCTGCGTGTATAGTCTGTCTCACAGACTACTAATTAACGTGGGTACTGTTATGAGTCGAAATGTTGATACAAACCAACGAAACAATTCGGAAATTAATGTTAATATGAATAGAAAATGGCGGCCGATTAGATAACGCCACCAAAATATTTTATTCAGCTGATAAACGGCTTTGTTGTGTCAAACTTATCTGACTAACGTAAGTAAAGGATATAATTTGTAGGTAAATAATAATTGAACATTAGCATAATTTCGAACGAAACTGAACCCACACTGGACCACAGATGGGGTAAACACAACATGCTATTGAAGTACAAAAGATATTGTCAACACACTAAGTATTTATGAAAAACTTCAAAAAGGACATGAATTTCAAAATAATTACAAACTAGTCAAAGCAATTTCCAATGACGGTATTAGAGAATGTCAAAAGTTGTCCAGTTTAGTCCAAAACGAAAACTACAACCTAGACCTACATCACAAACTGCCCGAAATTAATGTGTCATAATCACAAACAACCAATTTGTCATCCATGACAGAAATAATGAAAGCTTCCAAATTAAAAGTTCAATAGAACGTGCCACGTTCCGAATTTCCGATGTCACTCAACATGTTTTCGGAACAAGATTGGCTAGTAACAACGCTATTAGTGTTCCGTTTACTTTTAATAACCTCCTACTGAGCGGCCAAACGTAACACTCAAACATGAAGTCGCGTGTACAATCCTCCGTCACAAGGTCACTGAACGAACGCTTCGCCCTACAAACCCTCTGGAGACGGCCACTCCGCGCAGCCGGCTTTGTGTACACGCTTAACAGAAATCGCGTCCATTGTTTACGATACAAGTGAAGTTTACACTGCAAACGTACCTGGTAGAACGGTCCGGTGGTGTCGAGTCAAACAATCCAGCGACTACAATCCGGTAGCCAGGTAGTAGGTACACAGAACAACACAAAGGGGACTACTTCTCCTTGTCCGGCGACAATGGCAACAATGGCTACGAGCACGGCGCGAGAATCGAACGCGGCGTCTGGCCGCGCGCAGCGGTTATCTGTCGGTGACAGCGAGCGCCGTCGCCTCCAGTAACAATAATGAGGCGGCTAATTATTATTATTACCGCTGAGCGGACGCACTCGCGCTCGCTGTGTGTATGTAGGTAGGTGGCGTAATCGCTGAATTCCATATAATCGTGTGGCGCACTCACACAAGCGGCCGTCCCCGCCGCGCCACGTGTGGTGACGTCGCGCGTCGTCAGCTAGGCGCAGGTAAGTGTATACAGAGCGCATTGGCGGGTATGCGCGCGTATCGATCTCGCGATAAATTCGATACGGTGAGCGGTGAATGCACCGGCCGGCTGGCAACGGCGGTCGCCTTTCACGCCGGCGAAAACGCAATTTACGATCGGTGCACGCCGCTGTGAGTCTCAACTCTCGACCGCCAATATACGATACGTGTCGAGCTCAGTTCGCCGGAGTCGCTAGTACTATCAGGCGCGGGCGCAATACCACGCGGACGCACGAACATTCTCGAACACCGAGATAACACGTGTATTTATTAATGGCGCGAATTGCGCAACAAAATTGTACAGTGATAAAGCGGAATGTGTAACCTCGTGTCCTTACCTTAGCGGAGGTGACATGAGGTCGCATGTCGAGGGACCATAGCGTTTCACGGGCACATAATCCAATTTGGCGTCGACCGCGCCATTTCTAATCGCCCTAATTGGGGAACGCCCCAGGTCCAATTACCGCTATCGTCACTTGTTTTGCCAGCCCACGCATAGTAGTAAAACATAAACAATTAAACGACAAGATAATCACACCATTTCAACATAATTGACCAAAAGCAAATGACTCATGACTCGGCTTACGCAAGAAAACAGCAACAAACGATTTACAAACTCAACGACCGGAAACTTCTCACTAGTTCTCGTTCTCGTTATAGAAGCGAAAATTGAACGACTTGTCTAAATTGGCTCTCGTCTGAGGACGCCGAGAGCCGCTGTCATCTCGTACGCAACTTGAATAGGCAAACCATTAAACTGTAACGTGAGGAAACAACGTGATTGAGAGTCGCAACATGAATCCCACCTAGCACGGAACAGCGCGGCGCCTTTACGACACAATATACAGTTTAGAGCTCGAAACAGTCTGGGAAATTAGCTATTTGACTATATAAGGGAAAAATTACGCTTACATTTACGTAGTAAACGCACAAACAGGAGCGTTAATAATTTGATGGCTTGATTTTTTTTTATAGTTTGGGCAGCGGGCTGTAACTAGCACGGAAATCGTAGTGGCCGCACAAAAATGACCAAGCGTCTGGCTGTATCAAACCGAGAGGCACAAAAACGCCAACGTCAACAGAACGAGCCGTCTGTCGAATGCTAGCACTCGGTGCAAAAAGTGAATAATGGCGAACGTCGGCGAGCTAGTCGAGAGTCGCACAATTGCGCTATTTCGAGATGTTTTCCTCTTAGCAATAATACCTACGGTTACTAATAATAATACGAGCCGAGAGTCCTGTACAAACAACTACATACTAATGATTGCAAATAAATGAATATGAATATGACTGCTGTGCAAAAACGGCTTTAGATCCAAACAAGCGCGATCTCTGAGATAAAATTTATTGAAGGAGCGACACGTGGCACCTCGGGCGCAAGGTGAACGACTCGCCGTGCTAATGTGGGGGAATAGCAAACAAAAAGCTCGCAGCGAAATATGGAAACACACAAAAGGCGAGGGTGTAACGCAAATTAGAGCGGCATTAGCGACAACTCCAAGTGACATTAAAGGAGTTTCTGTTATTACCGCACGCGACAATGTGAGCGACTCGATGGTCCAACTTAGAGAGTTGGGAAAGCGCGGAAGATTACATAATACACCCGACTTCAGAACGCGAGTTAACGCGAACTTGTGTTTTATGTGCACACATGCATACTGTTTGATATACGTTGTGTTATGAGAACTGTTCTAAACTAGAGTGGCTGGAGGTGGGGGCTCAAGTTGTGCGTCAACTTTCCGGGAGCAATTCGCCCGAGTGTGCACTGCACTAAAATATAGTTCAAAGTAAGTTGGAGCGGGCGGAACAGAGATGCAACTAGCAGCTGTGCGGGACTAGCCATGAAACTTGTATTAATCCGGGAACTTTTTATATCTAAACTCGCTTCTTAAGAAAATTAATCGTTGGCAGTTAAAAGACTCAATGTTTTTAGTATGTATTTATATGCCCACTTTAGTTACTAACCTGTACGAGGAGGGATGAGCATACAAAGATACAAATGAGATGTATGTATCATTTTATAGCTTTCCACGCTATATTTGTAAAACTAAATGCACCTATCTCATCATCATCTGCCTAGCCTTTTCTCAACTATGTTGGCTTCCAGTCTAACCAGTTGCAGCTGAATTCCGCACCTATCTATATTAATAATAAAGCTGAAGAGTTTGTTTCAACGTGCTAATCTCTGGAACACCAGTTGGATTTGAAAAGTTCTTTTTGCATTTGACAGCCCAATTCTTGAGGAAGACTATAGGCTATTTAACATCACGCTAGGACCCTTGGGAGCCGAGCAGAAAGTTAGAAAGAACGATAAGTGAAAACAAAGTAACAGCGCGGGTAGGCGATGCGATGCGACGGGGCGGGTCGGCGGAACAAGAAATTTCACGCGGACGAAGTCACCAACAGAACCTAGTTTGTAATAAAAACTGCGGCTATGTATTCATGAAACCTTGAGACTCAAAGATTAATTTAACATCTATTCGGGTCGAGCAATTCTCACACACGCTTATATGATGTGACCACACGTAACAGCGTAACTTGGTTAACAATTCGTGATATTCACAAGTGATTGCGCTAAGTGCAATCAAATCTGTAAGTTTAGTACGTGTACGGCTGTTCGTAACGCGGCTTTGCGGGATATTACACAATTTCAGCAGCGAGCTAGGACCTACATGCAGCGCAATCATACAAATTGCAGCGGATTGAATGGGATTGTGTGAAAATTAACCGAAAATTGTAATTAAGCATTGTTTTCTATTATAAACTCGTGTTTCTGTGTGAATTGGATATTTTAATAAGACAACATACGTTTGTACGGATATTATCTCATTAAAACATGATGATGATTCACGTGCATGAATGACTGTGAGAAATATTCTGGAAATCTAGACAGCAAAGTTTTAATGAAAAAGATATCTGTAATAAAACAAAGATCAATTCACTAAAACGTTATACGAAAAGTACAAATAAAACGTTTACAGATTTCAATGCCAGATGAACTCTAACCCGATTCTATTAGATTTCAGAGTAGAATAGGATATCAATCTAATGGAATAATACATTTAATATTCGTGGGTTCGTATCTGATGAAACATTATAAATGTAGACGCTATCAGATAATCTTATTTGGTAAGATTAACCGACCAAGTTTGAACAATACAGTTAATTAAGATCTTTTAAAAATTAAACGAGTCTTGGCTCTACGTGCGTGGGTTTCTATAAAGATCTCTAAATGAGCTTATTAGGGTTCCGTACCCAAAGGGTGACCCTATTACTAAGTCTCCGCTGTCCGTCTGTCTGTCACAGGACTGAATCTTTTCAACCGTAATAGGTAGAAACTTGAAATTTTCACAAGAGTGTACTACAACGACGGCTATAGCAACAAATAATAAAAATGAAATTAAGTAAAAAATTAAGAACCCTTTGTGTGCGAGTCCGACTCGCAATTCGCCAGTTTTTTTTATCACTTATCAACACCGACAAATGGATGGAGAATAATGCTTTATATTTCTCTATTGGCCTTAATGAAGCCACAACTGCCCATATTATTGACATAATCCCCAGAGCCTTTTAAATAACTTCAATAAAAATAAGATCAAAATGTCAAGTCACTGCATTGCCCGTATCATTGAATTGATTGAGCGCTGGGGCATGCAAACAAAACTAAACTATACCATTAAAAAAAAACTGTTTCATTACTTTAAAAGGCCAAAATGAGTCACTCGGTCTGAGGCGAGGTCTGTTTGAATTAGTAAGCGAGTCGGCTTGCACGATTTTTGTACTGCGTAACCATTCCACGTTATCTTTTTGATGTCTTATAATCATAGCGATAAGTATAACGGGAGCAGAAACTTTTTATAAAGAAAAAAGTATTTTTGAATTAAAATTGGTTCTAGGAAATTTGAATAATTCAAGAAGAAGCTTGCCCTTGGCATTATATTGCGTAGACGGTAATGAATGCTTAGTACTCAGAGCTCCTACAAAATAATTCCCCGAATAGCGGCAGCCATTACTTACACCAAAATACTTGTTTGATGCTGACATGTATAATTATTCATACTTATATTTATTACTAGCTGCTGCCCGCGACTTCGTCCGCGTGAAATCCTATCCTAACTAAGTTTTTTTTTTCTAAAATATAAGTAGTTACTCCTTATTACATCAGCTATCTGCCAGTGAAAGTCCGGTCAAAATCGGTCCAGCCGTTTCAGAGATTAGCCGGAACAAACAGGCAGACAGACAAAAATGGTAAAATATGTTATTTTGGTATATGTACATTGTACCGTGTATAAATCCATATGCATTTAGTAAAAAGCGGTTATTTTAATATTACAAACAGACACTCCAATTTATTTGTATAGACTAGCTTCTGCCTGCGACTTCGTCCACGTGAAATTTCCTGTTTCCCCTACCCACACCGTCGCAACGTATCATCGCCTGCCCGCAGTGTTACTTCGTTACCGCTTAGCGTTCTTTCCGCCTTTTTTCTTTTTGCTCGACTCCTAAGGGTCCTAGCGTAATGTTAAATAGTCTATAGCCTTCCTCAAGAATTGGGCTATCAAATGCAGGAAGAATTTTTCATATCCGACCGGTAGTTCCATAGATTACCCCCACAAACTTCCAAACTAATTTTACCTCTTTATAATATTAAAAATTACTTACTTAAAATATTAATTTTACGTTCATTGAACATGCAACCGTCAGTCAGCACAAAAAGCAATGACGCCAAAACGAATCATCAAGAAAAAAAACCAGTCACGTAATTCTAAATTCTAGAAGGTAAGTGTATTTAGAATTCTTGATATAACATTTGCATAGATGGAAAAACAGGGGGAGTAAATACGTAAGCTCTCAACTCAATCTACCTACTTTGAAAAATACGTAATCCGAGCCATGTAAATAAGTGAATCACTTACAGTATTAGCATTCTGCTCTAGTGCGATGGGTGTTTAATTAATTTATCACACTAATATTTTAAACGCGAAAGTTTGTGAGTGTGTTTACGTTTGTTACTTCTTCACGCTCAAACGGCTGGACCAATTTTGATAAAATTTTGTATGGAGGTAGCCGACACCCTGGATTAACATATAGCTACTTTTTATCCCGATATTCCCACGGGATCGAAACTTATGCGGGTGAAACCGCGGGGTGCAGCTAGTGCTGTATAAATGGTCCTTGGATAATACTAGGTCAGTTCATCTTAATACGTGAGCAGTTTCGGAAGGCAGGGGCCTAATCCCAAAACATAGTCCATAGTTTTTTACTACTACTACGTACGTTTTAGCAAAATAATTTAATTAATTGGGTGTAGGATTCACTTCGTAGTTTCGAACTATTTTCGTACGGGGCCGTATCTTCGTTGAAGGAGTTATGAGAGAAGGCCTCCCCCGGAAAGACTCTAAACGCAAAATCTATTTCTGTCGAATCATAGCAGAGAATTTCTCTTCAAGCGTTTAGAAGTCTTACTACTGGCTTCATACACTTGATGGGCGTTTTTCAAATTTGTTGACCGTTACTAACCGGAACGCTATTTTTTTTTAATAATTTTGTATTTAATTTTTGGATAGCTTATTAAATGAGCTTTTTGAAAATACCAATTGTTTTGTAATTGAACAAGTAGTTGAGCCAAAAAATGAGTTTGTATAGAGCACTGTAGTTCCAGTTAGTAACACTTTTATTATATAATTTTATTATTTTGATATAACAACCAGTTAAAAGACATAAAAAACATAATTTCATATTGTTTTACCACGAGCCTAGTGATTTTAATTATATATTTGGGGATTATACACTTCAAAGTTAGGAAAGTATGCATGGGACATCGTGAAATTGGGGTAACTAATGCTACATATTAATTTTTTTTTTAAATTGAGTGTATATTTTAAATTATTTTTCTGTTTTAATTTACTTTTCTTGAAATGTGCTATCGATTGCCATTTTAAACATGATATTTTGACTAATAATTATTTAATAAGTTAATTGATAAGTCAGTGGACATTATGTTTTGGCAATGGTCAACAAATTTGAAAAACGCCCTGATACCTTTTTACTTTAAATCCAACTGGCACACGTACTGATAGAGAAATTCCCCTCACCTGTAACAAAGGAAAACAACTCATTAGAAGCAAGAAAAACATTTCACAACGTAACTAAGTCAGCGTTTTGTACAATGTTGCAAAGTTGAAGCGAACCGAAATCTCATCGATTCTTCTAGAACCAATACATGTATAAAATTGATAGGGACTTGGTAACAGTCAAAGGAGTAGGTTCTCAAAAGTCAGCTCACATCTCGTCCCGGGAGGGTGCACGAGGGTTGTAGGAGGGAGGGAAGGCACGCAGGGTGGGCGCGGGGGTGGTTCCAAGGTCGGCGCCCTTGTCTACGTAACCTAACAGCGACCTAGGCTGTGTCGCCCGGTCTCAATTCGCTTTAACGATTAATATTGAATGATTCCAGTTCTCTTTGTTCGGAACAAAAAATATTTTATATGAATGAAATAATATTATACGCAGCTTATAAATGTTTATTGGTGATTTAGTTCAGTGTAAACGAGTGGGTGTGAATGGAAATAGTTTTATAAACGTTTCGATTCACAGTGTGAACGCGAACAAGAAGTTGTATAATTTTATACATCGATGGTTGTACTACATGAAATTTCACGGTCCGTGATCAACTATACAAAATGGAATATACGACAGGAATTCTAATAACACTTTATACACAAAACAAGCCAGAAAGTTTTGACAATTAATGTCGGGCTTGTGTAGAATAACAACTAGCAAACAAAGTTGTCGAAGATGTTTTGCTATTATGTAAAATGAAAATAACGGTACATACAAGAGATATAATGAAGACGGCGCCAAGACACACACACAGTACATATTTACATAGACATACATAGACGTAAATGTAATGCATATAATACTCAGTTCGTATCGCATAGTAACCTGCCACCTAGGCGAAGCTAATTCCGTTCTTACACGTGTGCATACGTAATACATTGATGATATACTTCTTTACATTACGATGTTTTCAGTTTACGAATGTATTCAACTTATTTAGGTATTTGATATAGCTTCTGCTCGCGACTTCGTCCTAACATAATATATATCCTATACCCCGTGCCGTTTCTTCGTTTTCACTAAGCGTTCTTTTTGCTCGCCTCCTAAGGGTAGCGTAGCGTGATGTTAAACTATCATCTTAAGCGGGAGAATTGTGCTATCGAATTCAAAAGCATTTTTTTTATATCCGACTGGCAGTTACAGAGATTAGGGCGTTCAAACAAAAAAACAAACTATTCCGCTTTATTATTAGTATATAGATTATGATATTCCTAAAGACGATTGCGGTTTAATGAGAATACAAGAGGGAAAGATGAAATACAAGATTATTTCCCATCTAGTGGCTATTGACAATTTTATAATTGGCATAGGAATGAGGGAAGTAACAAAGGCACTTAACAGGTCACTGAGGGGGATTAATTGCTCTATTGATCTTTTAGAAATATGTATAGAAGTGACCAACTGCCTCGTTGGGCTAGTGGTCGAAAGCGCTACTGCTGAGCATGAGGTCCTGGGTTTGATTCCCGAGTCGGGCTGTGTTATTGGGTTTTCCATCTGGTATTTCCCAGTAGCAACTCGGAGTCTGGATTTGTGCCCGATTGTTGGCAATTAGTTAGCCCCTTATAAGATGGGACTTAAACATAACTGGCGAAATGTGGGTGTACTTTATAGTGTACTTATGTACACCTCTGTTTAATCCTTGGTCCCATACAGGCATGATGTTACGTTAAGTGACCATTAGACCAATGAATGCACTGCAAAGACGTGCAGAAAATCGGATCGACGACGTGTCACTAGAGAAGTAAAGAAACATGTCACCTAAGCGAATCTAAACACGTTCAAATATACACGTGCGTGAATACATAATGACTCACTTCTTCAACAATACTATAAACTAGTAATATAGGTAGCTTCTAACCGAATCGAATCAACACGGGTTAAAAAATTCAATTCTACGTAATAATCCTTATCGTAAACGTTATCAAACTCGTAATATAATATGTGTTTGTGTACATATATATATAACCGGAATGACGATAGTATGTCGGCTAGGCAACAAGCTAGCGTTACTTTCGTCCCTGTGTTAAGTTCAGGCAATCACGGAATGGTTAAATACAGGGAGGGGGAAAGTTTTCAGTCCACGATACGACCTACAAAAAATGTGGAGTACGTTTTGTCATTTTGTGATTTGCAAGGGTGAAAATCATACTCGAAGGCTACTGAAAATATTATGGTGGTAACAAAAACCTAAAAACAATGTAATTATTCCTTAATTTCATTGACCGGACTGTCGGAAGATTATGACAGTAAATATACTTATTCGTGACTAACTCCTTCTAGTTAACATGCGAATGTAATTAATTTATAGGTAAAGTGGATTAACTAAATCATGTAATTTAAACAACTTGAGACTAAATCTGACAAAATCACATAATTATTAAATATAGATATTTCATCAAAGATGAAAGTATTTCATTAAGTATTGCGTGGAGCTGTCTGACCTTTGCGAAATCGCCGATTGTTTTAATTTTTGAAGATAAATCAATAATTTAATACTGAAACTCCTCACATTCATCGATAGTTTGAGTTAGTTTGAATAACCATTTGCTGGAATTTAGTTACTCGTGTAGGTACAGTCAACAAAAGAGATAAGTATGCAGGATCGTCGGATATAGTTGAAGTTTAGTAAGAAACCGATGGATGTTGTCGACTGAAATTTAATTTTGATAAAAGAGCCGTTTGTTTTCTATTAAAATTTTTATTCGAGAACATCCATCGGTTTCTTACTAAACTTCAACTATATCCGACGATCCTGCATACTTATCTCTTTTGTTGACTGTACATAGCTTACATTTTGTCAATACTGTTCCAAAACATACATGAAAATCCCAAGACCAATTTTTAATTAGAATTACACATTCAGATACTTTTGTCAAAAGAAATTGCGACTAAACAGCAATTTTATATCGAGGACATTATGCCACACATACTTTAACTGAGACAATAACACAATATCATCTAGTTAATTACTAATCACTCAACATCATCATTCTCCTGCCCTTATCCTAATTTATTTGGAGTCGGCGCAACATGTCTTTTATTTCCATACTTCTCTAATTAATTACTAATATCCTCTGTTAATCTAGACTTAACGCAGCTGATGATTCCATGCCTAGTTAAATACACGAAAACTGACGCAAAAATTCGTGGAATACTAGTTTTTACAGCGGCTATAAAACGAGTAAAATTCTTCTACAAACAGAGGATGCGACTGCTTCAATCGCGAGTCTCATGACTGGTTTCCAGCCAGGTGGTTTTATAATTACCGTCCGTGGCTCTCGTCAATGTCAGCCGCGAGAAAAAGTCTAGCACTGAGGATTAATTAACATAGTTAATATAATTTACACGACTTTATATTCTTTGAGATGAAACTGTACAGCTACGAATGCTGAAAATGTTTTTTGAAACTGGTGCACGGTAAACTAAATTGTATGTTTTTGCTTTTCAGCGGTTTTTTGTAACTTTATATTATTTGCTTTAGGGCGCATTCCTCCACCAAACTTTTATACCTTGAATAAGTCTTATCCTGAGAATAAATTTTACATTTTTGACAGTTTTACCATACAAGAACTGACAGACGTAAACTTTATTCTACGAATAAAAGATATCTGACTTTGGTAAAATCAGTCCTTAGTGTTTCGTATAAAACATTTTGTTTCTAGTATATTATAAAAATAAAATTGCTATTTTTGTTTTAAAAATATTCATAATATTTCGAAACTTTCCCGGAAAATCTTCAAATTCGGGAAAAACTTGAAACTCTTTTTTTGTATCAATAATTACAATTTTAACAGGACATCCGTCGGGTCAGCTAGAACGAATAATAAAGAAATCGAGTTACCTATTCAAACATCGACGAGTCAACCTAATTTTGAGCTTGACGATATAATTTATGAATACGAAAATATTCAAAAATTAAGACATGTTTTATATCTACTTTTAAAATAAACAAATTTATACAACACAAATCTAAATTGCCACGTATTCGAATGAAAAATTGCCAACACGCGTATCTTTAGCTCGATTAACATAAGTATCGCTCTAAAACGGAATCATTAATTACCTACGTCTCACTCACATAGCCAATCTTTATACACATGCGACTTTTTTGCCGACGCTAGTAAACCGGATCGGTTCAGTCAGCTACTTTTTACTGTCGCGCCGAGGCACGATCTTCCACAGTTCCACATAAAAGAAACGCCATCTTAGCGAGATTTCAGATGACGCCGCAACTCTGTTTTATCGGCTTTCAGACGTTTTAATTTTCCAATATTAGCAACGGATATTTTTGTTGACGAGAACTGGAAGAAGGTATTAGTGTCAGTTTATCGTTTCTGCCTGAAAAATTAGAACTTTGGATTAAGATTTTGGTTGCTGTATTTTAATTTTGCGTTTAATTTTTATACTAAGCGAGTGAATGCGTAATGCATATAAAATTAAATATGTGAATTATTAATTACTTAATTAGTTCTATTCTTAGTTCAGTTTAATCAGAAATTCGTTTAACAATACTTAGCTACATACTTTGAAAAAGATTAGGATTCGTTCGTTCCTAATCTTTTATGTTCCAAAGGTGAGAAATCGCCATTTGCCTACAAAACCACGCTTAAGGTCACCCGGAAATTGAACGTGTTATTTGTGACAACATCGCCTGTTTCCTGTTGCTACTCAATTTATTATATTTATATTACAACACAAGTTTATTACGAATTTACATAAGACCCAATTAAAATACTAAATCGAACTCCATCCGAAGAAAGCAAGACCCTTAATGAACTCGAAAGACCAAAAATGTGATTTTCGCTAGAACAATTCGAGGGGGCCACTTTGGAAAACAATCTCCGGTGGAGAATCGGTATCATTTAGCTTACGTCAGCCAGAGATGGGGAAGCTACTGGCCCCTCGAACACGTCAGCAGAATAGAAGACACGATTTATTTATCTACGCCATAAATACACGTGACAGACTGACAGCTATAATAGAATATTAATTATTTTGAATCTTCAGGAGAAACTAGATATAAGACGAAGTCAATAAAAAAAAAAAAAACAAATCTGACATTAAAGTTACGCTATCAGAGTTAGAATCGTGAGTAGGTATGTCGCATTTGGTTAGTATTGTTATTACTAGCTAACATTAAAATGTCTGATACACATTTTAAATGCCCGATAAAGTGGTTATGATAACAGTCTGCTTAATCAAAGAGGCCGTCGTTTCGAACATGACTACACGAAAATAAAGAGAATCTTGTTTGGGGACTTGAATTTTTAATTTGGTGTGTCAAAGTCGCCAATTACATACGTCGGATGATCTTGGCTAGACAGTGGCATTTGAGAGTGAGGGCTTAGAGTGATGGCTGACTTACAGCCTACAGGAGTAATTGAAAACTTTGGTTCTCTGGACTTCAACTACCGGCAGACAGATTTGCACGTGTAGGTATCAGGATTATTGGTCTATAAAATTGGTCACAGACAAGAAACGTCCAGTTACGTCCGGCCTGAATGGATATGATTAATTTAATTGTCATCTGACAAATACAATGTTATAAATATTCAAGAATGAAGGCGTGAGAACAGTCAGAATTGTGACATTTAACTCTAATCAAGTTCAATTTATTCACGACGCAATAAAAATGATTTACATATTCATATCTCTGTATAAAATCTCTCGCGTTTACGTAAGAAAATTATGCCATTAAAGCATGGATTTTTATAACGACTTATATTTCAAAACTAATTAATTGTATACAATGTGTGTATCAAAGTACCTATTATAGTTGTATGATAAGTTTTGTAACGGCGTATGTTATCAATAGCGGCTTCCAAGTTTATTTTTCTCTCAGCTATTCCATTTGAACAATGATAACCCGGTGACATCAATTGCCAGTACATACTGGTCTTGTAATTTTATCTGCATTCTGTGAAACTGTGACTAGAAGTATAAACACAAATGCGGCACTCTGTGCTAACTAATTAAATACACAAATTATGTTGCTGACTAATTTAATGTTAGAATCACAAATGTTACCCCGTTGGGAATAGGCGGTTTCAGAATTGCAAATAACGGTCATTCGTAAATTGGCGAAATACGTATTTATTGCAGACTTGTTTAAATTGTTGACGTTCAAATATAAATAAACATACAAACGATTTTCCAACTAACATAGTAATTTAAACCAAATAAATATTTGGTGAATCATGTATTTCAAACGAAACCGTAGGAAAATCTACATATATGTATACAAAATGTATTAGGAAATATAAATAAGACAAAGCTATCTGACGATAAATCTTTGCACTGAAAATTCATTAAAAGAAACACAAAGCAAAGAAAGACGTCGATAAGCACAAAGTAGCGACCAAAAAGGAAAGTGCAAACAAATAAAACAAAATGTAATTCGGCACAAACAAACAGTAGGAAAATATAAAAGAAACAAATGTTAGCGAGAACGATGGAAATAAAAATTGTCCAAACAGTCGCAACAGCCCCCAGTCGAGTCGTGGCAACTTGCGGACTAAGTAATTGCCATTTACAGTTCGTCGCGAGAAAACTTCCCAACTGACTCATCTTGCATCTTTCAAAACGACTTTTCTCCACCTGACTAATAATAAAATTTACGCCCGACTTTGTTTAATTAACTAACGTCTGCTTTTTTCACTTCTACATCGCATTGAACGGATCCTGAGTTTATGAAAACATCTTCATGCTCGTTGTTAGAAGTGTTCCAACATTTTTCCTTTTTGAAAGGACGAGAGCTACAAAAGATAGTCTTTGTAAACGAAGTCTTATTAATTATGAAATCTATTTCGCTAGCAACGACGTGTTGTTGTCTATGTAACGCTATGTCTTTGCTTGGGGCTTGGGGTCGTTCTGAAACCTTACAGTTCTGTTAGACAAAAGCGAAACATCGTTCACTTGCAGAATGTCATCAACAAAGCGACCGCATAAATTGTCTAGGTAGACCTTTTGAAACGAGTTGCGTTCTCGTTTAAGCCTAGTTCGCCACGGCCACGTCGGCTTGCGTCCTGTCGCTGACACACCACTCTCCGCAAAAACAACGTGCCTCCACAATACTACAATAGGTGGCTGAGCTGAGCGGTTTCCTCCCCCCCTCCCAAACAGCCGCCCTACCCCCGACAGTCGCCAATTGTATGACTCAGCAGCAAGCCTTAGATCAAATTCGACGTCGCACGATTCTAGTGGCATGTTTTTCGCTGTAAATACCCGTTTTTTTTGTCGATAAAGCATCGGTAATGGCGATATCGGCGAAGATAAAGGTGAGACGAGCTTGAGAATAAATTATAGACGAGTAGCAGGGGAAAGTTATTTTATTGTTTTAATAAAAGTTAGGGAAAGACTCCGAGGAATGCTCTCGGCATTCACGGGAAAGTTTCCTGAGGTTTCGTCCGAACGTATCTATCCGAGAATTGTTTCGCAAAGTATATAAAAACGGTGGATTGTTAAATGTTAAAAGGAAGGCGTAGGTAAGGTATGCCTGTCAAAATAAAATGTGATAGAGAAATAAAATGGCAAAACTGCGGCGGAGTCCATTTATTCGATTGCCGCTAAAGCGTGTCATTTTGTTTCTAAAAAATTACCATGACAAAGAACACGAAAGGTGAATAACACCGCTCGGAACGGAAACGCAGCCGCGCCGCTGGCTTCCGATACAAAACGGAATCCAATTAGCCATCCCATCTCGTCGGCTTTCATTAACCGGCCGAATAACCGGGCACGGCGAAAAAAACACCCGGGGAATGTGCTTTGCGAAAACAGCTTACACAAGACGCCATTAAATACATTTTAATGATCACCATGCGGTGTAAGCCGTGTGTTTAATTACGTAAGTGTACGATAAAACACGTATAAAGCCAAGCTGAAAATGGTTGTATACTAACTGTGAGAAAAATGGCGAACGGACGGGGTAGATCGGAATTTTAGTGCGGTCGGCTTTGACGTTTAATTCTCATTTTTTTAATGCCTTTCTTGTAATTAAACGTTCACTTCTAAGCTTAGAAAGAGTGTTAATGTTAGCCATAAAAGTAAAAAAATCGATTCGTTTAATTTGAACAATGGTAATGTACTTTCTTTCTTAATAAACGGCGGCGTCATCCCGGTTAAATATTTGCCCAGACGTGAATGTATTTGCAACAGCTATCTTGGTAGGTATAGAATTCGCAATATAGTAACAATATAAAGTACATGTAACCTTCAGTTTCGCACGTGTAACGTTTTTATTTGTCGATTACATAATGGTTTTACGTGTTAGAGGAGAATTTAAGCTTTTCATCCGCGTAGGTTCGTTTTTAAATGAATTTGTGAATACTCGTTAATACCGGTTCGTTATGAATGTAGGTTACATAGGAATTGATAAAGAAAGGCACACTACATTCAACATAAAACTGTGATGTATGGGAACAGTAAATTGAGCTATAAATCCAGCATTAGGGCGCGCGTTCAGTTGCAATAAACAACGGTATGATCGCGTCCAAATGGATGATACTCAATGTTTTTATCGCGTTGGGAACACCTATCATATTGTTCGTGTAGACTGCTCAACGCCCACATCAAGTTTTTTGGTGCAGACGTAATGCGTCAGAATTTGATAGCTCTCGTAAGAGTCAATCATTCAAAGCGGTAATTGGGAACAGAAAGGCGACTGACAAAGAAATTTTCTTTGCATTTTTAAGCAGATTAGCCACTCAGTACCCTAATTGCGTCACACACTATCAATCTCAATCTGAATCATTTTGAAGAATAATGCTAATCCATTGCTTCATGTTTGAAAAAAAATCTACTCAACAACGTAAATAACGCAATTAATGTTGGTGAACTGTCAAAATGAACGCCATTCCTACTGTTAGTGTATTACACAATTATCCCGCTGCTCAGTTACGAAAATAGCTATTAATAATTATGGTTTTCGTAAGATGGTACCCACTTAGCAAAGATATACCTATATAACCAATCATAAGCTACCAAGAATCCACCTTACTTATCAAGATCCTGAACATACTAGATCAACTTATTACAGGACGCGGCGGATTTTATGACTAAGATGTTTTCATCAGCTCTTGCATTTTATACCATACAAGTAATACTGGTGTCGTACAAAAATCTATTCAGACGTAGATTCACGCAATAATATATTTTTAGACGTGTTTAATAAATCTACCACTCGCGCCCACGACCAGCGAAGCGGCGAATAGAACATGCTGTAAATACATTTTTATAACTATACTGTACTGAGCAACTAATATAAATATTCTGTTGGTAAAGACTTGTTTTTCTTTTTCACTTTCGTCGACGTCATTTGTAAAGATTGCAAGAACTTGTATTTGAGAGATGATGAAATCGATCACGGAGAGTCGGAGTTTATTTATTCATGACTTTGTTGTCAGAAATTAGAAATATATATTTCCATGTATTTGAATAGGTAAAGCGGCATTCATATATAATATCATCAGTGTCAAACACGAAAGCCTCCAATACTGCATACATACGCGACAATACATAGAAAGGTAGTCAATATTTCGTAGAACACATCAAACCTTCGTCAAACAAGCTCCAATACGGAAACCCAACAATGAAATGAGTGACAGACAGCGCCTCAATTTTCTCGAACACTCGAATCTGACTTCCACGAATAAAAATATTTTTGCTCGAGAACGTAATCAACTGAGTTAAAATTCTGTGATATCATATTTGCGACTTCAATTTGGGGCACTCGTGTACTCGCAATGACATCAAAGCGACGCCACAAAGAATAAAGAGGGCCTTGATAACCGAGTTACTATCGGAGGGGACACGACAAGGTCACATCTCAAATCTTGGGATGTGCCACAGCGACGGAGGGAAGCGTCCCTCGGACGAGCTCCCTCGCCTTTGTGTCAAAATCACATTAACTATTGTTCGACAACGCTTTGTCGACGTTGTATGCGAAATTAACCGTGCTCTACTCCGATATTAAGTGAATTATTATATTCTGTTAAGGTAACATGTTTGGTTCGTTTAGAAATGTGTTGTTTATGATAAGGAGATACACTTATCCTCATTCTTCATGTGGGTCTTGTCAGAGGTAACTGAAGGATTATGACAGGATTCAAACATGCTATCTTCTATCACTCATATAATTTTTGACATGGCATGTAGGAAAGAGGATCTCTTTCCTCATCATCACGCTACAGCATAAGCCTCCTTGTTTCTACGCTATTCTTGTCTATTGGCTTCGTTTTAAAAGACAAATGCGACAATAACCACGTATAGTTATCCCAGCCTGATATTACTCGACTAACTAGTTTGAAAAGCTATAGCCGTTTCCTGTGTACATTAAAACTTTTTTATCTGCTCGAGTCCTTTTGTAAAGTTTTCGAGTATGAATGAAGTTCTTATTTGTTAAGTTTTTGAAGATAAGCCAAAACTACTTCAGGCATACGTTTTGTCCATTTGGCACATCGCTGAATCTGGAACGGTTTTTTGTGAAGCTGCAAAAACACTTTAGGAAAAGCAAATGGCCATTGGAACAAAGACTGTCTAGCGTTAGTTGACCAATTGGTTTTTTAAAATTCATAAGTTAATCATTAGCACAGAATTTTAATACAAAGTTCTGACCAACCGTATCCCCAAATAATGAAATTCAAACTATCATCTCGATAAAATCGTTGGCTTCATTTATATTATTATCGTTACCGCATACCTACATTTCGAGTAATCAATATGATGTCTTTTCAGCAATAACACACAAAGCCGGTCGGTAATTACAATTATAATAGGTCGGTCAACGAATGGGTGGGGGAGTCCACCCCCGCCTCGTCCGGGGGATGAGGGGAGGTAGAATTAACGACCCGTTGTACAATAGAACTATACGTAAGTTAAATTATACAGTTTTTGACAATGTTACTGAACGAATGTTTTAATTTATCTTGCAGAGAGTTTGGCTTGGTCGTAGAAGGTTGCTCTTTGTGGGGAATTATACTTACCTATCTCTTATAGGTTACCGTTTAGGCTTTTTCTGCCATAATGTTAATACTTATCCCTAAAACGAACTGCCTCGTTGGTCCAAGTGGTCGCAAGCGCTACTGCTGAGCACGAGGTCCTGGGTTCGATTCCCAGGTCAGGCAAAGTTTTATTGAGTTTTTCCATTAGGAATTTCTCAGTAACAGCTTGGAGTCCGGATTTGTGCCCGGTTGATGGCAATACGCTCGCCCTCTATTACATGGTATTTAAACATAACTGGCGAAATGTGGGTGTACTATTAGGTACACCTGTGCCTAACCCTTCGGGTATTACAGGCGTGATGTTATATGTGTTATCCCTAAAACAACTAGGGCCTACTCCTGCGTACAGACTCCTATAGTCCAATTACTTTATTAGTTCCTAACGTCTAATAGCAGTCTCATATTCGTCTATTACGGTTTAGCTAGTGTATCCATACTAATATTATAAAATGCGAAATTGTGTCTGTCTGTTACCTCTTCACGCTTAAACCGCTGAACCGATTTAGATGAAATTTAGTATAGAGATAGTTTGAGTCCCGGGAAAGGACATAGGACAGTTCTTATCCCGATAATCCCACGGGATCGAAACTTATGCGGGTGAAACCGCGGGGCGCTGCTAGTTATTAATAAGCGTAATTGATTAACAAGCAGTGTAGATAATATACGCGTAGCGTGATCATGTCATGGAAATATCCTAGTTTCCAGTTCAAGGCAGATAAGAAATTAATAGGACAACGTGAATGCATTAAAAATATTACATCGTGTGTGGTAATGTGTTATAATCTTATAAATCCAGCTAAGTTGAGGTTACTGATATAAGAACTTTGTTTTGTTTTACATTAGTGTTGACTTCGACGTTGGTAGCACTTCCCCTATGGCCGACTGATTTGTATTTTTGAACTTGAAAGTTACATTATTGCTAATTGGTATCGATGTTTTTAGTGTAATTTGTTATTAGGTAGATGGAGGGAAGCGGCCATTGCCCTGCAGTGGGACACTAAAGGCTGTCAAAAAATTGCGAGATCATCATCGTTAGGCAGATGTTGAAACACGACTGCATCTTAAAAGTAATCTTATTTATTCCATTCCTCACTCACAATAGATTACATAACCAACTAATAGCCACATGCTCTTATAAGTTGTCTAGCATTATCTGCAATAATGCCTAATACAGACGCTTATTATGCAAGAAACACATCGCATGCTTACGATTGTGTCATAAGGAAAATTACTAATGCCCGGGCTCCACGAAGTTAGGATAGCAAGAGAGTGCTAGTAAGCTTGTCACACTAGCCTCGCGTAAACAGAACTATCCTGATTTTTAGGCTAGTAAGCTTCATAGGATGGGGTTCTATTTTTGTGCTAGTAGCGTCTCCTCTACAGATTTTACTATCCTGGTTTGCGTACACACGGCTACAAATCAAGCCATCCAAGCACATCCAGTTTTAGCTGACCTCGCATTGTATAGGTTTTTCGTACAATCATAAGTCAGCTTATACTGGTTATGTATAGCTTGATGTGTAGCCGTGCGTACTAGCCTCATATAGCTGGTGAAACTAGTATCCAACGGAACAGTTCATTCTACAGTCGGTCACCGCAATGCTATTAGCTTAAAATTTACAAGTATCGTATAACAACAGTTTTTCAACAGCTCTAGCATGTGCCAAGTCAGGATAGTTAAGCCAGGATATAACTTGCTAGCTATCCTAACTTAAGAAACCAGGCTCGTGTAACCCGGGAATTATTGCTAGGCATAAGAAAACTGAAGTTACTGACGACCCTCCAACAAAAGTAATTGGACAGTATGATGTTAAAGAGCCATCTATTATTTGCAAAAACATTGCGATTATTGCGTATTTATTCAAACAAGAATGAAAGTAATAAAAGGAAGACTTAATTGATTTTAACTTCGGATGTTTCATGTTTATCAAATAACATAATGTTTTAATACTCGAATTAATGTGACTTCGAAATAAGGAAAAAGTCTATTAAAAATGTAGGTTTCATGTCATAATCATAATACAATCAGTTGGGACATCACAGCAAACGAGTCGGACCTGCTTGCTAATCCCAGTGGCATTACGTGTATTCAGCAATACAACTGCAAGTTATAAAAACAATAGCCTAACAACAAGACTTTATTTACTCGTAATTGTGATCTTGAAACCCAACGCGATACTGCTGCATTCGAAATCTTGCATAAACAGTGACGCATCGTTAGATTATGAGCACCGTGACCTATATGCCTCATCAATTAGCAAACAGACTAATATTCTATTCACTTAAGTAGTAAAAATAAGCAAAGAAAAGCCGAAAGTCGTGCTGAAAGGCCAGCGACCAGATGACCTCGATTGGATCACCGGAAAGACATATATATCCGATCGAGTAAGAACAAAGAATGAAATAAAACAAAACTTACAAGTTGGTAGAAATATACCAGTTTTTAAAGGAGTCAGTTAAACTTATTTTTTCAACTATCAAGTGTAATTCGGCTTGATTTCATGAGTCGCTTGATGTGATTACTTCACACAATACTGTAAAAAATACCTAAGTACTGGAGACGCGTTTGGAAAAACCCAGATCTCATCTTCACAGGAAATCTAAGTCTACAGTCGGTGAGTAAAAAACCTGCAAGCTTTAAGTGTATAATTATGCGCATTTATTACTTAGGTGACAACTGACAAGTCACCGTGTTTGGGATACGATGGCGAAGTATGGTGATAAATTTGATGAATATTGCAGTACCGTTATATCTATTTTTATAGGTACGTAGAATAACAGGTTAGGCCGTTTGAACTTACGATATCAATCAATCAACTCAGGTTGTAGCCGTCTCGTGCTGGATATAGTAATGGCTCCATAATATTTAGACGTTTTTTGCAAGACGTGAAAGTCGTTAAAACGACAACTATGCGTCGACTTGTTCCAATAATTTCATTACGGGAAAATCACCTGCAATTTTTTTGGTCTAATATTTTTATGGCTTTTGTTTTTTACACTTTGGCTGTGCAAGTTTAAAACTAGATAGAAGAAAATGTATTATGTAACAGGGAAAGTACGTTATGTGGTTTTAGTTCAAGTGATATACGATACATTGTATAGAAACCCCTCAGCGAATTGTTTGATAGAGGGGATAACGCAGTGCGATGTAGAAGTGTGGCAGTTTGGTCACCCGCTAGCGCTTTTTAGGGAAATTAAATTGATTTATTTACCCTAGGGATACATTGAAATAAATTTTGGGGAGGTTCATGTTTAGAAGAGGATATTCATTCTTATAAAATAGCATAAGTAAATGAAGAACAATGCTCCTTTGAGAAATATGTATACGAAAATAAATAAATTATCTTACACGTGTAAAATAATAATACATAACACATAATATAAATAAATATTATCACACAATCACCATTACATGATTGATACTAATTAACATATTGAAGGCAAACTTGAATATTACAAGGAATAAAAGAAAAACTTTGGTACATTTGAATTCGTCTAAGTATTATAAAATAGTGCCGAAACTAAATGGATACATTATTTTGTAGATAAACAGCTCGTCTAATTTACATACAGTACTTACAATAATTTCCTATTGTGTTACAATTTAATGTCGATTATCGCTAAGGTACATTTTAAGCCAATTAGGTTATCAGAAAAGCCTAACAGGTTCTTACCACTATTTTATGTTTAATAAAAGTCAACAAATCCAACAGTAATTAAAGATTTTTACTATTACAATTAAACAACTACCAGAGATAAAATTAAAACCGTCCCAACGCTATCAAAACCATAAAAGTTACCAGCCGCAATATAAAGACGAACATCGAGAAACACGTTATACCGCGAAGACACCTTTCCACGGCCTCGAGCAAGAAAACAAAGCTAAATAAAATCGTGGCGATGATTGTAGGCGAGTATTTAAAAGCAACGCGCAATCGATTGCCGATCGACAACCCGCCTGGCCGGTCGAGATGGCGTGTATGTGTGTGCGAGCCTTTCACACACGTGCACAATCGCACCGCCACTAACGGATGTGGTCTGTCCGTCCGTCTATTTACCGAGAAGTATCTAAGCGAGCTCCATGGATGTCATATAAACGATTTATAATATACGGACGTTGAAAAATGAGTGGGAAAAGTCTAGTGTAACGCTAGGACGGGCACGCGCAAAAGAGCGTGTGATGTTAGCGATACAACTTATAGGTTGTAGGCGTCATTACGATGTTATCTAAAATGGAATGTTACGAGTAATTAAGGAAATTTTTATGATACAGTTTTCATTCATCATTAGTCTAATTTGACATTAGTAACTTCAAAATTGGTCACGACAAAGTTATTTCATGATAAAACAATTCTACAGAAATTATGTTGTGTGTAATAGACAACCCTAGAGTCGAAGGCAAGCCAAGCGGAGTTACTCTATCGTTATCTGCACTAGCTAGTTAGATATAGACTAGACACGACTATACCTAGGTACTTCTTGACATAGCGTGTAAAGATAGGTCGAGGCGAACCGATGCGCTACACTACACGTCCTCATTGTTTACGCCACAACACATATGTATAGCTATATGTTGCTATGCGACATCTAAGCAGCTAGACGCGTCGTTTCGAACAAACGATATTATGCTTAAATGTGGTTCAAGAGGCGCACATGACTTCAGTATTCGAAGTTTTAATTTGCGTGTCAATTTTTTTGCACGATTTTCGCTGTCTTAGCAAGGAGGCTTGTGTTGACTAGAGAATTATAATGTTTTCGTAGGAGGGTTTAAGAAACGCTGTTTTATTTCCTATTGCGAACCAAGTACATAAATTTCGTTGCAGAGAGCGTTATATATGTGAATATGTATGGGCAACAAGAGCCAACGTTCTAGACGGCGCACATTATTCATTTAGGTATGTATAAGAGTGGTCGGGTCGAATATAGATGTGTAATTTTTGGGAATTCGTCGCTGGGAGCGATAAGGTTATTTTAGACTGGTTTGCATCGTTGTATAAACGTTTGGCGTATTAACGAATATGACGCGTATGTACCGTGAATTGTTGATGAAACTTGAGAAAGATGATGGCTGATTTTAAGAGATGAAACTGTGAGAAAAAGTCCACGTTTTCTTTTTATCGAAGTTTTTTAACATGAAGGCAGTATTTTAGATGATATAACATATATTATCTAAAACATGTTATGTTTGTGATTCCAGTATTGCTATAACCAATACTACGACATAAAAATAAGTTTTAAGGATTACTGACGAATGCGTCATCCGCCGTCCGCAACCAAACATTTTTATTGGAAATGGCAATAAAACTTTCTAGCTGAAAACGAAACAGCAATAAATCGACGAAAAAACTTATTTCATCAAAATTATCATAACGGGAGCTTATAGCTTATAAAACACGATACGAAAGCGTTTCGGATAACTTTTATTAAAAACAAAAACTTTGACAAACAAATTAATAAAACTTGTAAAGAATTCAAACAAGAGCAAAACTGAACAAATGAAAAAGCTGAATAGGTAAAATAATGAAAGGTGGAAAGTTACAAATGAAATCCATTGAAACTTTTTAGCTAACAAACTTATTAAAGAGAATTGTTGGGTAGGTAGGTAGTACATAATTTCTAAAAACTTTGGTGAGGGTTTAACAAAGTGTTTAAACAATGTCCATTCAATGATTAACAAACATTGAACTTATCTAACTGCCTTATTGTATTAGAAAATACATCACATCAGGTTAATGTAACATTTCTTTGATTTATTAAATGTTTCTCAATAATGCAAGTGCTGCGTAAGTTTTGTAATACCTAATAATGAATATGAATAATTTCAAAGAAACATTGACTTGGTTTTCTAAAGATGTCTTTGAAGTTCCAAAATTCAAACTTGCTTTCTCGGTATGAATGATGCATTAGATTCATTTTAGAAAAGAATGTTAAAACTTTTCTATGCAAATGGAATTATTCCCAAAAAAAAGTTAACTAATCGGAACAGTATAGATATGTAAATAAAATAAATATTTAAAGGCATTGCATCTTCAATAAGCAAAAATTAACTTAGGGCTGATTTTTCAATCATCTGATAACTTTATTCGAGGAATAATTTTGAAATTTTGACAATAATTTCATACAAAAACTGTCAAACACCAATTTTATTCCTTGAATAAAAGTTATCTGGCAATGGAAAAATCATCCCTAAGAGAAGTGTATTCCTTATCAGGGTTCAGCCTTATCTATTGAAAGGGTCATCAATGACCATTGTCCTATCAGTAACTGAGAAGCCAACAAAAAGGAAATTGTACAAAATTACACAATGTACTTGTATTATGAACCTTCTTTTTTTCAGCCTTTTTACACCTTCAAAGAAACAGGTGGCTAATTACAATATTAGGATATTGATTTTTTTCGGACTACATTTTGTTTTTAGGTAAAATAGTATTGATCTTACCTGAATATATTTTATATTAATCAGAAATCCATTTTATTCGATATAGAGAAAACTCATTGAAACGCACCTCCCACTATTTTACAGAATTAGGGTCATAACCGTTACGAGCACATGTTGGTAACTTTTCAAAAACTCTGAAACTTACGGTCCAAACTATTTTTGCTGAATTTAGGATTAGTCCATAGAGATTTCTAGAAAAACCAATTCACCAGTAACACGTTTTCTCACGCGATCAAGAGGTGACGCGTCGGCGTCGCCGCGAGAATAATGTCGTCGGCCGCCAGCCACCGCTACAGCAAAGCAATCACCGCGCCGCTAGAACCGCATCAATGACGCCAACACATTCTTGCTAATAACTCTCTCACAATACATTTTACATCACTAAAACTTCTCCGAGGTACTTGTAACTCACTGAAACTACTTTGTTATTAGTAAATATAAAGAAACTCACCGTAAATAAGCTGATTCCAACAACAAAGAGTCACCAGCCACGCGCTCCAATTATAGGGCACACACAAATCACGAAAGCACAAGAAGTTGAAGCTATGTTACTTCACAAAATTGTTAGTTATATTCACAGTCAGTTTACAAAGTCAAATTGAACAAAGTTTCCCAGTTTTCGTGGATATAATCACTGAACCGAGAAAGTATACCGTGAAGCACCGCCAGCTACATACAAAATGGCGGATTTGCGTAATGAAAGTGACGCGCTGACGCGCCGAAAACGCATGGACTAAATTGTTGTCTATGCTCAACGTAGAAAATTGTCAATGAGAGAGAAGTGATCTAATCAAGTTCATGTTCGGTTTTATTTACCATTTCATCTGCTGAATAAACAAATCCTTTTATAAAACGAAGTATTATGGTAATTTAATAAAATTGTATTGGATTGAGTAGAACAAAAGACAAGTAATGCAATTTATAAAAAAATACCATACATCTTTGTAAAAATAATAATATTTAAATCGATTGAAAACCAATAAATGAGGAACCTACTTGGTAAATAAGTAAAAAGTGCCATTTATTCTCTATGGCAGCATCTGTTCTAAAACTACATAGGTAGGTACAAAAAAAATTATGATCTAATAATTATTGTAATGCAATATTTTACAGTACTTATTAAATCCATTTATTAATATGACTATAGTAATAAAACGGATTGGTCTTATTATGTTACTGAAGAATTTATATTTAATTTTTGTAACATAATGTTAACAGAATTATAAATCAGTAGATTCTGAACGAACTTTTAAAATTCCTACTAACATATTTTTATCTCGCTCTTCTTCTACACAAAGAAACAGAGACAAAACAATGTTTCTTGAATTTGTTGATTTGTTCTGCCTTTATCGAAAATACGTGTTCGTCACAAAAAGGTTTTGTAGTGGTTTTGTAAATTTTTTTGCACTTCTATCGTAAAATTATTGTTGCTGATATCATGATTAGATAACCCTATTGTCACTTCTTACAGATTATTATTAAATTTACAAGTAGTTATGGCTCTAACTGAAATTTTGGTTGATTTGTATAGCTAATGTTTTGCCTAGTAATCCATTGATCAATCAGCTGAGTTTTGTTTTCATTTCTAAGGTCTTCAAAAGAGTTCTTGTGACTACCCTGAGAGAGTTAACGTGTATTTGAGGATAAAATACAAGTTTATTGAACTAATCGAGCAACAAGATGAATGAATTAAAGTCGTTGGAGCACGCAACATTGAAGGTAAAGTTGGCCATGTTACTTTATCATTTTCTACAAGATCATCCAAATATGGCCTAATTTTTAACGACGAAGTAGTTATTTATTTTAAATATATTGTATTTGTGTTGCCTATTATCTACATTGCAGATTTCTTTCAAAATATTCTTTGTAACTTAAAGTTATTCCACAATAACTTTCAACTCATACTAGATACTTGCAAATATCACTTATATACAGCAAAATAATATAAAAAAGTATTGATCAGTTCATTACTCTTTTTCTTAAGTGTTTTTTGACTTCCCACATTTTTTAGATAAACCTTATAATATGTAGGTCACCAGAATAACAACTTAAGAGTTGACTAAGGAGGTACAATGACAAAATTAATTATTATCTATTGTTTCGAAGACTCCCGTAGTCTTGCCTTGCTTAAAATATTCATTGCATTCAAATATTCTTCAATATTGTATTGCTTGTGAATTAAAATATTCTTCTATCAAAAATTAACAACAAAATAAAATACATATTATTATTTTACATTGTTTAAACATTGACCTAGAAACCCATTCTAAATTGTACCAATTCTAGGTACCGTATGAGGTATTCAACAAACGCTACCGCAATGCCCAGCGAGTGTTGGATGTTGAGGCCCGTCAAGTGGGCAGTGGAGCCAGCGAGCTTGACACGGCCACAAGGAAGCAACCTGTTACTACTGGAGAGATTGACTCTCTGCTTGGTGGAATGGTGAGATACTCATTTATATATTGTATAATAAAGCTGAAGAGTTTGTTTGTTTGTTTGAATGTGCTAATCTCTGGAACTACCAGTCAGATTTCAAAAAATATTTTTGCATTTAATAGCCCAATTCTTGAGAAAGGCTATAGGCTATTTAACACAGGGGTCCCCCTGTGTTAAATAGCCTATAGCCTTTCTTAGAATAGAAGGTATTCCACAGCATGATCCCCCGACTTCCATATGAATTTATCTGTTTTAGTCTCGTCACACAAATTCTTTAAGTTGGGGGTTTTTAAATTATTTTATCCTTTTCCAATTACATTTAACCGTCATGGGTATTTCCAAAAATTTTAATTTTGCTTTTTTAATATTAGGGTGACAAATCCAAGATACAGACTAACTGTCTAGTTTGGGGCTCACTAGTTAATACTATATTGTAACCTAGCTGTAGGTAATATTTTAAGCTACTCATGTTGTCTTAACTTGCTGTTAACCAGTGAACCTGCTTACTGGACATTACCTGGACAGTAAATATTTTCTATTTCTATTTCAAATGTTACAATATTTACCTAATTGAATTATAAAAATCTATACCTGTACTAGATTAGTGGTTTGTAAACGACTAAGTAGTAGGTCAGTGTTACTCTGTGTGATAGTGAATAACTTATATTAAGTATATCAATTTCGTGCAATACTTGATTTAATGTAGGTACTGTGGGGGTTCTAGCTAAGATGAGAGCTTTGCAATATAATTAAAAAGCGTTAAGCTTTAACCGGTGTATATTTTCAGGAGGACTTTACATTACCATGATAAAACTAGCACTGAATCAACCTAAGAAAAATACATAATAAAATATTTGACACACACTTGTACATTCAAATGGAATACGCCCTCAATTATGATCGGCCAGTACTAATAATAAAGGTAGGGCTACATAGCCTCTACAGTACAATGTTTAAGCTGTTGGCATTTATGTGGAAATGAATAAATAAAGCAACTTGATAAAGTACAAAGTGATGTAGTATTTTTGTGTTGTACAATAAAGTATATACATAATGTCACCAAATGACATGCTCTTCATAATTTTTCGATATAGGTATAATCTGAGGAGATAGACTAAGACTATAAACTAAGGTTTATTATTATTTGGTTACACACACTAACAGCTAATTAGCTGATGCGTGATTAGCTTGGAGATATTTAATCTGACCAGTCGATTCTTAAAACAGTTCAGTGTGGGAGCCGTCGGAAAATTTTCCAGGAGTCTATTCCATGCTTTTATAACTCGCTTAGACAGGAATAGCTTTAAAGGTTTTTTCTTTGATGTATTTTCCCATAACTAAAATAACATGTTCATAATTATACAGTGATTATAAATAAAGTGGACATCAGCAAGCCAGAGAGTTTATTCTCCAAATTATTTTGTTTTTGTAACATGTAAAGTTAGCATAATCAGCTTATAATGTTCCCACTGCTGGGACACAGGACTCCTCTCTGTGAGAGAGAGCGGGCCGTGAATCCTACACGCGGGCCCAATGCGGGTTGGTAGATGTCACATCGAATTTGTTGTTCCAGGACATGCCGGTTTCCTCATTATGTTTTCCTTCACCGTTTTGAGAGCAGTGGTGATGAAATAATTTACATAAAGTAAAGTGCCTGCTTGCCCAATCCTGCCAAGTGTACTCGTAAGCCGCGGCCGTTACCACTGGCCCACCACTGGCCACTGCTCTCACAAGTCTCACATGTAAAGTTAAATGTATTGAACTCAAGGTAACATCTCATTTAAAATCAAAAACTTATTATGGGTAACAGGTAGAAAAGTTGACAACAATGAAGCGCAAGGCGTCAGAGGCTATCACAGAGGAGGTGCAGGCTGCTTACGTGTGCAAGAAGCGACTGGAGCACCTTAAGGAACAGGCCGCCGCCCTGGCTGAGCCCAGCACCCCCCAGGTTAAGGTAAAACTATATATTAGCATGCATAGTCTTGGAACTTTTGGATTGACGATCCGCGGGGTAACACATTTACCCCATTATTTATAAACATTGCTGAAAGTTATGAGACGTTTAAATATAAAAAAGCGGCCAAGTGAGAGTCGGACTCGCGCACGAAGGGTTCCGTACCATTATCTCAAAAAACGGCAAAAATGTCACGTCTGTTGTATGGGAGCCCCCCTTAAATATAGAATAGAATACTCTTTATTATGTACACGATATAAATTACAGACATAAATATAGAAACTTTACAATGGGTGACACAATATTTATTTTATTTTAATTTAATTATTTATTTATAAAGTGAACATACAACAACAACACAAAAAATAAATACAACTAAATATTCTGTGAATACTTCAAGCGTCTACCTGTTGCCGTTATTAATATCGAGCAAATAGCGGCAAAAAATCATATTTAACATAATAAGCCTATAATGTTCCCACTGCTGGGACACAGACCTCCTCTATTGTAGAGGGAGCGGGCTATAATCTACCAGGCGGACCCAGTGCTGGTTGGTAGATGTTATATGTCTTCAAGTTTTTGGTTCTAGGACATGCCGCTTGATGTTTTCATATACCGTTTTTAGAGCAGTTTTTTTTTTCATATTTGGAACTAGTATTCAGCTAGCTGCAACTGGCAACCGGTTGCCAGTTGCAGCGAGACGAGAGAATGCGTTCGTCGCACCTGTCACTTTCTTAAAAATGAATACGTGTTTTGCGAATTTGATCTTTATTAGCTAGGTACTAGAATTAATTGTCGCACTGGCAGGTGTCAGGAACACATTCTCTCGAGGGCCGGACTGTAGTTGGGAAAAGGCTAGTCAGATGATGATAGGCTATTTTACTGGCGCAAACTCATTGCATGCCCACGAAGCCATCGCGGCAGGCCAAGACGAAGATGGCGGACGAGCTTGACTCCTATACAGAAAGGACTGGCTGGCAAAAGACAGAATTTTGTGGAAAGGGAGAGGGAGGCCTTTGCCCTGCAGTGGGACTATACAGGCTAGTTAGATTAGATTAGAAACTCATTACTGTTGTTATTAACTTAATAATGACCTTTTTTCCCACTTAGCCAATGTCATACACATCGCAGACGACCCTGAACCAGTGGCGTAAGGTGCGCCTGGACCGCATGCTGGTGGACTACTTCCTACGTAACGGCTATTACGACTCGGCCAACAAACTGGCCGATGCTAGGGGGCTACGGGAACTCACTAATGTCGGTAAGAAACTTCTTATAGGTATTGTGATTATTTGTGATGACCATCAGACCACTGTCATGCCCTTGTGTATTTGAAACCGCTTACTTTGCGGTTATTGCATTGAACGCAAGGAGAAAATAATAGTATGTTTGCACTCAAAATCAAAAAGTCATTTATTCAAACTAGGCTGAGAATCAGCACTTTTTAAATTATTTACACAAAGTAAAGCGCCTGCCTGGGTTCGTACCCACGACCTACAACTCGATAAGTCGATGCCGTTACCACTGGGCCACCACTGCTCTCTCTATATAATCTATACTAACATCTATAACTAATAAATTAAACAACTAGCGCCCCCGCCCCAGCTTCGCACGAGTGCAATATTTTTTCGAATTTCCGAAGTTTTCTTTCATACAAACCTTGTCCAGGCAATACCCAACACAACAAAAAAATAATTATCCAATTAGGTGCAGTCATTCGGAAGTTATGCGCGTACAGACACTTTTGGCGACTTGTTTTATACTATGTAAGGATGCATTCCTTTTGAATTCACTCAGAGAACAACAGAATAAGTCCGTCTCACTCGCTATGAGGTTCCTATGTATTCTAATCTGTCTTCATTACGTCTTGTTCTTATTGCAGACATATACGCGGTGGCGGCGGAGGTGGAGGCAGAGTTGTACTCGCAACGTACCGCGCGCTGTCTGCAGTGGTGTGCCGACAACAAGTCCAAGTTGAGGAAACTTAACTCCAACATGGAGTTCAAGATTCGGATACAGGTATACTGAATATAATACAATTAAATATTACGTGGCTACTACGGCGTACTAGTTTCGGGTTTGGAGAGAGAGGTACACAATATTAGAATTACAAAAATTAAATCATCTAAGCAATGCTGCAGCAGAGATATTGTTATATTGTGAGTGTTACTTAGTTAGTTTTTGTCTGTGCTTGTTATCCCATCTGTATCCTTTTGTGTATCTGTTTTTATATGAGTCTTGTTACTTGAATTAAACAATTTTTTTTTTATGGCAAGCAGTTAACCACCGCTTGCTGAGGTCGTCGCGTGCATGGGTGACCATCCTTTACATATCGAGACCCCTCGGTGCCTCAGAAAACACGTCAAGCCGTTTGTCCCGGCTGTAATTTGTAAATCTTTGACAGTCGTTACGGGTCGTCAGAAGCCCGAAAGTTTGAAAACCAGTCTTACCCTTGTCTAACCCAGTTATTGGTCTAGTCTAACACACACACGTACATGCATTTGATAATATTTTCTCTGAAGATTTTGAGGGTTCACAAATGGGTTAGCTTCAACATGGTCAGATCGTTGGGGCCCTATAAAAGAGCATCTTGTCTTTGAACAGTAACTTCAAGAAAAAGGTTTGAATTATGAATGCCAACAACTGGGGCTCGTGGCTAAATAATAACAGCCGCACGGGTCGATCGAAGGTTAAGCTACGCTTGCCGCGGTCGGTTCGTAGATGGGTGACCATCCATTACTCATTCAAAAATTATAATTTTTTCTGATTCATTCAACAAATCTTACCCAACAATATTCTTGATTATAGGAGTTCATAGAGCTGGTGCGCGAAGACAAACGCTTGGAGGCCGTGCGCTACGCTAAGAAGCACTTCTCGACCTACGAAGAGGATCAGCTGAAGGACATACAGCACTGCATGGGCATGCTGGCCTTCCCTAAGGATACAGGTGAGCCATACATCCTTGACGAATCTATATTAGTTTCAGTCACAAACTAGATTTTGTCATGATCAAAAACTGGTTTTTGTCAAGTTCACAAATTAGTTTTTGTCAAGGTCACAAACTAGTTTTCTCAAGGTCACAAACTAGTTTGTGTCAAGGTCACTAACTGGTTTTTGTCAAGGTCACATTACCTTGACAAAAGCTCCTATATGGTGGTCAAACATGGTCTTAGACAAATCAGCAGCGGTCCACGCTCGAGGTTTGCCAGGCGGCTATGGAACGGAATATTCTGGGTATCAAACTAACACACCGGGTTAGGAATACGACCATCTATTCCATCACAAAGATAAGACGTCACTTGGACAGCTGCCACATTGGAATAGAATTGGGCTGTATACATCTGCCGCATGTCAGACGAAAATTGGGCCAAACTTACGACTTAATGGCAAGCGACATCGTGGCAGGCCCAGACGGAGATGGAGGGATCAGCTGGACTCCTTCAACAAGAACTGGTCTTTAGCATCTTTAAACGTGGTGGGTAAGTGCAAGGCTACTCTCTAGTAGGGAGACCTTTGCCTTGTAGTGGGACATAAAAGGCTTTTAATAATGATGTGCCCGTGGACGGTGTATCTGCACTGTGCGGAATGCTGTACAAATAACATTTTATCTTCCAATTTTTACACAGCATAGCATAGTAGTATCATATTATATTATTAAATAAGCCGTGTGCCCAATGGTATTTTCAAAATCAAAATATTTTATTTCACATAAACCGACATGATGGGCACTTATGAAACGTCAGAAGCTAGGTGGACGGTTCCAATGGGTCGTTTCCTATGGAAAAGAACCGGTAAGAAACGAAAACGAAAACTCTTTTAAAAATAATTGGCTTTTACAATGTTATAGAGGAACAAGGTGTAAAGTTCACTCATACTCTATAGAAAAGGGAGGATCCTCCGACCAGACGGGTGTTGTGTCTGGCAGGCAACTGCCCGATGATTCATGTCGGGCTGTTATATCTATGCTAGTTGCGTGGTAAACTCTGCTTGCGAGATGCAGAATTTCGTGACGTCAGTATGACGTGTTGTTCGCATGTGGCGTTGTAGATACCGCTACAATGTTTTCAAATTACTGTAGGTGTGGGAGGACAGCGTAGGCCTGTCAACAAGTATCAGGTACTTGATAAAATAAAAAATGGTCTACAGATCTAAAGTCTACAAGGCCTACAAAGTCCAATTTACAAAATAAGAATCTATCAAAAGGATAAATAAAATATTAAAAATTACTAAAATCAAGTGATATGATTGTCATTACAACCACTAATAAAGAATGTTGAAAAATTAATTTGACAAAAATGATTAACTTCCATAGAAACATTCATAATTTATTCTGTTTAACAAAAACCCTTAGGCTCACTTTCGTCATATAAGGAACTCTTGTATAAAATTATTTTTATTGAGTAGATTCTCAATTCAATTGTAGTACAAATAAATGATGTACGGGCTCTCCCCGCAGAGGTGGAGCCGTACCGCTCCCTGCTGCAGGCGCCTCGCTGGCGCGCGCTGGTGCTGCAGTTCCGCTGGGAGCACGCGCGCCTCCTGCACCCCGCGCGCCTGCCCGCGCTGCCCGTCGCGCTGCAGCTGGGCCTGGCCGCGCTCAACACGCCATATCCTTTTGTTCATAGCTGCGCTAGATGTGCTGCAAGACGTGTGGGGTGACATACAAGGTGGCAGGGACAACAACAACATAAACATCAACACAACCTGTTGCCATGGATTTAGTACATGATTCTGAAAAAAAATTGAGGTCACTGAATTTATTTGCGTTGAAATTTTTAGTCCGTTATTTAAAAAAAATACCGTTCAGTACATTTTGCCGACATAGATAATTTTTTTTTTTTTTGGCGACGGAAAATTATTAATTTAATATACTAAAATCTTGTGCTGACTTTGTTACAGTCTGCGCGGCGATGTCCCTGCCACCCTGTGTTATGCTTGCGAGCGGCAAACTTGAGCTGTTTCGTTGCTTGACCGCAGTTAGACTTCTCTTAAGACAATGTGTGGTCGTACCAACATACCATACATAGTGACTGGGTCTGCTATAACATGTTGAGTAGTAGTACATGTGCAAGTACTCTCCTAGACCCACGACTCATGGTAGCCGAAGAAACCTTTATGTTTTAATAAGTATGAGTCAGTCCATGACGATTACGTACAGAAAAAAAGTTGAAATATCATACTTATCATAGTAGGAAATAAAGAAATAAAATGAAGGTAAAAATATTTTTATAAACAAGCTTTTAATTAATTAAAAAGTAAAAATAAAACAGAATTTTCATATTTTCTTAAATGCTCCATCATCGGACTGGACGCCATCTAGTAAAATAACACTTGTCAAGACAAAGCTATCGAGTCCAAACACGATGGTGCTATCTTGTCTCGTTGAAGAGTTCCTATGACCACCTACCGGCTCCATAATAAAACACTCATGCGGCCCTGGACACCATCTTCGGCTTGTTCTTGTCAAGACAAAAAGAACGAGTTCAAACTAAACGACGCTATCCTTTTTAGTTGAGGAGTTCTTATGCCCATCTTCGGGCTCCATCGTCAGACCACCTCCAGTAGTAGTAGTTAAAGTACGACCAACGAGAAACGATAGCAAATGTAAACAAAGTCAATGCAAGGTCATTAGCAAATTAGAAAAAAAAAAATCTGTAATAACCCTCCTTTTGGGCTACGCCGCAGTCGGGTAAAAAGACTATTGAATATTCGCACTGTGTACCCGGGTAATATAATAATAATTAATATAGTAATGTAATTATCATTGCACTAGCAATAACTAATAGTTAATTCTTTCTTCTCTGTAGAATCTTATAAAATAAAACTACGTGTCATAAAATTTTCTTTTACTCTTTTTAATCAAATACATCATACACATAATATTTTCGATATAGGTACAGGTGATTTGTGTTACCAAACATTTCCTTAACTCGTCAACACTCAGTGCTACTCGGAGAGCACCCGCGTGTCCACCTGCCCCGCGTGCCAGCCGCCCCTCAACGCGCTGGCGGCGTCGCTCCCGCACGCGCACGTGTCGCACTCGCGCCTCTTGTGTCGCATCTCGCGCGCGCCGCTCAACGAACACAACCACCCCATGGTGCTGCCAAACGGGCAGGTGTATGGGGAGAAGGTAAGGCAATCGGAAAACCCTGTATATACCAACATTACATCAATGTAAAAAACAAAATGGCAATATTACTTATTCAGAAGATGTGGTCATTCATAAAAGGAAAACATCTTGCGTATCATCTGATTAAAGGCCGTCTTGGTCAAAATTGCGGTTTGACGGCTTTTGTATAGAAAAGCTAACAACCACCATAATTATTCCTCAGTTAAAAGTTAACTGAAGATTGTAGAATGCTTTATCGTGAGTAGCAATATTGTAGCTCATTTATGACAAAGAATCACTAAAACATTTTTGGAATTTTTTTACGTACCTATTTGTGCAAATTAGATATAGTCAACCTCGTAATTGATTTACCACCCTTAAGTAGAATGTTACTTCAAGTCATAGAATGACAAGAGGGCATAGACAAGTGGCAATCGCTATTAAAGCGTGTCGTGTTTCCACAACGACTTTCAAAAGGATTGACATAAGCTTTCCGATAGTAAGCTACCGGAAAGCTGCATTAAGTAGAAAAATGTATTGGATCGATATAATTATCGATCCAATACATTTTTTGACTTTTCTATCATCGCTCTAGCAGAAAAAAATCACTTTAGTCTGTTTTTGTTTCAAGGCCAAAGTGACAGATAGTAACAATCATCAGAATCGTTTCATTACTGTTTCATTTTTTATTGGTGGTAAAAGTGATAAAACAACTACGAGGTTGACTATACCATCATTTTTAGCCTATTCAAATCTTATGTTGCAGTAATTGTAGTAATTAAAAAAAAATGTAAAAACCTGTAAAAAGATCCTACCTGCCTGCCTGTTTTATGAATATTCCATCTATATAATACTTACAGATTTTCTATGTTTATTAATTTCCTGATCTTTATATAGATAAATAAAACACAAATCTATTATATTCCATTTACCTAAAAAATCTGTATTTACAAAAACCTTTTCTGATTCCCCAGGCTCTAAAAGAAATGATGAAGGAACACGGCTCCATCATCTGCCCGAAGACCAAGGAGGTGTTCTGTATGAAACGTGTGGAGAAAGTGTATGTCATGTAATGCGACACTTGTCACACTGTACATACGCTCGCCTTTATATACCTACCAGCATTTATCACGCTCGGATACTTGTCTTTTAATTCGCGTAGTTAGGGCACTAACTACGCCGAAAATCACAAACTAAGGATCCATAAATTGGGAAGAAAGATTTTTACATCCATAAAGTCATAACCATTTCTTTTGGAAATTACTTTAAATGTAAAAAAAAGACAATTTATGATTTCTTATTTATCTAAAAATGCTATGTACGAAAGTCACCTAGCTACGCCACCCTACATTATTATTTTAGTATTATTTTATTGCTTACTTTGAAGGGAAAATATATTGTGTGGTTAAAATATACCTATTTAAATTATACAGGATGTTTTGGCTAAACCAAAATAACTTTATGCCAAGTCTTATGTAATTTTCTGACAAATTTTATTCTCGACATATTCTAACGTTTTTTCCCGAATATCTTGAATATACAAATACGGACTTTGTGAAGTGATATTTTATTTGTCAAACATCCTGTATATTAGAAGTCTTTGGAATCTCTATCGTTTTTGTTAGTATGCATACAATATCGATACTTGAGTATCCTACTTTTATTGATAAGGGATGGGCCATTACTTCAGTACATATCTATGTTTTTATATTAAATATTATAATCACAATTATTAAAAAAAGATGAGGAACATGATATTATGTTGAGATGAGGAACCATTAATTTTCAGTTGTGTAAAAAGTGTGTTAATAAATTAGACAATCCTATCTTTCCACAGGGTCAAATTAAAATAGTTAGCGAAACTCAGCAGAAATAATGGGTATCGATATCTAACAAAACATTATAAAAATATGATTTGGTGATTTTTTTTTGGGCTTACCTTAGGTACCTATTGAAGTTACTCTAAATATCTTTGTTATCGTGTAAACTTTACAGACGTGATGGGTATACACGACATACGTTACCCACATTAACCTTTTAAGCGCTTGGCTAAATATCAATTGCCGTGCCCCTAGCGCGTGGCTACAAATCGATAAAATAATACCTACAACAAATATGGAGGAGCAATCGTTGTATCGATAAAAAAATCCTCAAAAAGTTTTTAATTTTTTTATTTTAAATCAGCCTTAAATTAACCACACTAATTTAAATAGAACGAAACAATCATACATGTTCTCTGTCGCAGAAATACGACACGAGCGGTAGGGCCACGGAAATAACTGATTTTCTCAACTTCGAGCAACTCTACACTATCAGATCAATTTATTTTTTGTTTTATGTTTAGTTATCGATACTCATCAGGTCTGTCCAGTTTTGCTATCTAATTTAATTTGACCCTGTATATTACATGTGTCAAAAATGTCAAATTGTAAATATCAATTTTGTAACACACACCACAAATATTATTTGGACGGTGATTACTGATTACAATAACGCCATCAATTATGTGCCATTTTCACGATTAACCTGGCGCACTTCATCTCAAAACCAAGCACATTTTACTAACTTTACAAAAAAAAAAAAAGACAGTATGCGTTGCTTTTTGTTGCTTAACAATTACCAAAAAGAAATAAAGAATCTGTCCATTTTGTAATAAAAACTTCTGTAGATATTTATTATCTTATAATATTAAGTAGCAGTATCAATCACCAGCTTATGTAGTATAATTACTTTTTTTAATTAAACCGTATTACAATATGGCCGATGACTTATGGCCGGTCCGAACATCGCGCAGAAGGCTGCGCAATAACATTTTTTAGGAACCAAATGGTGACATGAGGCGAGTGTGACGGAGTGTGAGCGACGAATATTCCCGATCAACGTAACACCTTGTCATCAACACTGTTGACGATCAGGAAAAAAGGTTTTGTTCGTTCACAGTGTTGGACTGGACTTTTTATCGATTATTCCCGATCAGTAATACCCTGTTGACAATCGGGGGGAAAAAAGATCCGTTCGTTCACAGCATTGAGGTAGAAAAAACATGGAGATGCCGCGTTATTCTATACATACATTTGCTTATACAAATATGAGTGAAATATGATTCAGAATGTGAAATATCATTATGTCTCATTCTTTCTAATGAGATAATTTTATTTGATAAAAGAGACAACAATATTTTAGTTGTTGCTCATTATGGCAATATTTTATCGTGACGTAGTGATAGTTGTAGGTAAGTGCCATAGCAGCCATCTTATGCGATGAGTTTCGTGGTAGTTTTGCTGTCAAATGGTTGTTTATTTTTTGTATTATTGAGGATTGCGAGAAAATTACGAGGATTTTACCTGTTAAAACTGCACGTAAATGTTGGAAAACAGAAATTCAACATGCCTGTGTGTTGTATTGTGAAGTGTGGTGCAAGAAAGAATGAAAATCAACCTCAATTGTCTTTGCACAGGTTAGTAGCCGGTTTTCATGCATTAATACATACAATAATACACATTCGATGATGCAATTGTAACGTGATCATGAATTTATGGCTAAAGTATTGATATTTGGGTTCATTTCCGTATAACAGGCCTTTCTATTATATTTGTTAATTCGTTCGTTTGTTTACAATAATATGTCATAATGGAATAGTGTTGTACCGTTGCCGACTTGGCGTAATAGTTTCCGAAACTAGTTCCTCCGCTGAAACGATACCGGTATATTCTGCGATGTTAACATAAATAATCCTGCGTCTTATTCAGTCCGAGTGACCTTGCTAGGTCCGGCCTGTGGTTCACACTTCACAACACCAAAATCAAAATATTTCACATAAACCTACATGGACACTTTTATGAAACGTCAGAAGCTAGGTGCACGGTTCCAATTGGTTGTTTCCTATGGAGAAGAAACGGTAAGAAACTCCACGTTTGCTCTTTTAAAAATAATTGGCTTTTGCGAAAGCACATTTTCTGCAAGCAAGTTTTTTTTTCATGACATGGATTTTATTCTCAGACTAGCTATGCCCCGCGACTTCGCATAGAAGTCGTAAGATACACAGTATACTAAAATAACAGCCACACTAATAAAACTCATTCGTCCCCCGACCGGCCGCATTGCATCGCCCGCCCGCGCTATTATTTCGTTTTCGCTTAGCGTTCGTTTTTCTCGGCTCCTAAGGGTCGTAACGTGATGTTAAATAGCCTATAACCATCCTGGCTACCAAACGCAAAAATAATTTATGCATGGCATTTTTTTTGCGCGGAACCCTAATTATTTTTCTAAAATAAAGGTAGCCTAAGTTACTCCTTGTAACATATCTGTCAGTGAAAGTCCCGTCAAAATTGGTCCAGCCGTTTCAGATTAGCCGGAACAAACAGACAGACAGACAGACAAAAATAAAAATGCCATTTTGTTAATAGTACTGTTTAGACTTTTATAAGCATTTAGTAAAAAGCTGTTATTTTGACAGTACCAACAGACACTTCAATTTTATTTATTTTTATAGATAACGGAAAGTAAGATAACCTACTCATCTTTTTCTGTTACAATTACAACGGACTTTGTATACATAATATTAGGTATGATCTAAACGTGATAACTAGTAAGACTCGTATTTAGTATCGATACTAGTTATAGTAACACCTATGTTCCTTGATAGACACAACACTAGCAATGGCAGCCATTTTATGAAACAATACCAGTTGTAGGTATGCACCCTTTTTTTGTAGGTATTTCTCGTCCATGCTTTTGTATGTCAATGGTTCACAGTGATGAACTGATGACGGACGGAACTTTTTTCCCGACACGGTTTTACTGATCGGGAATATTCGGTGAGTGAGAGAAAATGCTCGAAAGTTTGGAGAGCCTATGTTCAGACCGGTTTTAAGATTCTTCGGTCGTATTATTATGTGATTCTCTTTACACGACGTTCGAGCGATACTTTCAATATTATAGCGGACTGTGTTACTTATTTAAGTTTTTCGTAGCATGTATAAATTATATTAATATCTCATTGTATCATAATTTCCTTTCTTTGTTACATTGAGAAATAAATGCAAATCAAAATGATGTTGTTTGGTTTTGAAGATATGACCCTCCTTTTTTGCCAAAAAGGAGGCATACCGCTACACCCCTACTGTCTGGCACAGGGGGTTATTTGTAGGCACAGAGCTCTATAAAATAACATCCGTACCCCGGTTTGTGAAACAAAAATCATCAGAAACATTGGTTTACAATTCATCAAACGCATGTCAACTCATGTTATGGTTGGCTGAATTATTAACCGCCAAACAGATCTATTAGCTTATTGACCGCCGCAGTTGGATTAATACGACAAATGTTTTCGTGCTCGTGCCGCCTCAGTCGTATTTATACGACATGTATGTAAATTATGTATTGTGTGTACTTATTTTATTATTTATGTACATACAGTAAAATAGATAAGGACAAGGATACAAATATGGTTCGTTTTTTAACCCATTGCACGGCCCTATTCGTCATAGATATTTAGGTCTTATTTATTTAGAGATTTCGATTTATGAGCTGGGCGCTGGGCGCACTGCAATTGATAATTAACCTTTTAACCGCCTACGTCGGATTAATCCGACAAATATTTTCGTGTCCATTCCGCCAGGGTCGTATATATACGACAAAATAACACAGCTCGTTTAATCTGAATTATTATTACATCATCACAGCTCGTTTCATCGGCGTTTATTTTTCGTTTTTTTTTTTTTTTTGTTCGGGCGCTGGGGGCACGACAACTCATATAAAGTCGGGCGGTTAAAAGGTTAAAACCAAGCGGTCAATAGTAAATCAGTATAAGTTCAACATAACATGGGGTCAGTGCTCAGCCGCTGTCAGAAAGTGAACTAGCATAATCAGCCTATAATGTCTCCATTGCTGGCGCTGGGACACAAGCCTCCTCTTTTCGAGAGGGAGCGGGCAGTTATCTACAGTGCGGGCCCAGTGTGGGTTGATTAGATGTCACATGTATTCGATTTATTTGTTCTAAGACATGCCGGTTTCGTTGGAATGGGGGGTTCTTTCAGCTATTACTAGCTAGAGCCTTTTGTGTTGACTTTTATGAAGTTTAGAAGTGACCCTAGGATGAGCAGCTGTCGTACGCGTAAAACCCCAGATTCCGTATATGGTTCGTAGAGAAACGCCGCGGCTTGCCCAGAAGTTCCTTGAGGACAGCCCGCTGGGCCCGTTCCAGCTCCAGTATGCAAGTCTCGGCGGCGCGCGGCATTTCCCCAGGACACACAGTATTGATGGACGAATTAGAGGTGTTAACCTGTAAACATATTCTTAGGAGCACTGACTCAGAGATTCGCAATGTAAATAAAATTAACAGTTTTTGTCAAAGCTTACGAGGCGATTGTTTTATCAGTTTTTCTAGGGTTTTAATTGTCACGGAATGTAATGAAATTGGTCTGTAGTTATCAGGGGCATCTATGGCACCACTTTTGTGAATTGGCGACAGAAGTTTCCCAGCAAGTTGGAACGGCGCGTTTCCTTGCTCCAGATTGCAGATGCATGTATTTTAATGGTTCTTTGTGTGTATAGGGCTCACAGGCCGACGTTCATCGAAACCTCGAGCGCTGTTGTCTTTGATGTTAGTAATTTGTATTGTCAGTGGGGTGTAGAAACTGGTAGGTAAGTGGGTTTTTACCTTCAGGACAGAGGCATTGTTCGTTCCCAGTTGTCGCTCGCCCGTTTAAGATGTTGGTTGCAAGGTTCTGACCAACTGAGATAAGGTACTCGTTAAAAATATATTACTCAATATTGATTCTGATACTTTTTATTGACTTTTAACACTTTTGTCTTAATAATAACGTCGTTGCACACGACTAAAATACTCGTAAATGGCATTATTTATCACATTATATTTTAATGGCTACTCATTGTAGATATATAATTATTTTATTATATAACAAGTGCCGACCAAAACGAAAATGAATCTTTATTACGTATAGCGTACGTACAAAAGACAAATAAAATAATTATGATTAAAAAATAAACATTTCTAAATGCACTCGCTACATACACTTTAAAAACTTGCTAAAATGCAATGTAATGGCGCGTTTACATTAGGTCGGTGACCGCATGCGTCGCCGTTGATCGAAATAGCTCGTTTACGGTAACCGTCGCAGTCAAATTTACCCTGATTTTCGCTTCCGGACCAACAGTAAGCTTCCACAAGTCGGTTATGACTGAATACGGTCAATCGTAACATAACTTTATAATAGGCCGGTCACCAAATGGGACGCGATCGTATACGGCCAACGGAATTACAGTTTACATTAGTCGGTGACCGAAAACGGTTGCAGTCGAGTACGGTCAAACCGACTTAATGTAAACGCGTCATGAGAAACACATGATTACGTTTATATTAACATTTTATTTCATAAACTGAAACAGAATTACAAGACCAGTAGAAGTTGATAATAACAAAAAATATTTGATCACTAGAAAACTATCACAATATTAAAAATGGAGTTTGTACTATTCGCTAAGGGGACTAATAATATACCGTATTTAATTGTGTAACTGGAGACTTGAATGGATTTTGAGTTCTGAGCTCGACATTTCTTATTTGACCACCTGTCGCAGTTTTTCGATATGTTTGTTTTTATACCCATAAGCGATAAATAAAGGTAGCACCCTAATTGTGTAACAAGCTTTCAATCACAATCTGAATGGAATTGTTATTCCATTTGATGGAATTCTTAATCAATTTTGAAGGATATTGTTAATCTATCCTACTAATATTATAAACGCGAAAGTTTGTGAGGATGGATGGATGGATGTTTGTTACTCTTTCACGCAAAAACTACTGAACGGATTTTGATGAAACTTTACAGTAATATAGTTATACAAATATACATCAGAATAACACATAGGATACTTTTTATCCCGAATCGACACTTATGCGGCTAGTTGCTTCATGTATTGGAAACATTGGTCTGCTCAACAACGTAAATATCGCAATGAATGTTTTTGAACTGTCAAAATGAAAGCGATTTCAAGTTCGTAAATTCAAGCGGGCATTTCATTTGGTTCCTGTTTGAGACAACTGATAAAAGTTGGTACAGAATGCATTTTCATTATCTCCTCATTTACAAGTTCTTAACTAAATACTATTTACAATAATTTACAATCTTTAAACATTTAAGTGATATAGTTACCTTTAAATCTAATTTCCAAGTAAAAGGGCCAAGGGGCCGGTATTACGAAGTATAAATGGCATCATGATTTCAGTGCGAGAAAAGGATGAAGCTATCGGTCATGTACTCATGTATAGCTCCGACTCTCTTACACTGGAATCATTATGGCATTAAACCGTCATAATACGGCACCTGATTTTGATAACAGTATTTTACAATTTTTGTACAAATTTGACCTTATTTTTTCAATTTCTTTTTTTTTTATGTTTTAAGGGATTATTAGTGGAGATCGCAAAAGGATATTGTGTCTCCTAAATCTAGTAATTACTTATAATAGAAGTAGAGCTTAGAACTACATAACATAGTGTGATTTGGTTTTAATAAGTGATTATTATCTAAAAATGTTTGTACATTTATTTAGTGGAGTACATTTGATATTAGGCTACTATTATCAATATAGCAACCTTTATAATCGAATAAAACATATATTATTCTTACATATTGAAATATAAATAAGTCCCATGCAAGCCCACGTTCGTAAGGACGTTAAATAATAATATCGCGGCGGGTATCGTGTACTGGATTTTCAACTCTCGGTGTTAAACCGAGCGTTGAGAATCCAACAAAGCGCATCCCAGCGCGTCAAAAAATACATTGATGGCGCCAGTGAGCGGAAAAAAACCGCCGCGGAACAGAACGCTACCTGGGAACCTGGGCTTAATAGAAATCCTTGATTTTACATAATTACCTCAATAAATTACAAAAAATATTTATTGCCACCAAAAAAAAATTAACTCGATAAAGCGAGCAACACTGGGAGTGTTACAATATTAAAAATATTTCTTTATAACTTGACATACGTTTTCGGAGTATTATTTACTTAACGAACTATTTTAACTTAATTTCGACAAGTTTCTACAATACACAGTCTAACTTTAATTCAAAAATATTAATACTCTTTTAATGTCCTGTGCGGACGATGATTTCATCTTAAGAATATAAAAATATATGATTCCTAAGTTATAGCCACTGTTGACATTACAAGACATACAACATAACGAGGGCTTTTGGATAAGAGACCTAGAAAGTATTCTTATACGTTTTACAATTTAAAATTTAGCTGTCAAATTAACTTCAATTGTTAATTTATCGATAATTTGAAATTGCCATAAGACACAGCTCTAGTGACTTTTATTTGAAATTAGCGGCCCGCCCCAGCTTCGCGCGGGTGCAATATTTTTTTCGTATATCCGAAATTTTCTTTCATACAAACCTTGTCCTGGCGATACCGAACACAAAAAAAATATATCCAATTTGGTGCAGTTATTCGGAAGTTATGCGCGTACAGACATTTCGGCGACTTTATTTTGAGGATATGTCAAACCATTCCCTTGCATCTGCAAGTTGCGCAACGAGACGTATGTTCGATAAAAACACTGCACGGTATATTAGGTGCTCTGCTTACCTTTTTTTGGGATCGCCATAAACATCTTCAAAACTTAGTTATCAACGCAACTCTATTGCTATTATAATCTTCTCTTTGCCTCAAACCAAAAGCCCTATATAGTCCGTTCCAAAAGTATCTAACGAAATTGTAAACAAACCCTGTACAGTTTGAATTCTTATGCAATCACTAAAGTGAATTAGTAACCCTGTAATTGGAAGATTTCAACTTTATATCTTACCACTTTTAACATGAGGCACAAAAAATTGGAGTCAGACAAATCCAGTTACGTTTTCCGATCCATTTGTTTACATATTTATCAGATATTTTTGGAACAGATCATACATTACTACATTCACACTTGACATACCAACCACAGCCTGTCTCGGTTTCTACCCGAAGTAGTAGGTCATAAAGGCCATGATAACGATACCGGACACGAGGGCTCCGAGGTGCTTCAAGGACTGCAGCTTGTCAGGCTCGCGCAGTAGGTCTGGCAGGACTGTTACTAAGGCGATGTGGAGGAAACCGCCCGCCGTGAACGGGACTATCCAGGAAGTTTTGGCCTCTGAAAAGGTGATTTAATATAACTATTAGAGAATCTGAATTTTATTATAGCATTGTGTGACCTAAACACGCACTAAGTCACGCTTTCCATTTTTACACAGAAATGCGTGATTTAAGTGCGGGTTTAGGTCACACGTATCGTTATGTACTATTTATTAAACCGTTAGTACTTGGATTTGCACGCCATATACTAGGTGGCAAACATGTCTGATCCTTTCTTTTTATGTTATCCTGCATGCATTTATATTCTTGTACCAGCTGTGCCCGCGACTTCGTCCGCGTGGAATAGTGACTTTTCGGGCAGCACATTTTAAATTACACATACCGTCGTTTGGGTAGCTAAAAATTTACTTTACAGTAATGTTTCTCTGTATTACCTTAACAAATGTTCGCCGTGATTCTTTAAATTGACATAACTTTTTTATTTATGAACCGATTGACATGAAATAAACACTAAATGTTAAGTGAAGCTTACTACAATATATTAGTGAAAACCGCATCTAAATCGAATAAGCCGTTTCTGATATTAGCGTGCACAAACACACAGACAAACAGAAAAAAAAATTTAATTACACTTTCGGGATCGGCATCGATATAATAACAACCCCTGCTACTTTTTTTTATATATTTCCATTGTACAGACACCACTTTTCTACAATTTTATTATATGTATATAGATGTGTACATTTATGTTTGAGCAAATAAATATATCTTATTACATATTTTGGTAAACGAGTCGTATTCAGGTCATTCTCAGTTCAGGAAAGGAAATAAGGTATTTAAAAAAACGTTAGTTGCTTTGAAACATTAACAATATTTCTAGTATTTTTCAATGGTTAAAAGATGCTTAGCTGTTAAAGATTAATATGGCTCGATATGATCCAGTATAATAAATTGACTTGAAAGGTTATTGATGAAATGTTTACCGATAGAGTTCCTTGCTCCACTGAAGATAACAGCTGTCATGGCGCCGATCAGACCAGCTGCGGCCGTTGCCTGGAAACAAAGATAAGTATACAATCGTTATTGCATGTTAAAATTGTACTGCAAGGACTTTGTCTAGCTAAATTAGTAGTTTGTGTTCAGCCGGAAAGTGGTGAAAGTAAGAATCACACAGTTACTTTGCAAAATTTGGGCCCGCGTGGGGAATTACGGCCCACTCCCTCTCAAAAAACAGAGAGGATGCCTGTGCCCCAGCAGTGGGAACATTATAGGCTGATTATGTAAGTTGATAAATAAAGGTAGGCACTGATGAAACTTACCAGTTGTGCTTTAGCTGCCTCCCACCGCGAGAAACCGCTCTTGAGCAGAATGGCGAAATCTCCAACTTCATGAGGGATTTCATGCACTGTAAATGAAAATTAAAACACATTAAATGATTCATAGTAAGATTTTGCTAGTTTAGCATTAGCGATAGGTATCTTAGTGTTTGATAAATCATTTTGAATTATGAAGGTAACCATTAACCGTTGTCGACGCCATTTTGTACACTCTAGCGTCGATGGCGCTATTCGCCGCGAGCTCGCTGCGCACTCGCCTCGCTTTGTACTCGCTTGCAAATCGCCAGTGTGATAAGGCCCTAGGTGTAACGATGCTTCTAGTGTAATCCACTATATAATAGTAAGGAAATATGTTCGCACATGAGAGTTAACCATAACTAGCGAAATATGAGTGTACAAGGTTAAATTAAATTAGCCAGCGAAACTCCGCAGACGTGATTATTTAAACAAGATAAATCGAAAAAAAAAAACGAAAGAATTGATGACTTTTTTTGGGGACAACAACCGCAGGTATAGTAAACTTGAATATATCAGTTTAAAAAAAAAAACAGTTTTTTTTGTGTAACTTCACAGATGTGATGGCTATCGATATCTAAACACGATACCTAAAACAAAAATTGGGGAATACATGCGTTACGTTTTGTAATACTAACCTAATATAGCGAATGTGGTGAGTACTCCTACTCGGAACCCGACGAGGAAGGACCCGCCGACTGCCAGCCCGTGAGTGAAGTTGTCGATGGAGTTCGCCATGAGGTTCAAGTAGCCTGCCACCTGGAACGACACAGAAAGTAATAACTTTTATCCGTTTCCTTACACGAAATTGGCATTTCTATTGTTTTAAACAAAACAGACGAAACGAAACTGTTTTGAACAGGGTGTAAAGTTCGCTCATCCTCTATAGAAGAGGGAGGATCCTCTGGCCAGACAGGTGTCATGTCTGGTGGGCAATTGCCCGACGATTGATGTCAGTATGTTGACGTATGTGTTTTTGTGTCGATGCAGATTTTTGCGTGACGTCAGCGTGATGCGTAGATCGCGTGGCGATATGTAGATGCCGCCAGATTCAAGGACACTTACGATATTTCGACTAGTTTAGAAAAAGTTCTTAGTGGTAAGTAATTGGATGTTATGTTCAGTTTTTATCGAAGCGAGTCTGTCCTTTGTTTTTTTTTTAAACTTACATAAGGTACATTCTGAGGGTTCCCTATCCATTTGCATAAAATTTTAAGACCTAATATAACTTGGCATACTTTTGTTTCTCCTAATTATATTTTCGCTTAACATTATTCACGCATAACAGCTTACGCATAATTTATCTAATCATAATAATGATTATGCATAACATTCTAAGGCAGAAATTTAGCATGCTCGTTTTATTTCTAACGACGCACGTCAGGCCGACGGAGCCCCGCTGCTGGGCTCCTATTTCTGTCTGCAGAGTTTAAAGGAACCTACCTAAACCGAACCTTGGGGTGCCCCTGACTTCGTTTAGTATTATGCGAATAAAATTATACCATCATAAACTGTCTGCAAAAAAAAAATATGGCAAAGTATTATTATGCCAAAGTATATTAGGAAAAAGAACGTCATGCGAAAAGAAGGGCTCCCCATTCTGAGAACTTAATTTCGAGACAATATGGTGATTTCGATGAGAATTTAGAAAAATATAGGACCCAAACTGCGGGACAACTTAGTCGTTACTAGAACACTAACGTCTTTCTTGTTGCTCTTCTCCTTGGTGTCCTTAGTGGCCTTGAGCGCCTGTTCGCGCGCCTCCCGCAGCAGACAGCGCCCCATCCACCTGTTGCCCTTGCTGTTGCAGGCTCGGACTGTTCCATTCTGACTGGATACTGTGTTGCAACATACACCTGGAATGTAAGGTAGAAATGATTAAGACACAAGCCGTGCGCCCAAAGGAATTTCCTAACGGTGAAAATTACGTAATTATACACAATATTTCATCCTCTATTTAATCGCTTTAGGTGTTTTTTTTTCAAAAAATCTTTCCTTAATTGTCATCTACGTTATCAAAGGACTTCTTGTGCAAAATTTCATGCTTCTAGATCGAGCCGTTTAGGCGGTGCGTTGTCTGCCAATGAGTGAATGAATGAATTTAAGATTTTTAATACCGTACCTGAGTAGGTAGATGGAAATAACAAATCACAGGACTAGAGCAAGGCAGAGAAGAGTGGAAACGTCGGGAGGGGACGCCCTAGGAGGACATATAGTGATCTTATTCGTGATGTTCTGCAGAAAGGTCATGTGCAGCACTCGCAACCTGGAGGCCTACCACAAGCTCTTAACGCGATCCATTTTAGGACCTAAACTGAACTGTTCTTCAAATTCGTACCATGACGTCAGTTTAACGATTCAGTTTAGGCCGTGCCATCTGCTGACAGCGATTGTCCCAAACTGAGTCGCAAGTTTTGGTTTCATTCATTTAATTTTGTACTTGTTTGGTACCATGACGTCCATAGAGCAGCTCAAGCGATGCAGTTTAGGAACCTAAACTGAAATGTCTTGTTTTTGAATCGTTTTTAATTAGATCATGGTAGGCCACCTGAACGTAAACGAAGCAAAAGGAGTACGTAAGGATTGTAGCAAGTGGCGTTCTGTAGTTTCTGCCTATCCTCATGGGACGAAGGCATGAGTTTATGTGTCTGTGTAGCAATCACTAAAACTGTTATTGAACTCCACTTTAATATTAGTGACAAAGAAATTGACTTGCAGTTGACATGCAACTTTTAAACGCCAACTATTTCTTGGAATTCTCGACGCTTTTAACTTTGACCGATTTATTCTAAGTTGTATGACGTCACCCAAACTATTTATAGAACAGGCAACATTACATCGATTTGTGTTCTATAAATACCCGCCTCGGTTCTAATAACGCTTATTTTCATTTCCACGCGCAAGGAAAAGCCCTTGACCATAAACAAAAAATCAATAACTCTGTTATAGGCCGACCGCTTAACTGTGACGTCGTCTGAGGTAGCAGCGCGGTGCGGGAGGGGTGATAGTTGTCACAAGTTGACAAATCTCTGAGCTCTCGCATCACGTCACCACACCCCTCTCGCGAACTAAATGCCTTAGGCATTCTCTCCCAGTCAACCAAGACCAAGGGTGGTGGAGAGATACCATGGCAGGTGCATTGTTTGTCAGTGGGTTTTTTTTAAATTAAAAAGTATCATTATGATTTCTTACCTTTAGTATTATTATTGAACACACACGTATCATATAGCTGCTTCGCCGTCACCGTTCCATTCCCATCACAGATGCCATCACCAATACTCTTCCCCCTCTGCCGCCTCTCAACTGCCAGCAACTTCTCGATTTCCTCGATTTCTATCTGTTTTATCTTAGTGGAACCATTTTGCTTGACAACTTCAGGTTCCTCGTGAGTTTCCTCCTCGCTTTCTTCGTGCTCCGAGGCGGCGAATAGTTTTTCTACGACGATGAAGACTAGCATGCCGGTGAGACACCACAGGCCGCTTTTTAGGGATACGTGCTCGCCAGCTGTGGAAATGAAATGAAACGTTTATTTCTGTAAGTAGATTTTTTAAGACAATTTTACACGTAAATATTTTAAAACTAGATGGCGTGGCCATTTGACTATTATCATAATTTTGAATCACATTGGTAATACATAAAAATGATACGCTTTTTCTGTTCGTATTCATTCTAATTACAAAGGTCCCTACTGGAAAGACAAAACTTTCATGTTGAATTTCTCCTGTTCTATCAAAAATTCCTTGAATTTAATACATGAATTGAGAGGTACATTAGGAGTAGATGCGATCATTTTTTTTTTATGTATTACGAGCTCAAAACAGCCGAGGTCCCCGCTGGATAAATGAGGCGATTTATCGTGATTTCTATCAAAATGATCGATGTACAATTGGACCTTGTTGATAAATTCATGAGGTACATTGAACAAACAAAGCATTGCCGCTAGTTTTATGAGCCTAGCTCGCGGAGCCCCGCTGGATAGAAACACATACTACTTCAAACTTATTACTTGCACGAGCAAACATAGATTAATTTATAATTACTATTGTATTCATTTACACATTGTTGTCAGCTGGTTATGGTTATTGATAGTGAGTAAGTACTTTTTTATTATCATCGATTAATTTCACAATATTACTTTTATTGCAAAATGTTTTAGATGATGTTATAATAGTCTCATCATCAGCCTACAGCAGTCCACTGCTGGACATAGGCCTCTTCACTTGCACGTTATTCTGCTAGATTCTCGGCTACTTACATCCAGCTGCTACCAGCCACCCTGCGAAGACCATCGCTCCACCTAGCCTGAGGGCGTCCTACCTAACGTTTGCCGATTTGCGGTCTTCACTAAAGAACACGTCTACCCCAACGCTCATCGGTTCTACGGCTAATATGGCCGGTTCATTGCTACTTTAGCTTGCTTATTCTGATTATAAGAATGTACTACACACTGTGCTGTGCTGTGTGTGCCTGTGCACTGTGCTGTGTGAGGGTGTTTGCACACTGTGTGTGTGTGAAGTAACTTAGATGCCAAGCAGCATTTTAATCAACATTATTAGAAATAGTACTTCTAATTTTCCTGCTTCCTGTATCAACATGTATATTTTTCCTCGACAGATCAGCTTATAGACTTCATAGAGAATAATTATTTTCGCATCTTCGGAAATACTAGTTGGATTTGAAAAAATATTTTTGCATTTGATAGCCCAATTCTGAGGAAAGGTATAAGCAAGAATGGGCCACGGGGTGGTTCGCGGAAAAGCAAATTTCACGCAGAGGAAGTTGCGGGCAGAAGCTAGTTTATAATATTAGTATGGACTAGCTCGCGACTTCGTCCGCGTGAAATTTCACCCTCCCCCCCATTCACCCTCTTAGGGGTGGAATTTCGAAAAACCCTTTCTTAGTGCACCCCTAGACCTCATAAGGAACCTACATGCCAAGTTTGGAATCTCTAGACCCAGCGGTTTGGGCTGTGCGTTGATATGTCAGTCAGTCAGTTCTCCTTTTATATATATATATAGATTAAAGAGTGCCCATGAAATGAAAGACACATTTGAACTTTGCCTTTAAAAGTATAAATAAAGGTTAGCATGACATCAACCCAACCCCTTTGTCCACTTTGTGCCTTGTTACTACTGACCCACAAACTCCACTAGACTCAATCCTAAATCCCTACACCACTTTTTCCCCTCGTCACATAAGAATCTCGTCACAAACTCGCACACAAGTCATGCAATACAAACATACAAATAATAATTCCAATCGTAACGTGTAATTACTATGATTGATTGAATATAGTCTGACTCACAATGTTATGTTTACTTTTTACTACCAACTACATAGCGTAACTATCAGTTGGAACACAAAACTTCCTAAGCATAACCCATTCAAACGATTTTAAACTTTATAACCATGGAGTAGAGTGGGTTTTGTTTTCTCATGTGTGTATGTTGACACGAAACCTCAACCTTCTGTATATAAATGAGTGCTCGTGTGGCGTTTGTCATTGTTATATCTATCACAAATTAGTGGAATGTCCACTTTATAGTGATTATGACGAATCATCTTCAATTTTATGCACTGATTTTCAAGAGTCTGTCGAAGAAAATTCCCTTTTATTCCCTCGTGTAATGTTTGGTGACCGTCGTTACGGGTAGTCAGTAGCCCGAAAGTCTGACAGCCAGTCTTATCAAGGCGTTATCGTGTTACCCAGTAAATGGGTTGTAGAGGTCAGAGATGCTCCAGATGATGACTCGATATACAACGGATGGCCACTGAACCGAATTACCCTTTACTTAAACCACGTCATCTTCAGAATTGACAGACTGGCTTCAGGTACAACCTTCCTCCCTTTTGTGCCATGCTTCATCTTTACGATCATGAATCTGTCCTCTGTATCATCACCAAACCATCTGGCAATCCAAAAGGAAGGCGCAGCGTTGGACGGAAGACGTCTCACAAGGTGCACCGATGACCTTGTGAAGACCACAGAAATCCTTTGTATGCGAGAAGCACAGAACGGTAAAAGTGGTTAGGGGAGGCCAATGTCCAGTATTATCAGCCTATAATGTTCCCACTGCTGAGACACAGACCTCCTTTCTGTTAATGGGAGTGTGCCGTAATCCACCACGCGAGCCCAGTGCGGGTTAGTAGATGTCACAATGTCTTCGAATTTATGGTTCTAGGACTTTCCAGTTTTATCACGATGTTTTCCTTCACCATTTGAAGAGCAGTGGTAATGAAATAATTTACACAAAGTAAAGCGGCTGTCTGGGTTCGAACCTAGCCGTTCGCGGCCTTTAGCATTGGGTCACCATTGCTTTTCGGCTGAAATGATGATGATAGGTAATGATTTGGCAATCTATATATCTTTACTTACTTATATTATGTATACTCTTTCGTGTATTTATTACGTATTTGAATCAGATATGAATTCTACAGGGGGCTGACTGATTGCAATTATGAGGTCAAGAACCTCTTGCAATAAAAATAGCCATATCGAAAACCATTGTAATACGTTGTAATCTTTCTTTCATAACATTGTGTAGGTAATAATTACCCATAATTGATGTGTGTTTAATAAACTATTTGAATATTTTGATAATATTGAGTTTATTGTACAACTGTTCATATTTTGAGTAATTTTTTAATAATAGGTAGGTAAAGTTATTGTATTCTATAACGATTTTTTTTTTGTTTAGCCTATACTGTCCCACTGCTGGGCAAAGGCCTCCCCCAAGTCCTTCGAGGAACTCCTTTCCCGCGCCACCTCAAACCAGCCCTCGCGGTACGCGTCCAGGTCATCTCGTCATCGCTTTTTGGGCTGACCTCGGCGGCGCCGCCCATCTTCAGGCACCCATTGTGTGGAAATTTTTGCCCAGCGATAACGATAACTATAACGATTATCAAGCGTAAAATTAAGAATCGAGTAGAAAATCGCGTGAAATCTGTTATGATTTAAACATTTGCACTCAGGTGCTACTTAGGCTCAAATCACACCGAGATGGCAGCGAAGCGGCCAGCAATTTCAATTTCAGATAATCTTAAACTTTATCTTCATTACTATAATACATAGTATCGCTTGAGAAACTTGAGTCGTCGGAGTGCTCGCGGCGCCGCGGGCGGCCGCGCGACCTTTTTGGGTTCGAACCCAGGCACGCCCTTTACTTTGTGTAAATAATTTCATCACCACTGCTCTCAAAACGATGGAGTTAATCGTGAGGAAACCGGCATTTCTTAGAAGCAAAAATTCGAAGATATATGACATTTTCCAACCCGCACTGGAAGAGAGGAGGCTTGTGTCCCAGCATTGGGAACATTATACAACATTTGACCCAGAAAGTTTATGTATTTAATTAAAATACCAAAAAATACAATTCAATAGTAATTTATTCATATTAGGTATACCCCTGACCGCAACTACAAAGCGAATGCCAACAATTAGCGACACGAAACCTCAACATTGTAAACAAACAACTAGAAATAGGGCAGTTATAATAAATAATGTGCATCCGTGTCATGAGGAAAATGACACCTTTTTCTTAGTATCAGGTCTAATATATCTTGATCTATCGGGGTGGCGCCACTATCTTCGTCAAACGTCACGATTTAGTAATTTGTATTTAGTTCCTCATTTCGCCGTGTTTGATGTTGTAATGGGGTGCGTGGTGACAATGAATGCACTATTATGCAATAGTAGGTTATCGTCGCTTTACGGTGACATTGAATGGCAGACGTTCTCAAGCCAAGTGTTTTGAAGAGCCGGCAAAACAGTAGGAAATGTGTGGAAACGGAAATCGGTTCTTCTGGTGTTGGGTGCTTTGTCTCTAGATGTTCTAAGTGTCGTGGCTTTGTTTTGTACAATGCCTTTGTAGGTCTTTCTGTATAGGAGACAGTGGAATAATGAAATTGACTTTAGCATAGGTATTCACAATCATCAAACACGCTATCGTATCGAAAATAACACATTTCGATAACCTGATTTGCCTTGCCCCCGGCAGCAAACAGCTGTCAGAAGAATAGCGGTCATCTTTTTTTATTTAAACTAACAAATTTTTCGGGATTTGGACTTGTGAACAGCGTTTAGAGGACTCCTGCGATAACATTGATTGATGTTTGATACGGTACGGAAGCGTATCTAGTGGTTGTGAATAGCAATGCAGATCGTTTGCTAAAGTAACTAGAACATCTCTGACTAGAACAAAGCCGTGCGGTTGTTTAGACTGATGGCTTCGTTTCAATAGCATTTCTTTTTCCTATGAGTATCATTAACTACTTTTTACATTAGATTCTATTTTTTTTAGGGTTCCGTACCCAAAGGGTGCCAACGGGACCCTATTGCTTAGACTCCGTTGTCCGTCTGTCACAGAGCTGTAGCTGTAACCATAATAGGTAGAAACTTGGCGTGAGTACTACTATGGCCGCTATAACAACAACAAATAAAAATAAAATATAGTTAACAATTAAAGGAAATCCATACTAATATTATAAATGCGAAAGTGTGTTACCCCTTTACGCTTAAACCGCTAACCGATTTAGATGAAATTTGGTATAGAGATAGTTAATAGTCCCGGGAAAGGACATAGGATACTTTTTATCCCGATATTCCCACGGGATTGATACTTATGCGGGTGAGACCGCGGGGCACTGTTAGTACAAGATACGTATTAAATATTGTACGATGGTACGGAACCCTTTGTGTGCGAGTTCAACTCGCACCTAGTTTCTTTTTTTTAACAGACTTCAAAAAGGAGGTTCTGTATTCGACCCGTATTTATTCATCAGTGTTCAGCAGTGTATTGTGCATTTGCCTTTCGATTCTACTTTGTCAAAGTTGCCGTTTTCGGCTGTCAATGCTATATTTCGGTTATCAAAAGGGAAAACCTTCAGCGTCTTTAAATTAATATGTACATAACATACATGTGGATGCTCGTCAGCATTGACAATGGACTTAACATACGTTATCTATTTGCATACTCAACTGCCTACAGTCTACATAACTGTGCCAACTATTTACTCATATTAGCATTTTAAACATTGTTCGTATTGATAGTTTGTTAATGAAAATAGTACTGTGGTCCTTAACCTTTCTGCATTTACAATCTGAAGGTTATTTTTCAGGAAGATATTTTCACTAAACGACGATATTTTTGGATTGGTTTTATGATAATATATATCTACAGTTACTATCAAACCCAACTTTCCTAATGGTGTCGCTGATGTTTTAATCTTTGGAACCCACCGTTTAGGACCTGCGCCCACTGGTGTCACGGCACGGTAAGGGATTTTTATGAAACGAATAAGAATCATCATCATCTGCCTAGCCTTTTTCCCAACTATGTTGGGGTCGGCTTCCAGTCTAACCGGATGCAGCTGAATACCAGTATTTTACATGGAGCGACTGCCTATCTGACCTCCACAACCCAGTTACTGGGTAATACGATACCCCTTGGTAAGACTGGTTGTCAGACTTTCGGGCTTCTGACTACCCGTAACGACTGTCAAAGATCCACGAATGACAGCCGGGACCAACGGCTTAACGTGCTTTCCGAGGCACGGAGGGGTCTCAGTATGTAAAGATGGTCACCCATCCACAGACCAACCGCGGCAAGCGTAGCTTAACCTGATCGATCGGCCTGTGCGGCTGTTATTATTTAGCCACGGACCCCTCAAACGAATAAGAATATAACTTAAAATGTATCACAATAAAATTTAAATTTCAATGATGATGCCTTTGATTATATAATGTCTAGATAGAGCATCAATTGCGCGCAAACGTGTCAAAAAATACCGGCCAACTGTTGGACTGTAAGTACTTACCCGCCGATTAGTGCCGATCGTACCGCTTTGGTGTCACTACGTATTACGCGCGCTAAGTAATAAACAAATAACAGCGATAAAATGACGGTATGTGCTATTAAACTGTGCCGAAATTATAAAGGAAGGGTAAAAAACACCAAACACATTACATATCATCAGTAAGTAACCAAAAAAACTACGTATTTGTTTTTTGTTTTTATATTTACCAAATTACGCCCTATTACGCCATATTTTATCAGTGTTGCCAGTTTCTTTTTCCATTCTCCCAACTTAACGTCCTTTTTTTGTGGGTATATTCGTTGCTTTATGGTTACGTTTATATTATTTAGTTGATGTACTTTTATTATTCGATTTCAAAAATGTTGAAGTTTTTCAATTCGTCTGTACTTTTTTATAATAATATAATGTTCGCGTATAACTTTTTTGTTTATGAGCCCATTTTAATGATTATTGTTGCATTGGGTCCAATAAACTGATTTCAAAGGTGCCAAGAGTAATTTTAATAAGATTAATTTATTCCATTCGTATTATCTGTGATCTTTCATTTGAAATTTCCAAATACAAACTGCCTAAAAAGTTAAATATTCTAATTGAATTAACTTAGCTGATTTAATATAACACAACATTCACACACACAACTCTAATTCAATTAAATAGTATTTTTTATTTATAAATACAAGTAAATAAAGACACTACTAAAACTGAATAATACTACAAACATACACCTAAAACTTACTTATATTATTTGTATAGTCAATTTTTTTAATATGTGATTTATGGGAGAATTGTAGTAGCTGGTATCATTATTCACGCACACAGAGACATAGATGCACAGTGTAAAACACAGCCCGCACGCACACATGTTTGAAATTGTTGGCTCGTTTTCTTTGTTTTGATTGTAGGGCGACGCTCTATCTAGACATTATATAATCAAAGGATGATGCCTAGAACGTCGCGGCATGCCTAAGGATACCGCGGCGTCGTTGCCGTTGAAATTTCAATTTTATTGTCATACTATATGTTATATTTCTATTTGTGGCATTAAAATCTCTTGCCATGCCGGCCGCCTGTGGGCGTAGGCCCAGACTATACAGTACTTGCTTTTTGTTTATCAGTGATTTTCTAATTGAGTCCCAACAGACATTCATGAAATTCGGTTCTCTCTTAACTGCTTACTTAAGGAAGATACACATTTTCATATATCTCGGAAGAACATGAGATTCGATAATCGCTAAGTCGAAGTATGATCTTGAAATTGCGCTACGATACGCGTAAAGTTACCTGCTCGTACTATATTCCGTAATCTGAGACTAGTGTTTGTACTATAGCATTAAATCCACTACTGTGTGGACATAGGACACTGGACATAGCTACCAGACATAAGAGTTTTTGAAGTGAAAACTTCTTTAGGCGCACTTGAGGCTCTTTCTAAACAGTAACGAAACTGCACCCTAATTGCGTAACAGACTTTCAATCTGAATCATTTTGAAGGATATTGCTAATACATTGCTTCATATGTTCAAAAATTTGTCTGCTCAACAACGTAAATAACGCAATAAATATTGTTGAACTGTCAAAATGAAAGCCATTGCTATTGCTACTGATAGTCTGTTACGTAATTACCCCGCTGAACAGTCACGCTCGGGTCGGTGACGCTGAATCGCGTATACAGTTGGTCGGTGACACTGGATAGCGTATACTCTGCTCCAATCGTGTTTTTTGATGGTAACGCTGACAATGTTCAAAGCTCATTGTTTGTAAACTATAAGAAGGAAGTGACAACGTGGTTGTTGCCAAATCTATTGTTTGTGTGAAGATCACCGAAGTTTGTCTGTTTGTGTTGTATAGACCAGGAAGTTTGCTTCTGATTCGGCTGTTATAAAAACAGTAAGTGTAGAGTAGATAAGCTTTCAAGGCATCGAAGGATTTGTAAAAAAAAATTGTGCAGAATAAGTCAGTGTCAGATATAGACAAGGCAGTTCAAATTAAAACTTTTAGACGACGCTTAATAAAGGCATATATCTTCCAATATTGGTGACATTTTGGACGCTATTATTTTATTTATTTATCCATTTATTTCAGGCATCAAGGCCCATATAAAACACATACAATACAATATTAATATAACTTAAAAATACTATAAATACATACAACATTATAATTACACTAAAACTAACTAAACACGACGCTATACTCTGCACACTTGGCGAAAGAGAGCTAGACCCAAAAAGCGTAATATTGAGACCGTCACGATTAGTTCGTTCTAAGTGTTCATATACACGAGCGATACGCGTCCACGACTTTTTTGGTATGTGGGACTCCTGTCGGAATGGCACCGACAGTATACCCACTAAAACTCAGCGGTGTACCCACATCACCGTGATGGGAGGGCCATGGGAAACCGGCTCAGCCTTTACTTCCACAACCCTCCCGGCGCATGCCCGCCTAGCTGGCGGGCCCCGCATGCCCCCCATGTTGGGGGGCTACGGGAATGGCCGGGGACACCTGGCCATTCCCGTCCGACACTGGTGGAGGCCTGTGCAATACAGGTAAGGGTGCCCCCGCACCCGTTGCCTGCTGGCCTCCATCTGGGAGGAGTCGGAGATGACTGTCAAACTGACGTCTTCTTCGACCCCTCCTCCGCCTTCGGAGCAGCGCCGCGTGAGGATCTTCCTCCCGCGCACGCTCCGCCGCCTCCTTCTGGGACATGACATGTTCGCAGAAGGAGGTGACTGCCGCCCAGGACCTCTCATCCCTCAGCATGGCGTTAACCAAACCGGGGAGTGATAGGTCCGGTCCGATCACCGCGATGAGACTGCGGCGCGGCTCGGACCACGACGGGCACACCTCAACGCGTCCACGACTGAGGCAACAGCTGCAACTGTCGGCGAGTGTCGACGGCTGCCGTCAACGGGTGTCATCCGCAGTCGTCGACGGTTGCAGTTACCTCAGTAAAGGACGCGTGTCGCTCGTGTGTATGCATACTAGCAGGGAGTCCCACGACATCGACAACTCTCGACTGATATTATTAGCGTTAGGTAGATACTGTTATTTAAAACAAATAATTATGTAATAATTAGAATAAATAATTATTATAATATTACTAGCTGCGCCCCACGGTTTCACCCGCATAAGTGTCGATCCCGTGGGAATATCGGGATAAAAAGTAGCCTATATGTTAATCCAGGGTGGCAGCTACCTCCATACAAATTATTACCAAAATTGGTCTAGCCGTTTGAGCGTGAAGAAGTAACAAACATAAACACGCACACATACACAAACTTTCGCCTTTATAATATTAGTGTGATGTAATTTGATATATAAAATTTGCAGTGCCGTTACAGGGTACGTGTCTTAATACTGTGTCACGAAATTTGAATGCATACCTACTAACTACTAACATGCATACCTACTAACCAGTGTTTTATATGTTAGCAAATAAATAAAACCAGCTCACAACGAGTAGGTAGAACAATTCAAGTGGGCTCAGGCTACACTTTTGTCGATTTTAAAGCCCGGTTTCCACCGCGAGCGGAGCGGACCCATTAATGACTTCTTTTACTTCGCAAGAGAAAACTGCTTACATGTGTTTCCACTAACAAAGAGTCGAGCGGAAATTACTCAGCGGGCAAAAAGAGTAAAAATGAGCTCGCTCATGTCCAGAGAGAATCAGACGACTAAACTCTTTCTTGGTGGAAACGCAAACCTATTTCATGAAAACGAAGTCCGCTCCGTTTAGCCATTTCCGGCTCATTACTCTTTCGCGGTGGAAACCGGGCTTAACCGTCTTAAACAAATCCCGAATTAAATGCGAGTTACATAACGAGCCCTTGAATAAGTTTTGTTTTGAATGAAACTACTTGATTACCACACAGTAGTCTATGTACCTAACGCAACCAAAATAACTAGTCATTTACATGCAAATGTTTTATGATCATAAGGTTAACTGTAGCATATCTTCGGTAATAACAAAGGAACAAAGTAAAAAAAATCTAAGATTTGCAATTGTGAATCAAGTAGGTAAAGATTTTGTTTTAAGTAATAATTATGATTGTTTTTGAAGTGAAACTTCTTTACGCACGCTTGACTTGGGGAGTAAGCTGGCGAACGCGTGACGTAAGCGTTACGAAAAGTGTGATCGGGCGAGGCGAACGGGAGTTGAGTGGGGGATATAAGCAAGAGACAGCAGTGCGCGCGCACATTTTCTTTCTCTCTCCCTCTCATAGCCAAATACGCAATACTGAAGTTTCACTTCAGTCGTGTGGTCATAAGCACACTGGTTTTTTTTTTTAACGAACATTATTACAACAGATGTCTCAGCAGGCAATGAGTTATAGATTGTATTTGACAGAACAATGGGATTCAGAGCAGTCTGTTACTCACCTAGTGATTAATTTAACGTCTACCGTTCCATGTACAGACGCCAGCACATCAACCTACACCTAACTGTCAAATTTTCCCAATCAACATTGAACCTTATGCTTTAGCGATAAAGTTGAAAATCTATTACAGAAATCTGACAGATTGTAGTAGGTTGATGTGCTGGCGTCTGTACACAGGGACTAAATCCCGCCGCCGCGCCGGCCGCGGCCGCCGCGCCCGCGGCGATAAACAGCTGAATGCCTTATTTGCTTCATGCCCAAACACTCGGCGAAAATGAATGTAAACAGGGTGTTAAAAAAACCCTCACATATCCGTTATCTACGCATTCTGTACCTACATCAAACTAAAACTAACATTAAATTATTGCAGGGCAACAATTTTTATTAATGGTGTGAAAAATCGCTGTTTATGGAACAGCGCAACGTAACGCACGCAAAACATTGTCCTTTTGGGTGCATGTACAGGAGTTGCTTTTAAAACTGTTTTCGTGAAAAAAAAAGGTGGAAATTTGACCGTCAATATCTGCGTAAGCAGGTTCCCAAGTATGATATAGTGCAAAAAATATCACAATGACGGGAAGAACAAGTGACTCTCGGCTTCGTTGAGCGTCTTTTGTTTTGGACTTACGTTTAGTATTATTGAGATCATTCTGCCACGCTTCTGGCAGCAGATGAAGGAACACGTCGCCCAGTAGTCCACCCACTGCAAAGCTCAGCAGTATCCTTAGCATAGACGCTCCAGCTGTAACAATAAATATTTACACTTTAATTAAATTCCAAAAAGCAGGGCTCCTGGCTAAATAAAATAAAAGCCGTACGGCTGCCCATTAGGTACATATCGAGACCAGGAGGCTGCCTCGTGGCCCCGGTTGTCATTTGTAGATTGCAGTCGTTACGGGTAGTCATTATCCCGAAAGTCTGACTACCAGTCTTACCAAGGCCTGTGCCAAGGGGTAGGTTTCGTGTTGCCTAGTAACTGGGTTGTGAAGGTCATTCAGTTAGACTGGAAGCCAACCCCAACATAGTTGGAAAAAGGGTAGGCAGATGATGAACTAATGCCCAAAATGGAGATGTGGGTAGAAGGTAAAGTTGGCTATAACACTTCACAAAATGAGACTGATTTCCAATTATCATACTACGGACTTACGGAGTCATTCGAGGATGGTGTTAAGGCTCTCGCGGACAGGTAGGACGCGGCTCTAGGAGAATAATTTCAATGAAAACTTCATGGGCTAGACTCATCCTTAGTGCACTACAGTAAATGAACTATTTGAAGGTTACTGATAAACTGTAGTGCTCCTAAGTAACAAGACGCTGTCAATATCACGAGATCGTCGCGGTATCTAATCAGTTGGACTGATACGCTAGGGTCATTGCTTATAGGATTAGCGTTCGCTTCGACCGTGGCCTGGCCGTCAGTATGATTAGTAGAACTAGGAATAAATACATCGTTGAAGCAGGCTTTATGATTGCATGGCTAATATATATAGCTATACCAGATGAAACGAAAAAAATAGAGAAAATACTCTTATTTGTGGTAAACTTGTCGCAGAGAAAGAACACAAACATAAAAAGAACAAGTTGGGGGAAAATATGCGGCATATCCACGCAAAACGGCCATCACTCAGCATAATGTTACGACCACGGATATCGAGGGATATGCCTTGGGGGCGTGGCACGTGGCGCCTCGATATTATAAAATTAGTCTTATACTCGAACGGCGGCTGTACGCTTCATTCAGTCGCTATGCGACTGCGTACAGTGTACTATTGATGCGTAAAAAACCAAAATGCCGAGTTGTGCAGTAATTATAATGTAAAAATACGTCAAATACCATCAACCTGAAGACAAATGGCGTATCCTACCACCGCTAAGTAAACAAAAGTCACTGTTTTATATTTTAAATCAATTTTTAAATGTTTTTATAACTTACGTCCGGAGCGACACGAACTAGCCCGAATCTTCCCGAACGCAACGAGCGTTTTGAATTTAGAGAGGTGCAATCGAGTGCGTGCAGCTGATTTTATCGATAAGCGTATTATTGCAGTTGAATATTTTTTTACAAAACTCAATGGATATTCTCGTATTACGTGTATAGTAAAAGAGTTAAATTAATTATTAATTTAGTGTTTAGTTTTAGTTATTAATTTAATGTTGTTTGAACCAATTTAAGACATTGTTATTTCAACGCAGTACACGTGAAGTGTAAAAACTTAAATTAATATTATGCCTAATGATTTTGACAAGTGAACAGTTTTTAATTTATAGTACAATATGATAAGTAATATGATAAATACATATTATATTTCAATTCGCGGTCCGTCGCTATTTTGTCAAATCTTTGTCTATAATACTGAGGGTTTCACATTTTATTTTATTTCTTTACAAATGTGTTAAAAATATCGTATAACTCACGTGAACATTGTATTATTTATTACCCTCTAGGCTCCATTCCGATTTTTTTTGTGTGTTTTTAAGTGTGTGTCGTAAGTACACTATTTGTTAATGTTGTAATTATTTGGGTGGGAGATAAGCGGTGGCACTAGGACTCCTTACTATTTCGCAATGAAGGCATATCTCCGGATATCTATGGTTACGACCCTATGCGAGACAGAGTCCAAGCGCTGGTTTTCAGCGGCAGCCGGATTTGATAGATGTGATGACGTCAACCGGTGCAGTATACGATGAGTGATATAAATAACACAAAAAGTAATATAATAAGATGATGTATATAATGTTCATGAGTGTTAAATAAAGTGAATTTGCTAGTATGGTGAACGTTGTCTTCATCCTCCTTCTAATCTGCCTTACAATTTATTTGCAATCGATTCAGTACGTCTTTTTCTTTCAAACAACTCTATCAGTTGTCAGATCAGAATGTTGGTCCACAAAAGAGATGAATGAAAGGTAAATTGCATGCAACTGAGATGAGAATGCTAAGAGGGATGTGTGGTGTTATACGAATGGATAGAATAAGAAATGAGTACATGAAAGGAAGTCTGAAAGTGGCACCGGTAACTGAAAAGTTGTGTGAAATTCGGTTATCATGGTATGGGCATGTGATGCGGAGGAAAATGTCGATGGCTATAAACATGAAGACCAATTGGGATAAGGTCAGGATAATGATCATGATCCCTATCAGTCGATGACGACTGAGTGTTAATTTCAATCATTTCCTTTCATATCATAGTTAACTCTAGTAGAACTATTTCCATGAAGTTTTCATAGAAATTGTCCTACAGGAGTTCGACCTTCGAGTTTGAGCCTTCAAACTTTAGTGTTTCGGATTGCCTGTTTGGCGCAATGACAAGTCTTGCTCCATTGTCTGAATTATATTTGATTAAAGTAGCACATAATAAGTCTATTTCAACATGAGGGAAAGGTGCGGTCAGTTCAGAGATCACGAAGCGCATAATACGAGTAAGTGATAATTTTACTCGACTATCGCTTTCCAATGCTTCCTCTACCGGATTTACTGGCTCAAGATAATGAAGCCAGTTGCTGATAAATGTACCTATGCATATGTCAAAGGATAGGTATTGAGCAAGTCATGGGTAAAATTATAAGCCCGTTAGCAAAGTGTTAGCGGGCTGACTGACCAGCGGCGTAATTGTGTAACCCACTAATTTACAGTAGCAATGACTTTCATTTTGACAGTTCCACAACATTCATTGCGTTCTTTACATTGTTGAGCAGACAAATTTTTCGAACATATGAAGCAATGTAAAATAAAAAGTAAATGTACCTAATTAAATAATATTATGTATATTTTAAGTCCTAGAAATAAAAATAAAATATTCGGCTTTACTCCTTGACTGTACTAATGATGAAATTTGGCAGTGGGTCCAGTCGACCTATTCAAAATTTGATTTAGTCAACTGGACCCGCGGGTTCAGTCTTCAAAATGATTCAGATTGTGATTGATAGTTTGTTACACAATTAGAGTGCAGGATAAAGTATTTATAACACCTTGCACCGACAATCAGCCGACCATCAATTAAGTTCACCGTACCAGAAAACCCATGTTTGAGGAAAGTATATTTCGATAAGTTCAACAGTATCAAAGAGATCAAACAAAGGATCTGTCAAATAAGATCATCATTTTCGCCGAGTCAGATAGCACATAGCACACGTGTTTACCAAGCCACTTAAGTTTACATTAAATGATACGTTATCAAGTAGTATGATTAGTTAATTGCTTGTCGATTACCGCTGTGATTGCTGCGATAAGGACGATTGCTTTTATCACTAAATCAAGTTTAATTTTGCTAGTGGTAGACTGGATATGGTGTTACGCTGACGTCGGTCGCGTACAGACGGTCACGCGTACAAAGACGCTGACGATAAATGGACGTGTATATAATTCTAATCCAGCCTCTGTCCCTTGCTGCCCTCCCCCAGCGACGTCCTTAGCCGTACCCCACAGGGGATGCCCTTAGCGTGTAGTCGCTTAGTTTTTTAAGCCCGGCGGCCTTAATTTCTTGAGGCATCCACAGGCAAGCCCGGTTAAGCAAACGACAACCTCCTAGGTTGAACAGCGAGATCCAAATAAAAATAAAAAAGAGAAATGGATGTGTAGGTATAGCACCATAGAAATGTAAAAAAACAGTATAGCACCGACGCGACGGTTAACCTTTTCACCGCCAAGCACTTCTATAGAAGTTCGGGATTTTCGTGCCACCAGCGCCACAACTTCTGTCTGAGCGGAACACGAAATCATAGCGAGATCAATTAAATAATACTTTGGTTTTCCTTATAGCTCGATAGATGGCGTTGGCGTCGAGTTAGATCTCGCTATGGTTTCGTTACGCGCATTTAGTTAGGTCCGATAGATTAATTTGATTTTATGAGCAGCGCACCTATCGGGATTACGTGTAACTAATTAAATAAATATACGGGTAGTGACGTAATTCAGTGGTGTTATTTCCTTATCCTCCAAGTCGACCCTTGAAAATACATGGTCCTTCGAGCCGGATACTGTCGTGAGTGTTTTGGTGGTCACCGGTGGTGGTAGTGATTGCTACCCTACGCGTCATTACTGGGCAGTGGATCGCTGTCCAGAGCAGCCCCTTCAGCGGGTACCAGGTGAGAGGTGCCCAGGAGTTGGAGGTGGAGCCGGGTGGAACTGGAGCCAGAGGAGCAGCCTATTGGAGCCAAGGCAGCCAGGACTGGCTGTGACACCCTGGAGGAACGGCGCGAGGGAGGTGAAGACCAGCAGAGGGCGGCACTTGTATGATGCGAGTGCCGATCATCAGTGAGTGAGTGAATATTATTGTGAAGAAAAACCGTGAGTACGTTTAATTAAATAATCTAAAAAAAAAAAAAAAAAAGTGCACTTCGGACTTGTAAAATATTTTCATTAAAAGTGGTTGGGACGGGGAACCTATGCCCAAATTTCATAAAATATCAAAATTGCAGTTCTCAAACACTTGTAAAAAATTTTAAATCGTGATTCTGTTTGTTGTGCGACTTAAGTTTGTTGGCGATAAGTTTGAAGAAGTACAAAGTGTTTTAGAGACATTAAGTTTAATAGTAGTAGTAGTATAGCAGTTTAATTCTATTCTATTTATATTTTCTATTGTTTTGTTGTTCTGGTTATAAATATGGATGCCTATAATAATATTCAGGTGGACATTAGATCCAAAATTGAAAAGGCTAAAATTAATTTTAAGAAATGTCCAAAGGACCGACTTACGGTCTCATACATTGAAACACGTTTGGAAAGCTTGGAACAACATTGGAATATGTTTTATACTACGCACTTAAAAATAATTAGCGAAATTAAACGATCAGACTTGCATAGCTCAAACTATCATAAGGATTGTGTGTTTGATGAAGTAGAGGAAATGTATGTGCTATACAAGAGTGATCTAAAAGAACTGTTATGTGAAGGTAAAACGGTACAATATAGCGACACACACAGTTCAGGAAATAGTAAGGAAATTTCTAATTTTAAATTACCTGAAATAAAAATTCCTGTGTTCTCTGGTAAATATCTCGAGTGGCAGACCTTTCGGGACTTATTTGTCGGGTTAATTCATGATAATAAAAGGCTGGATGATGCACAAAAACTGTATTATCTCAAAGGGTATTTAACCGGAGACGCAGAACAATTGTTGAGAAATGTAAATGTTACTTCCGATAATTATAAGGCAAGCTGGGAAAAATTACAATCGATGTATAATAACAAAAGATTTCTGGCAAATGGGATTTTAAAACGTCTATTCGGTCAAAGGGTTTTAACGGTAGAATCAGCTACGGATATTAAAAGGTTAATCAGTACTACATCCGACTGTTTAGGGTCATTACAATGTTTAGGTATTGATGTGGCATCCTGGGATATCTTGATCATTTATATAGCTAGTACAAAATTAGATAAAGACACCAGAAAAGCCTGGGAGTTGCAGGTAGCTTCCGAGACCACAGATGATTTGCCTACGTTTAAGCAGTTTAGTGATTTTTTAATAAGTCGCTTCCGCGGTTTAGAAAATTTAGATAGCAAAGTGGATAAAAACCCTAAAAGTACACAGTCATTTCATGTTATAAAAGAAAAAAAAAATGTTACTTGTGCATATTGTTCAGCTGATCATCGAATTGCATCTTGCCCAAAGTTTTCAAAGGAATCTGTAGATAGTCGTCGAAATATTGTACTAGAAAAGAACTTATGCTTTATGTGCCTAAATAGTAACCACTCTGCTAGGTTCTGCAAAAACACTCACAGGTGCCAGGTGTGTAAACGCCGCCACCACTCTTTGCTACACCCCACGGATGGGGCTGGGTCGGTTATTGGTGAGGGTAGTTCGGCTGCTCGCGGGGGGTCCTCATCGATTGCTAATGAGGAAAAAGATGTTGCCGCACAAGCGGAGGATAAACCACTGGTCTCATGTTTTTCGACAGGAAACAACAAGCAAGCGGTGTTATTAAGCACAGCCTTATTAAAGGCTGAGTCAAAACATGGGAGTTACCGGGTGGTTAGGGCGTTACTGGATCAGGGATCACAGGGATCCTTTGTAACGGAATCCATGGTCCAGTATTTGGGTTTGAAGAAAATACCTTCAAAAAATACGGTGGTAGGTGTGGGCGGAGATAAAAGCACTACGTCGACTGCCAAAGTAGTTGTCACGATTGGCTCGAGATTCGATCCAACGTTCAAACTGCAGGTAAACGCTTACGTTCTGAAATCGGTCACGGCTTTGCTCCCGTCTACCAAGGTATCCAGGGTAGAATGGGTAGACTTAATCGATACTGAGTTGGCTGATCCGGAATATTTCAGGCCTAATAAAATTGATATTTTATTGGGTGCTGAAATATACAGCCAGGTGATTCGGGACGGGGTAAAGAAGAACCCAAGCGGGACGCTCTTAGCGCAGGGCACCGCTTTGGGCTGGATATTGTCGGGGGCAGTCGACGTGGACAATGGCCCTAACCTTTACTCACATATTACCGTGATGCACTGCAGTGTTCAAGATGAGGATATGTTAAGAAAATTTTGGGAGTTAGAGGCGGAACCATCTGCAAAAAGGATGCTCACGGAGGATGAAGTCAAATGTGAACAATTGTTTACAACTTCGACATTGCGCAATAAAGATGGCAGGTATATCGTCAGATTACCGTTGCGGGATGAAAGGCTGGTTGGCAAGTTTGGCGAGTCGAAGAGTATAGCTGAAAAAAGATTTAAAAGCTTAGAATTAAAATTAGGAAGGAATGATCAATTAAAACAAGATTACGAAAAGGTTATACAGGAATATTCAGAATTACAACATATGGAAAAGGTACCACAAGATAAAAGAAAAATGAAAGAAGCCATATATTTACCACACCACGCCGTCATCCGCGCGGATAAGGATACGACCAAGGTGCGAGTCGTATTCGATGCTTCCTGTAAGGGTTCAAACGGGATGTCACTTAATGACAATTTGTTGATTGGACCCACATTACAGGCAGAACTTCGACACATTATTATGCGTTGGAGATCATATGAGATATGTTTAGTTGCCGATATAATCAAAATGTATCGACAAGTTTTGGTTAACAGGAAAGACACGATATTTCAGCGCATACTTTGGAGGGATAGTCCTGAAAAGGAAATAGAAGAGTATGAACTGCTGACAGTGACATTTGGTACTGCATCAGCACCATACTTGGCAGTTCGTGCCCTTCACCAAGTGGCTTATGATGAGTGTGAAAATAGTCCTGAAATAAAGAAAATTATTTTAAATGATTTCTACATGGATGACTTGATGACTGGAGCTGAAAACATAGAAGAAGGCATTAAAATCTTCACAGAAATGAATGATACTTTGAGTAAAGGCGGATTTAAGTTGCAAAAGTGGATGAGCAATAGTAAAGTATTATTAAATAAGATAAGAAATGAGAAAGGATCTACACATGAAGAGTTAAAAATAAAAATGGATGATATAACAAAAATATTGGGACTTACCTGGAATTCAAACGAAGACTTCTTCCAATACTCTCTGGAACTCCCGACGATTACTGGTCCTGTAACGAAAAGAAAAATTATTTCCGAAATATCACGTTTGTTTGACCCTCTGGGATGGTTAGCGCCTAGCATCATATTAGCCAAAATATATATACAGAAATTGTGGTTAGCAGGGTTAGATTGGGATAAAGAAATCCCAAGCAATTTAGAACAAGAATGGAGTACTTACCATCACAGCTTGGCTTCTTTGGTTCAGATTAAAATTCCTCGATGGTTACACACTGGTTCTAATAACACAAAGTCAGAGTTACATGGGTTTTCAGACGCATCGAAGTCAGCGTATGCAGCAGTCGTTTACCTTAGGGTGGTGGATAATATGGGAAATGTTCATACGTCGCTAATAACATCCAAAACTAAGGTGGCACCTATTAAACAAGTGTCCATCCCAAGACTGGAACTCTGTGGAGCAGTTTTGGTTACTAAATTAATAGCGGAAGTAGGTGAAGTTATGGGTATACCAAAGGCTGATTGGCATGCATGGACCGACAGTGAAGTAGTATTGGCATGGCTAAATTGTCATCCATGCCGCTGGAAAACCTTTGTGGCCAATCGGGTTTCTGATATTTTGACCACATTAGATACGCATCACTGGGCACATGTGACCACTAAGCAAAATCCAGCAGATTGTGCGTCGCGAGGTGTTTCTCCGTCAGAACTTGTAGGTATCTCGATATGGTGGGATGGACCGAGCTTCCTAAAGGAGCCGGTTATCGAGTACAAACGGCCCAAACATCTTGTGACGCGTTTAGAAGAAATTAAGGTACACACATCTACGTTAGATGTAACTTTTTGGAACAGATTTTCGACACTGCCAAGAATGATCCGAGTTATAGCTTATTGTCGTCGGTTTTTAAGACTCCAAAGGCAAGGAATTAGGTCGAAACATTTGGGTAAACAAGAACTGGAAGAGGCAACAGAAATATGTGTGAAAAAGGGTCAAGAAGAACAATTCGCAAATGAATTGGAAGAATTGAGGAAAAATCAGGTATATCAAACAAAGGGGATTCTAAAATCATTAAATATATTTTTGGACTCTAAAGGAATTATAAGAGTTGGAGGGCGGCTTGAGAGGTCCCAATTAAATTATGATCGGGTCCATCCCATTCTGATACCGAAAGAGTCCTTTCTCACAAGTCTCCTAATTGCCGATGCACACCAGAAAACCATGCATGGAGGACCGCAAATCATGATAACCTATTTGCGGTCCAAATATTGGATCATAGGAGTTAAGCTTTCAGTTAAAAAGCATGTAAGGGAATGTGTCAAATGCATAAGACATGCATCTAAAGTTAGGACACAGTTAATGGGACAATTACCTTCGGCACGGGTTACACCCAACAAGCCATTTTTGAGTAGTGGAGTGGATTACGCGGGCCCCATTAACATAAGGGTATCAAAGGGTCGCGGAAACAAATCCTACAAGGGCTACATAGCGTTATTTATATGCATGTCTACTCGAGCAGTGCATTTAGAAGCTGTCAGTGAACTGAGCACAAAAGGCTTTCTGGCTGCGTTCAAGAGATTTGTGGCAAGGCGAGGTCGATGCGCTGAGTTACACAGCGACAATGGCACAAACTTCGTGGGAGCAGCACGAGAATTACGGCATTTATTTACTGAAGAAAAATCCAATATTAATCTAGAATTAGCTGAGGAACTTGCCACCAATGGTACTGAGTGGCACTTTATCCCTCCACACTCGCCAAACTTTGGGGGTCTTTGGGAGGCGGGAATAAAGTCCACAAAGTATCACCTTAAGAGGGTGGTAGGAGAGACTACGCTAACCTATGAGGAAATGGCGACGGTGTTGGCTCAAATAGAAGCATGCCTCAATTCGAGACCGTTATCCTATGTCGAGGATCAAAATAAGTTAGTAATTTTAACTCCAGGTCATTTTCTGGTGGGGGAACCACTAGTTGTACCTCCGGACTCGAATTATGAAAGGTGTAATTCGAGAAGTTTACAGCGATGGCAACTCCACCAGAGGATGATGCAGGATTTCTGGCGTAGATGGTCGCACGACTACCTTCACCAATTCTTGCAGAGGCATAAGTGGGCATACAAAATACCAGAACCATCTATTGGTGAAGTGGTCTTAGTGAAGGAAGATAATTTGCCGCCTGGCAAGTGGTTACTAGGTAGGGTTACAGCGAAACATCCGGGACCGGATGGGGTTACCCGAGTTGTTACGTTACGTACACAGACATCTACCATAAAAAGACCGACTTCCAAATTATGTGTACTCCCTGTAACCGATTGAACTTGTAACTTTGATCTTATGTAATACATTTTAGGTTATATTTTTTTGTTAATTGCTAGCATAGTTAATGTCTAGATGTTATGATTTTTGTTGTTAATTAGGTTAAGTTCCTCACCAATGACATTGGCACTCCCTATGTTCGAAACAATCCAAATTACTTTGGCACGGTGGGCGGTGTTGAAGGACATTGGCCAGTATGTCCTTGGTGGGCGGTATGTCTGAGCGGAACACGAAATCATAGCGAGATCAATTAAATAATACTTTGGTTTTCCTTATAGCTCGATAGATGGCGTTGGCGTCGAGTTAGATCTCGCTATGGTTTCGTTACGCGCATTTAGTTAGGTCCGATAGATTAATTTGATTTTATGAGCAGCGCACCTATCGGGATTACGTGTAACTAATTAAATAAATATACGGGTAGTGACGTAATTCAGTGGTGTTATTTCCTTATCCTCCAAGTCGACCCTTGAAAATACAACTTCTATAGAAGTTGTTAATTTTAACTATCTTATTAAAATAAATTTACTGTGATTAAAAGCTTTGTTCCATTTTATTATTTAAGATAGCACTGTCTACTACCCTGTTTTTTATTTTTCTACACAAAATAAGCCCTAGTTTGTCCTAAAATCGGCAAAAACAGAAAATCAGAATTTTGTTACTTTCCTCAGAACGCCAATCACTTCATATCAAGTTGGCCAGTGATGTGCCGTGAAAGGTTGATTTCACCATTGAAATATTTATAAATACAGAAAGTTACGAATATCGAAAACAATTTGACGTCAATAAAATATGAACTTAGTTATCTACTTCATTACAAAGGAAAGTAGATGAATTTCGACCTTCAGGTAGATGCCGATAGGTAATTATAAAGTTGTTACCAATTCTTGTCGATAGTTATTTTCCCATCTCTACAAAACAATTGGTCGTCTATGCCCCTGTGCGCCACCGAGTGCCACGAACTACTATAGAAGTTGGTCAGTGACGTCATAGGCGTGCGGCTGTCAAGGTCACTTTGGCATAGTGCAGCACAAAATCGGATTCGCCCGCACGCATCTTTCTTTCTTTCACTTGATAACAAATAGAAAAATAAGTGAAGAACTTGATTCGGACGAACTTCTTAAAATTTTGCAAGGTGTGGAATCGGACTCGGAGTATTTTGTGGAGAACATTGAACCAGAAGATAATTCTGAGATATGTCTAACTGGATGATAATAATAATGTTTATTCATCAAAGAGTAGGAATTCAATAAGTATGTAAAATGTTCGGTGAGCCCAGTATCTCCAGATGCACTGTAATTACAGTAGATTTAGGTACTGTTTTTGTACTCCATACACTATTATGGTAAATACAATACATGAGTTAAGAAAAGAACAGAAACAACACTTAAAAAACAATGCTTTGATAAGTACACGGCTACAAGCGTGATAGAATTTAAATATATAGTTACTTTCCATTTCAAAAAACACTTTAAAAACAATTAAAAATTCTGCCACTTAGATACCTACGGTAAAAAACGTTAACTGAAGTTATTAAAAAAACACAGGAATAAACAAAAATAGAAGAAAGAAAGACCATAGACCCCATCCCTGATCAGAATCGAATTCAACATGCCCTCAGTGCCAATAACTTGATATGAAGTTAAAGAATGAGATCATGAAACAAATAGAGATGTACCCCATTCCTTATAGTTCTAATTGAGTTATGTATTAGTTTCTTTGATACTCATAATTTATACTGTTTTTTCTTATTAAGGATACTGTGAAACAAAACAAATCTGGAAATATTTAATCAGTTTTTATTTATATTCGTAAAATCAACTTTAAATCTTAACTTTACGCGTACAAATCTTATTCATCGATATGACGATATCCCCATCACTACTGTTTACTATATATTTAGTTATACATTTATAGCTTGGCGCTCGGCGAGGCATTGCGTTTTAGTCCATAATATAAATCGGTACGCGACCGATCTCAGCGCTGACCGACGGTCGAGCACTAAATCCAGCCGTAGTGTTACAATATCTTATCATTTCGGCGCACCAGCAAAAAGCAATTTTCGAGAAAAACGGCAGCCTAAATCAATCTATCCCGGATAACTCCAGTCAGAAGTAACACTTTGGCCCTTTCACTTGTTTTGCTAGCCCTTGTCGAATCTAACCTAGACGTGTCGAGGTGCCCTGAATTCATGGCTCATTATGAAAGCAAGGAATGGAGATTCGGCCTGAAGTTAATCGGGATAGTGTTCGTAAGTGTTGACGTGATTTGGGCTTTAGTTTTTGGGTATCAAGTAAAAAAGCCACAGGATGGGTTTTCCAAGAATTAAGACACGCTCTGTTCTAATGCAGGATTTGAAAAAAAAAACTACAAATAGCAGTAATTTTACCGTTTAGAAGCTGCAGTCTTTGAGATAACTTCTTGTGATACTCCCTTTTGGTAAGACGATAAAAGTATTTTTATGATAGACAATCGGGTATTTGTCAGCTTCTAGGTAGGTAGCCAATACATATAAATCCTCGTTATCGGCCATCTTCAAGTTTTTTTACCCGATAAGTGTAATAAAAGCAATCGCCCGTCGTTGGAGATACCGCGAGATGGATTACCGGGAACCTCAAGAGGTTTTAGAAGGCACGGCGGACAAAATGCAATATTATTTTTTGGTTTATTTATATACTTACGTGCAGCATTGTCTTTATCTGATGATTTTGAAATAGTTGTCATATCAGATGACATTGGTACGTGAGGGGCCATAATTCATTTTATATTGGGTATGTGATATCATTTAGATATTTGCATACTATATTATGATTAACGCTAAGCCATCACGTCTGTGAAATTGCGCCAGATAATTTTTGTATAGACGGTGATACAAGAGATGTTGCGCCGACACCAAATAAATTGGAATAAAGACAAGAGAATGATGGTGATGATGAGACGGTGATACTGCTAACGCTGATAACATGATCCTTAAAAGGTCGTATGTTAAGACCAATTTTCAGGAGATATACAGGGTGGCGATTTAGTCACCTGCATCCGCCAAGGGGGTGATTCTACACGTCATTCTAAACAACTTTTGCTATGTAACTCATACCCCATTTGTAACAAAACAAAGAGTAGGGGGATAGAATCACCAACTTGACGGATGCAGGTGACTACATCGACAATCTGTATTTAACAAAACTAAATCCCCGTAAACATAGACATTTAACGGAGTATACGAATCTGCATCCCATATCTTTCCTCAGAACAAATACCAATAAAAAAAAATTTCGTCCACGTGCGTGCTGACCTCTTGACGTTACGACTTTAGTGTATCTCCAATTGTCTGTTATCAGTACAAGCAACTCATCACGTAGCGATAAGGCCGATATCACAAGCGGTAAAGACAACCTACTACTTTGTAGGGCCAATCAACTCTTGTCTCCCATACATAATTTTCCGTTCAGCTTCCGTAATCAACTACCTACTTTGTTGTTGTGAATTGCCGTAAGCAAATAGTTTTCTTTGTCATTCCGCTGGTCATCACCTCCTATCCTGCCCTGTGTCCCAAAAGATGCAGTGATGACATCTGCGCTGCCACCTACGACGCCGTGGAGGTGGCGAAGTTTTGGGCCAACATGATCTAAAATACAGTCGTGCCAGTGACACGAAGAAGAATCCCACTGCTGTTCGAAGTCCTCAATATGAATATCGAGCCTTTTCAGGAAGAAAATCGTAAGCGCCAAAAATCCCAAAAAACTGTTTTAATATCAATCGCCAGATCAACTGATTTTGCATTTTGCATCACCTTCTCCTGTAAAATATGCAAAATGGCGGTTACGATCTTCTTCCTGAAAAGGCTCGATATGTTTATGTATACTCAAGTAATTCTACTTATTTTTCTGGATCTCATCTCCTCGATAAAATGAAATGAAAAAGTCTATTCTGTAAATAGGATAATATCGAAAACACTTTCACATCATATTATAAAAAAAAAAGCTAGATGAGGTCGGCGACTCGGCGTTCCCTATATCTGACTTCTCTGAGAAAAAGGCCGAAACAAACTCAGATGTCATAGTCTCTTTTAGACTCCAGACATAATCTTGGTCAGATCATGTGAATAAGACAATGTAGATTGATGCCTGAAATGGTCTTTTGAGGAGGAAAGTACCACACAGATTTGAGTGGACCAGTCCAGTCAGTGCAAACATTTGTCAGTAATCGTGTAGCTCAACTCAACTCAAAACATGAGGAGCTCAACGACTCGACGAACAATACCTAAGAAAGAAAATTTGGGTAGGCCGCATAATATTTATCATTGATTAAATTAAATGAAAAGAATTTGATTGGTTCTTGAAATTTCTGTCAACCCTACTAAAATAACATTAGACTCAGCTCAGGTTGGTGAGTTTTTCAGCGGTCAGTCTATCACTTATCCAAGTAGCTGAAGTTGATCACTGTATCACAATCTTCGAGAGTTCAAGACGTCAGCAATCCATATAAGACCATAGTCATGCATGATATGTGGTCATGGAAAACCACATTATACCGATAAAAGGCCACTAACAATAAAAACATTATAATTTTTCTTAGAACCGCGTCTCGGTTACTGATATGAGTGAATGCAAATAAATTAATAAGAACAATTGACTGGTCGACGCATGCCATACATTGTTTTTATTTATGGTTACGACAAGCTGTTTATTTATTGCTTAGCATCCAAGGGCTCTATTTACAAACGTTGTTTAAAAAGAGACGTTTAAACGTCAAAAATGTATTGTGTCTCATTAGCGGAGCTTGAGCGGTCATCAAAAAACTTATTCGCCAGTTATGTTCTTCTTAGCGTGTCGATAGCAATCTAAATGTTCTCGGCCCAGAATTCGGCTACTTGTTTGGCGCCATCACTAGCGTCCATCAATTCCTGTAACGTGCAGGACAGGACACGCAGGGCACGATATTATCGAAGGGTTCTCTCGTGACAAATTTGAAATTCTTTCTGATTTCTACCGCAAAACTCACTGCGACATTCTTTGCGTTCAAGAGACCCATCGAGATGAAACCCAAAGCCGGCCACACATCCCTGGACTTGCGCTTATCGCCGAGATCTGTCACCCGAAGCCAGTTATGTTTAAGTTCCTATATAATAGGGGCCATCAACCGGGCAGAAATCCAGACTCGGGGCCGCTACTGAAAAAAAATCCTACTGGAAAATCGCAATAAAACTTTGCCCAAACTGAGAATCGAACCTCGTGCCTAGCAAAATCGCTTGCGACCAATGACGAAGACGACAGTCCGGCTAAAAAAAACGGCAAAGAATAGTGTTCTTTGGCAGTTTTCTAGATTGCTGCAGACTAATTTTACGCTGTTTTTTGCCGTTATTCAATATCATCTTATTTAATTTTCGGTTCTGCAAGCTGATCGAAATGTCGAGAAATTATATAATTTATTTACTCAGTAACGATGTTTTGTGTAACCAAATTTCATTTTTTCAAACCTTTTCATTTATTTATAACTAGCTGACCCGGTGAACTTCGTACCGCCATCTATCGAAATGAGACAATCCGTTCTCAAGATATCATAAAAACAGCCGTTCCATACAAAATGAATTATCTTCTTATTTCCCATGTTTTTATAGTTATTCTGCTATTCGGGGCGGAGACAAATCCAACAAATCAAAGATCATAATAATCGGTCTAGCCGTTCTTGAGTTATAAATGGTGTAACTAACCCGACTTTATTTTATTTACTCGTAAATTTTAAAATTTAAAGTTTCAGTAGGAGTAATACTACGTAATTCGTATTCTTACGTAATATTGCTTCACATAACATAACATCACACCTATTATACCTGTGAAGGGAGACACGTCAGAGACGTAAACCCACAAATATGAACTATTGCTTATTGCTCCTGAAGTAACTTTAGTCGCGTTTTTCGAACGGACAGCAATGTTTGCATAACTTTAAAATTTTGCGTTCACCCGAAGGTCGCTTACGAAAAACGATCGATTGTGAAAATTGGAACAAATGTTGGTAAAGGAAACCGTCATACATTTTGTAGTATCCGCTTTGTCATAGAATTTCCTGGCTTAGATCCAAGTGTTATAATTTTATGATTTACTTGAAACTGGACATGCGTTGACTGAGTAACCTAGTTACCTATTACCTATTTTTTTTAGTAATATGTTTGTGTATTATATTTTACTAGGTATGCGAGTGCAATCTGACGTCAATCAATCTGCCTAGCCTTTTCTTAACTATGTTGGGGTCTTCTTCCAGTCTAACCAGATGCAGCTGGATACCAGTATTTTACATGGAGAGACTGCCTATCTGACCTTCACAATCCAGTTACCGGGTAACACGATACTCCTTGGTGAGACTTTTGGGATTCTGACTACCCGTAACGACTTTCCGAGGCACTAGCGTAATATCACATACCTAATAAATTATAGTATTGAATACCAAAATATAAACCTTCTTGACAATCAGGTCAAAATCAAGCAAGACGTTAAATTTCTCTTTCTGCTTGGAAGAGTAACTATAAAATATCGGCGAGAGAACATACAAGAAGACGCTAATTAATGACTGCCAATTGAAATATTAATCGCAACAAAAGTGCATATATCTGGTGGAGGAGGTTAGTCACTCTTTGTCATCTGTAGTGATAAATATTCGGCCAAACATTGTAAGTATGTTATGTTTATAAATTCAGAGATCAATAAACGAATAACCTAGGTTTAAAGTCAGATAATAAACTAAATAATAATATCTTGTTAAATAAATAAAAAAGCTATCTTTTTTTTATTTGAATTGGGTTTGCTCTTGACTAGTCTAGGTCAGAGGTGACAGAGACAAAGTCGACGATGGAGTGAGCTTACCCAGAAGAAGCCTGTTCACTCTCACTTTGAAGAGATTCGGGTTGTAAGCGCTCGCAGCTTAAGTCAGATTTGACGAAACAGAATATTTTGTTTAGTTTTCGTTTTGCAAAACAGTTTGTTTTTGTCTAAAAATCAAAACGATGGGATATAATCATAATAATACCAGCCTATTATTGTCCCACTGCAGGGTAAAGGTCTCTTCTCATACAGAGAAGGCACGAGCATTGATCACCACGCTTGCGCAAGACGGGTTGGCGATTTCACTATAAATCCAGGATTCCTCAGGATGTCAGTTATGTCCAAGATAAACTCAGGATACTGGTGGGGCAGTACATAATATACTACTACTACGGATACTGGTGTAGTCCGTCAGGGATGTTCGCAGATGCGCATGTAGATTGCTTTTACGCAACAATGCGTAAAAGGTGCGCTTTCCTGGTGCGCAGGGTGTGGGGCAGCTCCAACAGTGTCTTAAACATGGTTGCGAGTCGCCTGAACTGTGTTTACGTGGGTCACTGTTGTGCAGTCTCTCTTGGGATGTCGCAACGGTGACCAACCGTTACTTCTTGTGTTTTTGTTTCGTGTCTGTACTTATCTACTTGCTAATATAGTCGTAAGTTTTACTAACAATCTTGTTTTGAGTCTTGGTTACTCTAATAAAGAAAAATTCTATTCTATACGAGTACTTAATATGAATTGAAAAGCCACATAGGTACTTGCCCAGATTAGAGCCCACAACCACCTGAATGAGAGGCGAGGCGTTAACCCCACAGAACAGATAAAGTGGTTAAACCCATCACGATATTCACGATCAATCACGATATAATAATAATTGAAAGGACCAAGCCAACTTTCATCATCCGAGATGATTTCCGTGAAATGTAATCATATTACGTGTAAAGTGCAATGATACCGACTTACGACTTTATCTGTTGAGTGCAATTTTATCAAGTTCAAGTCTAAAGTAGCATTCCACAAAGGTATTATTAAATTGGAATTATCTTCTTACGTGCTAACAATGATGAACTGACGAGTTAACTTATCAGTGGCGAAGGTACCATACAACTCGATTCCCACCAGCTTCCCTTCGAAAATTCAAAACATAACCACTCTATAGTAAATTCATCATTGAAATTTTCTTTTGGAATTTTTTTGTTTTGCTTCGGCCTACCTCTGTCATAAATTCACCCTTCGCCTCTGTAACTTATTATTATCAATTTACGTGTAAAGTGTATTGTTTATAGTTTACGTTTTCAAAACGTGCGAGATGAAGTGCCAATCGTCCGACTTTGTATTTTTATAGCATGCCATCGAGGTATAAACTTCAAATATTTTGGAATTAAGAAGTATGAAAACTATTAAAAGCTAATACTTAACAGGCTACTTGTTGCTAAGTAATAACAGCCGCTACGCTTGCCGCGGTTGGTCTGTGGATGGGTGACCATCTTTACATGCCTTGACCGCTCCGTGCCTCCGAGAGCACGTAAAGCCGTTATTCACGGCTGTCATTCGTAGATCTTTGATTGACAGTCGTTACGGGGTAGTCAGAAGCCCGAAAGTCTGACAACCAGTCTAACCAAGGGGTTTCGTATTATCCAGTAACTGGGTTGTGGAGGTCTGATAGGTAATCGCTCTATGTAAAATACTGGTACTCAGCTGCATCCGGTTAGACTGGAAGCCGACCCCAACATAGTTGGGAAAAGGCTAGGCAGTGGGCCGTCTCTAAAGCAGAGATTTACATAACATCACGCCTGCATTCCCCGAAGGGCTAGGCAGAGGTGTACCTATAGCCTATCAAATCAAATCAATCAAATCAAAATATTTTTATTTCACATAAACCAACATGGGCACTTATGAAACGTCAGATGCTAGGTGCACGGTTCCAATTGGTCGTTTCCTATGGAGAAGAACCGGCAAGAAACTCCATGGTTACTCTTTTAAAAAATAATTGGCTTTTACAATGTTTTCAAGTTACAGTAGGTATGGGAGGACAACGTAGGCCTGTCAACAAGTACAGGTAAGTACTTGATACAATAAAAAATGGTCTACAGATCTAAAGTCTAGGTACAAGGCTTACAAAGTCCTCACATTTACAAAATAAGAATGTATCAAAAGGATAAATAAAATATAAAAAACTACTACTATAGTAGGTAAACCCACATTTAACAACTGCTAATCTACAAGAAAACGAAAAACCTGTTTATTACCCTTTTTTTTTACTAGTTTACTATGTAGCACGCTAGCACGTTCGATTTTTTTTTGTAACCTGATTTGGAAGGCGCTGGTGTCTGTAATACAATGATTTTCATTCATTAGTACAGGCTCCAACGATATAATTTTTTCTGTAATAATGTTCATTTTTTACTTGGAAAATTATTTTTGTGAACACTAAATGTCTTTTTTTTTAAATGTCAGCTATGCTGGACCTACGATGGGACTCTGCAGAAGTAAGGATCAAGAAGTGTAATCAGTTAGCATTGTATGCAAAACCTAAATGATCTAGAAGTGTATTGCAAATTATTAAAGGTACTAACGACATTGAATCCTCCACAGAAGTCTCAACAATATAGGGTAAATACCGCTTATCTCGCGGACGCAGCTGGAACATAAATAAACGTATTGAGCTGTGAAATTGGTAAACACTGACATACTAGCTACACAAACACAAGGGATTTACACGAGAAAATAACATTGTATTTACTCGCGAAAGGCAGAGGACAGGGTGGTATGGCGCAACTTGGGAGAGGCCTATGTCTAGCAGTGGACTGCGATAGGCTTAGTTGATTGGTACGCGGTCCAATGGTTTCAACATGTTAAAGCTATGACGTCATCATAATTCTGCCATTATCACAATTTATTAGGGGTTGGTACAGCATGTCTTCTCCTTTGATACATGGCTTCCAGCTCAGCCGACATCACAGTATTCACCAATCCTATCCCTATCTGGCCATATCATATCATGTACATAAAATCGTTTCTTTGGTCTCCCCATACTCGACTTCTACGACATTTCCATCATTCTTCCGCATCACATGATCGAGAAGATGTGCATGGGCCCGATCTCTTCGATCACCTGCGGCATTGACTTAAGTAGAACTTACTCATTTCTAATCTAAAGTATTTTTTATTTATCCCCATAAGTTCCCTTCTTCATAACTATCACCTATCCTGTAACCACAACGCCAGTTGCATTGTTATCGCATATTGTAGTTAGCACTATAATGCACATGTCCGGTAAGGATTGCACGATTGTGCATCAACACTAGCAGGTTATTCACCTCGCGTGCCAGCTACAAATTGACCCATATCTCTCTGATTCCGGGTGCATACAATCTGAGATGCATATTACTCTTTTGTGTGATTTGCAAAGGTGATTTATGGGCTACATTGATCGGAAAAGGAGGTTACGTGAAGATTATGTAAAGATGAGGAGTGGATGCCGGATTTTACTAACAATATGAACTAATCTTTATACCTTATTTAGATATGAAACACTGGTTTCAATGCCGACCAGTCTTCTAAAAGGAGTTGAGAATAGACACTGACCAAAGTCGTAAATGGTGCACATTATAGTACAGTTTATTTGAACGCGCGAATCTCTGGAACTACCGGATTTGAAAACTTCTTTATGCATTTGTAAGCCCATGCAATTCTTGAGGAAGGCTATAGAAAACGAAGTAATAGCGCGGGTAGGCGATGCGATGCGATGAATGAGGAATTTCACGTTGACGGAATCGCGGGCAGAAGCTAGTACTTATATTTTATTTTAGTCATTCTTTCTTTCGCCTGATGGTAGGTAATTAGGACTGCGTTTTTGATCTAACCAATTTTATGACTTAACGTTCCATTTGCAATGTTTTTTGGCACGTACAAAATTAAAAAGAAAATTCACACTCGTCCTTCTCTCAAGGAGCAAAACTTCAACGATAGAAGAGTTCGTTTGTTTTCACTTTTTCAGGAAAGTGAACGCTCCGATTTCGTCAAAACATTTTAATCTCGAGTGTCTTTTGTTAACCAGTCAACGTCAAGCATTGCTAAAGAGTTTGAAGTTATTTCGTCAGATATCGATGAACGTTGCTAGATTGGATGCTTGTGATTTGAATCGTATCGTATTATCTTCGCTGCGCGTGATAACCACGACTCAGATACGAGGGTATCTGAACTATGATCAACTGAGCGTTGAAATGAACTTTTATCTCTAGTGTGAAAAACCGGAGATAATTTTGGTAAATAAGAGAAGGGAACCAAAGAAACGATGGATGGACTGTGTGAAAGAAGATATGGCTAAAACGGGGTTGACTACCGAGATGACGTCAAATAGAGAAGAAGTATGGAAGAAAAATAAATGTTGCGCCAACCCCAAAATACTTTGTGGTCGGCGCAACATTTCTGGATTTTTGGATATGTGCAGGAGAATTAGGACTGTTGCATTAAGGAAAAAATATGCTAAGGAAACATAATGCTAAGTATATCCAAGAAAATCTGAGAACGTATGGGCTTTGAATATGGTTTTGTAAGGTTTATAGGCAATAGTGGCAAACTAAAAAGAGATGTTGTACAGACGCCAGCATATCAAGCAACTACAATCTGTGAAATGTATTCAGTAGATTGTCAACTTTCAGGTTGATTGGGAAAATTTGACAGTTTCGGGTAGCTTGATGTGTTGGTGTCTGTACAATGATACAACAGTAAAATGCATCAGTTACTTCAACATACCGCCAAACGAGGAGTTGGTATAGAATCATAGTTATTTTCTAAAAGCCTTATTACACTACGCAATATTCAGAGACCCTTTCCCTAAATCGGCATGATGTAATAAGAGAAATGGACTAAGGGTCCCCCCTATTTAAAAAACACATCACCTAACTATCGGGCCCTAATATCGTGTAGTGGAATATGGGTTTTAGAAACAAAAACATCTTTATCTTCGTCGCCAATTTTGATCTTGCAAAGTCAAGGGCTTGACAACCATATTTCAATCGATCACCTTCTATTCGCCGTATCGATTGCAAACAAACGTCATTGTGCACGCTTAGATAATGATGGCGCATTGAAAGAATATTTTGGGTTTTTTTAGTGCTGTGCGCTACTTCTTTTTCTCTCGTATAACAAGAACTGCGTGAAATATTACCACTCATTGGGGTTTATTTAATGGTTTACTTTGGATTTCTCCCATTTTATAACGATCAGCTAATCCGAACAGAAACCAAGAGGTAATTTGGGGGACCCGTTGCGACAAAAGTATTGCGTTGAGACTGGACTTACTAAGCTTTTGTGATGCTTCGGAGAACTTAGCAGGAAAAACGTCAGGGACTGGAGATAGAACCTTCGAATTTGCTCCTTCTACTGATGGGACTGGTTCTTTATCTTTGCAGATAGACATAGCACCTGTGAGTCATTATCTAACAGATCGCATTTTCGCAGACCTATTACCATTGCACAGGAAGAGGTAGTTTATCAAATCGGCAGGCGGGGTGGTAATGTTGATTGACGTGAAGTGTTACTCTGCACTTGCAGTTTATGATTAGAAAATGAGATCACTTTATGCTTTAAAATTGAATACGCAAATGATTCAAGATTGGGGTCGCGACTAGGTGCTGTAATTTTTAACAAGGAAATAGGACTTTTTACAATGAGTAATTTAACATGAAATGAATTGAAAAAAAAGCAGTTTAACACGGGAAAACGGTTACAAGATTTATAAATTGAATCGGAGCCAATGGAGTGTGCAATTACTGAAAGATGACGCGATTGGGTGAATCAACTCCTAAATAATTAAAGGTCCATGAACCTGTTTTTTAGACAGTAGCAGCATTTTGTTTTATTGTATAGAATTAGAAAAAAGCGTGCGAACACGCGAAGCTTAAGTAGTCATTACTTTATGATTATAGTAAGCTAATTGCCTTTACCGACTGCCAGATCTTTCTGGTACTTATTTTTTTTATCAGAAATCAATAACATCCAAAGTATTATTCTATTTGTTATGTAGACAAAACTATTTCGAACCGTATATCAATGTTGTGGCTTTGTCAAACAGCCATATTCTATTTGACCTACAAAACAACCAGTTTAGAGGTCGTATAACCCGCGAAACCACATCTGATACTGTAATTATAATCAGAATCAAATGTTTTCCATTTAAAATTGCAGGTTTTTTTTTTAACAATATACCAACCATTTCCTAAAAGCGAAGAAACTCTATTTTTTACAGATGAATGTTATTGAAAAACTGACCTCACACCTATGTCACCGAGTGTTCTCCAGCAAGGACACAAATCCTTTCAGACTTCGTAATCAATCTGAAGGATAAGAATAGAGATGTTGTTAGCAATAAGCATAATCAGCCAATAATTTTCCCACAGCTGGGACTCAAACCTCCTCTCTATGAGAGGCTGTAATCTACTACATGGGCCCAGTACCGGTTGGTAGATAAGAGAGAGAGAGAGGCGAGATGTTATTGCTTTCACCCAAGTAAGAGAAGAAACTCATCAACATAATCAAAAGGAAGGAAGTCCCAGTTGAATCAACTATTATCCACAAACAAGAAAGCATAGTCACTATCAGACAGACAAAACAATGGTTCTCACGCAGCCGGTGTAAACAAAATAAGTCAATAGCCTCTACACAGTGAGTGTTGTGGTGTAAACATAGACTGGCTGGCTAGTTTGTGTATGTTTTGTAAGGTATGATGTGTATTAGTATAATGTTTATGGTACAGGATTATGTGGGCGATTTTATTGTTATGTGATTGGGTGAATGTGGGTTTTCGATGCAATTTGGATGATGTGATTGATATTTAGGAACCACTGTACCTCCACACCCGGCGCATTTTGATACTAGGTATTTTTTTTTGGATAGAATAGACCATTTTTAGTGTAATTTGAAAACTGCAAATTCTGAAAAACCATAGGGGCCGAGAAAAAAATTCCCAGTTTTTTTTTTTTTTGAAAACCTGCGATTTTTATAGTAGCTATTTTTTTTTTTTGATAGAATAGACCCTTTTTAGTGTAAACTTGAAAACCGCAAATTTTGAAAAACCATAGGGGCTGAGAAAAAAATTCCCAAAGTTTTATTTTTTCGTTTGCGGAGCCCTATTTCTGTGTAACCTAACCTCAAAAAACATAAAAGTTGCTTAAAAGGCGTAGTAAGAGCCCGCTTCGCGGGGCTCTAGGGTCTAAAAAAAAAATAACCACGAAGGGGATGGCGGGGTCTGTTCGCTCGCTTCGCTCGCTCACTAGACCCCGCCATCCCCTTCTAACCTAACCTGTCCGAGTCGGGGTGCCCCAAGTCCTGAGCTCGCTTCGCTCGCTCTTGCATCCTAAGATGTCATTACTAATGTGTTATTTTGTATATTATGTTGGTTTAGTGTGTAGTGGGTGTGGAGGTTTTTAAAAAAAAAAAAACGGAATTTTTTTCTCGGCCCCTATGGTTTTTCAGAATTTGCGGTTTTCAAATTACACTAAAAAGGGTCTATTCTATCCAAAAAAAAATACCTACTATCAAAATGCGTCGGGTGTGGAGGTACAGTGGAGCCGATATTTATTATACACTGCCTATACCTACCTATTATTATATTGTACCTGTTTTTCTGTTATTTTTTTTCCTGTCTGTTTATACCTATATAAATGATTATATATCTAAATGAATAATCACATCAGCATGAAAATTTCACAGAACTATTAATAAACTTTAAATTATTAATTTAATAATAAAATCTAAACTGAAAAAAAAAGATGCATCTTTTTGTATGTTTGTTTGTTACGTTTTCACACCAAAACGGCTGAACGGATTTGGATGAAATTTGGCACATAGATAAACCATGATCTGGATTAGACATAGGATATTTTATTTGATTTTTAGATCATTCGATTTTTATCCCGACCAAGACTTATGCTGATAAAGTACTAACAACTTTATTAATACAATTAAACTTAAAACAAAAGTATTTCATTCAACAGAACAAGAGTTACATTCATTAATAAAAATAAGATGTTTATTGACTCTTCCTTATTAAAAAAGTATGACGATTATCATTATTAGTCTGTATGGTTACAGGAAGCAATTTTAATCAACTTCAACTGAGTTAATGCAGAAATATTACTATGCATACTTTTGTTGATGTTACATTGTGTTCCAGTAATGTATCAGTTATGTATTACAGGGTGGCAGCATTAATAAGCAAACTGTAACCAAGAATTCAGCACATGATTCTAGATCCTAGCGTAGAAAGAACCCTGCACAAAATGATAGAAAAAAAGCCGCTTGGTCAATTTGGCTGAAATTTTGGTACAATAATAGCCCTGTTATGCTGATTTAAAGATTATATGGGCACAAAAAAAAATTTTAGTTGTAGATTACCATTCATTCCATTTGGTCTATTTCCTTTTTTTTATATTCCTGTTTAGTATATTCTATGTATAACATTTAAATTGAATTATATTATTTTTCTTTAAGTATGCTGTACTGGTACAGCATCCTAACATTATATACAGACAATTGTAATTTTTCACCTCTTTATTAGTTGAAATGGCAATCATATCTCTTATTTTTTATTTAATTTAAGATAACATATAAACTATAATAATATGTACATTTATATAAAAAAATAAGTAAAATAATCATAGGGCATCAAAGAATTCGTCCGCATCGCTGTCAACAGGAACAGTGCCCAAAAGGCTGGCCGCATTGCCACGTTGTATGGCAATGCTAATTCTTTGGCAAAGAAATAGAATCATATCTCTTGGTTTTAGTAGATTTTTATATTTTGTTTATCCTTTTGATACATTCTTATTTTGTAAATGTGAGGACTTTGTAAGCCTTCTAGACTTTAGATCTGTAGACCATTTTTTATTTTATCAAGTACCTGGTACTTGTTGACAGGCCTACGCTGTCCTCCCATACCTACTGTAACTTGAAAACATTGTAAAAGCCAATTATTTTTAAAAGAGTAACCATGGAGTTTCTTGCTGGTTCTTCTCCATAGGAAACAACCAATTGGAACCGTGCACCTAGCTTCTGACATTTCATAAGTGCCCATGTTGGTTTATGTGAAATAAAAATATTTTGATTTGATTTGATTGATCCTAATAATTGTTTGCTGCACTGGACGACGTCATTACATCAGTGCTGGCTGTCGGTGAAAACCAGCGCTGGGGCTCTGTCTTGCACAGGGTCGTAGCATAATGCCGTTTTGATGCCGATGATAGCCGTTTTGCATGGATGTGATGCATGTATCCCATTATTTTTTTTTAAAGTGTTTGTTCTTTTTTTGTGTCATGTTTACTGCAAATAAAAGTATTTTCTTTTGTTTCTTTATATATAGATATTTTTGATGTTGAAGTCCAGAAGATGATTTTATGATAATAATATAGTTACTGCTAAAATATAAACAAAAAGCAATTATAATATACATTTTTATTTTTATAAACAATGAAAAATTGCAATGTAGTGGTGTCAGAATCATGAACAGAATCCATGTTAACATGTTCCTGCCGCCCTGAATAAAATACAGTTGCTTAATTTCTTCCAGATTATGCTGGACAGGAAATTTAACACAAGCAGATGGCTGGGATGTTTATAATGAATTTCATTTGTAAAGAGTTACCAGTGTTATTTTTTCTAAACAACATTTGGTGAAGATTATTATTTATTTATTTATTTTACCATTTATGCACACACATATATAAACAGACAAGAAAAAACAGAACAGAAAAATAGGAAAAAAAAAGATTTCTTCACAATAAAAATAAATTTATAATAAGTTGATAACAGATCAATTCAACTACGCATTAAATATTCTAGATATCTCTTGAAAATAAATAAATTAAAACCAGTTATCAATCAGATATGACTAAACTTTTGCAAGTTGTAAACAGCATAGATTATTTTTTTCTTCCCAGTTATATTTGGAGCTTTTACACTCTAATAGTCCTCAAAAAAAAGATCCAAGAGACAAAATCAAGTTCTTACCATACATCTATATTTAATATTTTTTAGAATACTTAATTATTCTCAGTGAAACTGGCTGGTTTTTAACCACTGCAAAAATATTGTCTTGTTATACCAATAAGAAAAATTATATCCTTTCCAATTAGATAAACAAATCTATTTTGTAGGAATGATATCACCAAGTTTCTGCTAACTAAACAGGGATTCATGATATTTATATGGAAACAATAGCTTTTCTTATTTCTTTTGTTTACGAAACATATTTAATTCATATGCCAGACAACGCATGCGCTGGCATCACACTACCACTAATGATGACTTGAAACATCTAAAAATAACAAACACATGGTCGAAAAATTAACGCTAACGCAAGTAAACAAAAATAATACTCACGGCCATCGGTGAAGCTGTCTGTCGCGTCCAATGGAATGATGAGCAACGGCAAAATGCCGCTGAGCCCAACCAGGATTGATGCTAGGCCAGCAAAAAGCCATGGATGTTCATCGAGCTGGTCCACAAAAGTGAACATGTATTCTGGTAAATAGCCCTCCATTGATACTTTCCGCGGTTTATTTTTTTCTGAATAACGAGAGTTCCTTTTTCAAAAGTCCACAAACCCGGTACAACTTTTTTTTCAATGCTCTATTAACCAGCCAGTACTATCGATACATAGTCAAAACAACCGGCGGATACTGTTTCACACGATGAACTGAATATAATCAGCACACTGGAGATGTTCGCATTTCCGAGTTCTGAGATAAAGCAAGATGCCCGAGAGCAGACGAACTAATCTACACTGAGACTGAGCACGTCCGACCGATATTGTCCTTATCTGTCTCAGATATTTTTTAAACAAAGGCTTGTAGGTCGCCAAAGTTTCACAAATAATATTTTTGTATTATGCGCACTAGAAATATTTTACGAGTACCATTGACACCCCGCCAAAGAACATTGCAAAACAATGTATGTATGAATGTAACGAGACCAACGAGACGGAGAATACGAGATTACGATGAACGACTAGACTACGGAGCGAACGAACGGTCAGTCAGTCTCGGTCATCAAATCAATCAGCTGTCAGTTTGACTGACACTGACAGGAACAGCCCGTGCCTGGACTTGACTGGAGTGAACACAGAACAGTTCAACAGTAGAAAACGCTGAATGAATATGTAGTTTTAATGTTACCAGCTGTATAATTTTTTTTTATACCCAAGTTCCACAAACCGTTCGTTATTTTCTACCACATAGTTTAACGAACTAGGTTTCAAGACATATCTTTTTGTTATAATTATAACAAGAACGGGTGTTTAAGTTCAGTGAATTTGGTATAGAATTCTTATCTCAAAAAAATTCTAAACCAAACGTCAACAACAAGATTACTTACTTGCAGTCATACAAAATATATTATACCTATGCTTACCCCTACTTACAAGTAAATAAACCCAAATGCCATTCTACAAACACTTACTTATATGAATTAATACTAGCATAACTTCTAATTATTTGGATATCATCCAACAGCAACATAAAAAAAACCGGCCAAGTGCGTGGAGGACCACGCACAATGAAGGGTACCGTAGTTGGAATGAATTTATACCTAGAAAAAAATTACGTCTGTTGTATGGGAGCCCCCCTTAATATTTATTTTAATTTAATTATAGAAGAAGAAGATTTTGTAAATGAATATACAACTAAATATTCTGTGAATATTTAAAGCCGTTATTAATATCGAGCAAATAACGGCAAAAAATCACGTTTGTTGTATGGGAGCGGGAGCCCCCCTTAAATATTTATTTTATACTGTTTTTAGTATTTGTTGTTATAGCGGCAACAGAAATACATCATCTGTGAAAATTTCAACTGTCTAGCTATCACGGTTCATGAGATACAGTCTGGTGCAAAGAGTAAAGTAACTATAGAGGGAAAGAGTGACAACTCTGTGGTAAAATTTGCATGTATGGAAAGTGCTGCCACCTTGAGTTTGGTGGGTGACCTAAGGCTCTAATAAATATACACATACCTATAGTTAAGCATACTTACTATAAGTACAGTTCGCGTCAAACAACTTGGCCGCTCTGAAGTAGGCAACAAATCACTGCGCAGTAGTTTAATCATAGGAATAAAACCACAGCGCGCATGCGCGGCGTTCGGAAAGCCTAACTTCGGAGCGGCCAAGTTATTTGACGCGAACTGTAGCGAATCTTTATTATAATGTTTAGGGTCACAAATCACAATCAGGGTTTAACAAATAACAGTAACAAGTAACAATTTTAACATAATTAGCTGAGATAAACTCGGGATTTCGGGAAGCGCATCAACGTCGGGAAAGCCGGAGTTGCGGAGTTGACAATGATAATGGCGGATGGCCGGCGGCGACAATGACATTTGTTTGACAATTTGACAAACAAGAAAATGGTTGCCAAGTTTTTTTAACCCACCAAACTGCAGATGTCGCTGTCGTCTATGGAAATTGATGACAGTGCTAAGTGTGCCCCCCCTGGTCTGGTGACAGACAGACAGACAGACGGACGGACAGTGGAGTCAAGGGTCCCGTTTTTACCCCTTGAGTACGGAACCCTAAAAAGTAAATGAAAAGTTCATTCTAATTACGATTAGGCAGATGGTTTGATCAAAAATCGCTAATGCACACAACAAATTGATAATATTAACAGCATTCTTGTGTAAACGCAGATTCACGATTTCCCGTGAAATGTTCTTATATCTAAATAGCATTGACATAGCATTGAATCAGTCGGCAGATGATGTTAGACGGTCTCGTATATCTACCGTAGTTACTGTGACACGATTGCAATACGAATCTTCTTGGCAACCGCGGCCGTCTCACTGCGCCCAGTTGAAGCAAAATGCCGTACTTATTTTGGCCTGCCAATTTAAATATCTGACAGCATATAGGTACATCTGCTACAATATAACTTTACACAGCGGTTCGCATTTGTACCAGACGGTTAAGAAGGACAGACAGGCGACATGACGGGAAACTTGTGGAGTTAACTAGTTCAAACTTTGTTATATGGAGCTTTCGCGCCAACAGGATTTGTGTGTGTTTTGAAGGATACAGTGAAGGACTTTTTGTTTGTGGAGAGTTAATTTAATCAGCAACCATGGATTCGTGGGGGATCTTGAATGTGGACAGCGCTGCAATGGCGATCACCAGAGATGACATGGGGTCCAGTTTTCGCAGGAAACAGATAATGGTAATAACCGTAATAATAAAACAGTAATAAATGAATTAATATTTAGTACCAGTAACAATTAAAAAGTCATTTAAGTAGACAAACCCAAATGTGAAAAAAACGTTATAGGCATTTAGTTTAGACTGTAATTAAAGACGACAGTGAGGAACAGAGTTTTAAATAATCTCTGGCTGGGAGACAGTCACTGATTCATTAGGGTGGAATTAGATTGACTCGTGTTTTAAGTTTTAATATCTTGAATTATCATTCCGAGTAAAATGAGCTGTATTTTACTAGTCTGTAAACGTCTAAATCAAATCGAATCGATCAAACAATAGATATCTTAAAGTCCATGCCGTAGGATGTGGCAGCTGACTTTGTCCTCGTCATAATTTTTTTACAATCACGAGGAAGGTGGCCAATTATTGACTCGACCTATATTGCTATGCACCTGTCCTTAGTACATATATCAATAATCAGCCTATAACGTTCCCACTACTGGGACACAGGCCTCTCTGTGAGAGGAAGTGGGCCGTAAATTATTTCATCACCACTGCTCTCAAAACGGTGAAGGGAAACATCTTGAGGGAACCGGCATGTCCTAGAAGCAAAAATTCGATGACATGTGACATCCACATATTTTAATACAAGCACATAATCCTTAAAATTGTCCATTTCCTCATCATTAATTTCATAACCAGAGTTTATAAAGAACTTAAACAGAGCCGATGTTTGTTATAGTCTAGAGTACCTATGTACGAAAAAAGTTACTAAAACGCGCTATGTTATGATTATGACGAAACCATGTTCAGAATCAACATTTTGACTTTAATGTCCCGTTTGTTATTGAAAATGTACCAATAAACAGAGACAGTGAAATAAATCTAGATTTACTACGCTGGATCTACGATGGAGGTACTCATGATCAGCACATATGCATTTATGCAATGCATATAGATAGGTAGGTAAGTAGTTCCACGAGCGAGTATTGTGTTAACTGATGTTTGATCTATTTCAGTCACATACAATGGCATATAATTAAGAGATCTCCTTCTTCAATCATAGTCGTTCATCATTAACAAGCTTCACAGCACAGCAATATCAGTCTTCTTTTTAAAAGCATGTTCTTAATGGATAATTTCGTCGTTAATTAATAAAGTTACTATATTGTTAGTACCTACTCTTAAAAGAACTCGTCAGTCACCGCGGATGTTCGACTGTGAAGTGACAGACTATTTTTAGCTCCGTATCGCAGATTACCATTTTTTAATTACCATACGCGTTACATCTAGTTAAAATACACCATACCACTCACTATATAGAACAAAACCCTGATTAGAATGATATCTAAAACCGACATTCTTAGTAATAATGATATCATCTATATAAACGATTTAAATGAAGGTTTGTGTATGTATAATACTGGTATTCAGCAGTATCCGGTTAGACTGGAAGCCGACACTAGCCGGCGCGGTATCAGTTGCAACTGGTGTTAAACCCAAATCATTTAAGCTATCGAGAACCTGAAAGATTTACTTGCCTTATAACTTTAAACTGTACTTGAGTCACGGAGACCCCTATGGGCATATACAATAAGATTAACAACATGGGCAGTCATGGGGACTGCCGACAGATGTTATAACTTAAAACTATGATATAAAACTGTTTTTCTATTAAAATTTCATAATTTGTAAATTAAAATGATTAACATCAGTCTGGTTTATCGGCACTCAGAGCAACAACTAGCGCAACACGTCATACTCATAGCTACAGATACATATTGTTTACATTAGCATGTCAGTGACGAGAACCCATTTTTCCCCTACCAAAAATCGTTAAACGCGTTTAAAGAAATTTTCATTTCAACAAGCCTATTATATAAATAGAGAATATGGGATGCAAGAGCGAGCGAAGCAAACTCGGGAATTTGGGCACCCCGTTTGTACAGACGCCAGCACATCAACCTACTACAATCTGTCAGATTTCTGTAATAGATTTTCAACTTTATCGCTGAAGTATAAGGTTCAATGTTGATTGGGAAAATTTGACAGTTAGGTGTAGGTTGATGTGCTGGCGTCTGTACGTACGGTTCGGAAGGCTAAAGTTAAGGCCAGATTCCAAAAACTATTCTGCTGTTAAACAAGTTCTTCATAACTCGACAAAGTAACTTCCCTTTCTGAAAACAGAACCTATTCAAGGTGGGGTGCTAAATTTTTTAGGCTCGTTCCACTCGCTCTTGTATTCTACATTCTCATAGTTGCTTGGGCTTTCCTACATAAGTCGACAATGTAACTCTAGAAAATATAAAACAAAACCTAACCTATCCGAGGCGGGTTTTTGAAATTTTCGAGATAGCTTCGCTCGCTCTTCTTATCATACACTAGCTTCTGCCCGCGACTTCGTCCGCGTGAAATTTCACCCTCCCCCCCATTCACCCTCTTAGGGGTGGAATTTCGAAAAATCCTTTCTTAGTGCACCCCTAGACCTCATAAGGAACCTACATGCCAAGTTTGGAATCTCTAGACCCAGCTGTTTGGGCTGTGCGTTGATATGTCAGTCAGTCAGTTCTCCTTTTATATATATAGATAATCTACTGTTCTAAAATTCTAATAATATATCTAATACGATATTTATCAAAAATTGCTGCGGGGCAAATTGGTCCACAGCCCGATCTAAAAATCGAATCCAGGAGCTCTTGCTCAGCAGTAGCGCTTGCGGCCACTAGACCAACGAAGAGATATACCTCCCTAAAAATATTCCTCGGCACCCATGGCGACCCCCCCAAAATCTTGGGCTGCCATCGTGCCTGACACCAACATAGTTGGGAAAAGGCTAGGTAGATTTAAATGAAGATTTGCTTTTGGTTATGTATAGCACACTTACATAACATAACACCACAACTCAATTTCCCAAAGGGACAGACACAGGATGGCGCGTCTAGGTACCCTGCTCGATCTATCGAGTTATCTTTATCTTAAATGCGAAATGAGCGAAGGAACATACCTCCGCGCTTTACCAGATGGCTCCATAATGCATCTTTTTTAAATCTGCTTCGTAAATCTTAAGGCATTGACTAATTGTTATGACTTTGAAATTCTATGTTCGTGTGCAGCGGCCGATACAGGCTGTTCTGTTACTCTGTTAGTTATTTATCTGTTTTATAGATTAATTTTATATTTTGTGAATGTAAGAACGTTGTAGGCCTTGTAGACTAATGATTTGAAGACAATTTTCTAGTTTATTAAGTACCTGGTACTTGTTGATAGGCCTACACTGTCCTCCCTTACCTATTAATACTTTAATTTGAAAACATTGTAAAAGCCGATTATTTTTAAAAGAGTAAACATGAGGATTCTTTCCGGCTCTTCTCCATAGGAAACGACCAATTGGAATCGTGCATTTAGCTTCGGATGTTTAGACATTGCCCATGTAGGTTTATGTGAAATAAAATATTTTGGTTTAGAGTTTTTTTTTTTAATTCTTTATTATAAAAAGGGGGTTTTTGTCCACACGGATACGCTAACCCCTAACCCCATCGTACCTTATTAAACTATTTAACTTTAATTGAAATAACTAAATACTATGTAAAAGAAATAAAATCATTGACTAGGCATTTTCACCAGACAATACAAGATTTTGAGTTCGTTTACCAGCATGAGTAATTCAATACCACTTTGACTTAGGAAAACGGCGAATATTGGTTTACTTACAAATATTTTGATCGTTCGGCGTTGAGAGCTGAAGGCTCTGTGTGAAAGGATGGACAACTGCCCTTATATAAGATTACCTAAATTAAAAATCATTTATTAGACATATATAATAACAATACATAATCAAGCACTTCCTTCGACTAGAACTCGTTTTATATCGCACAGGCTAGTTGCCTAGTTATACGAATGAAACCACTAGAATAACGTTCAAAAGATTACATGGTAGACAATAGATACCTAATATAATAATGGTCCATCGATGAAAATATGAAAGCGGTCCTACGTGATAACAATGAATCATAACCTATGATAAGAATTATCTATCAGCATAGAAACAAAAACACATTGTAAAAGTCTAGTCTCTAGTACCTACATATAGGGGAATGCCCCATCCCATTATATCAACATCATACATATAGCTTAGGCTATAATCAGATTGTCAGTTGTCACACTTGTCACCCTAAAAATAATCTGAGTGACAATGACATACGATTGATTTGTGCCAAACAATTATTTGTTGTGATTATAAGCAGGCAATCAGTCGTGTGCAGGCTATTAAGAAAAGTGCATAAACAATAATTAATTATTCCATAATGCAGGATGAGGAAACACAAACGCTAGGTTCCTACGTTCCGAAACCTCCACCTACTCCACCAAGGAGGAAGGTAATGTTTGGACCATAAACAAGTTACGGATGTGCAGTGATTGTGAATCTTTTGACAAGTGCAAATATTTGAATATGGAAGGTTTTTCTCTTCATTTCGAAATCTTCCATTGTTTCCAAATCATTCCTGAGTTTCATTAGCCAGTATCAATCTCTTTAGGGAAATAGCACAAGAACGCAGTAGAATTGTTTTGTTTTTCTTCTATTAATTTACGTGCATTATCTTTATCTTCTTAGTACAGACGCCAGCACATCAACCTACACCTAACTGTCAAATTTTCCCAATCAACATTGAACCTTATGCTTTAGCGATAAAGTTGAAAATCTATTACAGAAATCTGACAGATTGTAGTAGGTTGATGTGCTGGCGTCTGTACATACTAATAGACGTCTCCACATTTGTGGAGCCTAATTCTAAATTCGTAGGAATACATCTGTTCGTTTACAAATGGACGGATTAGGTTGGCGCCACTTCCATTACCCCTTTGGCTTTTCGACGTCACATTATTGACGTACCATCTTCAGATTTGTATTGCGAAATCATATTTAGACCGCGATGTGCAGTGCAACCATCATTGGATTTCGTGAATTTTGTGTCAGAATTGAAGTTGTAGTTTCCATGAAATCATGTAGATGTACTTGCTGTCACTTTAAAAATTACACAGAAAAGCTTCATTTAAAGTTCATACATTTTTGGAAGCATTCCTTCTTTGGAAATCATTCAAAGGCAATTTGAAATCGTATAGTGGATGAAAGCTTCGCGAATGAAACAAGACACAAATCTTTGTCCAAAATTCGTTTTGCATCTGTTTCATTTGCTCCATCAAGATTGCGTTAGCTATTAGGTAAGTAATAGTCTAGCATTATAATTAAAACGTTATGACTGTAGAAATTAATCTGATAGACATGGTCCGGCGTGACATTTCAAATTAGGTATTTATGGCATGTAGCCGTGTTGCCGTCAAATTTTCTCAATCAACTTTCGCTCTTAACATCTAATGAATACAAGTGATAGTTGTATAAACAGACGATTTATTTTTATCTCAGGAATCGTAACGTACATCTCACCAAACAAATTTAATTTTATTGTGTCATTCAGCAATAAAATCAAATGTACGACTTGATTCTATCTTATAATAATTATATAAGAGAACTAATGATGGCATAGAACAATCTTATTCGCACAATGCATGATCTTTTATTCAGAAATTACCGAAATTATTACAATTCTCACTTACACGAGCCGAAAAACAATATATTAACAGGAGTTATACACAAACAGATCGGCGCCTGAGTCACAATCCAGGAAATACCGCCCTGCTTGCCAAGTTATGTCTGTCTGCACAGACATACAGACAATACGTTGTGCATAGCTATCACGTCAGCACGGTTTTACAGTTGCGGTGACCGAGGACGAAGAGCGAAAGACGATTGATTGACTGACAACAAGATAAAAGATAATTTTGAGATATCACAGATGTGTGGTGTTGATTAATTTGAAAGGGAAGGTCAATGAATAAGGCAACTGAATTTAGCATTATTCTTCGCTTCCCCTAAGACATTAGAATTACCTTTGGAGAGTATTATATATTACGATGATGGACAGTCATAGACACTCAACTTCGACTTTAACTACTCGGACGATAGCAAGAGAGAAAAAAAAAGTAATAGGTTTATTCTGCACGAATTCATGCTATGTTTTTTTGTAATATATATAAATTATTTCTTAGCGTAAGAACAATTTTTTTTGCGGTTTTAAATTATCTCATTGGCACCAATAAAATCATTTAAAATCGCTAAAGAACTACACCGCTACACTGTTGCACAACCAGAAGGCGCCTAGAGATATGTAATGCATCTATGTAAAAAGAAAACTTACTCTAAGGTGTTGACGCACTTGGCTACATAGCACACGGATTTTGAGCAGAAGAAATCCAAATTGGTATCTCCATTAGCTACAGCTATTTATAGAAGAAATTTCTAAGAGACAAGGAGTTCTTTTGTTTTAAAACTCTAGTTAAAAAGTTTTATTGCACCTTCAAAGATCTGAATTTCAACTTCGCGCCACGTTGAGCTTTCAAATTTCCCGCTTTCCAAAATTTGATTAAATAATATAAAATATAAAGAGCTGTCACCATCAATTTAAAAAAATTATATCATCATGAGCAGCTGTTCGAATTTCTCAAGTCATACCGTGCCATTTTATTTTAAAGAGTAAATAATCAACGAATTACTGAAATATTTCGTACACGCGCACTTTCGCCCAATCCCGGATGGTTCCAAAATTAACCTGAGCGTTCCATTTATGCGCTCGAGTCGAAGTTTACGTGCGTATCAAGTAAATCTGGAGAGATTTCGGCCAGAAAATCGTATATTTTAACGTATTTTTCGTGATTTAATTAGTGTGTAGTATAAAAATTCGTTATGGATATCCCGACTGATGTTTGGGGGCAATTGGCTTTGGAAGCCAGTCAAGTTTACTTGACTGAAGGCGGGCAAGTCAGGAGCCCGTTCGCTAACACGGTAATGTTATGTAAATGTGTTCTTGTTATTGTTTAGATTATGTTTACATATTTTTAAGGATTGTCCGTGCGTACATTTAACACTAAAGACATTAATTCCTTTTCAAATAGGGAGGAATAAGAATGCATTAGGATCTATAACATTAGAAGTGACGTATAATGACAATTATTTAATTAGATATTACACTTAAACTACTCCACTCTACCTATGACTGCAGCTGTGAAATATAATCATTAATTTCTAATAGTGAGGTGCCAATATGCAGTCACAACGCTTGCCACGAACGAATAACAAATGATTAGGAAGATAAAATAACCTAACGTGCTTCCTATTTTGTTTCAGACTATAGAGAAGTTACCAGACAAAGTATTACTGAATATATTTTCGTATCTTACACATCGAGAAATATGTCGAATGGCGACGGTATGCAAAAGATGGCGCATGGTCGCCTACGACACAAAACTATGGACCCATGTCAGTTTACGACCAGAAATTTCAGGATTACATGTTGGTAGGTTTACACTCTATAAATAGAACCCCTAAAGTGCCAGTCAGAAATTAGAACCACATAGAATTCATGATTTTTTACCATAAAATACAGTTTTTGTTACGTTGCAACCCCATCGTATAAGGTTTAATTTATTTTATTATTATCTGTGGTGACGTTGATATAATACTTTAAAATGTTGCTAATAGATGGCGTTAGTATTACAAATACTGAAATAACTTTATCGCGCCAAAATCAAAGGCATAGAAAAAATACCCGGGTAGAGGCGTAATCATATAAAAATCAGTTCGTCTAAGATGATATTAAATCCTATATTACAAGAAATGAAATTATCCCAACTCTGTCCTTTCTCAGATATTTTATCTCTGACAGCAGCCTTATTGCATCAACAATAAATATCACTTGAGATGCTTCGAATATTATGCCCTATTTTTCATTAATTTCGAATTAAAGTATACAACCTCTTATTTTCAGGATCACTGGAGTCCCTTCTAGCACTAATATCGATAAGGTTTGGGCCTTCCTTGCGGTATATTGAGCTGCCTATAGAACTGATCACCCACACCGTTCTGCACGAGCTGGCTGCGAAATGTCCTAACTTGACGCATATGCTGCTAGATTTTAGTACTGGTAAGTCAACATTTAATGCGTTTCCTATTTGTACAGATATAAATATATATGTAAGTACCTAAGTAATGTAGGAATTTACATGAAAAACAAAATTACTTTCTTACCAATTGATGGTAGTCTGCACCTTTGTTTTCAAGTTTTGACGCCTTGATGGGCGCCGGTTTTGAACGAAAATCAAGACAAAAGTAAGCTAACAAATTATCAGGCGCGTCAACTGCTATGATTGCTTGATTCAAATCAACAGCCAGCGTTTAATTTGACGTTGATTTTCATTTCATAAATTGGGTGTTAGGATCTCAGAAACAGAATCAGTCCAGCTTTTGTATTTCCTCTTCAAGGAATGTTGTTGCGAGTCGAATAAAGAACCTTTTCTTTTCACGACCTTTTTGTTCTTTTTTTTTGGCCTTTATTTATAGGAAACTAGCTTTTGCCCGCGACTTCGTCCGCGTATATGTCGGTTATCGCGGACGCAGACGAAGTCGAAGTCGAATAAAAAGTAGCCTATGTCCTTTGTTGGGGTTCACACTTACCCTGTACCAAATTTCACACAAATCGGTTCAGTAGTTTAGGCGTGAAGAAAAGACAGACAGACAGACAGACAGAGTTACTTTCGCATTTATAATAGGAATTAGGATGCTGGAGTGACAACCAGAGTGGCAATTCTCGTAATTTTAAAAATGTTCACAGTCTGATCTCAGTCTCAGTCTGTCAAAAATACCTCAAACTTCCCTACATTTTTGACATTAATTGTCGCTGAGATGAGACTGCGACTAGATTTTGAACGTTTTAAATTAGGTACTTACGAGAAATTGGCCTTCAGAGCTTTTCCGTTCTTGTAAGATTAGCCGGTGAAGACGAAACATAAAGAGAGCTGAAAAAATATCCACATATATATATATGGGGTGACCTTTGCCCAGCAGTTGGGCATGGGCAGTTCCTACCTACAAGGTGCCGGGACATCAACGCGCAAACTGAAACCATGAATCCAGCATATGATACCAGACCCGAACATAGTTTAAGAAAACTGCTTTAAATAGGCGGGCAAAGTGTATGGAACTGCAAATTTTTGTTTTTGATAACCGGCGATTTTTTTTAACGAATTGCAACAAAAAGGTAATAGGTTGCGTGTCCCTGCCACTCTGCATTAGGTTAGATACCTAAAAAAAAAATTATAAAAATATATATAAAGTATAATATAACCTCATCCTTCTCTCATATTCCAGCCATGCAGCTGCACGACTTCTCAGAGATGCAAGCGTTTCCCACAAAGCTGCGGTATCTCTGCATCTGTCTGTCTGAGGTCATCTTCATGGAAGGCTTCATGAGGAAGATCTACAACTTTATCAACGGCCTGGAGATTCTGCACCTTATTGGTAAGTTTACTGTGCAACTGTAGCCTTTACCGACACCGCACATATATATACTTTTATAACTTAATGAGGAGTTCCTAAGTATTTAGGCGAAAGTGCTAATTTGAGGCAAAATTAAATTTTTCTGGTGTTTTTTGCAAGTTTCGACTTTATTTACGACTTCGGATTTGAAGTACTTACCTATTATAATAAACTAGCGGCCCGCCGCCCGCCCCAGCTTCGCACGGGTGCAATTTTTTTTGTTTCGAATTTTCTTTCATACAAACATTGTCCTGGCAATACCGAACACATCAAAAAAAGAATTATCCTATTTGGTGCAGTCATTCGGAAGTTATGAGCGTATAGATACCTACAGACATTTCGGCGACTTTGTTTTATACTATGTAGGTAAGGATTATGTCTACTGGCCTTTGCCAACAATAATGTAGGTTCCTCCTACACATATCATCTGTAATAGGTCATAGTATTAGCATTAGCAGTCATGCCAAGTTACCCAGTAACTGGGTTGTGGAGGTCATATGTATATAGGGTGACTGGTAATTAGTGACCGATACTTAAACACGTGATTGTACTCATGATAACAAACAACTTTTACTATGGGACCAAACCTGAAATCGCGAAAAAAAATCAGCTGTTCCCTAAATTTTGACGAGTTATACGAACATAAATGTAGGGAACAGCTGATTTTTTTTCGCGATTACAGGTTTGGTCCCGTAGTAAAAGTTGTTTGTTATCATGAGTACAATCACGTGTTTAAGTATCGGTCACTAATTACCAGTCGCCCTATATAGTTGGGAAAAGGCTAGGCAGACGATGAAAGGGTCATAGCATTACCACACACTTTTACAACTCTGTGCTCTAAAAAGATTGAGGGACGCAAAATCTCATCAATTCACTGACATCAACCAAGTAAATCTTTCGACCGAAGGCTAAATTCCTCCTTAAATTATTGCAAAGACTGACCTAACAAAGCTATCTCCATCTTTTTCAGGCACATACGAGAAGGTAGAAGAAGAAGAGGAGGAGATATACGAAGTCATCAACGTCCATAAACTCAAGTCTGCCACCCCCAACCTTCGCGTCATCAATCTGTATGGCATCAACTTCGTGGATGACTCCCATATTGATGCGTTCAGCTCTAATTGTATTCAGGTAATGTTAATTAATCAAAATGTCTAATTATCTAGTTCCCACCTTGGATACTTTGTATCCAAGTATAAGCATATCAGCCTATAATGTTCCCACTGCTGGGACACAGGCCTTCTCACTATGAGAGGGAGTGGGCAATAATCTACCACGTGGGCCCATTGCGGGTTGGTGGATTTTACATGTCTCGAATTTTTGGTTGTAAGACATGCCGGTTTCCTAGAAAAAATATCCCACGGGAACGCCAGTGGGATAATATCCGACCAAAACGAGGACAAAAGCTAGCAAGTCATAGATTTGGTTTTCCGCGAAAAGATATAGGACAGGATAGGACTTAAATACAGGGTCATATTAAATTAGTTAGCGAAACTCCGCATACGTGATGGGTATGGATATCTAACCACGTTAAGTAGTAATTTAATTGGACCCTGTATAGTTAGTTACGTTGTTAATTCTACAAACATTGCACATCTGTTAACAGTTGGAGTGCCTAGCGGTGAACTTCTGCAACAAAGTAACGGGCTCCACCATGAAGACTTTGTTCCAACGCTCTAGGAGACTGACCTGCCTGCTGATGAATGGATGCAGTAAGTTTTACTCACTTAAATAAGTTTTACTGTAGAAAAAACCTGAATAGAACCTTCAGAGTCGATTTGAAGTTTCCCAAGATTACGATTTTCGATGAAAATGTGTCTAACTTATTAGTGCCCTCAAAACAAAATCAAGTTCAAGAAGTTAACTTAATTTGCTCGTTTCGAGCGAACTTCAGTATTTTATGAAACCGAAATCATCCCCAGCCCGACTTTAGTACTAACTACTGAAAACTACCACGCTCCTGTGCCCAGTCCATCAATAGCAACGCAATTTCGGTGACTTAGGTCCAGCAGTGAACTGCTATATGCTGCATAATGGTGGTGATTTTGAAATTACATAGACAACGCTCTGGGCTAGACTTTCCTGACACTGTTATCATAGCAACATCATAAATATTCGGTGAAGCTTGCTAAAACTTCAACCTCATTTCCGTCAGGTCTCCAATCCGAGCACGTAATGCAAGTGGAATGGGAGAAGTCTTCGATCCAGGAGTTGGATGTAACAGCCACGGACTTGTCGACGGAGTGCCTCATCGACATGCTGACCAGGACACAGAACCTCAGGTTCTTGAGCGCCGGACAGATCAACGGGTTTAATGACTCTGTGCTGAAGGCTTGGATGGAGGCCGGTACTGCGAGGTAAGGCTATTTTTAATACCCATGGCAAGTAGGAAATAGTTTTCTTGTGAATTCAATGGAGAATTATTTCTGTTGCCAAGAAACATTGCCATGATAAGCTTTGGAAGGGCTACGAGGTCCTGTGGAAATTATGGGCACAAGAATTTCAACTGCCTGAAAGGTTGACGATGAATTTACAGTCATGATTGATGCCAATAAGGCGGTGTGCGTCGGCCGGTTCGCTAACCCCAATCCCAAAGATAATACTTGTTTTAGGACCTACCGTACTAGATATCCGGCGCCCAAGTGACACTAAACTTCTAAAATATGGATACTCTCAATTTAATGCATTCCTACCCTAGCTATCAAAGATCTAGCTCTGTCTCGCATAGCATTATGCATAGCGATGGCCGCTTTTCTTTGATGTGACTCATATTTTCCCAAAACATGCTATTTTTTTTGTGCTTGTGTTCTTGCTCTGCGTCATGTTTACCGCGAATACACGTATTTTCTTTCTTCTTTCTAAACACACGTTTTATTTATTGCAGAAACCTGGTAGGCCTGGACGTGGACTCTTCAGACAACTTGACAGACGAGGCGCTGCACCGCTTCCTGTCGCGTCACGGCAGCCAGCTGCACGGCCTCGTGCTCAGCGGGATGCCGCACATCACTGACCAGCTGTGGCAGAGTGTGCTGCAGCTACTCGTTAACGCCAAGTGAGTGATGAAGTATCAGTTTTGCAATATGACCTGCTCAAAAGTTGCTAAGGGCTACGGACAACCACGAAACTAGTCGAGCAATCTTTATTGTCATAGTTTTGTATCACATCAGTCCCAATATCTGTATTCTAATGTGTGTGGACTTGTAGCAGAAGTTATCACACTTTATTATAATTTACGTTTGGCGGTATAGGGCAGAGCAGAGTCCCTTGAAGAAGCCCATTTTTAACCGAAGAACAAGAGGGCTGAAGTTTACAGTGTGTAGCTGTCTGCGACATCGTAGCTTTCAAACGGCTGAACCGATTTTGTTCAATAGTGAATCAAAATATTACGTAAAACTTACTAAAGGGCGGATACATATTACTATTTTACTCAGAAGTTTTTGTTTGTGTCGGGGGTTTTTTAGAATAATGTTTTAGTCAGTTTTATCTATTCTGTATTTTTGTCCTACTTATCTTACTATGGTCAGTCACATCATCACATGCAACAATTAGCGTTAATTTACTTACATGGTGAAAGCGCTGTATTATCACGGTTTCATTGCGTAAATGTGTTAGCATTTAAACGCTAAGCTGCGCGAATATGTATAGCTAGCTGTTGTAATGTTATGTGAGGCTAATGTTTGAGATAAGTGACGAATTAGATCTTAACGTTTCCACTGCTGGGACACAGGCCTCCTCTCAGTGAGAGGGAGTGGGCCGTAATCTGACGCGGGCCCAGAGTGCGGGTTAGTAGATGTCACATGTCTTTGAATTTTTGGTTCTAGGACATGCCGTTTTCTCACGATGCTTTCCTTCACCATTTTAAGAGAAGTGGTGATTAAATAATTTACTCAAAGTAAAGTGCCTGTCTGGGTTCGAACCTACGACATACAACTCGTATTGTCGCGGTCGTTACCACTGGGCCAGATCTTAATAAATTATGCATTTTGTTACAGGATACTTATTATGGGCACACAAGAACGTCTTGGCGTAAATATCCACGTTGATCAAGTAAGTTGTCATATCTGCAGCAGATTTACTGTTGCGAGATATTGCTTCAGTAATTTCATAAGGAGACGAAAATGGTTAAGTTTTACAGGTTTATTTGTTTATCTTTATTTTTCGTTTATGCATTACCCGTACTCATTGTTATAAACAACTTTTATTATGGGACCAAACGAAAACAAAAATTAAGTACCTACTTAATACCAACCCTAAAAAAACGTTTTTTTTTAAGTTATCATTTGAATTTTTACCTTTTTCGTAACCTTCTAACCACCTTCACTTTTCTTCTTTATAACACAAAAATCTATCTTATTTTTACAGCTGATGGATGGTATAGCGAACAGTTGTCCCAACCTGGAACGTCTGGAACTGCGCTGGGATCCAGAAAACTTACGTTTTAGCGACAAGAGTCAGAAGGCCATCGACATTTTGCGTGTCAAGTGCCTGAAACTGAAGTGCATGGTACTCAGGTGAGTAATGATCATTCGTTTACTAATTTCGAGCACCATTGCCTTTTCAGCAGATTTAGTTTGCTAGATCAGTATCTTGTCTATATTGTCAACGATGCTCTACGGTACCTCAAAATTTTTATATTGTAGTCATTCAACTGAAAGACTACACAGCCGTTCATATTCTAAACTTCTAGGTAGCCCAGGTATTTTAAGTTCGGGGGTTTAAGACGCAATCAATAGAATTTGGTAGTCTAGAGCAACTTTTACTTCCTAAGATATATCTACGGTAAAAGGGCCCTGTTGCGTTTCATTTTAAATTTGACTGAATTTAAAACATTAAATATTTTCTCCTCAGTGACGGTCGTTACTACGAGATCGTGAAAGCTAACTTCGAGCGCGCTGACCGTACTACCGTCGTCCGCACTTCGACCAGCTGCCACGTTTCTAACTACTACCTTCTGTCCAACTACAAAGATCTTGTATTTAACTAAAGCGTTCGTGTTTGTACACCGTGTATTTAATGTCATTGTTTTTAAATAAATGTGTCTTTACGTAGTCATCATCATCATCTGCCTAGCCTTTTCCCAACTATGTTGGGGTCGGCTTCCAGTCTAACCGGATGCAGCTGAATACCAGTATTTTACATGGAGCGACTGCCTATCGGACCTCCACAACCCAGTTACTGGGTAATACGATACCCCTTGGTAAGACTGGTTGTCAGACTTTCGGGCTTCTGACGACCCGTAACGACTGTCAAAGATCCACGAATGACAGCCGGGACCAACGGCTTAACGTGCTTTCCGAGGCACGGAGGGGTCTCGGTATGTAAAGATGGTCAAGATGGTACGTAGTATTTGTGTTGAATTGTTTGTTATTTGTAGTTTGAGAGACGGTGGAAATAAAATCCTACTCTTATCAGCTAGGAGCTATTGTTTTTTCATTAGGCGTTCCGCAAGGTGATTGCCTAGGCTTCTTGCTAATTCAAGTTAGTTAATTATTCGGTAAATCCAGGTAATACGCAATAGCCATTACAGTTTTGCGAAAGCACAGGTATTATGATAGGTAGGTGCTGGAGTTTTCTAATGAAAGCGGTAAGTGATCATCCTAGATAAACCTAGTAACAGGCCGTTTTAAAATTAAGTATAACTTTATTTGTGAGTTCAATGAATCTATACTTATCCTCATTGGGAGAGTTGAACAGGAAAGTCAAATATACAATGTATTTTTAGATTTATTAGACAAACTTCTTGGTATGCTATAAAAATAGAATATCCATATAGCCTAGCCTTAAATTTTAGCAACTTTTTATACTATCTAGTGTCAGACACACCTAATCTGTTGATAGCTATTTGCATTCTAGGCTGAATGAAAATGTCAAGAAAAAAACATAAGCGCCTAAACCACATGGGTGTAGGCAAAAACTACAGAACGCCACCTGCTACGAAACTTACTTTACGGACGGACTACGGACTACCTACCAAACAGCACAAATAACTGCGTTATAATTGGACATCAGTTTGTAACTCGCAATGGCTGTCCATGTTAAATTTTCGACCGTACCTACCTAATCAAGATAAAATTTTGGCGAAAATATTCCAACCTGATTGGAAGTTATATGTCCGAACCGGTTAGGGTTGAAACACTAGGGCCATGGGGTCCGAATGCCCGCTTGGTATTTCAAGATAACGCCAAGCGGTTAATCGACTATTCACGTGACCAGAGGACTGGCTTATTTCTTGAACAAAGAATCAGCATCGCCATACAATGTGGCAATGCTGCCAGTCTTTTGGGCACTGTTCCTGTTGACAACGATGCGGACGAATTTTTTGATGGCCTATGATTCTTTTTTCAATAGATGTACATGTATATGAAGTACATATTATTATATTAAGTCTGTTAGCTTATATTACGTAAATATTTTCATGATTAATCAAGTATTTTGTGAAATAGTTAGCACAAAGACTAATGGGTGTGTTCCCAACCAGTCACACTGTAACATGTCACAGTGTGACTCGTTGGGAACAATCGGTTAGGTTAGGTTAAAACTGAGACCCCTCTACGCACGAGCCGAGCGAGCGAAGCGAGCGGTGCCGCGGCAGCGGCCGGCGAGTGCCAGAAACGACTTGCGCAAATAGAAAAAAAAGAGCTAAAAAGAGAAAATTGCGATTGTTCCCAACGAGTTACACTGTAACATGTGTGACTCGTTGGGATTTTGGGAACAATCGCAATTTTCTCTTTTTAGCTCTTTTTTTTCTATTTGCGCAAGTCGTTTCTGGCACTCGCCGGCCGCTGCCGCGGCACCGCTCGCTTCGCTCGCTCGGCTCGTGCGTAGAGGGGTCTCAGTTTTAACCTAACCTAACCGATTGTTCCCAACGAGTCACACTGTGACATGTTACAGTGTGACTGGTTGGGAACAAATCGACTAATGCATTATTGACTTCGGTGAAGCTATTAGGTAGGTATGAATAAACTTATTTGGGCATTGTGTAAATGACGCATGCAGGTAATTATAAAAATATTTGGTGATGATACAGGGCCTCGTCATTAATTATATACCTAACTAGTGAGTTTTCTGAACGAAATTAAATTATATTGACTATTGATGTAAGTACCTAATTATGAGTTCAATGTTTTTATTTGATAAGCTGGCGCTTGTCCAATACCTCACCTACGATTTTAATATTCTCAATAAAATTGATGATGCGATTGATTCGATGCTGCATTGAAAAGAGAAGTCACTGAAATTCGTCCTACGCGTAGGCCTAGGCAGGTGATCTTTTACCTGGAACACATTTAATGCACGTTTATCGACCTACCATTGTAGATCTTGACTCAGGTGTTGTCTCCGCTAGTGGACAATGTGGGTATAAGCGGTGAGGAGAACACACGAGGAAATGTGGTGATGAGGGAAATACTACAAACAGAAAACAAAGTCAGCCTCTACGTTTTTAACAGCTGGTTGCCCGCGAAAAGAATTGAAAAACCCCATTTACACGATGTAAGTTTCTTGGCTGAGGCATACAATCAAATTGAAGCAAAAAAATGACTTGCATCGTCTAAACACTGTTCAGACAGTGAAACATTTATTGTTGCTTCAACTTATGCCACCGGCTATTAAAATATCGCACAGTCTAAAATCAGGCTGAAGATAATAAATATTCAATAATGTAAATTGGGAATTGGCTGTGGAAAGTGATAAAGTTCGACAAGGTCAACGACTTCGGCTAGCGGTCAACCGTTAACTCCTGTGTTTTGATTTTTTATCATTCAAGTTATTGACGTTTTTGTACTTAATAGTCTGATAGCCGAGTTAACCGGACCAAGATTAAATAGTAGGTTTTTTAATTGACATTGGTGGGTAGCTTTTTGGTATTGACAACCTTTGACATGAAATGGTTTTCTTCTAAGACACAATTACAAGTAAATTTTGTGGAGGCGCAGCGCATTTCTTAGCTAAGAGCGATGCCGCACCGCACCGTTAACGCATCGCGTGGCCTCACTCTAGTGAGGACTGGCGATCAAAGGTTTTTACCCACTAGCTTAGGCTAACTACAGCAAACTGCAAATGTGAAGTACACACATCAAAAGTGTCTAGGGATCAACATATATTTTTGCAATAACTTTTCTCCTGATTGATATTAATTAAAATTTTCTTTAAGGATTCATCAAATAAAGTGTTTTCGTTTGTCACAGTAACGATAAACCAAGTCACCTTTGCATTAATAAAGAAATTTGCCATTTTCCTAATAAAGGGATTTTTGACATTTGAACCACTAACACAAAAGTTCGAAAAAAAGACTGAAATAACAGTTTTCTTTAAAATTTTATTGGGTAACTTAAACAATTAATAATCCGTGTTTCTACCGCGAACACTAACAACACAAGAACATCGGTTTGGCATACTCAAAATGAGTTCATTCAAATCACGCTGTGGAATGGCAGCCCATGTTCGTTGCAACAACAAAAAAAGGTCTTCTTGCGACTGGATACCCTCCATATTCGGCAGAGCTCTTCTCTGTAGCATATCCCATGCATGCTCAATCGGGTTCAAGTCTGGCGACTGAGCAGGCCAGGGCAGGACATTGATGTTAGCTGCGGCGAGAGTCTGTCTTACAACTCTTGCGGTGTGCGGCCGTGCATTATCATGCATTAACTGAAATAAGAGACCGATTTGCACTTGTAGAGGAACGATGACGTCTGATACAATCGTCTCAGCATAAATTTGAGCGTTGAGGTTGCCTCTGATCCAAATCAACTCAGTTCTTCCGCCGATCCAAATACCCGCCCATACCATGATGGTTCCACCACTATAAGGATGGACTTCCTGGCAGGATTTTAATCGCTGTTGGCGTCCAGGGGTTCTCCAGTGTCGTATACGTCTTGTATCCGGTCTCATACCAAAACGAGACTCATCAGAAAAGCACACGAAACGCCATTGTTCTTCTGCCCAATTTCTGTGTTCAAGAGCCCATTGATATCGAATCCTACGATTGTGCATTGCTATAGGTGGTACCCGTAGCGGTCTTCGGGAATGAAGGTTCACTTCATGCAAGCGGTTTCTGACTGTTTGGTCGCTAATTAAGTTCCCTGAAGAGTGATGAAGCCTCACGGCTAACATCATGGCGGTTATTGTTGGAGCTCTTCGAGTTAAGATTTGAATGTATCGGTCTTGTCAACGTGTGGTGCAGCGATACCGTCCTCCATGGCGCTCAGCCACGGTACCAGTGCTTCGGTAACGTGTCCAAAGTCGACTGATAACACTCTGACTTGTATTCAGAGCTAAAGCCACAGTACGTTGCCGGGAACCAGCTTCTATCATTCCCACGGCTCTGAGCATTTCTTCCCTGCTTAAATGACGTCGCCGCTCCATAATAACGTTGGTTTTAATCAGTAGTAGGGAAACAGTAGCACTAATAATGTCTTCAATGCGTTTTATGTTTTTATAGGGAAAATATTGACAGCTGATTTTCATCTTTTACTCGAATTTGATTCACAGTTCCTGATTCAAATTATGAAATGCACCAAAAAGGATCCATATAAATTTATAAAATCATAAATTTATTACAAAGCCACATCTCAATCTCAAGAAATCCGCATAAAAATGCTTGATCCCTAGACACTTTTGATGTGTGTAGTTTCAGAATCATAGGGCAAAATTGAACAGTTTTCTATATCACCTCCCACGGAAGAACGATGATGTTGAGAAATGGGAGGACTTGACCATGGAGAAAAGAAGGACCACATGAAAAAATATTCTCGCATGGATGGCGGGAAAAGGATGCAGCGGAAGGATCCAGAAAGGGATCTGGCGACAATGCCAGCAGGGCAGCAGGATGCCGTGAAACAAAAGCGATTTCACACACTCATCGACATTTAATGCAGTAACTGAGACTTCGTAAAATCTATATTATATGCAGAGAAACAAATAACATCCTTACATGAGTAATCATTCAAACCAACAGTTGTCCATAATATCATCATCGACTCGTACCTTGTACAAATAGAAAAAACACACTTACTACTAAAATAATAGTTTATTTACAGTTTATTATGGGAAAAAATTACTATTTTTATATTTTTTCATTTAAGTTACCTCCAAATATTATAAGCTATTTCTAAATACCTTAACTATTTACAAATAGCTTCATGTTTTTCGTCTAATATTTTCAAAGACATCTCCAATATTAGGGTTTTTATCGAGTACTTGCAATTTTAAAGTCTGGAACGTGTACATTACAGGAGACATCGACAAAACTAAGCATCGAGTAACCACTAAGCTTATACTAAGTAACCTCACACAGCATTATTGAGAAAAAAACCATGCATCACAAGACAAAATTTAAACCTTAAATCACAGGTATATCGATCTGATTTAAAATATATAAAAAAAAAACAATAACTTACTATACAAATCGAAAAAATACCACTCAAATTAGTCGGTTTCCAAATTGATACTAAGTTTAATCTAAGTGGTACGCGTGGTCGCCTAGTCGTGAGCGAGTCATCTGACGCCCTCGCCCAGTAAGAGTTCCGGGTCCTCTTCGAGCAGCAGGTTCTGGTTGTTAGTATTGTCCTCATTGCCCTCATTCTCTTTGTTACCATCCGTTTCTATTTTGTATAGTATGTCGTGACACAGAGGACACCTGTCTTGAACGTACAACCACTTCCGCAAACAGACACCGTGGAAGTAGTGGTTGCAGCGAGTAATCTTAGCTGAGTGCATTTCTTGATAACATATCGCGCATACGTCATCTAACCTATCCAACTGGTCCGCCGAGGCTTCTCGTAACGAGTTGATCTTATTGACAGCAGTGCGTCGTTTCATGAACACGGACCAGCCGGCTCGCGCCTCGCACCAGATGTTGAAGTAGGCGTGGATGCACATCATGACCGCGCGAATAGCTCCCCCAGACTCGAACAACAAGATCCACGCACCGTTGAAGAACAAGAATATACCGAAACAAAACTCTATAGTGTTCCCGAATGCTCGGATGTAATACACATAGTCGTCGAGCTGCTCCCAAAATGTACTTCGATACGCGTCAATTAAAAATAGTGAGTATATCATAAGGCTTACGATCACTTTGACTATAACCTCTATGCTGAATGCGCTCACAGCTAATAGCCACGTGGAAATTGTGTGCTGCGACCACAAATACACAAGTAAAGAGATCGGAAACATTATTAGGAAGCCACACACTCCCAGAGCTCTGACGTGTCTGTGTGTACTTGGATTGTGCGATGCGCTCAAAGACATCAGCATAGGGTTCACAATGTTGTGCAAAAAGTGCAAGAGAGCTGTGAACAGCAAGCAGAAGTTCCTACACAGTCGTATGAACCTCTTCTCAGGATTTAATGATGTTAATCCTGTCTGTAACGCAAGTATGTAGAACAGGATAGCCGAAACTGTTCCTATACTTTTATCTTCTTCTTCGTCCGTTAACAGAATCCATTGGAAGAAATTACCGATATAGTGGCAAAAGAATGAGATCACAGAAGTCATGCCGAGCACGGCAGTTATTGTCTCGCACCCAGTTACTAGCAGCGATTTGGTCATCGAAGCTAGCGACTGAACAGCTAGCAAAGTAGAAACTTTCAGGCCCTCTTCGGCCTCTTCGTCGTAGTTGTCCACGAGGAGCACCAGGGCGTGTTCAGCGACACGCAACACCCAGAAAACTCGCAACACGCACGGAACATTCAACCGCATCCATTCTGTTTCCACGAGTGCTGACAGTCCGTAGTTACTAACAAATAACCGGCCGTGCTGGTAGCCCGCGTACACCACCTGTATCACATTGTACGCTGACGACCATAGCACGTACTTCACCAACAAGAGTGGCAACAGCGTGGAGAACACCGGCGAGTGGTGCAGGAGGTTCGGAGGAATTGGCAACATCGCTAGGAACGAGGGTGCCATGAAGCTGATTGGTAGAAGCTTCTGTACGGTCGAATGTCGGGGTCCGAGGTGGACATACTTGAATATAACAGCCAACATGAACTGTATAGCGTAGTTTTGTATGACCAAAATACCTGGTCCATCTACATTGATGAGGTTTTTAACGTTTAAATTTAATATGTCTTCTAAGATGCTGGTGGAATGGTGAGGTGAGTTATCGACTAGTGTTAAGGCCTGCACCTGTTTGATGGCCGAAACATTGGTCCAATAGGACACGAAGACTAGGCCGACAGACGTCAGGTAGAGGTACACGATGATTAGGTGCTTCGTGTACAGAACGAATATGCAGAGTGCTGACATACATCCTGGAAAAGAAGAAAAGACAAATGTTAATACTTGGAAAACTAGAACTACGAAAACAGGGAAGATTTTGTCAAAAGACACGTCGTGACCTATCAAAATCTTAAGACCCAAATTATAGTCAAGTAATTATCTTCTATGACTATTTATGATACGTAGGATTCGTCAAACATTCTAAAACAATGACAACAATAAATTATATTATTTTATTACGATACACGTTACAAAGGCATTCGATTTTGGCCTCATTTTAATGATCAAGTTAATTTTTTATATTTCTATTAAGAGTATGCTCCGTCGCGCTACCACTACTTTTGAGGTCATGACCATCAATCCACTTAAATGTTGTAAATTCTACAAATTCCGTGTAGGCTTGCATGATTTTATAACTACCAAGACCAAGGCATAAGTGGCAGTCAAACATCTTTTTTATAATTATTTCTGGTCATTATCTCCCTAGCCGGGAAGTGTCTTAGTGAGTCTTAGTGCTTATTTTACCAATGAAACTGAACGCGATCAGGTGCTGTATTATGACGGTTGAATGCCATCATGATTCCAGATTCCAGTGTAAGGGAGAGACGGAGCTATTCATGACCGAAAGCACCATCCCTTTTTTGTACTGGAATTATGATGTCATTAATAGAATACTCTTTATTACGTACACCATATAAATTACAGACATAAATATAGAAACTTTACAATGGGTGACACAATGGGCGGTCTTATCGCTAAGAGCGATCTTTTAAAGACAACCTTTACTACACTACTCACTACTTTATACTTCGTAATACGGCCCCTGCGCATCTAAACCCCGTTCAAGAGCTATTCCAGAGCAATGATAACACTGACAACTCCTAAACGCGGTGTATATGTGTCGCAGGCAACTGGTTAAATTAGCCGTTTAGTTAAACGCCTAGCCTTTTAACTAAACGGCGGCCGTTCAACTAACGGCCTGAATGATATTCAATATTATAGTTTAGGTTGAAACTGTAACCAATCACGCGAGAGCCGAATTGGTCGCAGTAACTAAGCCCGGGCACCCCGACCAAATGGGTTAGATTAGAACTGTGATCAACCGCGTGCGAGCAAAGAGAGCGAAGCGAGGCGAGCACTACTTCCAAAGGTCAGGCGGTTAGCCAAACGGCTAATTTAACCAGTTGCCTGCGACATATGCACTGACCGCGTTCAGTTTCGTTTGTGGACTTCGCCCTTAGTTGACTTAGGAAACCGACGAAAATGTCTGACCTGAGCATGTGTTCTATAGTAACTAACTTGCTAAAGAGAGCTTCCAATCCGTCCTTGTCAAATAGGACAAAGCGATAGAATTTGTTGACTTTATGATCCTTTTTTTCCTAAGAGCAATGGTGGCCCTGTGGTAACGGTCGCGACTGACGTGTTGTAGGTCGTAGGTTCGCACCCAGACAGGCGCTTTACTTTATGAAAATTATTTCATCACCGCTGCTGTTAAAACGGTGAAGGAAAACGTCGTGAGGAAACCGGCATGTCCTAGAACCAAAAATTCGAAGACATGTGACATCTGCCAACCCGCACTGGGTCCACGTGGTGGATTACGGCCCACTCCCTCTCACAGAGAGGAGGCCTGTGTCCCAGCAGTGGGAACATTATAGGCTGATTATGTTATGTTATGTATGGGTAGAACATCCTGTAAAAATTTGATTGGTGGTAAAAAAATCTCCTGTATTATGAAGGCAGAATGTTATAATTTTTGTCTCATCGTGCATCGTCGTCTGGCAGTGACATAGTTTGGTGTTTCATAATTTGATGTGTTAATGACTGCATTATAAACTTCGAGGTCAAGGTAAGTAATGAAACGTAAAATTTTTGTTAAAGTCCAGCCTTCGAGAGAATGCGTTCCTCCTGTCACTTTCTTACAAACGTAAACGTGTTTTGCGAATATGATCTTGATTAGCTACTAGAATTTTCGCACTGTCAGATGTCAAGAACACATTCTGACGACGGACTGTAACGTTTTAAGAGAGTCGTCTGAAACCAGTTCTAAAAAGTTCTCAATAATATTTTTTGTTACTAAAATTGCTTTGAATTGTTAACTAGTTCAAGGGTTCATCGTCAAAAATATTTACGAATCTCAAAAAAAGTATCAGCCTGTGAACCGATGCAAAAAAAGCCTTCTAGAAGTACATCCAGACAGAGTGAGGCATCCGCCGCAAGTGTTTTTTTATATGTTAGATGCCTTAGCCTGAGGCAACCGTACATATAAAAAAAATCATTTGCGGCGCATGCCTCGCTCTGTCTGGATGCACCTTAACGAACGCTGCAAATCTTAATAACTCTGTGTTCAATTGGCATGTTTCAAAACCCAAGGTTATCGGCTTGGCGAAATTATCATTATCTTCCTGACCTTGTCCTATGTTAATACGGTGCAATACGTTTTCTCTCTATCGCCGCGCTATCACCAGTTTGGTGAAAGCAGGAAGGTAAAATAAAATAAATGACCCAATTATTGTAGACCAGTCTGCGGTAAGCATAATTGAGACCTAAACCAATCACGCTTCTTTATCGAATAGGTATTTTCGTCTACTATTGTTATCTTTATTGTTTTGTAGATACAAATAAATACAAGTAAATCCGGTTCCGATTGCTTATTTCGGAGCTCGAAATAGATTGCTTATTCATTGTTTATATTTGTACTAGCTGCGCCCTGCGGATTCGCCCGCGTAAATGTCGACCCCGTGGGAATATCGGGATAAAAAGTAGCCTATATGTTAATGCAGGGTGCAAGCTACCTCCATACAAAATTTTATCAACATTGGTCCAGCCGTTTGAGCGTGAAGAAGTAACAAACATATAAACACACATCACAAACTTTCGCTACAGAAGTTTATGGGGCATCATAATTAAGGGCACACATGCGTGTGCATAAAATGGAGGTGTAGTACCGAAATTGTGCAGAGAAAACATACCCCACAAAACAGCAGTCTGTTGTATGCGGTTTTGTGTGGTATAACGTTTTTACAGTACAGTCGAAAATTAAATAAAACGGGAAGTGTTCAACGCCATGGCGGACCCGGGTGAAGGCGGTGGGACAAGCTTGATCTTTCAGATAGGAACCATCACGAGTACCACAAGGAGTAGAGGTGTGGAAAAAGCAAGGGAAATATTTGCCTTGCTGATCCTTGCTTTGGAACAACTGACAAAAAATAATCAAATCCAAGAGGAAGAATTGAGAAGTGTGATGTAAGTAGATATTGTAGATAAATAACAAAAAACGTAAAAGTGAAAGCGTTTCGATACCGAAATCTCTTATATTGTTTACTAGTTTACTGAATCAAGGTTCAACTTACAAAACGGGTTACTTAACTTCGGATGTGGTAAATGATAAACAGATAGCCCTTTGCGAATTCTTTTATGCTAAAAAGAGATTTTATTACAATTTGTGCTGCATTTTACCAAATGATGGATTTTAATACTAAATATATTCCATCTCAATACAAAACGAGTTCTAATTTCAAACCCAGGTTTAAACTTTTTCACCTGGCTGAAAGAATACAATAATCCTATAAATTTCACATAAATTATGAAATATACTTAGTTAAAGAATTCAAGGACCTTGAAAAGCAACGACCTTGAAGAGTAGGGGAAGATCAAAGAAACGATGTATGGACGTGTGAATGATGGTATGGTTATAAAGGGGGTGACTAGCGAAATGACGACTAATAGAGCAGTATGGAACAAAAAGACATGTTGCGCCGACAACAAATAAATTGGGATAAGGTCAGGAGAATGATGAAAAAGTAACGAACAAGTAGAATGTCAAATCTTCCAAATAAATCCTGAACCATTACCACAGACACCAAAGTTATAAACAAAAAATTGTTGGTCTTAAGTTTAAAATTAAATATTGTTTGGGGTCTAGTCGAAGGCACCTTGAAGTCTCGGACGTTAGACGCAAAAACTATGTACCGTAACGTATGGTGTAAGATGAACCGTTACTTTTGAGCTCATGATAACTCCAACAAATATAATTACAGAAAGACCACTACAATGATCATGTCATAATCCGCGCTGTGCGGCTGCATTGCGTAAGCTGAGTTATCTGCGCGACTAGCATTTTATACAACATCCCGACATCAACCGTCGCGCGTCGGGCAGTAGCCCGCCAGTCACAACACTTGTCTGGTCGATCCTTCCTTTTTTTTTTAGGGAGGATGAAGAACTCTCCAATGAGTTCCTTATACCTCTGTGTTGCCAATGTTGATACGGGTGCAGTTTCCAGGGCATTTTAATCATGGTAAGTATTTTATCAAGAGGTAAGCAATATTTGAGTCTTCTGTACTTTACTGTTTTGTGCTTCTATGCCATCATGGCTGTTGAATGTTGATTTACTTTTTGTGGTCAGTTTTTATAAGTTATGGCCGAATAGTGTATTGTTAAAATTAGGTTTCAAAGCGGATTTTAAGACAAGAGAAGTTTATCACAACAGGAACGGTATAAAAATCTATAGGTATAAATAAAAATGGAATGCTGTTTGTCCGTTGGTAAGCGCATCACTTGACAACGGCTGGACCGATTTGACTAGTTTTTGTGTTTTAAAATGTTCGTAATAGTCCAAATTAAGTTTTTAGGTGAAGAAAAGTTCGTAGTTTCCCGGAAAAAGTTATAATTCCGGAAAAAATTAACACCTTTTTTGTATGAACTTGAATTTCGACCATGACGACCAGTCTCAGCGGAGACACAGGTGCACTCTCTCTTCCTAAATATGGGTTTGGTTTCCGCACTTAGTCCTTCAAGTGGACCATTGTGCGTAAATCTCTCTTCCTCATTCTCATTGTCCGATGGGACGGCACTCCGACACGACCGACAGGACAACGTCTGTCGGGTCAGCTAACTAACTAACTAGCCTGTATCGTCCCACTGCAGGGCAAAGGCCACACTCTGCCTTATCCACACAATTCTGTCTTTTGCTAGTGCCGGCCGGCTAGTCCTTTTAATAGGAGTCAAACTCGTCCGCTATCTCCGTCCCGGCCTGCCGCGATGGCGTCGTCAGTCAGCTAGTACTCGTATGTTAATAATTGTAATCAATATTGTAATGGTCACATTGACTTTGATTCCTAAGCAGAGGACGAATTTCAACTGTGATTTTACCTACACCGAAAATAATGAATGGGGAGATTATCACCATTGTGATTTATTTCTTTAAAAGATACTTCTGGATGATTTCAGGAAAATACAGGGTGGCAGGGACATCGACGCGCAAACTCTGACCTTGAATTCAGCACCTAAGATAAATAGCACTCGAGAAAAATATTCAGTTGCTTAAACTTGAACTCGATGTGACGCAAACACTCATCAAAGACATTCGATGCCCTCTAGCTAATACTAATCCGTCAGTGTACTCTCGCGCACATTGCGGTCATCGATCTTTAGCTCTGTGCAATACAAATACTGTACTTAATGTTCTCAAACAAAGACTTTTGGCGGTTTGTTATTCTTAATGGTTTTGAAGTAAAATGTGCTAAGTAAACGGTGTCCGTAGGCGCGCCTAATTCTATACCGTCTTATTACAAAACGATTTCTTACTTTTGACCTAGCCTAAACATTCGAGTCAGTTACTGCATTTAGAACTTTATTCCGACAAAAGTAAAGTGCTTAATGCAAAATTGATAATATAGAGGTCAGTTTTTGTAATAAGAACTTTTCGGATTATAGTTCGAAATTTAAAGTGGCTTAAATTGGTAACACGTTTAGAAGTCTGGAAATTACGCTAGACGCAGTTGAACTTGGCGGAAAAAACTAGACGAGCTTGGTTCAAATCATTGAAGGGGCGTTAGGCTGCGTTTTCACCAGAGATGTATGATGTGTGTGAAACAAACTAATAACATCGCTTCATTTTCATAGCTTGAACTAAGTTAGCGTTGTTATTGGTTAGTTTTACACACATTACTCGCTACGCATTCTCGCTCATCTCTGGTGGAGGAGCTTATGCAGGAGCAGTTAGTTGAGATAGATGACGATGCTAACTGGTCTTATTTCTGAATACATAAAGTAATTAGAACAATAAGCATTGTTTCAATACAAAACAATTGTACTTCGATATTCGATATTAAACGCTTAAAAAAAAACAATAAAAACGTGTACAGTCAACAAAAGAGACAAGTATGCAGGATCGTCGGATATAGTTGTAGTTTAGTAAGAAACCGATGGATGTTGTCGATTGAAATGTAATTTGATAAATGAGCTGTTTGTTTTCTATTAATCAAATTAAATTTTATTCGGGAACCGCCATCGGTTTTTTACTACTTCACCTATATCCGACGATCCTGCATACGTATCTTTTTTATTGACTGTGCATGTGAACTAGTGCTAGAGAAGGCGTTTACCGATACATAGAAAAAAACCTAGTCCTCAAGTAGAGTGGTTAGCGGTATCTACATTAATATCCAAGTTAGCTCGATGAACAGCGTAGACAAAAAATAATACACCGGTGAAAAACAAGGCTGTCACAAGAAATGAACTGTCTGTAGATAGAACAGAGAGCTGTGGTGGTCCAGTGGTAACGAATGCGACTTACGAGTTATAGGTCGTAGGCTCGAACCTAGACAGGCGCTTTACTTTGTGTAAATTATTTCATCACCGCTCTCAAAACGGTGATGGAAAACATCGTGAGAAAACCGATATGTCTTAGGACCAAAAATTCGAAGACATGCGACATCTACCAACTGGCACTGGGCCCGCGTGGTGGATTACAGCCCACTCCATCTCAAAGAGGGGAGGCCTGTGTCCCAGCAGTGGGAACATTATAGGCTGATTATGCTATGCTTATGCTGTAGATCTATAGAATATTATGCTTGATTGTGCACCAAAAGAGTAGAACAGATAATGCATTGTTTTAATTAAGGGCACAATGGACGTCTTTATCGATATCTACCAGACAACCTTGGAATGGGCAGACGAGACGAGACGTAATTTTTTTAAATTAGGGTAGTCAGTGGTTTTATTAAATTTTGCATTTTTTTTTTTTTTGTTTTAGGTTAGCACGGTGAATTATACAGAAACGGCGTAAGGTTAAGACGCGGCGCAGGCGCACATTTTGTATGAAAACGTTTTGAAGCGGCATCATGCCTGCGCAGCGCCTGCGCCGCGAATTCACCTTATGCCGTCTCTATATAATTCACGCCTAAGACAGCTATTGTGATTGTGAAGCAAAGAAAAGAAGCATAGAGATTGTGGCAATAGCGCAACGGATTGGCAAGCTAAAGGTCATCATCATGAGTTCGATACCCACTCAGTGCAATTTTGATGAGTTCACTTCTTGCACAAGTATTTAGCATAGTTGGACGGATTAACTAGTAACCTTTAGAAATATGTAATCGAATCTAAACATAGATTTGATTATCAAATGGTTACTGAAATACTAATAGTAAGGATATAATTAGATATTATATTTATGCGCAAGATTACATGTAGTAATAACTGTGGGTGTTAAAATGTCCAACTCTATTAATATTTCGATTTATAAATAGAAATCTTATGATGACTGTAATAAAACATTTTACGATTTCGTATGTTATTAAAGAATATCTGTCAAGGATTACTTAAGTATCCAGGCGATATAAGGAACATCGTGTTTTAGAAAGAGAATGAATGCTACAAAGCACACCGGTTTCATTGACAGCGATGACATTCTACTTAACCCATTTATTATTATGAGCCTGTTATGTCCTACTGCAGGGCATAGGCCTCCCTTCCGTCTTTCCATTTTTTCCTGTCTCTTGCTACATCTGGCCAATCCATTAGATTAGGCGTCCAATTCGTCACGCCATCTTTTTTTGGGCCTACCGCGTCGCCGATTCCTGTTATACGGAATCCAGTCAGTGGCTATTTTTGCCCAATTCTGTTGCGACATGTGGCAGATGTGGCCTGCCCAAATCAAACTTATTTTGGCGGCTGTGTTGCCCACGTCTGCGATTTGTGTTTTGGAACGAAGTGTACTGTTCCGAATGCGTTCTGTGACTTCGACTCCAAGAATACTTCGTACCATTGCTAGCTGGAAGAAGTTTTTTAAAATTCAAAGCATTTATTTCAATTAAACCAATCACAGGCACTTTGGAACTGTCAATGGAATCGGTCATTCAGAAAGATGGAAGTTAGTTGCCCATTCCAGAGCGTAGTAGGTTCCTATGGACAAGAACGGGCAAGAAAATCTATGGACACACTTTTAAATTTTATTGTTACAAAATATTAGTTACATCATTAATGTTGAATTTATAATTATAATTATGTGAGAACTAGCTGTGCCCGCGACTTCAAATTGGATTCTTGGGTTTTAATTTTTTTTGCGCGGAACCCTAAATATTTCTTCAAAATATAGAATCAGGGTACCTTTCATCTCGAAAAAAAGTGCTGTTCCCGAGGAAAACAACAATACACGTGGCGCCGTCTATTATCATAATAACGTCATTGTTGCTTTCCTCGGGAACAGCACTTTTTTTCGGGATGAAAGGTACCCTATGTCCGTTTCTGTACACCTGACAACGTATTTTAGGCGTGAAAACGTAACAAACAAACAAACAAACTTACTTTTAGTTAGGATAGGATTTCATGCGGACAAAGTCGCGGGCAGCAGCTAGTTTAAATTATTTACCAAAATGCAGTATTACACTCGTAACTAGATCGATTACGCGGGTAGTAATTAGATGACGTCACTCATTGTCTAGCAAGGCGATGCCGATCGATAAGTTTGTGAACGCAATCGCCAATCTAGAATCTACACGTCTATAACACTGTGTGTAGGACACGTCATACGGAGGGGACGTGGCAGAAACTAGTACCTAAAGGTGACTTTCCACGAGCGAGGAAGCATTTCATGCACTGGGATAAAAAAAAATGCAAATGTATGTTTCGCTTGCTGACTTCAACATACAAACTCTAAAACTGCGGGGTAAATGCGAAACACACTAACAGTAGGAACGTCTTTCATTTTGACAGTTCAACAACACTCATTGCCTTATTTAATTATATTAGGATCTCCAACAAAATATATACACTAAACATTATATAGTTAATGGACGACAAAGTATTTAGTAGGTGTACTCTTTCAATTAGATTTACGCTGTAGAGCAGACGAATTTTTCGAACATATGAACTAATTGATTAGCAATATCTTTCAAATGATTCATAATGTGATTGATCGATTGTTACGCAATTAGGGACTGGCCATTATTTAACTTTGCCCCCACTTATTTATAGTTAATTAAAAATGTGTAACACCAACTATATTATTAAAATAGAGACAATAATCATGTTGTATAATTAATTTATAACTAACATGGAACTGTGGACGCACTTGCATACCTTCTCTCACAAAACAGACATAAACGCATAATTTTACTCCATTCATCCGCAAACACATCACATTCAGGGTTGGCAGTCAGAAGGGCATTTAGCACCTCTTAGAGTACTACAGACTGGGGATTCGGCTTTGGGTACAGTTTTGGATGGCCCATATAGACTTATTCAGCATATTGCAGGCGATATTGTCCCAAAATTTCAACCAAATTGGCCTAACAGCTTTTTTCTAGCATTTTGTGCGGGGTCCGTTCGCCATTTAATCTTTGTTTTCGGACAGGTTTACGGAGAGTAAATCCCATTGTGATTGAATCGCTCCACTGCTGTAAAGCTTCAAAGCCCTCCATTTCATTAGTAGAGCTGTTATTTCTTAAACACTTTACTGTTGGATATCAAGTCGTTTTAAAACAAAGAACTAATAATTTTAGTCGAAGTCAAACGCCAAAAATACCAGCCAAAACACACAGACATTCAGTCGCATGGAAACAAACCTTAAACCGTTTCAGCAACTGCACTTTGTCTACAGTAAATGGGGTGATATATTGATCGCTTGCAAGTTCGCAATGTGTCTGCTCTGATTTAAAGGGACCAGTCTCATTAGTATTCGCGGGATACTAGATTTTATTTAATTGATCCTTGGATTATGAGAAGCTGTTCGTTGGGATTTCATGAGTTTCTTATATGGTGGGATTTAGGCAGCTGTACCTTTATGGCTGGCGGTTTTATTACAATCAGTAATTTATTCATTTATTGGTGTTCGAAAGTACATGAGACAAAATGTGGTTCAGGAATTCTAGTTAATTCAAATTATAAATTAAAATTCATTTATTTCAGACCACAGTGATCCATATTGTGTTAACTAGTATTATAAAACAACTTATATTCTAGTGTTAGTAGTACTGATATAAAATAGGTAGTTGAAATAATGCACACTCGATGCAGAGGACGACCAGACAAGAAAACAAGTTCCCTACCTGAGCAGCAACCTCCGCATAAAATGCCTATAATTATGTTCTTTAACTATCTATATCGTCTCAATGGCGTGATAATTTTCGGTCTAGCAGTCTCGTTTTTGTCCATGCTCACGAAATTCCCAAATCTGTACCTACAATTGTACAATGCTGAGTAAGCCTGAATAATTTCAGCTAGTTAACGCGTCTAGTCTGTCTGGCGACCGCCTGCTACAATAGCGTGGGATAACGTCTTTAAGCCATTTTTCTAAGCGCCAAAATTTTAAGGCCTCTGTCATAACAGATAGTTGCTCCGAAAGTTTTTGTACAAGATGTCTAGACGAGATAAAATAATAATGTTACGCGCCACAATTAATGCCTGACCTTTGTTACCACTAGCGCCATCTAGTATCGAGTAGCAGAACTAGAGCTCTCGAGGCTTCTAGAAATTTCGATGGTAGAACTTTCTAGAACTATCGACATCTGGTCAGTCGGGGCCGGTATGTACTCGAACATTCTAGATGTTTCTACAGTAGAATGTTCTCGAACTGTCTGAGGCCCTATATAAGGCCGGCATGGTCCGCGACTGGGTCAGTATTGGTTCTGCGATACAAGCGATAACATTCGAAGCGATCTTCAAGTTCGACTTAAGAGTGATTAGTAGTGCGATTGTGTTTTATAATTAGTGTGTTTGAGTTTCTATTGGTGTTATTTAATTCAAGTGTAATTTTTGGTTATTAAATCGGCAGTTTTTATTGTCACGAACCCCAAGCTCGTAACAATTGGTGTCAGAAGCAAGGATTAAAATCATGCCGATTTTACCCAAAGACGACACGGAGGGTATCCGTACCCGGAGTCAACGCCAACAGGAGACGGACCAGAGACGTTTTGGTGGAGCTACGCCACAGATGTCGGAGGGCCAGCTGCCGACCACGGAGGCCGGCCCGTCTGCAGCTGCTCCAGCATCATCAGCACCAGATTTGGCTGCTCTGATGATGATGCTGCAGGAGCAGGCTCGCCGACAGGAGGAGCAGGCTCGCCGACAGGAGGAGCAGGCTCGCCGACAGGAGGAACAGGCTCGTCGGCTGGAAGAACAGCTCCAGCGTGATAAGGAGGAACAGGCCCGCCGACAAGAGGAGCAGGCGCGTCGCCAGGAAGAGCAGATGCTCCTTATGAAGGACCTTCATGCTACCTTCGGGAAAGACATGAAGGAGGTGAAGGATAAGGTTGCTCAACATGACAACCGCCTGTCCGAAGCTGAAACCCGAATCGACCAAGTGAACAATCGGGTTGACAACGTGATGGCTGACGTGAAGAAAACCGTGATGGCTGACGTGAAGAAAACGCTGGATTACCTTCATCTTGGGGATGGAATCGCAGCTCCCGTAGCTACAACACCTTCGCTACGTGGATTTAAAGTACCACCATTCGACGGAACTTCTTCCTGGTCGGCCTACAAAATCCAGTTTGAGGCTGTCATGAAGGCGAACGGGTGGAATGAAAGTCAGGCTATGACTGCCCTCACCCTAGGCCTGCGCGACCAGGCCTTAACCGTCCTGGAAGCTCTCGGTAAGGAAGTGACTTACGAGCAGCTCCTTGAGGCATTGGAGGCTCGGTATGGCGACGCTCACCTGGAACACGTGTTTCGTGCGCAGCTCAGGGATCGTGTACAACGCAATAATGAAAACCTGCAGCAGTGGGCCCTTGAAGTGGAGAAGCTGGTTCGGAAAGCATACCAGTCTGTACCTGCGCTTATTGATGGGAACCTGGTGCAGGTATTCATCGATGGCATTCGCGACCTTGAAGTTAGAGCTGCTGTGAGGCTCGGTCACCACGGGACGCTAAAGGACGCCTTGGCCCATGCACTGGAGGTGGAAGCTGTGCGGCAGGATCATCGTTCCCATCGCGTCAGAGAAGTTGCAGCGGCTACAGTTCGCGACCGCTATAAAGGATACAGCCCTAGGTGCTACGGCTGTGGGGAAAGGGGCCACCTTAGACCCAGTTGCCCTAAGCGAACTGCAGAAAGAGAAGATGGCTGGTATCCAAAGGGTAGTGCGGCTAACAGCACCGCCCAGCAGCAGCAGGGAAAACGAGTAATAGCCAGGACTGTGGGGCGAGTGCTGGCTGATGTTCAAAGAGCCCCGAGGATGTCGATCACACAAACCCATGACGGGAAAACTCGTGGCAACGCAGATGCATCGTCAAGAAGACCTTGTCCTGAAGACTGCAAGCATTATTCTAGGCACCAGGGTAAGGAAGTGGTAACTGTGAGGATGCTCAAGACAGACCTCAGCAATGAGTGGAAGGAAAGGCTACAACGTGCACAGCAGGAAGATTCAGACCTCAAGCCGATTCTAGAGTGGATGAAGGCCAGTGCACCTAAGCCCAGATGGAGCGATATCTCAGCGATGAGTTCGACCACGAAAAGCTATTGGGCCCAATGGGACAGCTTGGTGATTCAGGATGGAGTCCTGTGCCGTAAATGGGAAAATGCTCGGGGGGACAGCTGTCATTTACAAATGGTTGTCCCTAAAGCTCAAGTACCGGATGTTCTACAGCTGTACCATAATGGTTGTTCAGGAGGCCATCTGGGAGTAAAACGGACTCTACTGAAGATACGAGAACGGTTTTACTGGGTCCACTGTCGGGACGATGTCGAGGACTGGTGTCGCAAATGTACGAGTTGTGCAGCTGTAAAGGGACCTCAGACTCGTAGTAGAGGTGCATTGAAATTGTACAATGTTGGTGCACCATGGGAGAGAATAGCCCTTGACGTTGCGGGGCCGTTTCCGGAAAGTGAAAGTGGTAACAAGTATTTCATGGTTGTAATGGATTACTTCACTAAGTGGCCGGAAGTCTTCGCCATTCCAAACCAGGAAGCTTCAACGGTTGCCGATAAACTGGTTCATGAAGTCTTCTGCCGTTTTGGAGTACCCTTGGAGATTCACAGCGATCAGGGAAGGAATTTTGAGTCCCAAATATTCCAGGAAACTTGCCGAGTAATGGGTACTCATAAAACGAGAACAACGTCTTACCACCCACAATCGGATGGAATGGTGGAACGATTTAATCAGACATTGGAGAGATACCTGGCAAAAGTTGTGGGAAATCGGCAACGAGATTGGGACAAGCACATACAACCGTTTTTGTTGTCATATCGAAGTGCTGTTCACGAAAGTACATCGGTGACACCAGCTTTCGCAAACTTTGGAAGGGAATTACGACTGCCTGCAGACCTGATCACCGGAATACCACCTGATGCCCCACGCAGTATAACCGATTATGCGAATGACTTGCGGAACAAAATGAATGACATTTATGAGCACGTCAGACAATCGGGCCAGCAAATGTCTGAAAAGATGAAAACCCGTTATGACCGCAAAATGAACAATAAAGGGTTTGACGAAGGTTCACTAGTGTGGTTGCACAATCCAGTCCGCAGCAAAGGGAAATCTCCTAAGCTTCAAGCTAAATGGGACGGACCGTACCGGATTGTGACAAAGATCAATGACGTAACCTACCGGATACAGAAAGGTGCAAGAGGTACTCCTAAGATCGTCCATGTGGATCGACTGGCGCGTTATTATGGGCCCGATAATGCTCGGGACGAGCATGTCTTAGGAGGGGGCAGTGTTACGCGCCACAATTAATGCCTGACCTTTGTTACCACTAGCGCCATCTAGTATCGAGTAGCAGAACTAGAGCTCTCGAGGCTTCTAGAAATTTCGATGGTAGAACTTTCTAGAACTATCGACATCTGGTCAGTCGGGGCCGGTATGTACTCGAACATTCTAGATGTTTCTACAGTAGAATGTTCTCGAACTGTCTGAGGCCCTATATAAGGCCGGCATGGTCCGCGACTGGGTCAGTATTGGTTCTGCGATACAAGCGATAACATTCGAAGCGATCTTCAAGTTCGACTTAAGAGTGATTAGTAGTGCGATTGTGTTTTATAATTAGTGTGTTTGAGTTTCTATTGGTGTTATTTAATTCAAGTGTAATTTTTGGTTATTAAATCGGCAGTTTTTATTGTCACGAACCCCAAGCTCGTAACAATAAATAAAATAAGGTTTATTTGGAACAACTTAAGTTTACAATTTACAAAGAGTAACGAAGATAGCCATAAAAGTAAAATACTGTGGCGTAACTATCAACGCCCAGCTCAAAATATAGGTATACAAAGACATTGTTCTAGACTTCCAAAAGAAAGTTAATAATGTAAGTTGAGATTTTAATCTCCGTTCGCCTAAAAGATGTACTATAGCCTATAGAGCAAATCGTTTTAACAATGACATCACACAGGCTTTGGTTAAGTCTATACCCTGTCATGGTAAAAAATGTGAAGTGTGAGGGCTATGATAACCTCGATCGATTTAAACGTTAAAATATGTAAATAGTTACATAAGTTACATTAGGTACGTACACGGCTCAAAGCAATAAATTAAACACATTTAAATGTGAATAAATTTGTGGAAAAAATGTAGTTAAACAAAGGAACTGAATCATTCATCATTGTTACGAATTTAAAGGTATTTTTTACGAAACCAACGTTTCTTTCGAAAACAACTAAGCAGTGATGATTGATTATTTACTTTGTGTAAATTATTTCATCACCACTGCTCTCAAAACGGTGAAAGAAAACATCGTGAGGAAACCGGGCATGTCCTAGAACCAAAAAACTCGAGCATATGACATCTACCAATCCGCACTGGGCCCGCGTTATAGAGTACAGCCCACTCCCTTTCGAAGAGAGTAGGCCTGTCCCAGCAGTGGGAACATTATAGGCTGACTATGTAATGGATTTTAGGAAAAAAAAAATACGATGGATGGACTGTCGCGTTGGCGGCTAATAGACAAGTATGGAAGAAAGACATGTTGCGCCGACCCCAAATAAATTGGGATAAGGGTAGGAGAATGATGAATGATGTTGTAATGGAACTCCATGACCTTGTTGACTTGGCAATTTGATGCATTTGGATCTACGAATAAGTAATTTGGATCTGACAAGGCAAATGATAATGCAGTTTTGTAACAACCGCGCCGCGTAAGTAATAACTGGAATCGGTCTTAATTTTCAGAAATCTGAGGGGCGATTCCGTAATTTTAAAAACGTTCACAGTATGATCTGTCTCAATCTGTCAAACATACTTCTAATTACCCTACATTTTGACAAGATTTTGACATTTGTTTGTCGCCGAGATGAGACTGCGACTAGATTTTGAATGTTTTAAATTACGAGAATTGCCCCTCAGATGTAATCAAGAAGTGTGTTCACTGGGTTCATTCTTTTAATTTCTATGTTCGAAAGTAGTGTCAATCTTCGAGCTTAGGAGCTTATCTATACTAATGATAAAGCTGAAGAGTTTGTTTGTTTGTTTGAACGCGATAATCTCAGGAACTACCAGTCGGATTTGATAAATTATTTTTGCATGTGATGGCCTAATTCTTGAGAAAGGCTATAGGCTAGAATATATATTTAACACGTTAGGACCGTTAGGAGCAGAGCAAAAAGAATAAAAAGTCAGAAACGAAACGTCTAAGCGAAAACGAAGTAATAGCGCGGGCAGGCAATGCGATGCGACAAGGTGGGGTACAAGAAATTTCCCGTGGATGAAGTCGCGGGCAGGAGCTAGTAAGGGATATAAGTGAAAACAAAATGCGCTGATTGACTACTCAAAGTCGTGAATAGAGTCCGATTGTGGAATCTACGCTTAGCGACCGTTGACTTCAGTCATTTACGACTCACGATGACTTAGTAATGTTTTTTAATCTTAGAATGTATTGATAACGGTCTTGCAATGTCATCAATGATATCCAATTAGTCTGTTATCTTACTAAGGGCTGAAGTAATGACAAGAACACAAGACATAATCAGCCTATGATGATACCACTGCTGGGAGATAGGCCTCCTACATTGGAGAGGAAGTGGGTACCGATGTCCACCACGCGGGCCGTGCGAGTTGGAAAAGCTATAGAGGGTGGTAGGTACTGTTTTGCAAAAGATGACATCTAAAACAAATGCTGCGTGCCCCAATACCTGCATATTGAAGGAATTTATGGTCACACTGCCCTGTATGAATGTGGATAGGTTTGAAAGTTAGGAAAGACCTAACAAACGACGCATGAATAATGTGAAAGATGAAAGAGTACATGGCGTAAAGAAAGACATCCTACGTCAACCCACATTACATTGGGATAAGAGCAAGCAGTGGCGAAGGGTGAATTTATGACAGAGGTAGGCTGGAGCAAAAAAAAATTCCAAAAGAGAATTTCAATTATGAATTGATTATAGAGTGGTTATGTTCTGAATTTTCGAAGGGAAGCCGGTGGGAATCAAGTCGCGCGTCGGTGTGGCAGCGCAGAGGTCGCTATGGCTGCATTTATTGGGGCACAGAAAGGAGGGTTAGGACGTGGGATATGGTCTGCGTCACAGCTTTACATCCAAACCCTGCTGCCGTACCAGCGGGGTAGTCCCACTTTTTGGTTAGGGGGCGGTTCAGAGAATTCCAAGTGGGACACGAAAGGACCCTGCGGGAAGATGCTCGCTGGGTGGTAGTTATTGAGCGGGTGGAGTTTCTGAATAACTGACCCACTACGTGACAGTTCAAAACTGCCCGTAAATGGTTTAATTGAAACAAATTGTTTGAGTCTGACATCTCTGCTCACCTTCTAAATTCTACACATCAATAAAGGCATTATGCTACGTCCAGTTAGTTCATAAACCTATTATTTAATACAGCTAACAAATCCAAACGGCTACCACTGGCCGGAACTGAGGGGGAAGTCCAAATTAACACGGACGTCGGTCAAATCGTATGTAACGCGATATTTCAGGATACGAGCGGTAATCGCTGCAGTTTCTTTGAATATAATTAATGTTTCAAAATTAAACTGTGTAACTGTTACAGTATGGTTGAAAAATAAGGGAATCTCACTTTACTGGTTTTAGGCGATAAAAGGAAAAGAGTGGAGAACGGGCTTTAAAGGCTAAAACCTTCATTAACTTCTCAGTTTTAAAGCGGGTTGCAGACCAAGAGCTAAGCTAAGTTAGTCTAGCTTAGCTAAGGTAATTTTTCATACTTCTGTTCATAGTTTGCGGTCTATACACAAGTATGAAAAACTACATCAGCTATGCGAGCTAAGCTAGACTAACTTAGCTCTTGATCTGCAAGCCACTTAAGAATGGTTGGCGTGGCCAGCACGCGTGGTATGACCGACGGAAGAATAGACAAAAATGACAGATGAAATAGACAAAATGACAGATTTCTTTAGAAATCCTCTGTCTACAATCTGTCATTTTGTCTATTCTTCCGTCGAAAAAACCCCTTTTCCGCGGTGGACATGCTATGCGTGCTGCAAAAATGATGTAACCAGTTTCAAGAAAAACCGATTTTAAATCCATTTCCCGGGGGTTCCCCTAGATTGCATTAACGACGATATCATTAAGGCCGAGCTCATCTCACTTCTGTCCTGTTAACAGATAGCCGTCACCGTCTAGTTTACTAGTTTTAACCATAGGGAACTAGCTTTTGCTCGAAGCTGCGCCTGCGTGGAGGTCAGAATGGGAAAGTACTATCCGGATAAAAAATATGCTATGTTCTCATCCAGGTCATGATCTACCGGTGTGCCAAATTTCATCCAAATCCGTTCAGCCGTTAAGTTGTGAAAACAGACAGAGTTAATTTCGCTTTACCTTCTGCCCACGACTTCGGCCGCGTGAAATTTCAGCTTCCGACTCACCACGTCACATCCTGTGGCCCACCCAAGCTGTCACCTCGTTTTGGCTTAGCACTCTTTCTTACTTTTTTGTTTCTTTTTGCTCTACTCCTAAGGGTCATAGCGTGATGTTTAGTAACTTTTATAATATTAGTAGGATATTCGCATTCGTCATCGTCATTAAGGACGCGTTTACGAATCTGACAAAAGTAAGCAGTTTTTCGGTGCATTTTACGGCAAAATGATACGAAATCAAATGTAACTAATAATTACCACAGATAGATTACTCCTTCATCTTCAAATGGTAGCAAATTTTTATTCGAAAAGTTTGGTTTATAATATTGTAAAAAATAATTTCCGTTGCCTCTTCACACAAAATTTACGATATCGTGCTGACTTTAGGAACATTTTTCTTCTATTTAATAACATAAATTTATTTATTTAAAAATGTTTTATGTAAGCAGACATGTTAAACTCAAAAAGGTAGCAAAAAGAACTATCAAAATGTTACAAATAGACTCAGCAAAAAAATAAAAAACGAATCAAATTTTTCACATATTTAGCTGTAACATGTGAATCCTAATTCATTGAGTTAAGGGTTATTTTACTGGTCACTGTCTTGATTTATTGCACAAAAATTTGTAATGAAATATTAGTCTGCGCTCGGCCGTCGTCGTGAGTGGACTCTGTGTCGGTTGTAAGCAGCAGCTTGTGCTAGAAAAGATCGCTGTACGGATAGAAAATATTTGACATACCAAACTTGATACTTACTTCACGCATTCTGTATGACTACCCAACGAAAGATTTTATTCAGTCTTATATTTTTCTAGAAGTACTCGTAAGTATGGATTATTCATATTTCGTTTCGGACTTGATGGAGTCACCTGAAGGTGTACTTTGAAGACAGCTACAGGCTACTGGAACTAATAGACGAGCTGAGCTAGATGTACCGAGTTTGGGCTCGTTTTGTTAGTTATGTTGAGACCTTACCTCCGGACTTGATAAAATGACCTGCAGGTGTACTTCGAAGACTGCTACTGGAACTAATAGACGAGCTGAGCTAGGTGTGCCAAATTTGAACTCGTTTTGTTAGTTATGTTGAGACCTTACCTCCGGACTTGATAAAGTGACCTGCAGGTGTACTTCGAACACTGCTACTGGAACTAATAGACGAACTGAGCTAGGTGTGCCGAGTTTGGGCTCGTTTTGTTAGTTATGTTGAGACCTTACCTCCGGACTTGATAAAATGACCTGCAGGTGTACTTCGAACACTGCTACTGGAACTAATAGACGAACTGAGCTAGGTGTGCCGAGTTTGGGCTCGTTTTGTTAGTTAGGTTGAGACCTTACCTCCGGACTTGATAAAATGACCTGCAGGTGTACTTCGAAGACTACTACAGGCTACTGGAACTAATAGACGAGCTGACCTAGATGTACCGAGTTTGGGCTCGTTTTGTTAGTTATGTTGAGACCTTACCTCCGGATTTGATAAAGCGACCTGCAGGTGTACTTCGAAGACTGCTACTGGAACTAATAGACGAACTGAGCTAGGTGTGCCGAGTTTGGGCTCGTTTTGTTAGTTATGTTGAGACCTTACCTCCGGACTTGATAAAATGACCTGCAGGTGTACTTCGAAGACTGCTACTGGAACTAATAAACGAGCTGAGCTAGGTGTGCCAAATTTTAGCTCGTTTTGTTAATTATGTTGAGACCTTACCTCCGGACTTGATAAAGTGACCTGCAGGTGTTCTTCGAAGACTGCTACTGGAACTAATAGACGAGCTGAGCTAGGTGTGCCGAGTTTGGGCTCGTTTTGTTAGTTAGGTTGAGACCTTACCTCCGGACTTGATAAAATGACCTGCAGGTGTACTTCGAAGACTACTACAGGCTACTGGAACTAATAGACGAGCTGACCTAGATGTACCGAGTTTGGGCTCGTTTTGTTAGTTATGTTGAGACCTTACCTCCGGATTTGATAAAGCGACCTGCAGGTGTACTTCGAAGACTGCTACTGGAACTAATAGACGAACTGAGCTAGGTGTGCCGAGTTGATAGTTATGTTGAGACCTTACCTCCAGACTGAATGGAGTGACCTGCAAGTGTACTTTGCGAGTTTTTACGAGTAGAACTAGCTGATAAGAATGTGTATAGTTTTTACCTCTTATAACTCGATTGTGGTTTTAGGCCAAGCCCTAAGACGTTTCAGAAAAGCTCTCGTAAGAAACTTCATGCCGGTCTTCTCCCAGAATTGATCGATCCAAGATTTAAAATAACTGCAAGAGCATTCTTCACATTGTCAATGTTTTTTTTTTGTTTTTTTTTTTACTTATTTTTATTATTTCTTATCATTTACAGCTCCTAGTCCGGCTTAGTACGTTATCCTAATTGCGATGGAATACATTTGGAATGGCGATCAATTTAAATCCTTCTAATTTGACAGTTCAACAATATCCATGGCGTTGTTTTTGTTGTTGTGCAAACAAATTTTTTAAATTTATGAAGCAATGAATATTGTTTAAGTATTGGTACTGTGTGCATTACAGTGTATGTGCCTAATAAACGTATTTTCTTTCTGGTTTTTGAGAACCTACTTGCATTTGATTCCATAGCAAATTTATTATATAAAATACGAAATAAAACGAATAAAAAAATTGGTTCATTAGTTTTTGAGAAAATCGCGGACATACAAACATACATACATACGGGTCGAATATAGAACCTCCTTTTTGAAGTCGGTTAATAAGCTTGTTTTAAATTATTTGCTTTCAATAAGCTCGTCCGCAAATTGTAAATACATAGGTACTTTGGCAAGTACTTTATTAATCACTGTCCAATGAAATTAAGAAAATAGCATAATTTTTTATGAACATTTCACATAACCAACAAACTTTTAGAAAACAAATCAACGCAAGCTTAAAAAAAAATACACGGCTAAAATTAAATAAATTTAGGCTCAAGTATCAGGTCGTGCCGGTTTACTCATAATTTCGCCGCTTCGCGCATGTCGCTGTGTGTGTGAGCCGTGCGCGTGTAGTAGTAAGACTCAATACCTAAAATTGAAGCGCGTCAATTCGTAAACGCGTCCTTAAGGTAATTCAAATGGCGACTCAAGAGTAATAGGAAAAACATACGTAGATAGGTATAGTGGAATCACCGAAACGTGTGATTTTCGCGCCATTAGTTCACCGACCCGAGGCCAATTACACAAGTCCGACCGCGGCAGATTTGCCAAAGATGTAAACAACAATGGCCGCTCGAAATTGAATAAAATCGATAAACAAGAGTATTTATTTTAAGTAATGTTAGTTTTCGTCTAAATCTCCGAGCTAACAAGACGAAAACAAACAATTTCGAGCGGCCATTGTTGTTTACATCTTTGGCAAATCTGCCGCGGTCGGACGGACCTTACCAGTAAATAGTGCTAGTGCATCTATACTTCTATACTAATATTATAAAGAGGTAACATTTGTTTGTATGTAGGCAGTAATCTCTGGATTTGAAAAATTCTTTTTGCATTTGATAGCCCAATTCTTGAGGAAGGTTATAGCCTATTTATCATCACGCTAAGACACTTAGGAGCCGAGCAAAAACAAACAAAGTTAGAAAGAATGCTAAGCCAAAACGAAGTAATAATGTGGTCAGGCGATGCGATGGGGTGGGGTGGGTCGGGAAACATTAAATTTCACGCGGACGAAGACGCGGGCAGAAGCTAGTTATTTATTTATTTAATACTTCAAGCACATAAATGTACAGAGGCGGACTTAATGCCATAGGCATTTTCTACCAGTTAACCTTTGGGTGATGCACCGCTCACATACCTAAGGCGCGGCCAACTAGTTCCGCGCGCTATTTTCAATAACACACAGGACTCAGTTTCAATAGAATAAGATGCCAGCTTATGAGCTCAACTGTCACGTCTGTCACTAATGTGAGTCACAATCACTTTTCCTATTGTTACCGATCTTTAGGAGATTTCGCGACATCGGAGCAGAACTGGTTTTGTTACATTGACGTGGGGCCTACTGTACAACAGTGATAGAGAAAAAGAGTACAAGTATCTTGGCGTTAAAATGGCGGAAGAGATTTAGAATGAGAGCCACACAGATATGTGTGACAGAGACAAAGTATGCCACCTTTAATTAGAGAAAAATGGCTTCTTAGGCAAATCAATTAATCAAATAATTTATTTTCCAAATCATATAATCTAATTTGGTAATAATTACATATAAACTACTCGAAATAGGGCCTGTTTTGAGGAATTTATTTATTTACTAGCTGTGCCCGCGACTTCGTCCACGTGGAATAGTGACTTTTCGGGCAGCATATTTTGAACTACATATACCGTCGTTTAAGTAGCTAAAAATTTACTTTACAGTAATGCTTCTCTGTATACGATATTTGACGTATGGCCATCGGGGATGAAAGCATACAGGCTCCTAGGATTGCTAACCCGTGACAGAGCCACATACAACTGACCGTGCGAGAAACAGCTGATACTTAGATCTACACCCACAACTTTCAGCGTCTGACCTTGGGCTTTATTAATTGTCATCACAAAACATAGGCTGACTGGAAACTGGACTTGTTTAAAACTAAATGGAAAATTGTTTGGAGTGAGTTTTGAGGAATTTATTTATTTATTTATAAGAGAACCAACAGGTGTAACAGGAGTATAACAATATTATATGAGACATAAAGCCAATCACAGGTTCTCATGGGTAAAAACAGAAAATGTAGTAGAAATCTTAGGATCACTAACAAGCACGATAGAAAAGAATACAAATATAAGGTATATAAAAACTATGCACTTTTAAAAAAGTCAGCGTTAAGCCGAGCGCATGCAGAATAGGTTTTGGTGGTAAATGGGTCAAATGAGAACTCTTTGCAAAGAATATTAAAGGAAGGAAAAATTAAAGGAAATATTAGAGGAAGTTTTTTTAATTAAAATTTTACACCAAGGTCTAATGTAGCAGTGATGATAAAAATAAATTGTAATTACTTCAATCAATGTAGGTATAGGTAATTATGCATTTCCATACTTCAACATTCCGACTTGAGCGTTCGGTCTACATTGTATGTAAATCACAAGACTATGTTCAAAATGAATTTAAATGTATTGAATAATAGTTTTGATACTTTTGATACTCTATGTTTAAACACTGTCTTTATTTATGCAGTTAAGTATGTTAGTGGAAAAGTCTAGTTTTATAACAGAATTTAGTTTAGGCATAACAGCGTTTCTTTTCAAGTGCTTCAGCAATTATTTTTGACATATAATCCTTGTTATTCATGGAGTATGTAGGTACATAGCATAGGTTGTTTGAAAAAGATTACTGTATGTTGGTGTTGAATAGAATTTTTTGCATGCCCTATCACCTGCACACATGAAGACCTAATGGCTATATCAGTGTACAGTATTCAGATTGCTAAATGTTGGGCCAAACAAATATATAGACCATATATTTTTTTGTGTTATTTTTGACATCAACACGCTAAGAAGAAAAATTGTTTTTTTTTTCTACATTATAGAGAATTTGAAGTGAGAAGAGGTCTTTGCCCTGCAGTAGGACAATAATAAGCTAGTATTATTTATTATTTTAATAGAGGATTTGACTTTACCGAATATATCTTAACTATATTATAATGAGAAAAGTTTATATTTTTTGTGTTTGCTTGTTACACTTGCATGCTAAAACAGATTGACAGATTTTGCTGTAATTTGGCGCATGGGTAGACAATGACCTAGTTTAGAACATAGGGCACTTTTATCCCTATATTTCCAGGAGACCAAGACTTTGTGGGTGACACCACTGGGCGCAGATAGACTTCATAAAACAACATGGTCATGTTGTTATTAATTATTTTCAAGTAAGGTTTATTCTTCGTTTCACCAACTAACATCGCAATAAACATTCATAGTTAATGCATTCAACAATCTAAACATACTATACAACATATTGTTGTGGGTTTCAATAATGGAATATTGAAATAGTTTCTGTAAATGTGCAGACATTGTAAAAACTGGTAGCACTTGCATACTTGTGTGCTATTGACTATACAACACAAGGCTGAGAACTACACTGCACACTTTCAACAGAAGACTATTATACTAAAGCTAACACTAGGAGTACAAGTCTAGCCTTGTTACAAGTGGAACAGTACAAAATTAACTAAATATTCTGTACACATTATGACACGACAGTGTAAACAACAATTTCGAAAGGTACCCACCAGTTTCGAAACTTCTAAAGGCTGAATGTTGCAATGCCAGTGCTTGTAAAAAAACGTCAACTCACCTAAACAGCACACGAAGAATTTGACGATTGTGAAGAAGAACGCGTTGTAGAAATTCGCGTCGTAGTAATTGACATCTGGGTCCGTCAGGTCAACGGCGCCGCCGTCCATAGTGATGTTGGCGAGCACGGCCTCCTCGCCCGACGACACCGGCAGCCCCAGGCTGATCTTCAGGAACTCATCCACCACAAACAGAGGCGGCACCCTCAGCAGCACCTCCACTAGTGCCAGTGCCTTCGACCTCAACGACATTATTCATTTATGAAGACCTTTGCACACTTTAACACTGATAATTTAGCACGCACAGCCGAAACGACGGGCTTACACTGTAAACTTTCACGGGATGCTTTTGATTGATTTATTTTGTATCTTTAAAAACTTATTTGATGTCACCAATAATAATGCGAAAATAATGACTGAAATTTTTGCGACAATAAAAATTTGACATTACAAATCTGGATGTTACCAGACTAGTAAGATTGCCAGTACTTATAACGTTTCTACCAAAAAGTGAAGTGAACGCTGAAAAATAGAACAAATAAAAAATAATAACATAACTATAATTTCAATATGATGAAAAAATTGCGCAATAAATAGGAGGAATTCATTCATTACTGTAATGAATGAATTCCTTCCATTTATTGCGCAATTTGAGTCATTACTAGATCAGTCACACAACTCACGGTTCGTCAGATCATTGCTGATCTATCAATTCTTAATTTTATCATGCGTTGTCAGCAAAAGACCAATTAAAAGAGTAGCATGCTGTTCGATGATACAATAGGGTTATTATTGGTTTCTAGCAGGTAACATATCTAGCCGTAGACTTTTTTTGAGTTTTCCTACCTTTTGCCTGTAAATACTTAGTCATGTCTTTGCAAATACTTTAATTATTATCAAGAAATTGGTGTCTTCTGTTTATATACATTTAATGATTTTACATTAAAAATTGTAGGTACATAATTATAATTATCTACGCGAGTCAAGTTAACATTTGTTGAGAATGTTGAGATTATTAGAAAGAGCGCGGTGCCATCTGCCTTTTTTACAATAGAACTATGCAGGCCAGTGGCGGCATCTGTGTCTCGGTGAAACCATATCGACGATGAAGTGACAAGAACCTTTATCTACCAGAACATAACTTTACAGGAAACGAAAAATACATTTTATTTATTTTAAACACAAGATATGAAAAATACTATTATTGGTTATATATAAGAAGCGGGTGTAGGGGGATATACACTAGTCTCACATAATATCCCCCTAAACCCGCTTCTTATTTAATATATAACCAATAATAGTATTTTTTATATCTTGTGTTTAAAATAAATAAAATGTTTTTTTCGTTTCCTGTAAAATTATGTTCTGGTAGATAAAAGTTTTTGTCACTTCATCGTCGATATTATGTGGAAAATATCGTAAGGAGGACTGAGCGGGCTATCTAGAAAAAGCTTCTAACTAATCAAATACCGGCAGTGTTATAATAGGGTTTTCCATGAGAAAATTCTTAGTACCATCCGACCGAAGTTCTAGATTATTTCAAACATCTAAGCAACAACTGGCAACAAGATGATTCGATGTAGGTATGCAAGTAAAAAAAATATAGATTTCACAATGATCAACTTTGAAAGTTAATTATGTATAGGATATACAATAATAAAATAGTATAATAGTTAAGTATTATTATTATATTATCTCGGAAACGTGACGCTTTACGGGGTTTGGTCCTATTATATATTTTCCGTTTGCATTGATGTCAGCTATCGTTAGAAATAGGTTTCATGCGTAGCCGCAATTTTGAAAAAAAATTCAAAATGGCGCACAGTGGGCCCATACTGAAAATTAGTGGACTTAGGCAACAAAGTTCCAATATCGATGCGATTTTTTTTTATATGACGTGTTATGATATTCCTGACAACTTTTATTCTTATAACATTTCTTCTAAAGTTGATAGTTTGTCTTGAAAAAAATTAATTAGATTATTTTGTATGGAGCGAATCACGTTTAATTTTTTTTCTTCAATTGTACTAATATGTTGGGTGTGTGGCGTGAGTATATGATAGCTAGGGTCATTCTCTATCCACGAAAAAAAAAACAGCGCCGGCCATCTGCGGCAGCGCGAGTAATCATTCGGTAAAAAAAAAATGTTATGTAAGATTTTTTTTGCCATTTAAAATAAATTCAAAGTAAATTTTTTGTGTCATTAGGCTAATTCACCTTCTCTTTATTAAATATATAGTTTTAACAGCGCATAGGTACTTATAACTAATTATTCTGGTAGAAATTTAGTAATTATTGCTATGTTATCGGTAGCACCTGCATTGTGATTGATGACTCATTTGTTATTGCGCTCGGCTAAGCGCATAACTAATGAGTCATCGAAAAATGCTCGTCTCTGATTGGCTGAATAATTTTCACTCACTGATAACAGTGTCCACTACTTGAGTAATTAACACTGTCTATAAATATAAAGACATTCATTAAGTCCATCTAGTTTCGCTCTTGTCGCTTATTTGTGAACACAGTGAAATACTTTTATTTTTATATTTACATTAGAACTATGGCTGGATTTTGTACCAACCTAGATTTTTTTGTGAAATTAAGAAGTGGCGGTGATCTGAAAAATCATATGTTTCTATATGAAAGTATCATTTCTGTCTTGACTACCGAAGTTTCTGAAGAAGACAAGAACCGAATCAAGGAGTTCTGTCGACTTTTTTGTGTAAATCTAAATAAAAAGTGGATAGAGTCAAGTAGAAACCAAAAAACTTTTATGAATCGTGTAAGTAATCGCAAGTGGTTGGAAAAAAACATCAACTGGCCTGTTTGTGACAGTGTTGACCTGAGAAGTGAGATGGGCTTTTCGGACGCAGTCTTATCTGAACCTGTGGATATAGATTCCCATGTTCCTACTCTTGCAGTATGTACTGCGGAAGCGGGAACATCTACAGAAAAGGAGCACAGAAAACCATTCGAAGAGTTAAGTAAGAAGCAAAAAAAAAGACGTTCTACTTCCATAGTAGAAGAAAATTCCGAAGAAGAGTTGCAGACCTGGTACATAACAAAATTGAAAGACAACGGCAAAACGAATCTGGCAAAAGTGATCGAATACCTTTCCAGTAATCCAGATGCCCTATCCGAAGTAGACGAGCGACTATTCAAAAAGCAGAGCTTAAGTACTGTCTCTGAAGATAACTGTTTAGCTCTTTATACATCACTTGCGCTCTCGAAATGGAAGTACTTAGCTCTTCGACAATTTCTGAAAGAAGAAAACTGTGCTGCCTTTCCATCTTATCCAAAGCTTGTAAATGCCAAGAAAAGATGTTACCCACCACAAGAGAGTATGGAGATTACCGAAAAAGGAGCTCAAATTAAATTGCAAGCGCTATTGGACCACACTGTGGAAAGGATTTTACTAGGTATTAGTAATTCTGTTGATAGGTCTCAAAATAAAGAACTCAAGTTGACCTGGAAATGGGGACTTGATGGTTCTTCGTCGCAGAGCAATTATAAACAGAAAACGTCTACAGAGTTCGATGATTCATCAGTAGTCATGATAAGCATCGTCCCTCTTCGGCTAGTGTCTACTAGCCCATCTTCTGGGAATGAAAATATAGTTTGGGAGAACCCCACACCTTGCTCAACTCTGTACTGTCGACCGGTGAAGTTCACTTTCACTTCGGAGACAGCTGATTTTATAATGTCTGAAGAGTCTGAGATGAAAAAACAAATTGATGAACGAATATCTACACAGTGTGGAAATATTATTGTATCACATGAATTGCATATGACCATGATTGATGGAAAAGTGGCCAATATTATTGCTGAAGTACCATCATATGCAACGTGTCCTATTTGCTTGGCAAAACCGAGCGAGATGAATAATTTAGACGCTTTGACTTCCAAACCACTTCGTGAAGAAATTTACAAACAAGGAATTTCTTCACTGCATATGAAGATTCGGTGTATGGAATGTCTTCTCCATATATCTTATAATCTGGATTTTCAACGATGGACTGCTCGAGGCGAACATAAGGCTTTGAAACAAGCTAAAAAAAATACCACGCAACAAGAGTTTCGTGAGCAAACTGGAATGCTGATTGATATAGTCAAACAGGTATGTATTTAATTTTGGCTCTTTTTATGTTGTTTGTGTATTATATCTCTATGTATTGTATATTACAGTATTGTTTTCCCATTTTAGGGTTTTGGAACTACAAATGACGGGAATACTGCGAGGCGCTTTTTCCAAGATTACAAAAGATCATCCAGAATAACGGGAATTGACGAAAATCTGATTTTCAGATTTTCCGTTATTCTACAAGCCATATCATCAGGCAAAAACATTGACTGTGAAAAATTTAGAAGATACTGCAGAGAAACAGCTGATGTGTACGTGCAACACTATTCGTGGTACTACATGCCAGTTAGTGTACATAAACTTCTAATGCACGGTGCAGACATCTGTAACCACTTTGGTGTTTTGCCAATCGGTAAGTAAAAAATAAATATATTTTGATGTATTATTTGACTCAATTGCGTTTTGAAATTAAAATGTATGTACTTATTCGTTTTAGGTATCTTATCTGAAGAAGCTTCGGAAGCCCGTAATAAGGACTTCAGAAACGTCAGGGAGTGGCACACTCGGAAAACGGGGAGAATAGCAACAAACGAAGACATCCTCCATGGACTTCTAATAAGCTCTGATCCCCACATATCCTACATAAGGCCTAAAATATTGAAACAGGGTCATAATGAGTTGTTGCCTGAAGCAATTCAGTTGTTACAGACTACTGAGCCTCCCTGTGACAGTGAGATTATGGAGGAAGAAGAATGCCTCATAGCAGAGTCCGAAAATTTGCCGGACCCACTAGCACTTCTGGAACAAGAAATAATGTGATCCGGCTCTAGATTATCCTCACAAAAGCCCATCAGGGCTAGGTATATGACAAACAGCCCTTTTCAGGGCTACAATTACTTCACAGTTTCATACGCTTGATTATGTAGATAATTATCAACGACTTGCCCGTACAAATTTAAATTATTTCACCTATCATTAACAAAATTAGTATAACCTGAAACTTATTACGATATTTATTCAACAATAGATAACGTGCAGTTAAAAAAATAACACAGCCAATCAGAGACAAGCATTTTTCGACGACTCATTAGTTATACGCTTAGACGAGCGCAATAACAAATGAGTCATCAATCACAATGCAGGTGCTACCGATAACATAGCAATAATTACTAAATTTCTACCAGAATAATTAGTTATAAGTACCTATGCGCTGTTAAAACTATATATTTAATAAAGAAAAGGTGAATTAGCCTAATGACACAAAAAATTTACTTTGAATTTATTTTAAATGGCAAAAAAAAATCTTACAAAACATTTTTTTTTACCGAATGATTACTCGCGCTGCCGCAGATGGCCGGCGCTGTTTTTTTTTTCGTGGATAGAGAATGACCCTAGCTATCATATACTCACGCCACACACCCAACATATTAGTACAATTGAAGAAAAAAAATTAAACGTGATTCGCTCCATACAAAATAATCTAATTAATTTTTTTCAAGACAAACTATCAACTTTAGAAGAAATGTTATAAGAATAAAAGTTGTCAGGAATATCATAACACGTCATATAAAAAAAAATCGCATCGATATTGGAACTTTGTTGCCTAAGTCCACTAATTTTCAGTATGGGCCCACTGTGTGGCGCGAGCGCCTCGCGCCATTGACATGAAATTAGGATGCCAGGCGGCATTATTACGTTTTTTACTAACGAAGCATATAAGTACTGTGTATTATTAACATATTATCCCAAGGATCAAGGTCCAAATTAAAGTACTTATTTTTATTTTATTTAAGTACCGTATTTAAAGTGACCATAGCCCCGTCGCTAAATAATAACAGTCACACAGGTCGATCGATCAGGTTAAGCTACGCTTGCCGCGGTTGGTCTGTGGATGGGTGACCATCTTTACATACCGAGACCCCTCCGTGCCTCGGAAAGCACGTTAAGCCGTTGGTGCCGGCTGTCATTCGTGGATCTTTGACAGTCGTTACGGGTCGTCAGAAGCCCGAAAGTCTGACAACCAGTCTTACCAAGGGGTATCGTATTACCCAGTAACTGGGTTGTGAAGGTCCGATAGGCAGTCGCTCCATGTAAAATACTGATATTCAGCTGCATCCGGTTAGACTGGAAGCCGACCCCAACATAGTTGGGAAAAGGCTAGGCAGATGATGATTTAAAGTGGCCATAGTGGTGGTCAGATGGCCTAGCCACAGAACATAATATACTCTGTAACGAGAGGGCCTAGCGGATTCCTTTTTTCGTGCCTGACTCGATGCCGCCAAACAGCAGAGAGTAGTAATATTAAAACTAAAAATATTTTGCTTTATACATACAACACATTATTAAGTACTTATTGTTAATTTCTTGATAAAAATCAATTAAATATAACGTTTACTTGTCATATTTTATTAATTTATACAATTTATAAAGTACCTACCTATTCACAAAATTTTTAGGCATTGAAAGGCATGAACCATGAAGGTTCTTCGCTGAAATTTAATAAAATCGTTAATCGCACATCTCTGATTTACCTCTACATTACAGATCACTGTGGCGCACTTTCCAACACTAGTGAGGGAATGCAAACTGGGAAAGCACACGTCGTGTTCAATACACTGGCACTGCATTGTGAACCTAAAAACGGTGCAATAAGAGTCACTTTTCGATCATGTGTGATAAAAAAACTAAAGGTAAGAAAGCACCTTGGTAAATGAGTTAATTTTCGTAAAAACTCAACGTTTATATAAGTTTTTCAATTTATAATATAATTCAATAGCCGCGGTTCTAACTTTGCGAACCACAAACAATACGCTTTAGAATTTCTTTTCCAAAGCGTGCAAACTCTTTAAAAGTTAAACAAAAAGCGTGGAATATAAAAAAAGCCAACAGGCAAAGTTTGGAAAAGCGGGAGTCGCTGAATCGATATCCGTTATATGGATGCTTGTAGGGCTTCGGCAGTTGCGAGGCAAATTAAAAAGACTCCTACCTATATCGTTGCTGTATTGTTGGTATTGTTGGAAGCTTTCGAAGCTTCACTGAGTTTTCTATACGAGTGCGAGTGAAGGCAAATATACCTATTTTTTATATACTTAGGTACTAGTTGTCAGGGAATAACATACTTAAATTAAGTATATTCTTTCAAGATATCTTAATAGATCGTTTTAATTTTTTTTGTAGAATAAAATCTTTTAAAAAACGTTTTTTTTTAAAGATTCACAAATCTAGGTATATTTTACATAATTATAATATAGGTACAGGTACAGACGCAAGCATATCAAGCTACAACTTTGAACCTTATGCTTTAGCGATAAAGTTGAAAATCTATGAAAGAAAATTGACAGATTGAGTTGCTTGATGTACTGGCGTCTGTACCTACTTAATTTTATAAAAATAATATGTAGGTAGGTATCTAGGTAAGTAGGTACGATGGATAGCTTTGATTTAAACATTAAATGCTATTTACTTATATAAAATATATAAATAATATTCTCACAGGATCAGGAGGAGGAGGAGTTCTTCATTCGGTTATAATAATTTATTATTTATTTATTTATATTTATATATATACCTACTATAATTTATTATGGTCTTGCTTAGGCCTTGCTAATAATTCTGATCGAGCTGTTCTCATTTCATGTAAAGAGAATCAACAACAGGGTTCATAGGAAATGAAAAGAGGATTCAAATTGTTAGCAGAAACTCTGCAAGGGGTTAACCCTTGACCCTTCACCGTTCTCTTCACTCATCAAAAACCACTCTGCATTTTAAACACGTCATCAAACTAAATAGTGCTTTCCAACCACAAAAACTATATAATTTTCTCACTTCCAAATCCATAAACACACTCAGTAAAAGATTACAAGATCGAAAATTACAATAATTACATTTCAAATCGGTTTTACCGCCATTCTTGTGTGCGCGCCAAAAAAAATCAAAATGGCCGATTATCTGTCAGGCACGCGCGCGCCACGCGTTGCTCCCCTCAACCGATTAAATGTAAATCAATCGTAAGAATGGATGGAAGATCGCTAGTGAATCCGTAACATATTGAGTTACAAGTTTTATCTTTTATTTACGTTTCCGATTGAGACATATCATTTTACAAGCGGCTGATTGCCTATGGTACCGTGGTTGTGGGATTGTTGGTTTTGTAAATGGGTTTTTATGAGTGCTGTGTAGCTGGAGTAGATCAGTTAAGAGGTAATTAAAAGTTTTAATTAAAGTACTTAACCAATTGTTTGTTTTTACAGATGTGGTGCTGAATGAAAACGAACAATGGCTAAAAAGGGACGTGGTGGTCAGACAGAATCTTCGAGAATGATGGGTGGGAGAGTGTTCAATGATGATAAAACAGGTCAACTGGAACTGGGGCTTAAAAGCCTTCGTCTTCGTGTCGCTTTTTTTTTTTGGGGAATGGCATCTCGCTGTTCAACCTATCATATGAGGGTGTCATCTGCGTAACCGGGCTTGACCTTCGTGTCGCTGGCACGACAGTTATTTAAATTTGTTGGCCCCAAACTTTGCCACCAACGCCATCCACGGCGTTATCGGTGGTAGCGCAGAGGTCACTTTGACTGCATGTTTTGGGAAACAAAGGTCAGGAGTAGCATTTTGAGTAGCATTAAGATGTAGTAGTTGTTAAGTGGGTCTGGGATCTGGGATCTGCCACAGCTCAGATAAACAAAAATGAAGGTGGTTTAGAGGAATTAAGTAAATTGCAATGTTGACGTGCAAGATGTGAGTAAAATTTTGCGATGATATTTCTCTTTAGTCAGCTTATTTATTTATGTAAACACAAAACACTTGAAATATACATAAAGGCTATCTTTATGTATTTTAAGTTTCATTCTGCGTAACCAATTAAATGCAACAGCCGAGATAAACCACAGTAACCAAAAGAAGACCTTATAAATAAAACACATTCACAAACACATCTCCCTAAATTATTCAAACTACCCTCTCCAAAAAAACTCGACTACCCGCTAAACAAACATGCGTTACCTGTCAGATCAAACAGTAACAATGCTGCCACACTTGCTACTGAGCCTAAGGGCAAATACAGGTGGTGGACTATACTTAATTGTTATGTTTGCACAAGTAGATCATGCATGGTTTAGTTTGATGCGTTTTGATGAGCGCACACGCATTGTAATTTGAACCTTATGAAGATGACAATAAAGTCACATGACGCACGTTCGGGATTTGTGATGACTATATTGACAATGACCGACTTTTGTTTGGTTTTAGAGAGCGGATAATTAATTTGAGGGTTAGAAGATAGTTGGTGTGTTTGCAGATTTTTATCATACCAAATTTTTTGGTGGATAGAATGGTATTTAAGATCTAGATAATTTGTGTGAACTTTTTGATGATTGATGTCGTGGGAAAAATAACTGTTCCAGAGTTCTTTACATATCGAGACCCCTCCGAGCCTCGGAAAGCACGTTAAGCCGTTGGTCCCGGCTGTCATTCGTGGATCTTTGACAGTCGTTACGGGTAGTCAGAAGCCCGAAAGTCTGACAACCAGACTTACCAAGGGGTATCGTATTCGTATTACCCAGTAACTGGGTTGTGGAGGTCAGATAGGCAGTCGCTCCATGTAAAATACTGGTATTCAGCTGCATCCGGTTAGACTGGAAGCCGACCCCAACATAGTTGGGAAAAGGCTAGGCAGATGATGACGATGATGAGTTCACTGTATGTGAACTCTGGAAATTGGAACTGTTATTTTCATACAGGGTGGCGAGGACATCGACACGCAAACTGTAAGGCATGGATTCAATTCAGCACATGATTCTAGACCCCCTAGCGTAGAAATTATTCTCCGGTTATCAAAAAAAAAAAAACTGCTGTTTCATAGAAAAATTACCTACGCGATCAAAATGTATGGAACAAACTCAAACTCAAAGCATTTATTTCAATTAAACCATTTACAGGCACTTTTGAATTGTCAAGAAGTCGGTCAGTCAGAAAATATGAAGCTAGTTGCCCATTCCAAAGCGTTGGTACCTATGGAGAAGAACGGGCAAGAAACTCCATGGACACTCTTTTAAATTATATTTTTACAAAAAATATTAGTTACATCAACAGCTAATGTTATTTTATTTATTATCTAACCGACGAAAAATTTCAACACAGGGGGAGTTCGGAATCTTGTACTGAATCCATGCACATTAAGCTACTACAATCTATCTTATTGTTTACACTACAATGAGAAGAGGCACTCACCTCCGCCAACGACTCCTCGACTAACCTGGCCTTCGCTATTAGCTGATCCAGCTCATGCACCGCGTCGCGAGACACTCGTTTTCTTATCCTACGATCTAACAATCCGTAAACTATAATTATCTAACATCATCACTTCCGGCACATCATACGGTAATTTCGTTATTTTTTATTTAATAGATTTTCAACTTTATCGCTAAAGCACATAGGTTCAAAGTTGATTGGGAAACTTTGACAGTTTCGGGTAGCTTGATGTGCTGGTGTCTGTACTAACAGGTTGCGCGTGTGTCCCTGCCACCCTGTATATTAAAAAAATCCTATTGAAGAGAATTGAGAAATTACTTTTCAGAATTGTAAACTATGTGTTTCCACAAAAAAGACTTTCATGGTACAGGCACTAGACTGTGGCCATTTGTTAGATCCTGGTAAGGAATATCAGAAAACTTTACTTAAAATTATAAATTGCAGAAAACTTATCTGATCAATTATTTTAAACAACTCCTTTACAAACCTGCATTCACTTTTTTACATACAGCTATTCACAATCTTTCGACAAGTTATCGAATCCAAAATTCAGACACATTTTCAGTTACTAATTTGCCTTGCCCCCGACAGCAAATACCTGTCTGAAGAATGGCGGTCGTCCATTTGATTTAACGGACAAAAAAATCGATTTTGGATTTGTGAACAGCCTTTAGACTTTAGAGGACCCTCTTGATAACATTGATTGATGCTCGATTCGGTACTGAAGCGTATCGAACGGTTGTGAATAGTGATGTTAGACTCCTTCACCAATCGCTTATGCAGTCTATAGAATTCAAATAGAACATGTAGGTAAGCTAGATGACTCGCTCGTGAACGAGGGCTCTAGCAAGGACTAAAGAATTTTTCGTCGAATTTTATATCCGGTATAAAATATTCACAGAGAGCCAGTCATCGGCAGCGGTGTGACGTTATGTCAAAGGGAGTTCATCCCCGCTATCCGGTTACCGGACGACCGGACACGACACCCGACACTTCCCGTTTCCGAACGATCGACTTTCCGACAGGTGAGCAACGCCGGATCGATGGATTTGAATTTTTATTATTTAGGTGTTAGCTATTAAGCCGTGCCTCGAGACACGTTAACCCGTTGGTAATTTGTAGATTTGTAGACTGTCGGTCAGAAAGCCAAAAGTCACAACCAGTCTTACCAAGGGGTCTGTTACCCAGGCTCTGGGTTATTGAGGTCACAATAGGTATTCGCTCTATGCAAAATACTGGTATTCAGCTGCATCCGGTTAGACTAGAAGCCGACCCCAATATAGTTGGGAACAGGCTAGGCAGATTGATTGAGGTGTTAGCTTAGTTTATAATTACTTACGTTCAAACGAATTTTTTTCTTGCCGAATGAACAGGCCCTAAAATCAAAAATCGTTCAAATCAACGCCCTCATAGCTAGCCTGAGGAAAAATAATTTCACTGCCAATGACGTAGTTTATATCATTGTTCACTACAGTGTTTTTTTTGCTGGAATGGCGATGCAAAAAACCGAGAAATGAGAATTATTAAATGCGACCTGATGGGGCATCTGTGCGCAGTGCAAGTGTTGTTGCATCCGGCAACATGTCTCCAGAAATCCGAAATCGGTCGGGATGCTATTAAATATGAAATTACAACTTACGCGTGTATTTTCTTGGCAGGTTTCAAATTCAAATTCTTTATTGCATTCAGGTTCCGAGTCAGCTAGAGAACTTCGCGGTGCGGCTGCGTCGTTACGCGCTACGAGCTTCTTTGCTACAATCTCCTCAAGCTCGAGGTATACCTATATATTGGGTTGCTGCCATTACAGTCTGTCAAAATCACAATGATCTTTCTTTCGTTAGAATAAGGTTGCTATTAGGTTGCTGCTGTCAGAGGTAAAACAAATGTGAACCGACTGTAGATAAAGAGCTGATATTGCGTGTCGTTATGTATCTAATTTTTAAAACGAAAACGATCCCGTAATAATATATTTTCCATTCCATTCCAGTCCATTGTGTCACCCATTGTAAAGTTTCTATATTTATGTCTGTAATTTATATGGTGTACATAATAAAGAGTATTCTATTCTATTCTATTTTTTAATTCTAAAGATATGTTTTATTGAAGTACCTTTCCCACGATATACCTAATCTGCATTCGCGATTTATTTGCCAAAAATGTAAACGAATAAGAGTATATAGAAAAGAAACTTAAATTCCAACACAATAAAGAAACAATACAACACATAACATAACTCATCAAAATGTAAAAATCAGCTGGGAACAGCTGACTTTTTTTTCGCGATTTCAGGTTTGGTCCTATAGTAAAAGTTGTTCATAATGATGAGTACAATGACCTCTTAAGAGGTTGTTAATGTTTTTCCAATAACCCTGTATATTCCCCGCGAAATCTTACCACGAGCAAACCACGCCAATATCGTGTCTTGTTAACGGCAAGGAATCAAAATACATACCGTACCGTACGGACACCATGTACTCGTATTTTGACAGTTCAAACCACGCCATTGTGTCATCCATACTAATATTATAAATGCGAAAGTGTGTCCGTCTCTCTGTTTGTCTGTTACCTCTTCATGCTTAAGCCGCTGAACCGATTTAGATGACATTTGGTACAGAGATAGTTTGAGACCCAGGAAAGGACATAGGATAGTTTTTATCCCGATATTCCCACGGGATCGACACTTATGCGGGTGAAACCGCGGGGCGCAGCTAGTAGAGAATACGATAGCAGATGTCGTGAATCGTGATTAACTAAGAAATTGACGTGGTTTCGAAGTAAGGAATCGTTAAGTGGTCATAGTGAATCAGGGCCCTATAGTGTAACTGGCAAGGGAACGCAGCAACGGGAATGATTGGCGGCAGAAATAAGTATCTATAGGTTTGCTTTGTGGTACTTTGTATTTCACCGGACGAGCTCCTTCACAAGAAGTACTTCTAAAAGCTGCGAGTAAACTTGTTTCTGAATAGTAATTGCATACATAATGCCTCTATAATAAGTCTGAATTACATTTAGAACAGTATTATTATTCTGTGGGCGAATTTCTGAACAAAAAATCTTGTCAGTCCTACCACTTCAGAAATGCATTGTAATATGTTTTTTAATTATTTATGTTCCTTTGGTAATTTAATTAACTGTACGTTATTATTATGTTATTGCATGTTGCTAATACATATCTACTACATGTATTATATATTTGCATGCCATCATTACATGGCGCAATGTGTCTTTGCACTACAATCTTACATTAACATCTTTTGTACATACCACATTTTATGCAAATAAACGATTTTGATTTGATTTGATTTGATTAATATGATTAATGAAATTATCCTGGAATATTATAATTTATTGACAGTCTTTTTTCTCAAACCCCATTAAATCGTTCCTCACCTTCCGTTTTCGTTCTAACTCCGCTTGTATTTCCTAAGCGTGTCCCAAAAAAAATATTTTCTTTCTTAAAAAAAAACCGCCACTCCTACCTTCCGGAACGTTCGATCCTCGACCTCTATCTAAACTCCTTGTGTGGGCTGGACCACCTCGTCGATCGTCAGCTCGGCATCACTGTTCACTGGGCCGCATGCCCACAGCCTGCATAGCACAACTCGTTCAAAACTCTCACGGCATGACTTTCCTTGAACGCTTTCGCGCGCCAAAAATATGCGCCATTTTTTGTTGATACCAGGCATCCGTTGGAGTGAGGCTTCTTTGAATTTTTGTTAATTTAGGTGTGAGTTAATTTAGGCATATGGCTTTTCAATTCATAAGTATTTTCTGAGATTATGTTGGAAGTTACTGACATCGGCGAAGAAAAACATCGCGAGGAAACCTGTCAACCTATTCTGTAAAAATCTCACCGTGAAAACTTAGGTGAAGTAAGCTGTCAATAGTGTCAATCCCTAGCATCAGATGGAATGACAAGTCACTTTAATCTCACTTCACCTAAGATCACGGTGATCTTTTTGCAGAATAGCACCGCAGGACAGAGGCAACTGCAACAGTCAACGCTTGTCAGCGACAGCCGTCAACGCGTTTCGGCGGCAGCCGCCGAGAGTTCCACACTTTGGCTGTGACCCTAATAAATATATGTTTATTCTATTCTATTCAATGTACCTTCCTCCAATTCTTACATCTTAAAGCTCCCTCATAAACTCATAAGACTACCATAAAACAACGATCCCACGCCACTTGACCCTCAATCTACCTGCAAATAAGTCAAGTTCAATCAATTTGAAACAATGGCGTGCGAGACAGGTTGGCTCCGGATGGGCCACGTGATAGCTACCTGGGTGGCCCATGCTAGCTGAGCGCACTAATCGGTATTGATATTTGGATCATGTTCGTAATGCTAACGGATGAATACGTCGGTAACGATTTTGGAGGTTAGGTAAGTATTTTTGTTAAACAACATAAAATACGAGTAACTAAAAATATAAATTATAATATCGTTGGAAAAGAAGAAAGAAAGAAAATACGTACAACGATCGTTTTTTTCGTCGTTATTGGATTTAAAACGACTGTCAACTATGTACAGACGCTAGTACATCAAGCTACCCGAAACTGTCAAATTTTCCCAATCAACTTTAAACCTTATATTTTAGCGATAAAGTTGAAAATCTATTAAAGAAATTTGACAGATTGTAGTAGCTTGATGTGCTGCGTCAGTACATGAAAGCGAGGAAAGGTGTTAGGTAAGTATTTTATTGATCTTGAAAGAAAACCATGGTAGGTACTGCACCAGCGCTGGGGCCACGCTAGGGCTTTTGCTCTTGCATAGGGTCTAGCATTATGCTGAGCGATGACCGTTTTGCGCCAATGTGACGCATATTTTCTCCCAAATTGTTCTTTTTTGTGTTTGTGTTCTTTCTCTACGTCATGTTTACCTACCTTTCTTTTTCTCTTCTGTAGGTAAGTAGGTGTTGAAAACAAAGCCGAGGTGGACTGGACTGACTGCATGGGTGTTTTTTTGTTAGCCTATTTTGTGTCCCACTGCTGGGCAAAAGCCTCCCCTTTTTTCTTCCAAACCTTCCTGTCTTGTGCGATCTCTGGCCATGTTGGCCCTGCAAATGATATTAGATCGTGAGAAGTGATAAAAATCAAAATCAAAAGTCATTTATTCAAACTAGGCTGAGAATCAGCACTTTTCGAAGGTCAAAATTACAAAAACAGTCCCTCAAAACACACGCCCTTCACCACTTCCTAGTGCTTTCGCTGGGGAAAAGAAGTGGCGCAGCAAACTCTCTAGCAACAAAGCTGTCTGTTTAGTTAGATATATTTTCCCTAGCTTGCGCACGGTTTAAACATCAGGTAACAGCGAAAAACTGCATTATAATTTTGATTTCATGACCATACATTGATAAGTCGAAAAATATTAGATATAGGGTAATATCTAACTACAAAGCTGCAAATGTCTGAAACTTTCTGAAAACTCAACATGTCGATACTCAATTCAACAATGGAAAATACTTACCTACCTTTCTAATTGCCTACAATAGCAAACCCCAAAAGCGTGCAAAACTAAAAGCCCATGCAGTGAAGAACTACAAGTTAATTATGTAAATAGAATTAATTACCTCATTACTTATCTAAACATCATCGGACCGCTAAACGATTCTCACCACAGACCAGAGACAAAGCTTCCGCACGGCCGGCCATGTTAACCCGATACGATGACAGCCACTTTCCCGCGCACAATATGTCATGTTATTTTTTTTACAGACGAGGGGTTGGATACAAACAGCCAATTACGGTAGGGGCGGGAGTGCACTTAGCACACTTGGAAGATAGTTTAGTCACCATCAACGTGGTGTAACGACTCGTCCTCTGTCCGAAATAATATAAAAAAAATATTATAATTTTTTATACACTCGCTGGTGTTGCCATGGCGCATGCTTCGACCGCTACGTTTAATTTAATTAGTGAAAGGAGGTTTTGTGTGAAACTGTGATTTGTGATGTGTTCCGATATATTTTCGTGTTATTAGTGCCATTTCAGTGAATTTCTTTGGATATTTCTTTTTTAAAAGGTATGTATTTTTGTTTTATGAACGAATAACGCGTTGTTGCCTTTTGTATTGTGAGAAAAGGTAATTTAATTAAACATGACAGGTTGTAGCACGCAGGTACACAGCAAACATACTTGAAAAATAAATACAGTAATTCACAAAAGAATTCCTTTGATTCTGGAACAGTTTTAAAATTAGTTGTAGCACAAAAATCAACTAATTGGATACATGTAAGAAATTTCACGAAATTGTTCAAGTTTGTGTTTAAAGGAACGGACTCTGAAAAGTGAAGGTACCTACCTACCTACTCGTAGGTATTTAGAACTAAAAAGTATCGTTTAATCTGGGTAATAGAAATAACTTTATACTTACTTACGTATTTGATATTATCTGTTATCGTGTATTTTCCCGTAAACATATGGAGAAGAATAAACACTAAGTTGTGCCATCCGATAGAGAGAAGATAGGGACACCTACCTAAAGAGGTGTCATCCCATAGAGCGATAGGGACACCTAGAGAGAAGGAGTGCCTTCTCTGTAAGTGTCCCAAAGCGTTTTAATCCCCTTATGCTCTGTAACACTACCTCGTTTCTGTGCCCCTTTAACTATAGACTGCATACAATACCTTTCTTCCAAGAATTCTTTCGCCAGTCACATTTCCTCGACAGTTTTGTCTTCTAGCTGGTTGTAGGAAGGGAATGGAAAATAATAGAATATAGCACTTACTTAGAATACTCTTACAACTCTCCCTCCTCTCTCTCTCTCTTCTCTATTTTGATCTATGGTTTATTTGGCTATTTTCTAAAATATAAACTTGATTCAAGCTTTATTAACCCTTCGTATCGAACGTGGATCCACGCGAGATTACGCCCTTTCACCGGTTCAAAATTGCCCTACTTATTCCTGTAAATATTCAGATAACGACTCGTTTAGTTACTTCGTAACTGTTGAAAAAGACTTGGGAAGCAATTAATTTTACGTGAATCTCTATGTACAGTCAACAAAAGAGATAAGTATGCAGGATCGTCGGATATAGTTGAAGTTTAGTAAGAAACCGATGGAAGTTGTCGACTGAAATTTAATTTGATAAACGAGGTGTTTGTTTTCTATTAATAAAATTAAATTTTATTCGACAACATCCATCGATTTCTTACTAAACTTCAACTATATCCAACGATCCTGCATACTTATAGCTTTTGTTGTCTAGATACCTATGCTCAGCACTGTACTGTGGGTCCCCGCGTATAGCACAGCATCATGCCTTCTCGTCACAGTCATGACGTGCAGCCGTCGAATATTTCTACTTTGCGCTCGTGTTTATAGATCTTATTTTGTTTTTACTTTTCTTACTTATAAGTATTAGAATTAATTATCATTTTGTATGCACGTGTTTTTGTGACAAATAAACCCATTTTTCTTTATTTCTTCTTTTCTTTCTAACAATATTGACTTTGTATAATAACTACTTACAATTAAACTAAGGTGTGTCTTATACCCACTGGTAGAAGAAGTCTCTTATTCGATTCGTGTCTATTTAAGTAAGTAAGTATATTGTCGCATACCTATTGGCAATAACAGTTAATACTTAGTAACTAACTCAAGTTATAAGGATCGGGTAGCGGGATCGTCCGAAAGGGTTACCGCTGCCCCGGAACATAAAGGGCTAAGGAAGGAACACGGGTGGGTTTTAGTCAGTAAGAGTCTGACACTCCCTTCCGCTCCACCCAGAGCGGGAGGAGTCATTAGATGATTTCCCATCCAAAAAAAAAAAAAAGTTATAAGGATCAGGAAAATTAGGACAAAGTCTAGGTACTTACTATTTAAATGTTCTGAAAATTTTACTGACTTCATTTCTGATACTTACCTAAGTACTTACTTAATAAAAAATAAATATTCCAATTTAAGTATTTCTAGACGTTTTACATTATACAGCTACAAAGCTACCCTCGTGGTTGTGAATATATTTATTTGATAAAAAAGTAATATTGCCTAACTAAGAGAAGAACATAGGTAATATAAATGGTACCTACTTTTCACAACGGCGTAAGTGACATTAAACCCACAGCACAGCCAATAATATCGATTACAATAAGACTACCTATACTTATTCCATTCTGCATTCATTTGCTGTTCAATCCGCTTACTCAGGTGCCCGCTAGACAGGATTACGGTTTACGGGGCTAATTCCTTACTCGCCACCTAACGAATAATATTATAAACTAGCGGCCCGCCCCAGCTTCGCACGGGTGCAATTTCTTTTTCGAATTTCCTTGTCCTGGCAATAACAAACTCAACAAAAAAAGAATTATCCAAATTGGTGCAGTCGTTCGGAAGCTATGCGCGTACTTACATTTCGGCGATTCATTTTTATTTAGGTAGGTATATAGATAGATACATTCGATACGTAAGTACTTAATACATAAAATCAATCGGCTTTACATATTACCCCGTAATTATGCGACGTAGAGTGGTAGCAGGTAGGTAATTGAAGGGCCATATTATAGGTGATGGTGTTGTGACCACGTTTTGAAATTGCATGCAAATGTGTCCGATAAGAGGACTACATGACCTAAAGCGCGGTCTTTGTCGGACTGCATAGAAAAGAAAGAGAAGCGCGATGACACAACGCTGGTAATTTATCGCAAAATATGAAGCAATTATCGATTTACGAAAAATCTATTGTTTGGACAAAAAAACTAAAACACTACAGTTTTAGTATGTTGCTTGTAGAATAATCTGACAAAAAATCATAATGATTTTATGTATATTAGTATGATTTTTGTTGTAAAAAAAAAGTTTTTAGAGGTATCTTCATGATTTTTTTCTATCGTACCAAATAAGTGGTATTATGTTTTCAACACACTATCTTCCTAGCATTTATCCTGAAGAATATCATATACTTTTTTGATTTTTTTTTACTGTAGTCGATCATATACTTTTATTGTTTCTAAAACTTGCGTTTTTTGCGTTTAGGTCCTGTAAGCCCCTATGCAACACCCATAATTTTATGCTGTTTTAGTTATTTAGTTATCCCATATTGCCCCACTGCTGGGCAAAGGTACAGCACCGTAATTGCGTAACACACTATCAATCAGAATCTGAATCATTTTGAAGTATATTGTTAATCCATTGCTTCATATATATTCGAAAAATTTATCGGTTCGATAATTTAAATAACGCAATTAATGTTGTTGAACTTTCAAAAGTGAAAGTCATTGCTATTGTTAGCGTGTTAAACCTACCCCGTAGCTCTACCCCATAAACTTCCAAAGGTTTTTTCTTCTGCCTTCTCGTCACGAGTAGCATAACCACCGAAAAAACCATGAAAAAACCGAAGAGACGAAAGACAAAATATGACAGATTGTAGAAAGATTTCTACGACACGATGTCAAAAATGAAGAAAGGTGAAAATTTATAAATTACTTAATAGACGAACTGAATATTCAATTTATAAAAGGATGTTCAATGAAGGGAGAAATAGATTCGTTCTAGGATCATGCTGAGAAGTTAGTCATAAAAAGATTGTAAACACTTCAGTAAATGAATTTGAATCTGTATTCAATCTTGCATGCTCTTGTTATTATTCGACTTCGACTATTTAGTAAGTAGCTTGAGCTTGCAAAGGCAGTTTAGACACCGGCAAGGGCCTTGGAAATATTTAAGGAAAGTGAAAACCAAAACATATAAGTAGGGAATAAAGGATATTTATTTAACCTTTTGAAAATATAATATCTATGTATATCTAATACTAAAAATAACAAAATTAAATCCTAACTTAACTAAAACTATACAGAAACTAAAATATAGCGTCGAAAAATTCATCCGCATCGCTGTCGACTGGTAATGTTCCCAAGAGACTGGCGGCATTGCCACGTTGTATGGCAATGCTTAGCCTTTGGCCAAGGTAAAAGCCAGCTCTTGGGTCACGGGAAGTGTCAACCAGCCGTTTTGAAATTTCTTTAAAAAGACCATGAGCACTCGGACCCCACGGCCCGAGGGTTTCAACCCCAAACGGCTCGAAAATATAATTTCCGATAAGGTTATTATATTTTCGCCGCTTGAGGTTTTCAGCAGCCGCAGCAGCAGCGCCAGCACAGCATGCCGAGCCAGGAAGATGGGATGGCGCAAGAGTATCGACACACGTTGCGTCCCACACTAAAGGCCTACCCACCTTCCATGGAAATAAAGACATACCGTCCGGTCTCTTGCCATCGTCGCGTGCCAAGCCATTGGGTTCTAATACAGCTGGAACGCCGACGGTAACAAGAGCTCGTCGGATGATGTCATTGATGTTCGCGTGGCGCGCTAAGCGACCCGCACTGCGGCTGCAAGACAGGCCATGATGTCCGAGGCTGTTGACATCTTCGCCACAGTGACAGCGATGAGGAGAACAGCAAGGAGTTCCTAGTCGTAGGGAAGCAGCGAGGCGAAAAGTAGTGTCGTCGAACAAAGTGCCTATGTTCGACGAAGGTAGTGCATGAAGCCAAAGACCCGACTCCCACCTACCCACAGCCAGCAGGCGCGCACGTTCCGCAGTAGTAGCAGACGAGTCAAGTAAATTATTCTGTACTACTCTGCAGTCTCTGGGAAGATGGATTGTCGGGTAGATCTGTATTCGGGCAAGCGAGTCTCCAAGCATCCATAGCCTCGGTGAAACACGGCACATCAGAATTAATCAGTGTGGGGGCTAGGATTTTCCTGATTAATTTATCAGTGCCGTGGACCGAGGATATGAAAGCCGGTAAACTAATACTAGAAATTTTGCGGACGCCGAGGCCCCCCATACGAATAGGAAGAGTAGCTTGTGCCCAAGCTCGGTCGTCCATAGCCACATTTAAAATAGAAGTTAATGTATTCCTGATAATTTGGTCCATTTTGTCCAAGAGGTGAGTGTGCTTCCATAGATGGGAAGCACGAAGGAAATATGTTAATTTAGGGCCGAAACAGCAGTAGCGGATTAAGGTTATGGCCGAATGCATATTAATTTGGAACAATCTTTCCGAAACATCATTGAAATTTTGGATTTTTTCCTCAATAAAAACGGGAAAGAAATTGTCAAAGATTGGAGACCCAAGGAGGCGAAGAGAGCTTTTTTCAATAATTTTGATTTCTGGAGCTATTGCGTTAAATTTGGGAAGTGTCAGGTGTCTGTCAGTACCGTCCGCTAAGTATAATTCACACTTCGAAAGATTGAGATCAAGGCCAATGGAATGAAGTTCATTTTTTAAAAATTTAAGGTCATCTAATACAGTTTCTGAATCGCCTCCCAAGGTTCCATCATCGAGATACCAAACGTTAAATTTGGAATTTAGCTGTCGAATAATTGGGTGAATGGCTAAACTAAAAATCACTGGCCCGAGGGGGTCACCTTGTTGGCAGCCAACAGCAGATTCCAAAAGGTTGTCCCGATACAGTAATTTAGTAGGGTTTCTGTAACATTGCCAAATGAAACTATAAATTTGGGGTATTTCTTTTCTAGTTTCTGCCAGCAAGGTGTCCCTATTAACAGAATTGAAGGCATTCTTTATGTCAACCTTCAGGATGACCTCTCCTTTTCCAGAATTTAGGTAGGTCGATAAGGCGTGTACGGCAGCCTCACAACCCCCTTTGGAGCCGTAACCTAGCTGCAGGGGCTGAAATTTTTCCGAAACAACCTCACCATAAAATTTACAACAAATTTTGGCTGCCATACGACGGTAAGTAGTGCCCACGGCAATGGGCCGAATGCCGCCATCCCTCTTACGCAGGGCGCATAGGTTGGCCCCGTATAGAACGTCGATGACGGCCTCGTGCACCTTGCCGGAGAGCATAAGGTTAATCAAAGCCGTAAGCTCCTTCAAGAGCAACTCACCAGCTGCCCCAGCGCCTGAACAAATAAGGTCCTTAAGGTGCTGAGGACTCAGGCCGTCAAGGCCGCCAGCGGAGCCGTTCCGAAAGGAGCAAACGGCTGTGACCAACTCTCGACCTGTAATGGTGAGGGAGTGGTTATCAAGATCAGGAGGGTCAGGAAAAGAAAGGCCATCCGCTGCGGCAGAATGTTTGCTCTCCAGAGCTGCGAGTGTTTCTGAAGAACACGGTGCCACCACATCACTGCTAAAAAGAATCCTGGCTGCTCCGCTGATGTCACCTTCCCCTAACTTAGTTTCTACCAGATGGGATATACCTCTTGATGAGGTATATCTCTGTGTCTGCAATTTTGAGTCTAAATTATGAGCCGAAATATTACAGTTTTCTTTAATTTGTGCAGTTAATGTCTTTTTAGTTGCCAAATTCTTTTGTACATGTAGAATTCTGTAAGGGAAGGTGAGTAGTTGTTCCCAAGCACTTAGCGAGTTCTCGCGGGCGGCAAGACGAACGCAACCTGCCAGGTGTTGCGCAACTAGAGGTCTAGCGCCGCGGGGAACTCGCTTTAAAACAGGAACAGAGTTTTTGAATTTGGACAGAGTTTTCCAAAACGGGTCAAAAGTGGTTGTAACTGGAGTTGTAGGTGTAGTTGTTGAGGCAGGGTCTGAGATGAGCACATTTGGTGGTCTGTGCACCTTTCCAATGTGCACATTCAAACCCCGCTTACCTTTAAAAAACCGTGCCTGGGTACACAGATGTCGAAGGTTGACAAGCACTGTTATCTACCACATCGCTGCTGCCACTAAGCATTGAATTTTTACTTATATTATATTAAAACTAATTAAAATATATATACAATAAAATCACTAAAAAAACACTAAAAAGTCTATCTGACACTGCGAATGACAGGAGCAGTGACGGGACCGACGCAGTCACGCAGGCGGCCTAGGGCGCCGCGACGCCGGTGATTTCGGCGCAGCCCTGGCAACCGTTGCTTGGTGACAACGGACGGACCGGCGTCGCGTCCTCAGCGACGCGATGTCTCGACAAAATCCTTTCATTCACATAGATTTTTTTGTAAATAGATAATTGCTTCATATTTTGCAATTGTGGAAGACACTTGATTCAAGTGTTCTTTATAATAGACAGCACTTACACTGCAGTTTAAGTTCACTCACACATGCAATATAACTGATTAGGTATTTCTTACCTACTTATGAAAATGTTCAACAGTTATCATATTTACAATTTGAATGGATTTCCATTCATTGCTCCATCAAATTCTATTAAAAAAATGAAATAACTAAATTGAATAAATAAATTAAAGTTGATTAAAGATTTTTATATGGAGCCTGTCGCGCCATTTTTCATCCATCCATCAAGTAGGTAAGTTCATTCCGTAACCCAGAAACTAAACTAGAATTACGGGGTGATTTAGGCAGACGAACCTAACATTTTGAAAGAGAGAAAACTCAGGACAACCACTGGCCGTAAATATGAGGTTTTATTCAGCGGGGTAATTCCGTAGCATACTAAAGCCTACTTGCGCGTTCATGGATTATCTTGAATAACGTGAGCTAACTCAGGGTTAATCAAATTTATCATCATCAAAAAACTATACATTTATTCATTTAACCTGACTAAAGAACTAACAGTAGCAACATGGCTTTCATTTTGACAGTTCAACAACATTCATTTCTTTGTTTAGGTTGTTGAGCAGACACATTTTTCGAACATATGAAGCAATGGATTAGCAATACCATTCAAAATTATTCAGATTGAGATTGATAGTATGTTACGCAATCAGGGTGCTGATTGCGGTAGCAATCTTGTGGCAAAAAATATTAAACAGTAGGAACCCGATACGGTCAGCGATGAGCTCCTATAAAGGTGTTTTAAGTAGGTACACCAATGGACGCACATACTTACGTGTGTTAAGCTTCATAAATACCTAACAGTGTAGCAATGTTTCGTCTAGTTCGTCGTGTTTAACAGAATATATCGCTCATTTGGAGAAACGTCGACGTAAATGTATTTTTTCCCAAAAATGATGTTTCCCAAATGAGCGATACGAGTATAATGTTCTGGTGGCCTACCATGATCTAATTAAAAACGATTCAAAAACAAGACAGTTCAGTTTAGGTTCCTAAACTGCATCGCTTGAGCTGCTCTATGGACGTCATGGTACCAAACAAGTATAAATTAAACCAAAACTTGCGACTCAGTTTGGGACAATCGCTGTCAGCAGAATGGCACGGTCTAAACTGAATCGTTAAACTGACTTCATGGTACGAATTAGAAGAACAGTTCAGTTTAGGTCCTAAAATGGATCGCGTTAAGAGCTTGTGGTAGGCCTCCAGCTGCTGGTTAGACTGGAAGCCGACCCCAACCTACCTAGTTGGGAAAAGGCTAGGCAGATTGATCGTCGTGTATAACAGAGTAACAAAGGAGTTTCGTTCGCCTATGTATAGTTCGTCATCATCTGCCTAGCCTTTTCCCAACTATGTGGGGGTCGGCTTCCATTCTAACCGCATGCAGCTGAATACCAGTATTTTACATGGAGCGACTGTCTATCTGACCTCCACAACCCAGTTACTGGGTAATACGATATCCCTTGGTAAGACAGGTTGTCAGACTTTTGGGCTTCTTACTACCCGTAACGACTGTCAAAGATCGACGAATGACAGCCGGGACCAATGGCTTATAACGTGCTTTCCGAGGCACGGACGGGGGCTATGTATAGTTACGAGCATAAATAAATTACTTAACTTTAGAAAATACCTATTTGCTAATACTCATAATCGTAACGTACAGCTACTAATACCATAAAATATGATCTGTCAAAAAAACTGAAGGAGAAAATCACTTGAATCTAGCGTACCTAAGTGCAATGTGCTCCTGTGGGGTAATGGCGTAACACACTATCAGTAGCAATGGCTTTCATTTTGACAGTTCAACAATATTCATTGCGTTATTTACGCTGTTGAGCAGACAAATTTTTCGAACATATGAAGGAACGGATTAGCAATATCCTTCAAAATCTCAATCTTCAAGTATGTTACGAAATTAGGGTGCTGAATGTACAGCTATAGGTAGTACTGTATGCTCATCATCCTCCTACCCTTACTTCAAGTTATTTTGGGTCATAATATCACCAAAAACTAAACTTTTTTAAGCCATCCACATTAATATTTACCTAAATCTGTTCTTACCCCCAAGCTCCTCATTCCTCGGCATCAAATGTTTTAAATTACTAAACTGATGATGAGAGACCTAATGTACTAACTAGCTTTTATCTTAAATTATTTTCAAACTCTCACTATAAATACACTTTCTTTATAAAATCTAAGTAATCCATTCCCATCCCACCGCCATATCTACCCCATAACATTCTCATCTTAGCATGCAGCTTTTCATCAGCTTTTCATTGAGCCGAACATTTCGCCGATGCTACATGCTCGTAAAAATCTGAAAAAATTGCTCAAAAGCTAGACCGACTAGGTCAGCACCCTAATTGCGTAACACACTATCAATCGGAATCTGAATCATTTTTAAGCAGATTGCTAATCCATTGCTTCATAAGTTCGAAAAATTTGTCTGCTCAACACGTAAATAACGCAATGAATGTTGTTGAACTGTCAAAATGAAACCGATTCCGATTGATAATGTGTTACGCAATTGCCCCGCTGGTTGGTTGCTCTCTGACGGCACAGAGCAAAAGCAATGCTCTTATCTATTACCTATAATTTATTATTCAGGCTTCAAGATAATAATGTCAGGTCAACCTTTCACAACCATAAATTGGCTTTTTGGCGATAAAAATACGCACAGTTTTTGCACGTAGGCAGTTTTAGGTGTTAAACATTTGAGGAGGATTCTGCAGGCAATGCCCTGGATGCTATGCAATGCAAGGATGGTTGTTCTATTTGCTTTAGGATACACAAAGTTTAAATTGGAAACAGAATTGCACTCATATAGGTACATCTTTTTCTAACCCCCGGAAATAACTTAGTTACCTACTTCAGCCGCGCCGGGCGGCGGCAAAAAGCCGTCGGTAAATAGCCGAATGTTACCTATTTTTTTCAAGATCATAAACAAAAAAGCAAACTCATGCCTTTTTCAAACCTTCTTGAATAGGTAGGTTCAACAGTGAAAGAGTAGAGTCTTCGAAAAACAGTTAAGTAGTAGTGTAAAGAAAATTGAAAACAAAGAACTTAAAATACAGGTTTCTTTTCTACACAAATAGGTAATCATCTCGTGCTTCATGTAATTTTTCTGACCTAACTTTAGAAATCGTTGTATATTCCATTATTAAATATTTTTGCATTTTTAAATACCTCATGCAACGCCTGTGTAACTAAACCTAACCTAAAACATTCCAGCATGCCAACCCGCGACTACAAGCGACGGAAACTGAGCAACTGATTGTCAAACAATGAGCGAAATCTCCGCCCCTGCGCTATAGAGATGCGCGTAAAGAGGCGGGGCGATGGATTGCTACGTACCGAACAACCCGCAGTTCGGGTTGGTCGAGTATTGCCCGGCAGACCACGGGCTTTGCTGCGATCCTCTACAGTGTACCTGCGTGGAGAACCCTTTGAGAGAGTTCCCGGAAGAGTGCTGTCAGGTGTGTTGATAAAGATTCCGGTTTCTGTGTGTTTTTTAGTGTAGGTGATGGCGAAAACTGCGAAGCTGTGAAGTCTGAAGGTAATGATCATAGTTAGATCAAATTAAAACTTTCTAAAAATACTTAAGTAGAATATTGGGAAAATTTGCCATTGTTAAGAATGCTAAGCGATTAGAGTTTTTTAAATTTTAAGTTCTGGTCCCACGCTGGGCGCCAATTTCAAAGAAAACATAATAAAACATTCTCAATGTAATTCAATCGACCGAACAAAAACATATCTATTTACTTTGTCAAAATTAAGATGGTAGAGATCACAAGAGTTGAGTGGAAAACAGTGTTTTTAATTGTCCCACGTTGGGTGCCAGTTTCAAAATAATATCATCGCAGTGTAAAATTGAATATTTTTTTTATGTAGATAGAATATAATATTCCTTCCTTATTTAAGATTAAATTGTCAGATATTCTATAAGAGAATTTATCGAAAAAACATTTATTTTATTTTAAAATTAGGTCCCACGTTGGGCGCCAAGTTTAAATGTTTTTGATAAAACAACACAATCGGTTTTTCTTAATTTACCTAAATTAAGAAGAACCGATTGTGTTGTTTGATAATAATGATTAATTGTAATGTGGCAGAGACGTTCTATTCGTATTTAGTATATTGTATTTTAGTAACCGATGAAAAATTTCACGCTGGAATTTTCAGAATCATGTACTTAATCCATGGTAACAGGTTGCGCGTCGATGTCCCTGCCACCCTATATGCATTTTACAAAGCTCGTTTAGTTCAACAAAGCTCAGTGGTAGGATAGTAGGGTTTTTTTGAAGCTAACTCTTTCCACTTCTCTCTGTTCAAAGCTGCAAAGGACCCGTTCTTGTTAAAGGAGTTCAGCTCATTGTGGAAAGAGAGTAGGGTAGGGAGGCCTTTGCCCTGCTGTGGGACATCGCAGGCTAATAATAATAAGAAGCTAGCCGTCACTAACAAGTGACGTGTTTAAGTAGGTATTAAAAGTAAAATCAATTAATTAATTTGATTAAGTAGTTAAACTACGGTCTAGCAAGAAGAAACATGGTCACACCTATAATATAACTACACGTCTTGCCAAAGCTTTGTCAGAGCTTTTACAAAACACGCAACAAGTAGGTAGGCTGTTGATGTAGGTACCTACTATGTACCTACATCAACAGCTCCGTATTCAAGAACGTTATTCAAGCATGATTTTGAAAATTGAAACTTAAAATGAACATTAATTGTTATCTGTTCCAAAACTTTTTAGTGAAACTTGCAAACAAACCTTCAGGTAATATTTTTACCCAATCACTCGCCAAGGGAAACTAGCAAGACATTCATCTGTATTTCTAAAATTTCAACTTCATATCGCACTTTATAACATACATTAAATTGTAATTGGACAATTGTTGACGAAAATAACCTAATTTCTCATTATACATACTTATACATTACAGTACATTACTAGTCGACAGCGATGCGGATGAATTTTTCGACGTTATATTTTAGTTTCTGTATAGTTTTAGTTAAGCTAGGATTTAATTTTGTTATTTTTAGTATTAATTCAATATATAATAAACTGGTTGAGTTATTTCTCAAATGAAAAAACATCTTGAAGGTGATTTAAAATTAGGTTTACGGTTTATGGATTCAATTAAAACCAGTCAGACACAATTTATAAATGGCACGAATGGCACCACAAATTTGTCGTCGGCAGGTACGTTTTGTTACCAATTACATTTTCATAAAAAATTGTTTTGGAACAAAGTAGTAGATTAAATTAGAAAATAAGCATCGTTGTAAAAAAGGACGCGCGGGCTCGCGAAAGATGGAAGGAGTGGAGAGAGGCCTTTGCCCAGCGGGGCGATTGCGTAACATATTATCAATCGGAATCGGTTTCATTTTGACAGTTCAACAACATTCATTGCGTTATTTACGTGTTGAGCAGACAAATTTTTCGAACTTATGAAGCAATGGATTAGCAATTTGCTTCAAAATGATTCAGATTCCGATTGATAGTGTGTTACGCAATTAGGGTGCTGGAGTGGGACAGTGTAGGCTAGAAATAATAATATAAAATGTTGTTATCAGTATCATAATTTCCTGCTCTTATCCCAATTTATTTAGGCTTGACGCAACATGTATTTTTCACCCATACTTCTCTATTAGTCTCCATCTTGGTGTTGGTGATAAAAAAATTAAGAATGATTTTAAAACAGAAATTCTATTTACAGCAGGAAAACGAGAACTGTTGTCCAGAAAATGGCGAAGAGCTAAACGCTTTAGGCGATACTATCGCTTGCTCAGCGCTGTCCCCGGACGAGCCGTGGCCCCCCGAGGACATGGGGTCCTTCTCTCTGCCCCCGTTAGACCTGGAGCCGCTGCCGTCGCTATTCCCCTTCTCACCATGCTCGGGATACAAGTAAGTTATATATTTCAAGTAGAAAGACTGTGGAGTTTTTAACACTATACAAAGAGGTATGACGAACAGCGTATAAAGTTCTTCACCCTCCATAGAAAATTGAGGATCCTGCAACTAGACGGTTTATGTCGGGACATAGTAAATAAATATGCTAATTGCGCGGTAAACTGCATGCGCGATGCAAGATTTTGCGTGACGTCAGTGTGATATTAGTTTACTAGTATACTAGTCGTACAGATAACTTTGCTTTTGCGATGCAGGATTTGTAGGACGACTAGTCTTTGATGCGTAGTTCGCATGTGGCGTTGTAGATGCCGCCATAACATCGAGCATATACTAGCAATAAGGCTTAAGAAAGTGTTGCCAATCTATACGTATCAATTAGATTTTTTTTAAATACTTACATCGAGATGTAGGATGAAGGACAGCGGTTTTCCAAAAACTCTCATGATACTTACAATATTTATTCAGAATTCAAAACTTATAAGAAGTCGTTGGCGGGCACACTCTTCAAATGGTCCTCTTCTGAACTCTGAGAATCGTATATGCGTGTGAAACCGCGGGGCGCTGTTAGTAAAGCATATTCTATTCATCTACTATCTATCCCTTATCCGGGCAGAGGCTTTTTATCGACCACATAATTATATAATATGAGTTATTAGATAGGTAAGCATTTACGTTTTTAAGTTACAATAAATATGATTTTATTACTCAAATGTTTATTTTTATTGTATTGTCTTCTTTTTTTTCTTTTTCTTGATTTTGTGTGAAATAATGTCTCAAAGTATGTTGTCAATTTATGCACCCTGCCTGTTAAGAGTAGCAAACTTTAGTAACCGTCTCCAAACCTACCTACTTTTGATACCTCCATCGTACGATGATAAGTGCTACGATCACTGACCAGCACCCTAATTGCGTAACACACTATCAATCGGAATCTGAATAATTTTGAAGCAAATTGCTAATCCATTGCTTCATAAGTTCGAAAAATTTGTCTGCTCAACACGTAAATAACGCAATGAATGTTGTTGAACTGTCAAAATGAAACTGATTCCGATTGATAATGTGTTACGCAATTGCCCCGCTGTATTATACACGTACTTGATTAATAGAGGTCAGTGGCTACGACCTATTTACATAACGGTGCATGCTTTTGACGTCTATATATAGGTATGACAAACAAAATGATAAATTTTGTCATCAAATTCATCAACCACTCATTAGCTGAAGACGGACGACTCCTACCTAATTTGTTGTGCAAGTTGTTGATATTGTGATTGTATATTATTTTATGTTAGTAAGTCGTTTTTTTTAGTTTGTAAATAATGGCTAGGCTATACGAGTATCTCTACAATACCTAACCAGCCAGTTTGAACCACTCATGACACGACCAATTAATACTATCAGTTATGTCTTATGTATTCGTCGAGGATTGTCCAAAAACTGAATACTAAAAAAAAACCGTAAACAATAGGTAAGTGGGTTTTAAAATTAATTAATTATGTCATTAAGATTAATTGCAAAACTTATATAGTAGCTGTTAGGTAAATTAAGGGGTACATAAGTTACCCAACAGCCAAGCTCACATTCAACTACATATTATTACGTTGTAACATACATTAGCTAATCTAAGTTTAGTAAAACGATGCAATCCAACACATCCCTTTATTACCAACAGGAGCGGAGCGGGGGAATGCAGGGAAAGAGGAGGGGGAGACGCTGCGGACGTCCTCCTCTCGCTAAAACACGCCGTCGTCCACGGCGACTGTGCCTCCGAGGCCGTACACCCACAGGTACCACTATCCCTTTCACACTCACACAACTCACCCACCAACGAAACAAGGACGGATATACATCTCTCCGTTCAATTCGAAGGATTGTTTCGCATCTCGCTCTAACATCAAGGATTTTGATTACCCGTTTCTCTCTAACAAAAGGGGTGTTTGGAGGGAAAATGTTGTATGGAAAACTGTGGAAACGGGGTTCCGCCCTTTGAGGGTTTCGATATGAAATAATTGTAATTAATACGGAATCTTGGATTATTATCGGCTTCCCTTTATGAACGTTTATGTTTGGCTTCACGGGATTTATTGAAATTAGAATTTTGATGGATTAATACCTAATGTTCGTTGTAAGTTGATTTTTTATGAAAAATCGACGCCTTTTTTTGGCTACCCGTCGAATATAGGACTTAATGCAATTTCTTTTATCCTTTATTGACTCACCCAATCACACAGGTTCTGAAATTCCTAATTATTCATCTCGGGAGCAAGTCTCAAGTAGCTTGGATTATAAAGCCTTATCTAATACTAGCTTCTGCCCGCGACTTCGTCCGCGTGAAATTTCACCCTCCCCCCATTCACCCTCTTAGGGGTGGAATTTTGAAAAACCCTTTCTTAGTGGATATAATAACTACTCTTCACAAAGGACACACCCTCAAAATTTCATGTCTCTAGGACCAGAGGCTTAGGCTGTGCGTTGATATATTAGTCAGTCAGGACTTTGAATTTTATATTATGTTACGGCTAATAGCCGAAGTGCTACACCTGGTTTTAGCCGTATATCGGTGTAAAAGGGTTTAACCTGACCAAACCTAACCTCGCGGTGCCCTTCGCTCGCTCTTGCATCTTACGTCGTTACTCTAGTTTCCTACGTGTTTTAATTTTTTAGTCCAAACAATATAGATCTTTTGTAAATAGATACCTAATTGCTTCATATTTTGCAATAAATTACCAGCGTTGTGTCATCGCGCTTCTCTTTCTCTATGCAGTCCGACAGCGACCGCGCTTTAAGTCATGGAGTCCCTAAGGCAAAGTCAAATCATTTATTTCAATTAGGCACTTTTTAAACACACGTAGCGGCGCGGCGACCCCAAATAATTTAGGATAAGGGCAGGAGAATGATGATGATAAAAGCCACTTTTGAATGTTATAATAGACATGAAAATAGAATGGATTCTAGTTGCCCCTTCTAAAAGGCGGTTTCGTCATCATTTTATTATTTACAAGCGGCCCGCCCCAGCTTCGCACCGGCACTGGTGTCATTTTTTTTTCTAATTTTCGAAATTTTCTTTCATACAAGCCTTGTCCTGGCAATACTGAACACAACCAAAACAAAAATATCCAATTTGGTGCAGTCATTCGGAGGCCTATGTCCAGCAGTGGACGTCTTTCGGCTGAAATGATGATGATTCGGAAGTTATGAGCGTACATTCGGCGACTTTGTTTTATACTAAGTATGTACAGTCACGAGCATATGTATGTATACACTTGGCTTTATTCAAAGGCGATTTTCTCCTTTATTTTTTAATGAAATTTTATGTTATTATGAACATAGTATTTTCGAACCCATAGGTTTATGTAAAGTGTCGTATTTCTTATTTCACGAAAAAATCGCAATTGAAAGTTACCAAGTGTTGACATATTAGTGCTCGTGACTGTACTAGGATGACTTGCTAGCGACCTACCTCTGCTTGACACGGTTTGGCAAAACAGGATTTCTTTATTATCAATCTTTACTTTACTAATAATAAAGCTGAATAGTTTTTTTGTTTGAACGCGCTAATCCTGTCGGATTAGAAAAATCTTTTTGGTTTTGATAGCCCATTTTTTGAGGAAGATTATAGGCTAATCCGCTATGAGTGCTATGACCTATGATATGATGAAAAAGTGAAAAAGTCAGCACAGCTATAGGATATATTTTAAGTCCGCGGACGAAGTCGCGGGCTAAAGCTAGTGTATAAACCTATAAATAAAAAACATACAAACCTTCCGGAATAAAGGCTCCAAATTATGGTGAAAACCGCATCGAAATCCGTTGCGTAGCTTTAGAACTACGAGCGACTTTATTTTGTAATAATGTGTCTACACATGGAAAGTTTTATGAACGTGTTTGCTACGTCGTAGTCCGTGCGTAGCACATCGCGTAGCAGAGGGCGTAGCGGACGTATCATTGTAGCGAGGCTTTTCATTTTCGAATGACGCGAACAGAGAATTTCAACGCATGAAAGTAGATAATTATTAAATTAATTATTGAAATTCGTCATCATCTGCCTAACATTTTCCCAACTATGTTGGGGTCGGTTTCCAGTCTAACCGGACGCAGCTGAATACCAGTATTTTACATGAAGCGACTGCCTATCTGACCTCCACAACCCAGTTACTAGGTAATACCCCTTGGTAAGACTGGTTGTTAGACTTTTGGGCTTCTGACTACCCGCAACGACTGTCAAAGATCCACGAATGATACCCGGGACTAACGGCTCAACGTGCTTTTTAGCAACTATAGTATCCATTTACTATTATGTCAATTTATTTTTCGGAGATCCACATGGTTCGAAACTTCGAACTATGTGGAACTCGATACTTTTATCGTATTACCCAGTAACTGGGTTGTGGAGGTCAGATAGGCAGTCGCTCCATGTAAAATACTGGTATTCAGCTGCATCCGGTTAGACTGGAAGCCGACCCCAACATAGTTGGGAAAAGGCTAGGCAGATGATGACTCAAGGCTGCAATCCGTTGAAGCAGTGACAAAATCAAACTTCTAAGTCAACACAATCAAAAGATACGGGCGTTTATGTTCCGGTCTCATAACCTATAGGGTACTTCCCGTTGACCTAGAATCATGAAATTTGGCAAGAAGCAATGTCATGTAGCACAAGTAAAGAAAAAAATCCGAAAGCCATAAAGGGGTTTGGGTAGTTTTGTATGAACCAGTGGCATGATTTTTTTTTTGAGCGGCCACTTAGTTTATTGTTGCTAACGTATAGTGGTATATATAATAATAATGACTCGTAAAAGAATTTTGCCCTAAGTAATATCGGAGCTGAAATATATGATATCGAAGTAGGCAGAATTTCAACATCATGTCGTCGAAATAAAGACGGAACCCCGTATATGTATTGTGAACAAATACAGCACGTATGACACAATACATAAATTCATAAACTTACGCATGTTATTGGAGGAGTATGTATGGCATTATTATAAGATAATTAAATAAAAAACAATAATACTACAAAATCACTATATTTTTACACAAACCTTAATTATTTAAAACATTTAAAAACGACTTGTCGGGTGTTTTTAACCGACTTCAAAAAAGGTGGTTCTGTATTCGACCCGTAAGTATGTATGTTTGTAAGTCCGCGATTTTCTCAAAAACTAATGAAGTCATTTTGAATTTTGTTTTTTAAGTAATTCTTTCATTGTGATCTACATACTTTCAGGAAGGTTTTAGTATATAATACATTAGTTAATTATTCTTATGTACGAAGTTATATACATAAATGTACTGCATCGGAGCGAGGAGATCGGTGCTTTTGGTGGGCTCATGGGCGGCTTTTATGTTGTTGTTTATCGCTAATCACGAGTTATAGAGTTAGTTAGTTACATTACAAAAAAAAAAAAAAACACTCCGGGAGTGCCGCCAGAAGTGAAAACAAAACACAAACAGAATACTTTGCCATCACTCACTGACATATCGGATATATATTAAAACCGAGTACAGTCGAACACATCCGAAGCGGTGTCGGTTACGGTAACAGTGGCGCGAATTCAATTGTTTTTTCCCATCTCAAAAAATGCCCAACGCGCCTAAAGAAGTTTTCATTTAAAAAATCCCTTGATAAACTACTATTTGATAACATACCTACATATTTGTAAGGAACCCTCGGTGCGCGAGTCCGACCCGCACTTGACTGGTTTTTTTATATGTTTTACGCAACCCAGATGATGGTGAACAACGGCGGCTACCCGTACTACGAGCACTACGGCGGGGCGCCCCTGTTCCCCACCATGAGCGTCAACGTGTCCATGAACATGACCATGCACGGCTGCCCGCCGGAGCAGCTATGTTCTCAGGTTGGTTTAACTTACTCCTGGATTTAGGCCCAACTGCACAACAAACCTAACCTAAGGCATTAAGTCCATCAGGGAGAGAGCCTCACGTCTCAGCCGCCGCTTGAGACGCTACGGGCGTCGGGAGCCGCGTGACGACTCCCGGCCACCGTAGGCGCGGGCCTGCGGACGGAGAGTAATGGGTAGCTCTCCGTCCGATCAGGACCAGGCCTGTGCCGAACGGCGCGTATGTGTTCCACGCGCGCCTCAAAGAGATGTCAGCAGTAAGGAAGGGGCCCGCCAGGGCCGAAGCCTGCCGGGGTAGCGGGATCGTCCGAAAGGGTTACCGCTGCCCCGGAACATAAAGGGCTAAGGAAGGAACACGGGTGGGTTTTAGTCAGTAAGAGTCTGACACTCCCTTCCGCTCCACCCAGAGCGGGAGGAGTCATTAGATGATTTCCCATCCAAAAAAAAAAAAAAAGGCATTAAGTCCGAGTCCAAAGGTTGTCCTCTTAGCGTTAAGACCGCCCATTGTGTCACCCTTTGTATAGTTTCTATATTTATGTCTGTAATTTTATTTATATGGTGTATGTACATAATAAATCATGCGTAAAAACCACAAATTAATCGAATTCAAATCACCACGTAGGTGGAAGGCTACTCGGAAACGGGACTCCGAAAAAACGATGTAAGCTTTAAACCTATGTTAGCTTTGGACTTTAAAATGTACCTAAACTTGATATTGCTGCCAAACAAAATATTATGTCCTGAATAAAACCCCGGCAGCAAAAAATATAGAGAACCGAAAGACGTGTCCTCTTATCCAAATAATCAACATCTCTTCTTCCCCAGATGCAATGGAACCAAAACGCCGCAACACCATCAGTCAACGTGGTCTACCCACAAACACAAAACGTGATCAGCTCCTCCACCTACCCTTCAGCAACGTACTCCTTCACCGCGGACTTCAGGACACCTAACCAGAGCGACCCCCTGATCACCGCCACGTCCACCTTCAAACCAATACTGCAAAACCCTCAAAAACCCAACCCAAATTACTCCTTATTCCAGCAGAAACCTAACTACTCAAATCAGAAGGGTTTCGGTCAGAGTTTGAAGAGGCCACCTCCGAAGCTTTATGCTCAGGAGACACACAAGGAACAGAACATGGGGAATGGGTACATTCTGAATCAGGGACAGATGCATCCTCAGGAGTATGGGTATGCTTCGTGTGTTAATTCTTCAGGGAAAGTACCGGTGAGTTAGGTTTTTTATTTCCTTAACACAACTACAAACTTTTTGGTTCAAACGGTGAAGGAAAACATCTTGAGGAAAGCGGCATGTCCTAGAACCAAAAATTCAAAGACATGTGACATCTACCAAACCGCGCTGGGCTCGCGTGGTGGATTACAGCCTCTCGCAGAGAGGAGGCCTGTGTCCCAGCAGTGCGAACATTATAGATTATGAACACAACGAGGCACCAGCAAAGTTAAAACCTTTGCATATGCGTTACATAAACATATTGAGATATCTGAATATTGTCATTTCAATCATCCGAATTAAAGTCTAAAGATTTTACAGCAGCAGTCTTTTTCACTATCAACGTTGAGACTGTGATGTCTACGAAAGTACGAACTGAAGAAATAAATATAATACTATTTTCTACCATAGCTACCCCAATTTTTCTTTGATATTACTTCTAAATATTTTTAAAAGTAAAATTTATTTGCATGGATTTTTAGTGCGCACGGCTACACATCAAGCTATAGCATACAAAATACTTATACAATGCGAGGTACATTCAATCTCAGAAGATCCATTGGCCAGATCCATGATGGATCTAGTGACGATTGTTTTCCAATCTAAAACTAAAACAGTAGTGCTATTCTGTCATTTATATCACCGTGAAAACATAGGTGAAGTGAGCTTAAAGTGGGCTGTCAATACTGCCAATCCCTAGCATCAGGTGGAATGACAGCGGTGATATTCTGTAAAAACATCACCGTGATAATATAGGTGAAGTGAGCTCAAAGTGAGCTCTCATTCCACCTGGTGCTAGCGATTGACACTATTGACAGCACACTTTAAGCTCACTTCACTTAAGTTTTCACGGTGAGATTTTTACAGAATTGCACCGCTGGAAATGTACCTAGGTAGCTTGATGTGTCACCGTGTGTACCACCTACATAAAATATGGAATGGTAGTTACAACAAAATGGGTGATGATGATGACCTTTAAGAGTTGTCCATTTACAATTTAATCCACCAACATTATAGGTATGTTGTTTGGTAGCCAGTATACCTATTAATGGTTATGATTCATCATTCTCATCATCATTCATTCAGGTGGGGGCCCTAAGTACTTGCTCCGAAGATGATGAACAGAAGCCAAACCTCTGTCGTATCTGTGGCAAGACCTACGCTAGACCCAGTACGCTGAAGACGCACCTTCGAACACATTCTGGAGAAAGGCCCTACAGATGTGGAGACTGTAATAAGAGCTTCTCGCAAGCAGCTAATTTGACTGCGCATGTCAGGACACATACCGGTCAGAAGCCGTTTAGGTAAGTTACAAAAGGAAGGAGATAGGGTCCTCCTCCATTCCTTCTTTAGCATGGAGATGCTCTTTAAGACCTCTTTAAGAAGATCAGCACTTACCATCACTCATTTTTTATAAACTAAAGCAATCATCAGTCAAATGAAAATGAAACGGAATCTAATTTAAATGAATTTTCCTGCACATACCTAATTTGGGAACAACAGGAATACATTTTAATTATTTTTATTGAGTTCCGCTGTCCCCCTTGAATGGCGACAGCGTCAATGGGGACAACGGGAATGAACCTTTTTAACTAGAAACTTATCCAGGGATGGAAATAAGTAAGCAATAGAACAAAAAAATATGCGAATTTGAAACTAACATGAGTCTATGCGGTCGCGTAGAATTGTATAAAAATATGTATCTAGGTATACGTAGGTACTTCATTTATTTATAGCATTAGAAAAATAACGGCCAAATAACAAAAGTTGTTTAATATTTTGTACATAATTGTGGGGCCCGTGGCTAAATAAAAACAGCCGCACAGGTCGATCGATCAGGTTAAGCTACACTTGCCGCGGTTGGTCTGTAGATGGGTGACCATCTTTACATACCGAGACCCCTCCGTGCCTCGGAAAGTACATTAAGCCCGAAAATCGAATCTGACAACCAGTCTTACCAGGGGGTATCGTCACGGCATATCTATGGGTATCGTATTACCCAGTAACTGGGTTGTGGAGGTCAGATAGGCAGTCGCTCCATGTAAAATACCGGTTAGGTAGATTGGAAGCCGACCCCACATAGTTGGGAAAAGGCTAGGCAGATAATGATTGTTGAAACGACTGCATTTTAGCGTTATTTATTAAATGGAAATTATGGATTAAGTGCTTAAGTACCTACATTAATTTACGAGTATTTCGGAGTTCCGTTAGTTACACGCTTAGGTATATCGAAATAACGAAAGGGTTTATCCGTTATTTGTCTAATGTTATAATAAATGGAGTTGTACTTAACCAATTACAATTTTCTTCCATTATTTTAGATGTCCAATATGCGATCGTCGGTTCAGCCAAAGTTCCAGCGTGACCACACACATGAGGACACATTCTGGAGAACGACCCTATCAGTAAGACCTTCTTATTGTCACATTGTTCCTCTGCACCTATCAAGAAGCAGACTAAAAAACCTAAAGTAAAAGAAATATTTGTGTTGTTTCGATTAAGTAGTATTATTACATTAGGTAGATACCTACTTAACTACCTACTTTTATAAAGTTTCGGACTACGTTTGCTTATGGTGATTCCCAAAATAAACTTGAGAAGCCGAGAGTTCAAAACTTTGGCCTGATTCTTCAACTGTCGATCACAACTTTGCAGTTGTGTTGCTCCCAAAAAAATGTTTCATTGAATTCAAATGTGATAGGTAATTATAATTTTTATATCTTTTATCAGGTGCAGATCTTGCAAGAAAGCTTTTTCAGACAGTTCGACTCTGACGAAACATTTACGTATTCATTCTGGAGAAAAACCCTACCAGTGTAAATTATGTTTATTGAGGTAAGAGATTAAATTCGATTCACTTTTCGTTGTCAAAGAGCATGTGTTTGAAGGGCTAATAGAAATAAAAAAGAGACTCTCTGTAAGTAGCTTTACAGTATTTTTATCTGACGTAACGAGCCGCGCTTTAGTTGTGGTTTAAATGTACAAAAACGCTTGAATGTGTGTGTAAGCGCAGGAGCTCTCAGTACCGTCCAAGACCATAGTGAAGTCTATACAGAATTGAGATTTAAAAAAAAAACAGATCACTGAAGGTCTGAATATTACTAGCGCACATAAGCTAGCATTCTTATTGGGCGCTTTGATAATGAAAGACTGGAACCAAAAAAAACGGTCAAGTGCGAGTAGGACTCGCGCACCGAAGGGCTCCGTACTTTGTAAGTATGTAAATAGTTTTAATTTTTTTTTTGTAATGTAACTACAAATTTACGATTTTCGTATTTTTTTCTTTACTTGTGCTATATGACATTGCTTCTTGCCAAATTTCATGACTCTAGGTCAACGGGAATCACCCTATTGGGTACATACGCCCATATCTTATGATTACGTTGACTGAAATTTGTTTTTTTCACTGCTTCAAGGGATTGCACCCCTGAGTATTTGATATTAATTTCAACTTGATAACTCCACGCGTTCCTGAGAAAAAGGGTCTTGACTGACGGACTGACAGACGGACAACGAATTGATCTTTTAAGGGTTCCGTTTTTCTTTTTGAGGCACGGAACCCTAAAATGTTTTATTGTCACAGAAACACGTACTTATACAACAGATACCTATCTAACTTATGTCTCACTTATCATAGTGAGACATAGAGTATAGAGTCCTCCAGGATCGATATTCGTACCTGAAACCCTGGTACGAAAATCGTACAGAATCCTGAAGGATCCAGAGAAGCCCCTTTTTTTCCACCACTATCACACAAATAACTTTACTACCACCTTGCTTCCCCAGGTTCTCCCAGTCCGGCAACCTGAACCGCCACATGAGGGTTCACGGCAACATGTCAGGTGGAATGCTCGGCTGACACTTGCAGAGGTGCGGCCTTAACGCCGTCTACTATTGAACTAACTGCACTTCGATACTAACAACTTCGATGAAATGTAGTGTCGTTAGAAACGAAGATAAGAGACTGTTGTAATTGTGTTTTTAGTCATGTAATTCTAAAAATACGTAATTATAAAGTCAGTTACCTACGGTGAATGAAAATAGAGATTTTTAACTTGCCCCAAACGGTCGTTCGCGATATTTATCACCCACGCATATTTGTGAATCTTATTGAAATATTCGTTTCCGGATGATACAAAAAACAAGAGCGAGTCGAACTCGCGCACCGAGGGTTCCGTACAATCATAATAAAATGTTTTTCAATTTTCATCGGCGAGGCCTATAATCGTCAGAAAATTTTAACTTGTTCTGCGCGCTGTGGTGTAGAATATTGCAGTCTTAGGCCAGCGCCATCTCTTGACCGATAATGGAACGAATGTAACTTTTGTTGATGAAAAAGTTTGCTATTTAGAGACATCGTTTTATTTTTCCTGTAATCTTTACATAAACTTCTATCACATAGAACTATTTCAAATTTTTCTCTTTGCAAACTTCGGAGATAAGGGGGAGAACGGTTTTTTTTACATTTTTCATCAAAAGCCGAAAACTATGCGGCCTATAAAACAAGAAAAATGTTTGAGAATGTGCAAACTGCGCTCTTTCATATGTTATCCCACAAGCCCTAGTAGCCCCACTTCGATGTTTTCAGACCCCCTTTCAGACCCTGCTGCAAAAAAAAAATCCTTTCTTATTTGCAAAGTAGTTGGGCAAATGTCATCTAAAACTGTTCCAAATTTCAAGTTGATTGCATTAGTAGTTCTTGAGATATCCAGCTGTGACAGACAGATAGACTGAGTCGCACCATAAGGGTTCCTTTTTACCATTTTGGTACGGAACCCTAATTATGAAATATAAATTTCGTACCTTCTTCAATTATTCTTGCACGCTTACGGCTTACCTATACATGAAGCCCGTAGGTAGGTACTTAGTTAGATCTAAGATTTGTCTTATATTTCCATTTTGAAAATGTTAGCAATTTATTGTAAATAATAATGATAAATTTATGTGAAAATGTTTGTACATAACTATTGTAGTTTTTTAAGATATAAGTAAATATGCCAATATTGCAGTATTACAATGATCTAGTCATTAATTAATAGCACTTTCTTATATTATTAATGTTTCATTGACGAGAATTTTTGAAATTCTTTTGCTTATGGTCAATCCAACTGGCCCTGTGAATAAAAAAGATTAATTTTAGATTTAATATTGCACTTATCAGTCACCACTATCAGTATTATAATTATAGCATAGCTTTGTAAATTAAATTGTGAAATAAAATTAATAAATCAATTCTTCATCCATGTTGTCTTCTTTTGTATTTAACCGCGCTTTTTTAACTACCTCATATTTAAAAATGGCGCGATAGTTCAGTGTTGTCAGTCACATAAGACAGTTTTCTACCTTGAGCCTTTATTATAATTTCTAATGAGAAATAATCGAGTAAAAATACAAAAAAATCGGCTAAACACTACATATTACATACTAGAAAGAGTTTCATATTTTGTCGAATCGATTTGAGCTTTGTAGTAAGTCTGTTTTCAACTTAATTTTATTTCTGAACGCACCGATAACATTCCCAAATGAAAAAAAAGTAATAGAGGCTGCATGGGCTAGATCTCTTTGCCTTCCCAAAAGGGAAAATAGAAAAAAAAAAAAAAAAAGTAATAGGTTTTTTGTAGGTCACTTAACTCAATTTCTCTAACTACTAAAATTGGATTCTACTTCTTATAGAGGCATTAATATGATGCCAACAAGATAGAAAATAACTATCATTATCAAATATTCATTTGAATATTTCAAGACAATTTTTTTAGCTAACGACCTGTTCAATAGTTTATTGGTGAACTCAAGAAGCAGACACTTAACGAACTCATCAGTTTATTCAGTTTGACACATCATGATATCTCTGAGAGATTTCCTTGTCGGGAATAAAGTAATTCAGTAATTTACGCCTGATACGGGTCAACCGGTGATTTATAGCTTAGTATTTGATAATACAGTTATTTACACTGCCGCTGTCTGTTAGTAAGGCGGCGTAGATTGTGTAAATATCCTATTACTACTGCGAAATTTATTCCATCGGTCGGACTATCACATTTTGTGGTGTAAATCGTCAATTTACCTGTAAATATGACTGAAACTTCACCGGATGAGCCGAATTCTAATCGAAAGGACTTTATTTGCGGGGTTGTTGAAGGTAATTGTTATTATTTTTATGTGAAAGTAAGTGTTATAGGTCTGTTGTAGATATACATCTTCTATCTAAGTTTATAATGGAGTGAATGACCTAAGCTTCACTATTACAGGCTTTTACGGACGGCCGTGGACTACTGAACAAAGGAAAGATTTGTTTCAAAAGTAAGTATTCTTTATCAAGTACCTTATGAAGTAAAAAATCGTGGTAAACATTATGTTCATATTTTAGACGATTTATTGAATTACTCTGCAGTATCTGACTTACTGTTTGTTTTCGTAGTTAAAGAGGCGTATTTACTTGATATGTTCTATTTTGTATACAATACTTACCTAATAGTAGCTTAAACATAAAATTAGGGCATCCTATAACCTAGCTACAGACCTCAAGAACTTAGACAATCGTTTTATTGACCAAATAAACAATATCATATGTAAAGATGTTTCTAGAAATCACTGTATGTTATAACAGTTTATCTCTTAGCAAACTAGTTGCTTAAATTAAAGTTAAACTTTCACTCACCGCCATAATGTGCATAAAACAATAATTTTTATTATTATTTTGTGATTTTTGCATCAAAATATCATGTATTTTTGATATGTCTTGATTGTTCCAGCTGTTATTTTATCCTTCTTCTTGAATGTAGGTTAACATTCAATTAACTCTATAATTATTAATATTTATTGTACACAATAACAATTATGTTGTTGTTGAATTAATGCTTCATGAACAAAGGCAAGTTCGACTCTGAAATAAATTTTCTAGAAACAAACCTCAGGAGGATTGGTTAAGTAATAAAAGATAATAATAATAAATCTTCTCAAAATATTATAAACATAAATATAGAGACAAGAATTGTAGTGTTTTGACACAAATACATAAAATATGATCCTTTGTGAGAGACTGGTGTCCATACTTGATATGTGACGGATCACCAGGCTCTCACCCTGTATTAAAATTTAATCTAATTGAATTTACAATCGCCAATTATTTTCAAATTTTAGACGAATTATTTAGAAAAAATAAGCAAATGATTTTATTTCTCTAGGTAGGTTTGTAAAAACACTTACACATCAATCATATTTTAAAAACTAGACGAGGTTGGCGTTTCCTATTGGACTATTCTAAGAAGAAAGGCTAAAACAAACTCAGAGTTCACAGTTTCTTTTAAAGTCCAGACATAATCTTGGTCAGATCATGTGAAGACCATGTAGATTGGTGTCTGAAATTGTCTTTTGGAGAAAGAACCACACAGATGGAGTAGATCTGTTCAGTCAGTGCATGCATTTGTCAGTAGTTAGGTATAGACATAGTTTAATGGCATTCTGCACCTGTGTATTTACTTGCATTATCTAAGTAAACATTACTAATGATGTTGTAATAGATAATATTTACAAAACAAAAACAAATGTTATTTACTATATTTGTTTACTGGCTAAGATAAGATCATTATTTGTCATTCTTGCGGAATTGCATTAGTTACTAAGAAGTCAGTTAAGTTCAATAAAACACAAATTAGGTAATTCACTGTTTTATTTCGTGGATAGCATAAGCACTAGGTAGCTTGAAACTAATGTGTTATTTTCACACGTGGGGTACTTGTACACATCTTATTTGTGAAGAAGATTTTCAAGTACCTTCATTAAGAGGCGTATTACAAAAAAACGCGAAATTTGAAGTTTTCGACGTTGAAATTGTATGTTTTACGTTCGTTGTATGAAATAACAATTACTTGGTAAAAATAGTTCGTTTTCTCTACTACAATAACCTCAGAACCGATTTTAGATAAGTTATTTAATTATTTAGTAATAAGCTTTCTCCCGATGAATGTTTAGGCAAAAACTCACGGAGACATGATTTCGGAGCTCTAATTTGGAGATTCTACTGAATATCTACCATCAAAAAAAATATAATTAGCTTTCAAATATCCTATACTTCAATAATAATAGAATATATTTTCGTTATATGCCTTTTATGTAAAGAAAAAATAATCTACGTAATTCAATTATCGACCGAAAAGGCTTCGAAACAAGCCCCGATATCTCTAAAGTCCTACATTATTTAGGCGTAAAATTTATACCAAAATAATCATCAACATTTGCTTAGAATATAGTATTATTTTTATTTTTTAAATCGCTACCATTATTTTTTAATTAAATAAATAAAAATACTATATATTTCACTGCGCCGGCCAGCTGCGATTAGTATCGCGCGAGCGCTTGTCGAGGTTGGACCTATGTCAGTTTATTTCCCGCGCGCCTTCTTTCCGATACTACCGTCGTGTGCGCCGATTGTCGCATCTAGACGCTGCCGCATTGCTTTTGTGTGCGTGTGAACTACGGCCGCAGTTTTTGATCTTTGTAAGTATTTATTTTCGAACGGTATATTTAAATTAGTATAAAGTTCACACTTTATTAGTATACCAGATAGTCAACTTATTAAAGTTATTTTGATTGCAGCTGATTTGAGTTTTCTTACCAATCGAAATGGGGAAAAATAAATACAAATATAATTGCGTTGCAAAACACAATAAAAAAAAGGAAATAAAAATAAATAAAAGAGGGTAAACGGAGCCGGTCGAAACCCAGCAAGGTTTTGAAAAGGCAGGATCCAGAGAAGGACACGTGTGACAAGGATGGTTTCATCAAAGTGGAGAAGAAGAAGAAGAAGCATCCTTGTCGGAACCAGTGCGGCACCGCGCTGGCAGGACCCAACATGCTGCTGCGTCCAGCAATCCCGACGACGCAGCTGTACGTGTCCAGACTGCACCACTTCACGAAGGTTGAGGAGATCGTGGAGTACATGCGTGTGGAGACCAACTGGACTTGGTTGCAACCATACTACTATATACAATTTATACAACTATGCTATCAACCGTAGATATTATAATCAATTACTGCATAACAATTAAAATATTTGTGAACATATTTCAACAGTAAAATTCATAAATAATGAAAAATATAACAAAATAATTCATAATAAAATTGAAATAACACGTAAAAAATTTTCCGCCCACTAAACTCCATCCTAAAAAACCTTCAGTTACGGAAGATCAAGATCGTTTAGTCGCCATATTCACAGTATCATAGTCATAGTGCGAGCGAGAAGCATGAAAGAAAGTATCGCTCGCGTAGTTTGCCGCGCTCGGTGCGTAAAATACCTAAATTTGCGAAACGCCGAAATGTGAGAGGGCTCTTAAAGGTAAACAACATAGGGCAAGATCAAATTATTTTGTCAAAAACAGCTATGGTCAGGAAAATACACTCTTAAATGTGAATGGGCAATGCACTTCAACTTTTAAGACTAAACTAGTTTTATGGATATTCTGTAGATTTCATCTGAAACTAGTAGGCAGTTGTACCTTCTACAAGTCTATGCTATTTATGGGGTTAGATTTAATGGGAAATGAATAGGATATCAGAGAAGCAGATTTCTATAATTTAATTGTGACAACATATAGTACATTAATATTAAATACACAGGCTAAAAAAATGGAGCATGGATATGTATGTGTACGCACCGAAGGACGATTACAAGCATCGAGCTTATTGGAGAGAACTGTACACTGTGGAAGAAGCAGAACACCTGACTTCTCTCATAACGGCTGCAAAGGCTCAAGGCATCATATTCTGTTACGCTTTGTCTCCGGGACTGGATATTACATACAGTAGTCAGAAGGAAATCACTACATTGAAAAGGAAATTGGAACAGGTATGGAATTTATTTATATTTAATACTTCCAGCACACAAATAAACAGAGGCAGAATAAATGCCATAGGCATTTTCTACCATTGAACCTTTGGGTGATGATTATAAATAATATCAGCTGTATGGGTCAATAGAAGGTTGTCAGAAATGTATGCTTACCACGGTCAGTTTGTGAATGGGTGACTATCCATTATATACAATCAAGACCCCTCCGTGTCTTAATAAAGCACGTTAAGCCTTTGGTCCCGGTTGCCATTCGTACATCTTTGACAGTCATTATGGGTAGTCAGAAGCCCGAAAGTCTTACAACCAATCTTGCCAAGAGGTACTGTCTTACCGAATAACTGGGTTGTAGAGGACAGATAGGCAGTCGCTCTAAGTAAAACACGGGTACTCAGCTGCGGGGACTCAGGTTAGACTGGAAGCTGACCCCAACATAGTTAGGAAAAGGCTAGGCACATTGATTGAACCTATGGGTGATGCAGAGACACAGTGGTTGGTAACTTACATTTAGGAAATATGAGTTTTCTTTTTGCTGTGTGGTGGCGACTTGCATAAGTTTGCGAAGGTATTGTAATATGCTTGTTGTTGCTATCTGAGGAAACAACCGTTAAATTCTCAGTATATATGTATTTAACAATTAGAAAGGCATTCGCTTTTGTTTATTTATAGTTGACTATAAATTAATAAATGACTGACTGTATAATTATAATATTTAATTTTATATTAACTATAATATTAATTTTCATTGTGCTGTCATGTCAATAATAAATTAAAAGCGAAATTATTATGAGCAACTTTCTCAATTAATTTGAATAAAGAAATCAGTGTAGTTTATGTGCAATCATAATTTTATGTGTTTATAAATTAATTACATCGAAACTGCAGATCTGTTTCTATTATTGTAATAACTTTGGAATAAAAAAAAAGATAATTAATATCTTGTTGTAGACACAATAATAGAAATAGTCCTCCGGATTTCGTCAATGGCGGCCAATCAACGGAGACTAGTCTTCGGCGCGGGAGATGTTATAGTGCACAAGACACACAGGTGCACACTTGTGAACAAATTGAGTGTGTTTTAAAGTTGCCTATTTTGATTAAGTTATTTTTGAAATAGCAAGAGAAATAGATACTTAGTGGAAAGTGCTAGAGGAGGCATTTGTGTCTCACAAGGACATGCTACAAAGAGAACTACTGATCATTAATGCATTAATTGTATTGTATACATACAAAAAGTCACACATTCTTCCCATGCGGGTAGGCAGAATCCACCTGAAATTGTATTGTTTTGGACTTTTACCCCCTTACCAATAAACGTATTATATTAGATGAATAGTTACACACCGAATTCTCTCTTTCAGTCGTCAGTAATTTGCCTTTTGAAAGAAGAAGACAAAGCGTTGTGTAACTATACAGGCGCTATACAACGTTTATTAGTAAGGGGGTTAGCGAATAAAGGCTTTATATTAAAAATATAATGAAGTTATGACAATTTCTCTTTTCTTTCAAGGTGTCTCAATTCGGCTGCACATGTTTCGCTCTCCTGTTTGACGACATCGAGCCCGAGATGAGTGAGGCTGACAAACAGATATTCCAGAGCTTTGCGCATGCACAAGTGAGTATAAATATATCAGCACCCTAAGGGTCAGTCCCCACTGAGAGAGCAGCGGCCGGCAGCGGCCATTCTCCATAGTCATTTGAAGACAAAGGAGGGGCAGCGCGGCGCCGCGAGGCTGCACGAGCCTTCTAGCGACTAGTCAAAGGAAGGAAAGTCACTTGCTCTTACGGCCACTGCGCGCCGCTGCTCTTTCAGTGGGAGTTGACCCAAATTGCGTAACACACTATCAATCAGAATCTGAATCATTTTGAAGGATATTGCTAATCTATTGCTTCATATGTTCGAAACATTTGTCTGCTCAACAACGTAAATAACGCAATGAGTGTTGTTGAATTGTCAAAATGAAAGCAATTCCTACTGATAGTGTGTTACGCAATTACCCCAGTACAGTTTAAATACGATAACTCCAGGGGGCCAAGTCTACTAATTTACAAACATTGCAATGATCTCTCCATTGTGACGGGTTTCTGAAAACTTACTCAATGAAATCTCTTCTCAGATTTCATAATATCAAGTTATTTTATGGAAATAAAGTTATTTTTAGAGCAGCGGTGGCCCAGGGGGTAACGGCCCCACTTATGAGATGTAGGTCGTGGGTTCGAACCCAGGCAGGCGCTTTACTTTGTGTAAATAATTTCAAGAAAACATCGTGAGGAAACCGGCATGTCCTAGAACCAAAAATTCGAAGACGTATAACATCTACCCGCACTGCGACGGATTACTGGATTGCAGCCCACTCCCTCTCGAAGAAGAAGCCTTTGTCCCAGCAGTGCGAACATTATAGGCTGATTATGCTTTATGTAGTTTAACGTTACATTTTATACAAATCTTAGCAATAACAGGCAGCTAAAACACTTTATAAAAGCAATCAAATATTAATCTTTATTAGTAGTTTTAAATAAAAAATATTTCTTGTAGTAACCCATGCGTGACTATAGATACAGCTAAGAGGCTGGCGTCGAACTAACAGCCTTCAAAATGACTAGCTCGCATGACTGCACAGCCTACACATTTATACATTATATATGCAGTTGGTTATGTCGATTAGAATGTGCAGTTGCTATGGTTACAGCGACGCTGCTTTTTATTTCAGCAGCGACTTTCGCATTGCGTTCGTGGCTAAATAATAACAGCCGCACAGGTCGATCTATCAGGTTAAGCTACGCCTGCCGCGGTTGGCCTGAGGATGGGTGACCATCTATACATACCGAGACCCCTTCGTTCGTGCCTCGGAATGCACTTTAAGCCGTTGGTCCCGAACTCCCGACAACGAGGCTTACCAAGGGGTATTACCCAGTCACTGGGTTTTTGAGGTCAGATAGGCAGTCGCTCCATGCAAAATACTGGTATTCAGCTGCATCCGGTTAGACTGGAAGCCGACCCCAGCATAGTTTGGAAAAAAACTGGGCAGATCAATCTCTTAATCACCAAACTTCTTAATATGCATAGCCATTGACAATCGACTTTGCTTCTAATCATAATAAAACTCGTTCTGTCCACCCAGGTATCAGTAACCAACGAGATCCACCAACACTTAGGCTGTCCTCGCTTCCTACTGTGCCCCACTCAGTACTGCTCCACGCGCGCCGTGCCCTCCGTCAACAGCTCCGAGTACCTCAACACTCTGGGGACCAAACTGTCGCAGCAGATCGATATCATGTGGACTGGTATGTATTTGCTCTTCTCTAGTATCAGTAACAGTTACTTCCTACTGTGCCCCACTCAGTACTATTACACGCGCGCCGTGCCCTCCGTCAACAGCTCCGAGTACCTCAACACTCTGGGGACCAAACTGTCGCAGCAGATCGATATCATGTGGACTGGTATGTATTTGCTCTTCTCTAGTATCAGTAACAGTTACTTCCTACTGTGCCCCACTCAGTACTATTCTACGCGCGCCGTGCCCTCCGTCAACAGCTCCGAGTACCTCAACACTCTGAGGACCAAACTGTCGCAGCAGATCGATATCATGTGGACTGGTATGTATTCGTTCTTCTTTAGTAACGGCACGGATTTTATGAGAATAGCCCATGTCAAGGTGTTTTTGAAGTGAAACTTCTTTACGCACGCTTGACTTGGGGAGTAAGCTGGCGAACGCGTGACGTAAGCGTTACGAAAAGTGTGATCGGGCGAGGCGAACGGGAGTTGAGTGGGGGATATAAGCAAGAGACAGCAGTGCGCGCGCACATTTTCTTTCTCTCTTCCTCTCATAGCCAAATACGTTCCGTATATCTAAGAAAAAGTTTCACTTCAGTCGTGTGGTCATAAGCACACTCGTTTTTTTTTAATGTCTATTGGTTTATAGAGGGTTTGATCAGTATGACCATTTCACCCTCATAGTGGCATTCTATGTCTGTCTACGCTTAATACTAGCAAGGTGTACAATTTTGTGTAGTTTTTTGGGGCGAGGTGGTTACAGGTATAAGAAGAGTGTGCCAGACGAACTTTTAAGTATAAATAATACCTAATGTTTATTTTAAAAAACCAGCTGCGCCCCGCGGTTTCACCCGCATAAGTTTTGATCCCGTGGGAATATCGGGATAAATAATAGCCTATATGTTAATCCAGGGTGTCAGCTACTTCCATACAAAATTTTATCAAAATCGGTCCAGCCGTTTGAGCGTGAATGAGTAACAAACATATAAACACACACACACACACAAACTTTCGCCTTTATAATATTAGTGTGATATCGTAGTATCACCACTGCGATAAGGCACTGCACTTCGTGTAGACTAATTTAGTTAATTTTATTTAACTTGGTTTTTAGTTTTTTCCATAAAGCTTTTAGCGCATACTGGCGAGTGAGAAGTCGCGACTTTGATATATTTTTTTTCTTCTTTGGGCTAATTGAAGATTGATTTCAGTGGGGCAATTCTCGCAATTTTAAGAACGTCCACAGTTTGATCTGTTAAATTTCCCTACATTTTTGACAAGTTTTTGACATTGATTGTCGCTGAGATGAGATTGCGACTAGATTTTGAACGTTTTTTATTCCGGGAATTGATCTTCAAGCATTTATAGCATTAATTGGACCCCTCCAGTGAACAGAAACCCAATTCTAGAACACATTTTTGACACAATAACTATTTGTTACTATGCTATATACCGATTAAAATCAACTCATACAACCTTTTTCCTTTACAAAGCTCAAAAAGTCTATAAATATGGAATCGCACTCATACCGCGAGCCACATACAGTCATAGTAAACAAATAACTGCAACTAATAACCACGTGGGCGCTAACTGAATGGAAAAGGTCGTCCGCTACATGTACTAACATGTTTATTATACGTTGTGGAAGGTAATGATATGTTATGACGTCATCAGTTGGTGTGAAGAATGGCGAGTAAGAAACTTGCCCTGTTAAAAAACATTTTTAATATGACGAGCCGTGAGCCTAGTGGTATTTCCCTTCGCCAATAAATGACAAAACTTTCATCCCCTAATTATATGTTGTAACCCATTAAAGGGATGAATTAAAAAAAAAATCCTTGACTCCCACATCTGGCATAGTGTTATTGGATTTTCCTATAAGAAAATTTTCCTATCAGGAAATTATCCTGTAGGGAAATTTTCCTATCAGGAAATTCTCAGAAGCAGCCCGGAGTCTGGATTTGTGCCTGGTTAATGGGCTCGCCCCCTATTACATGGGACTTAAACATAACTGGCGAAATGTGGATGTACCTACTATAGGTACAGCTCTGCCTACCCCCTTTTTTTTGGATGGTAAATCATCTAATCATTAGATGATTGAGTGTCGAGTGTAGTGGGAGGAGTCATTAGATTCTAATGACTCCTCCCGCTCTGGGTGGAGCGGAAGGGAGTGTCAGACTCTTACTGACTAAATCCCACCCGTGTTCCTTCCTTAGCCCTTTATGTTCCGGGGCAGCGGTAACCCTTTCGGACGATCCCGCTACTCTGCCTAATCCTTAGGGGATTACATTCGTGATGTTGTGTTATGTATAATATCACAAGCTTCGTCCGCGTGAAATTTCTTGTTCCCCGACCCACCCCGTCGCATCGCATCGCCTGCCTGCGCTATCTCTTTGTTTTCGCTTAGCCTTTTTTCTGACTTTTTTTATTTTTGCTCGGCTCCTAAGGGCCATAGCGTATGTTTAGGCTATAGCGGGATCAAGGATTGGGCTATCAAATGGTAAAAGATTTTATCAAATCCGACTGATAGTTCTAGAGATTACCCTCTACATACAAACTTACAAACACACAAATTTTACCTCTTTATAATATTAGTATAGATAACGTAACGTATGCTAAGGATACACATCTATAAAATTGTATACGCTGAGCGCTAGTCGAGTTTTCCATTGATTACTCATAGATTGATTACACAATACACATAAATCATAATGTTTACGATATTGCTCACTCGCCAAGTAGGTAGTTTCCATAATAGTTTAATATTGTTTTTTGTCTGGTCATTAAACCTTTGCGATAGGTGGATGACCTTTTCCATGTTGTTTGTTTGGTCAATGTAGGTTTTTTGACGCGTTGTATGTCTGTGATGATATACGGGGGGAACCGACATAAACACTAATATTTAACATAATTAGGTAAAACGAAAATTTTATCAGCCTAGGGTAATTTAGGAACAGTCACATGTGTGGGGAACCGACATAAACACTAATATTTAACATAATTAGGAAAAACGAAAATTTTATCAGCCTAGGGTAATTTAGGAACAGTCACATGTATATTGTTCCATCATTTTCTCTAAGCTAACGTTTTTTTTAAGGCACCTACTTGAATGTCAACCATGGCATTAGAGATCACTCCGCTGTTTCACGACATCCATTTGCCACCATCACCACCACCAAACCACTAACCACCACCACCAAACCACTAACCACCACCACCAACCACTTAATATGACCACCACCCACCACCACCAATCACCACCACCTGTGGTTGTGCTAACCACTTAATATGATATGAGTCCGAGCGACACGCGTCAAGCGCAGAAGCAACTGCAGTCGTCGACAAGTGTCCACGGCTGCCGTCAACGATTGTCGACGACTGCCGTCTACAACATGCCGCTCCAGCACCGTACTCAAACACAAAGAACGGCACGTTGTCGCCGGCTGCAGTTGACTCTGCCGTTGACGCTTGCTGCTCGTGTGTATGTACACTAAGACTTGCGTCTTCACTGATAATGCTTGTATGTATATGTATATAAAGTTAACAAAAATATTTACGAATATTTTCATCCAAAAATTAGTTTTTGGGATGAGGGCTTGTAAAATTTTTCTCCAGGCCAACAAAAACATGACAGACAGCGATGGTACCTTATATTACTACTTTTCTTACTCTATAATCTGGAATTTAAGTAATTATGATAAATGATTTTATTTCTGTATGTAGATTTGTACAAACACTTTTACACGTCCATCATATTTTTTTTTAACTAGATGAGGTCGGCGTTTCCTATCTGACTACTCTGAGAAGAAAAACCGAAACAAACTCAGAAGTTACAGTCTCTTTTAAAGTCCAGACATAATCTTGATCAGGTCATGTAAAGACCGGCATCGACCACTTAGCACCGGAGCCGGGTACATTTTGAAATTCTCCTTTCGCTCTGCAAATGTAAAATGTAAACATATACTAGCATCGCCCCGCGGTTTCACCCGCATAAGTTTCCCGTGAGAATATCGGGATAAAAACTATCCGATGTTCTTCCCGGGACTCAAACTATCTTATACCAAATTTCGTCTAAATCGGTTCAGCGGTTTAAGCGTAAAGAGGTAACAGTCAGACACACTTTCGCATTTATAATATTAGTATGGATTAATCTTCTCTGTTTTTTCCAGGTCCCAAGGTGATCTCGAAGGTGCTAACCACAGAAGCAATAGAAGAAATAACCCAAGTGCTGCGACGTCCTCCAGTCATATGGGACAATCTGCACGCCAACGATTATGATCAGAAACGAATGTTTTTGGGTGAGTAGTTATCAACTACCAACATACCGATTATAGTTGTGCTGCTGAGGAGTTTGTTGCTCCACTTTTTCTTCCCAGCTAAAGCACTAGGAGGTGGTGAGGGGCGGGCGTTTTGTGGGACTGTCTCATGTAATTTTGACGTTACGACGTGACGTGCCGTCGAGAGAATGCGTTCTTGACACATGTCAGTTTCATACAAACGAATACGTGATATGACAGTTTGACTTTCTGTCATAATATAAACGCAGTCATTTGTAATCACACATTCTATTCTAATCCGTTGATCCATGAAATGGTTTTTATTTTGTTTTTGATGTCGCCCATATTGTGAATAATACTACATTAACCATGAGTCTCTTATAACGTCAAAATCAACAGGAAGGCTAGCCAAAATAAGACCTAATTTCCAAAGACATAAGATACATACTTCAATAAATAAACCTGTGTTGTTATTTCTCAGGTCCATACTGCGGGCGATCACCGGAACTAATCCCTCTTTTACGCGGCGTACTAACGAACCCCAACTGCGAGTACAACGCGAACATGATACCAATAAGGACGCTCGCACATTGGGCGAGTTGTAGCTTAGATGCGCCTGCACATAGTAAGTATGATAATCATCTGCCCAGCCATTTTCCAAACTATGTTCGTGTCGGCTTCCAGTCGAACCGGATGCAGCTGGATACCAGTCTTTTACATGAAACGACTGCATATCTGACCTTCACAACCCAGTTATTGGGTAATATAGGATAGCACTTGACAAGACTGAGAAGAACCCTGCATCTTAATAGAAAACGACTATCGCGTTCATATATCACTTTTTGTTCGAAAAACCGGAAGGCGCCCTCTGTCGGCGCGACTAAGCGTTTCGTTTCACCGAACAAAAAGTGACAGAAGACGGACTAAGAAAAATAATAAACATCTTAGGGTTTCTGAGTTGCTTTCAAATGCTTGTATACATGAGGAGCCTGTAACCACAAACTACCTTTTACTTACTGAGCATGTTTTATGCTCGTTCCTATAAACAAAAACGAATCGTTTTGCTTACCAGTTACCAGGTAGCATTTTGATTGCCAAACTGGGCTTATTAATAGATTCGTAAGCTAATTTTACCTGTGATAGCTAATTCCATATGGGAAGGTCTACTATGCAAAGCTATGAGGTCTTTACTTCATTATTGGTAAAGATACAAGAATCTCAATTTTAACCAATAATGGTCCGTAAATTATAGAAATCGTCTATTAGCCTTAGTTAGAAATTTATTTAAAAAGTACTACTCGAGATTTGGTGGCCCCTCGGGACCGGGGGCCCGGGACGGCCGTCCTTAATCCGCCAGTGCTAATACCCTATTCTTCTTTACAGTGGAAGCCGTCTCTTGGGACATAAAGTTAGAGCGAGAGAGCGAGCAAGGCGTGTGTGAAGACGAAGCGCCTCTCACTCTCGGCAAGCATGTGTATCATCATAGACAAGCTCTCAGGTAAACTAGTTTGTATTAGTTCTTTTTTTGTCAGAAATGAGACTAGACTCAATTGGAAGGCTCGAAATAAATCATTATATTATTTCGGTTTTGATTGTTATTTTAGTCAACAAACTACGACACCCCCGCATGAGATTTGACATCATATTTACTGATTAAAGAATAGTAAAGGTTTTAGAATACCCATCATTTATAGAATGAAGAAATAATGCCCAAATTGTACGCTGACAGCTGTCATGCGTGCAATATTCAGTAACTTACATATAAATATCCTCAATTCCCTTAATTGACTCCACAAATTAGATATTGTAACGACTCTTCAATGTAATATTTTCTACGTTTTACAGACAAGCGATCAACGAATGGCTACCAGAGTTTGCCATACCTAAGACTGCTCAGGGTCCTGTGATCAAACCACAACCTACCATCACAGGTAAATTAAAACAATAAGGAGGACTTAACACTATTTCTACACGCTACTATTAGGTACTATGTATACCGACTTGGCTCAAGCCTTTGACAACGTAAAGCGATCTTGGCCAATTCGAAATTAAAACTATTTTGTCTCGGTTTTCCTTTGTTATACTAAACCTCATTATAATTGAGTCAAAATAATTTTTGTTCATTGCAATAGTTAGATTAAAGTTCAATCATAGCATACTGAATCAGGAGTTCCACAAGGATCTTATCTAGATCTGGTTCTTTTTACAAGTCATTGTAACGAATAAGGGCAGGAGAATGATAATATGATACCAACTATGAAATTTTAATTTTGGTTGATGTGTACAACATTAAAGCCCAATTTTTAATACTTTTCGAAGTTCATAAAAATCTATCTAACCTTTTTTTACAGTACCACCAGTGCCAATAATCCCAATCCTACCATCAGTGAACACTTGCATGTCCTTAATAACGGCGACCTCAAACACTTCAACCACAAGCACAGCGGAGATGGCGCTCGCCATTCCTACTGTTAACACGTCACAGTTGCAAGCCTTGGCTGATGGCTGCGCTTCAGGCTCTAATGACCGACCTATTTTATCTACTAGGGTAAGTATGTCGAGTGGTGAAATAGTAATCTATGCTAAGAATAAAACTAAGAAGTGTTTGTTTGTTTGAACGCGCTAATCTCTGGAACTACCAGTCGGATTTGAAAAAATATGTTTGCCTTTGATAGCCCAGTTTCTGTGGAAGGCTATAGGCTATTGAACATAACGCCTCACCACAGCTCTCACAATGGTGAAGAAAAACATCGTATGTCCTAGAACCAAAAGTTCGAAGACATGTGACATCCGCCAACACGCACTGAGGAGGCCTATGTCTCAACAATGGGTACATTATAGGCTGATTTTGTTATTCAAATCATCAATGAAATGAAACTGTACTTTCTGCCCACAGGTCTCACCAATTGAAACACTCAACCCCGTACCAAACCCAGTCATGAACTCCCTAGTCTCCCCTACCAAAGTCATCCTAAACGAGTCTATACCTAACCCTATCATTCCCATAGCAAGTTCCAACATCTCCCTCCCCACCGAAATGCCCGTTTCAACTCTCCCTGTTCCCATTTTAGGGTTGAAAGCTTTGGAAGGAAGTGTGAATAAGAATAATCATGATATGGATAAGTCGGATGGTGGGGAGTTGATTAGTGATTTGGGGGGGAGTTTTGAAATGAAGAAGGATAAAGAGGGGGAGGATGCTGATCAGATTATAGTGGATGATGTCGAGCCGGCTGTGGAGGAACAGCAGAGGAATGGGGATATGAGTGTTGGCGGTGAGTCTATTTTCAAAGCCTATTTCTGTAAGCTAAGGGTTTTTATTGTATTGTATTTTATACTATTTTGTTTCTTTTGTATTATTTGCAACATTGGATGCTCTAAGATAGCCCGCAAGTTCAAAGGGTATTGAAAATTTTGTTATGGAGCCTGGCATACCTATTTGTCCGCCATTTTGATTTTGTTTTATCAAATTGGGGCCACCAATATAAAACCTATATAAATCGATAGCTGACATCAATGCAAACAGAAAACATAATAAGACAAAACCCCGTAATGCGTCACGTCTTCGAGATATAAACGTTCAACGTTGATCACGTGACATCCATATTTTTCAAACTTGCGTATAATTTGTTGCATAGATGTTTGATCTTCTTCTTCTTAGCGTTTCGATAGCAATCTAAATGTACTCGGCCCAGAATTCGGCTACTTGTTTGGCGCCATCACTAGCGTCCATCAGTTCCTGTAACGTGCAGCTGACAGGACACGCAGGGCACGATATTAAGTGTCCCATTGTTTGACGAACAGCACCACATTTACACTCCAAGGCGGAGTCGTCTATAAATCTCCACCTGAACAGGTTTTCTTTGCTTCGGCCAACCTGGGTCCAGAGTCTGTTTAAAAACTTCCAGGTTACCCAAGGTAACTCATGTCCAGGTGGGAGGTCTTCAGCGGGTGGAATGAACGGTTTGGGTAACGAAGCACTGTCTCGCCACAGCTTCAGTCTTTCTTGTGGTTGTTCGCCAGTGAGTGGGGCGACACTATTTTAAACATTCAGAGTGATTATTTCATATTTTTTGCGAAAACCTACTAGTAATAGAACAGCCCTATAAAATATAATAGAGTTCATTTTCTGTTGCCCAGACACGCCACAGACGTTAAGTCCTAGCCGACCGTCTATTACTGAAGTTGGTGAACCGTTGGATGTGGACCCGCCGTCTACTGCCGCTACTGATCCTGATGTGGTTATGAATGATGGGATGAGTGAAGTAAGTAAATACATATAAGAAATAAAGTTAACAAAAGCTTTTTTTTTAAACTAGCGGCCCGCCCCAGCATCACACTGATGCAATTTTTTTGGAAATTCCGAAATTTTCTTTCATACAAACCTTGTCCTGGCAATATCGAACACAAAAAAAAGAATTATCCAATTTGGTGCAGTCATTCGGAAGTTATGCGCGTACAGCCGTTTTGGCGACTTTGTTTTATCCTAACTAATATTATAAATGCGAAAGTAACTCTGTCTGTCTGTCTGTCTGTCTTTTCTTCACGCCTAAACTACTGAACCGATTTGTGTGAAATTTGGTACAGGGTAAGTGTGAACCCCAACAAAGGACATAGGCTACTTTTTATTCGACTTCGACTTCGTCTGCGTCCGCGATAACCGACATATACGCGGACGAAGTCGCGGGCAAAAGCTAGTACAGTGGGTTATATGTGTTAGCTGACCCACCTAAAAGTTAGACGAATTTGAACCTTCTGCAATTAGCAGTACCTAGATAAATGTGTTATTCGATTTCGAGCTTCACGAACTATATAGAACGACTTGTTCAAGGTAGGTAAATATTATAGAATACAGTTATGCCAATTTGATCTTTAACACGTAACCTTAGGGTAGGTAAGCTTTTGAATACTGTTTTGTCACATGATGGAGTTGTTAATTTCAACGATACTTGTTAAGTCGATTTGGTCTAGTGGTTGCAACAGTGAACCTATAGCAACATGGTTGCGAGTTCAAAACAAACTTTCCACTTCTTGTAGCTTTATGTTTACAATATTCAATTATGTTTTTTGAATCCAAAACATTATTTATATTAAATTAAAATAGTTAATTTAAATGAACTATTTAAAAACAAATACCTAACATGAGAAATAAAAAACAATAATGATTATGATAACGATTTTATTCAAAATAAATACAAAATAATCACTTACAAAATTAATTACTTGTTTTAAATATAAGGTATTCTATGATAAGCTTGAATTTTTGTTTCTTCGTTTCAACAATGTCTATAAAATACCCATTTTTATTTTTAAGTAGGTAAGTAATCAGTTACATGTAGTGAATCAACATGTTATATGTTTAGAAATATATATAGGTATTTCTATTTTATAACAATAACATCACCACATTAACTATCATACTTACCTACTTCTAAACTATAAGTGAAAATATTTTTTTAGAAAATAGTAATTACTAAAATATAAGTGAAAAAATAGCACTAAATACTTTGATGTTTTACCTACTTTATAATTTTTTTCTACTTAAGTATTTTTAGTTTTAAATATGGTTATGATCGTAAAAAGGACCTGCTTATTCATTGTATGAAACACTTCCATAGAAATTATGATGACAACAGTTTATTTAACACACACACTGACACGTAAGTAAGTATTGTTGACTGCGGGCGGTGGTGATATCATAATAGCGAAATGGAGCACCATGTCTTTCCACAATTTGTTGCAAGCGGCTTCGCATGCCGCACACCATGTTCCAGCAAGCATCACTTACTCTTCATGAGAACGTTGAAATCACAAGTTGCGCCAAATTCTCCTGACTTCTGATGAATCCCAATTTAAAATCATTTGACCCCACAAGTTTTCTATTGGGTTTACGTTTTAACCACAATCTGACTGTATTTCTGTGAAACAAAGAAATGAAACAGGTGTCACTATACGTTATAAAAAATATGTTTGCTTACGTCACGGCATAAGGAATAGTTAGGTATAAAAACAAAGTATAAAATTAGAAAAATACACTTACTGCTATAATATTATGTCTTCTAGCAATCTTTCTGATGCCAACATTCTCCTCGTGCAAATAGATTATTTTGTATTTTAAATAATCACTCAATTGAGACATGATAATAAAACTATAAAAAATAAATTAAAAACTTGGAAAAAGACGTTGTTTTCACAATTTAGTAAGGCAAGGTAAAACATATTCACGCGTAGTCACTGCAATTGTGCGTAGACTGGCTTTTAGCTTTATTATTGTGACGGTTCATTTTTATTTTCCTACCCGTATTTTTAGTAACATTTGAATACTAGTTTTATAATGAATACGCATATTTGTCTTTCAACTACCCACTTATTACAAGTTAGGCGAAAATATTACCGAGTAGCACTAGTCTGATAAACTCATACAAATGAAATAACTCTTAATGTTACAGGCAGAGGGTTCAAATTCCTTCGTTTATAGGGTGGGTCAGATAACTCATATAACCCACTGTACTATATAAGGATAAACATATTTACGGCCTTATTACAAAACAAGGTTTATCTTTAGATCCAGATTTAGACAATCGAGCCATTTTTAAATTTCGAACTATAATCCAACAAATTTAAAGTTCATATTACAAAAACTGACGTCACACCAGAGTCTAGAATTTTCGCAACCGGCCGCACTGCGCGCTTAGCTAGTCGTTAGCATGTATCAAGGGTTGTTAATGTCACTAGGCTCTAGGCGCTAAACAAGACACCTGTCAGTGGCTAAAGCATTCTTTCGTTGGTCTATCCATACAAAAATTTCGAGATTTATTTTATTTTTATTGCTGAATAGGCCTACTCTTGACCTCGATCACGCCTGATTAAAAGCGATGAATGAGGTATAGACCTCATTCATCGTTTCATCGGATGGAACGAGCGTGCCCAGAAGATGCCTGACCACTGTTGCTTTGAAGGCATGCAATTTCTTTCTTTTTCTGGTTCAAATATGAATTAATAGAAAAATAACTTTAATTCATATACAATAAGGTTCAGTTTACGTTACAATTTCTAATATTTATACAATTTTTTCAATAGTACTAGTCACTCTGAAATCAACTTGATTGTCATTGAAGTTGATATTTGTTTAATTTGAAATAGGGTGGGGATGTGCAGCACTGCGCACTTGTACTATAATAGTGCTTGTTTCAGAACGGGTCGATGCAAGTAGAGCCGAGTCACAGTCCGCTCAGTACCGACATGATGGTGGAACCAACGGAACTCACAGAAGTAGTCGACGAGTGAGTATATTAATATGATTTAAATGTCGTCCGGTGCAGCAATCAATTATTAGGACAGCAGATTTTTTTTTTTTTTTTTTGCTTTATCAGTATTTTCCTTGACCCTTGTTGTTCCCACCAGGCCTGTAGAAAACGAAGACCCCTCAATAGACCCGAACGCGTTAGTAGCCGACGACCTGCTCCTACTCTGCGATCTGTTTTACTTGCCCTTCGAGCACGGCTCGCGCGGTCTGAGGCTACTACATGACTTCAACTGGCTGACCACGCATGCGGCTAGTTTACTGCCTAGAGGGAATAAGCCTGAGGTATGTAGTTTTTGATTCAATTAATATACCCTTCATTTTGGTTTTACCTGTCTACGGCTGAAAGGAATGGTTATGAATCTCAGTGGTCATGTATGTGAGTAAGTTCGTTTCCTTTCATGTAAAAAAAAAGAATTATTTAATTCAGACTTCTCTGTTTTGTCGTTGGTTTAAAATATTAAATTCATTCACTCATTCACTGACAGACAACGCACCGCCTTAACCGTTGGGTCTAGAAGCATGAAATTTTGCACAAGGATATTTGAAAATTGCTATCTAAATATATTTCTAGACCTATCCAAGGCATTTGACACGGTTTATGTCCCAATTATCTTAGCAAAGTTAGAAAAACTCGGAATACGAGGTATCGCTCATAATTATCTTTAGGGATTAGCTTAATAACGGAAAGCAAAGAGTTAAAATAGATGAACACATCAGTGACGAACATACAGTATCTTATCGCGTTCCGCAAGGGAGCATCCTGGGCCCTACTCTCTTCTTGCTGTATATTAATGACCTCTACTCGATGTCTTTCCCATATACCAAACTGTTCACCTATACAGATGCCACTGCTATCTTTGTCTTGAGTCCGAACTGGCACACCTTCAAGTACAGAGCAGAATACTCCCTATATCAGGTTATGAACTAGCTCACAAAAAATCTATTAACACTTAACCTATCTAAAACGAACTACGTGCCCTTTCCGATCACCAAAGTTAATAATCAACTAATGATTTCTCTACTCACGCTCATATCTGCAGTTCCCAGGACGATTGCACAAGCCAAGAACTCTACCGTGCGGACACGTTAAATATCTGGGTTTGCATATTGATAGTGGACTGAGATGGGACAGGCAAGTACAAGTTGTAACCTCCAGAACGAGGCGGTTGATCCACATATTTAAATCCCTGTGCACCCCCAGACAAGCATTTACTGGACTACTTGGCCCGCCGATCCTTATGACATTACTTGGTTATCCTATAATATTTCGCCAGTGGAACACTGGATTGTGTAAAAGGTGATACGGCTAGAAAGAGAGTGACTACTGCGTCAACCCCAAATAAATTGGGGTAAGGGCGGGGGCATAATGATATGAGGTTGATTATTTTGTATTTCGTGAGATTTGAATATTTGTTTTTGTTCCACAGACAAGTGAATGGCGTCGCCGCCGCAGTCGTTTCGCGTGGTGGATGTGTCGCACGCGTCGCTTAGCTCGGCGCCTCGCCGCCGCCAACAACCAGGAGCTGCACGCCGAGCTGCAGCCATACGTGTGGGAGCTGTGCGCTGTGCTAGCACTGCTGGACGGCTTCCTGAGGTGGCTAGGTCAGTATCAACTCGTTAACGTTGTTATGCTGGACATACACAAGATTTAAAGATAATTTTCGACTTAAACATTAGACCTTACACAAATGCTGATGAAGAGTCAGAAGTGTTTGTCAGATTTACTCGATCATCTTCGAGCAAGACCAATCGTATTCGTAACGATAGCAGTACACATTTTAATACTATTCATTTTGTTACAGAGCTTGGCAAATACCCACAAAACATAGCAACAAATACACAAGGAAGTTACACATGTAAGTTTTTTATGTAATTTATTTTAAATGTTATGTTGATAAACAAAATATATCTAATTACTATTAAAATAAAATGTATTTTGTTATTGTAGTAGCATTGTAGTGAGAATATTTGTACAAATACTCCAATTCAAGTGCCAGAATAAGATAATGCATGTTTTAAGCAATTGAATACCAATATCGTCACTATTTTGCGTATTACACGGCATTTTTTCCCCTCACAGGGTTTTCAAAAGGCTGGCGCGAGGCATTCGAGAGTGGTTCCCAGGAACCATGGGTGTTCAGAGGAGGTCTTACAGCAGACTTGCGAAGATTATTACCAGTAGAATGTAACAGCGACGCGTTGAGAACATTACCTCCTCCCACGATACTGCCACTCACGATTAGACCTTATTGTACGGCTGATGAAGAAGCGGTAAGTCTTTCGGAAACATTCGGCTATTTTCGTCAGCTGGCATCGTATTTCAAAATACAGATCAGAAAAAAATCTTGCGCATTTTGCGCGAACCGTGGGCTTTGATCACGTGGTCAGGCGTAGTTTTTTCTATGGACTTTTGTTTTTTGTATGTCTGTTTGTTACGCTTTCACGCTAAAACGGCTGAACAGATTTGGATGATATTTGGCACACGGGTAAGCCATGATCTGGATTAGGACATAGGATATTTTTTATCCCGATATTCCTACGGAATTGAGACTTATGCGGGTGAAACCGCGGGGTGGATTTAGTTTAAAATAACACTGTATGTTGTTAAACAGTAATAAGACATATATTCTCTACAGTAAATGATAGACAGAATATACAGCAAAATTGAAACACAGATAATGAATAATCTATTTTTTTTTTCTAACTTAAATAATTGTTACAGGTTTGCGCGATATGCCACAAGACATGTCGAGACGGGTCTGACTGCAGTGATCTTTTCCCTAGCGATTTACAAACGTTACCGGCGGATAGGTATGTTAAGGCTGGCCGCATACGACCGGCTTCCTGATTCGGAATTCATATTCGGAGACCCTGAATGCACGCATTTCATACAAAATCTTCTCTTTAGCGCACACGTTCTTAAATTTTCCGTCAGGTTTCCGAACGGAAAATATAAGAACGTGTGCGTCAATTTATATCTTTGTTTCTATACACGTTATTTCCTTTTACAAATATCCACTTTATCCTTGTCAAATTAAGTTGATTTTAGAATGTTATGACACAGCCAAAATGTCGCTATATTTTTTTGAAATGCTAAAAGTAATACAAAGTTGAAAGATTTTGCTTGAGTGTACCATGGCGGACACTGTCGGTGGACCACTTTTCAACCTTATTACTAAGGTCATAAGGGTGTAAAGTCGTCGACCGCCATTGTCCGCGGTTCTACCTTTACGTATGTCAGAAAAAACAAGGTTAGTTTCAATATTTGTTAAACTATGCTTTAAGAACCTTAGAACTGTGACAAACAGAAACATTTACTGGCAAAAGAATGCCAATTCTCGTACAACATTCAAATTCAAGTCGAATCTCATCTCAGCGATAAAGAATGTCAAAAATTTGAGTAAATTAATGGTTTTTCGACTGGTTCGAGGTTATGCTAAAAAAACGGGAACTGTCCTTCAGGTTTTAACACTATCATTACGCTGCGCGCTGTCCAATTACCTATGTTATTAAAAAAAAAAGAGTAAACCTGGAGTTTCTTGCCAGCTCTTCTCCATAGGAAACGACCAATTGGAACCGTGCACCTAGCTTCTAACGTTTCATAAGTGCCCATGTAGGTTTATGTGAAATAAAATATTTTGATTTTCAACAAATGATTTCTCTCCCAGGCTAGTAGCACCGTTCCTGACGCTAGTACCTGAACTCTGCATGGTTATAGAAGACGATGAGGAATGTATTCCTCAGGAAGTGGAACAGTCCGGGGATGATGATGACAAGCGAACCATCGAACCTCGAGTTAACGGTAAGCTTATACTGAGCATACTCACTAAAATAAAATTTAATGCATCAATAGCATCAGCCCATAACATCCCCATTGCTTAAACACAGGCCTCCTCTCTGAGAGGTAAATTAAGATGATCGCCAATTGATAAAAAGAAAAAAAAATGCTGAATGGGCCTGCTCCTGACCTCGATCACTCCTAATGGGAAGCGATGGATGAGGTCTATGATGGAACGAGCGTGCCCAGAAGATGCCTGTTCGCTCTTGCTTTGAAGGCAGACGGGTTAAATTTTTCAAAATAATATAACTTGAAACTAGAGATTATTTTATTGATCTGTTATCTCTTCAATGCTGACTTTTAGACAAGGATCATGATGGCAGCCTGAAAAATTGGGTTAATCCTTTTAGCCAACCTAAGGTGGATACATGGAAGCGCATAACCGATAATCCACCTTAAGCCTAGTTGGATAAACGGTATTTATAGGCTTAGTGTCACGTACATGCGTTTCCGCGTATCCACTTTCATTCATCAAGTCATTTTAGCTCTTGGGCCTGCTTGCACCACAAATCTTTGTGAGGATTGATGGATGTTTGTTACTCTTTCACACAAAAACTACTCAACATATCGATGCCTTAGTTCACAATTTTTGAGGAGAGAGCTTTAAAGTTTTTAAAAGTTTACACGAGAACAGTAGAAAATCCAAGTAAAATAACAAAAAATATGCATCTATTCATAAGACTAGTCCTTTTACTCCATCATATCTCAATATTGTAATATTAATTTAAACATAACCTTTTCAAAAAAAGTAAAAATTGAAAATTTTGTAGTTAGTGCAATTGTGAACTAAGGCATCGATATTTGGATGAAATATGGCACGCGGATAGTTTATAATCAGGATACTATTTAACCCGATATTCCCACGGGATCGAAACTTATGTGGGTGAAACCGCGGGGCGCTGCTAGTAGCTTAATACATTCACCTTTAAACATAATCAACACATCGCTGTTTCTGTAAATCATTTGAAGATGCATATAATCGCATTTAGTGATTTGTGGTGCAAGTACATCTAATTTTTGGCAACTGCCATTATAATCCGTGTTAGTGAAAATCTGTAATAACACAACAAACATTCTCCCACAGGCATGAAACCGGAAATTGTAGGATATGCGTGCGCAGTACTGAATAGCAAGGAGTTCTACAAACGACAGGAAGTAGCGTGGATACCGGAAATGTGCACCAAGTACCCGGAACAGCTGACCGAGAGACAAGACCTCAGTCAGGCGGCTAAGGTATGACAATCATCTGTATTTTTGTTTAACCCCAACTGTCCAAATGTCTAATTACGAAATCCATACTATAATATTATAAATGCGAAAGTGTGTCTGTCTGTTACCTCTTCACGCTTAATCCGCTGAACCGATTTAGATGAAATTTGGTATAGAGATAGTTAGAGTCCCGCGAAACGACATAGGATACTTTTATCCCGACATACCCAAGGGATCGAGTCTTATGCGGGTGAAATAGCGGGGCGCTGCTAGTGAGTTATAATTTGAGTCTAAGCTTAACCTTCGAGTCAGTTTTTGTAATTTGAACTTTATTCCGAACTAGCTTCTGCCCGCGACTTCGTCCGCGTGAAATTTCACCCTCCCCCCATTCACCCTCTTAGGGGTGGAATTTCGAAAAACCCTTTCTTAGTGCACCCCTAGACCTCATAAGGAACCTACATGCCAAGTTTGGAATATCTAAACCCAGCGGTTTGGGCTGTGCGTTGATATGTCAGTCAGTCAGTTCTCCTTTTATATATATAGATAAAGTAATGTCTCAATACATACAGCTTAGTCACGGTTCTAAAGTCAGTTTTTTAGTTACTAGAATAAAGTGCAAAATATAACTTACTTATAGTTTATAACTCATCTCTTGTAATCCCGATGGTACAGTTTTTCGGGTCGACACGATTCGGCACAGTTGGGCGGCAAAATCGAATAAACGATAATTATATTATTATGATCGGCGAAAAACCCGCTCGGCTTAACTATAATTGTGCCGAGCCGACCCGAACAAGTGTGTAGCAGGATTACATAATCTGTTTTTTTATCCTGGGTGTTATTTTTTTTTTTAAGAATGCGTTAGACACTTGTATACAATGTATTTTTCTTCTAGGAATGCGTCCGTCACTTCCATCAGTTCAACGTATGCGAGCGAGCTCCTGAAAGCGTGACACGCTCTCACCCCGCGCTACTGACGTGCTGCGTGCTAGCGGCGTGTCGCGACCCGCTCGCGCCTGCCAGACTGTTGACTTGCGTGTTAGCTGCGCTTAGAGCACACGGTGAGTGTCACATAGTTATACAAATATAACATCATATAGGATCGTAAGTAAAAACGAGAGGTCCGATGAATTGGATTTACGTCCCAAGCAAACCAGTATAATAAGTCTGTATGCACCAGTGGCGAAGGTACCATACAACTCGATTCCCACCGGCTTCCCTTCGAAAATAACCACTCTATAGTCAATTCATCATTGAAATTTTCTTTTGGTATTTTTTTTTTGCTTCGGCCTACCTCTGTCATAAATTCACCCTTCGCCATTGGTATGCACGCAAGTTTTTAGAGTTTAATCTATGAACTAACTGTATACCTATGTTCATGTATACCTATGTTCACAAATAAAGATTGATTGATTAACTGTTTTTGTATAGCAGCTCCGTTTAGTGACACAAATCTCGCATGCAAAAACACACCTGAAACCATTACCTATATTTCTTTGGTGATAAAAAGAAAGCGTTAAACAAAGGCTTGTGGTTCAAGGAACTGTGTCATTTTATTATTATTTTGTTTACGCAAAATCCTGCTACGAGTATTATAGACAAAATCTGTGTTTTCAAATGAATAATAGCCCATATTGTCCTACTGCAGGGCAACGGCCTCGCTTTCCTTTTTCCACTGAACTCACTCCGTTTCAAAAATGTTGTCAATCTGCGCATGCAGGTGCAAGCGGCGTGCACGCGTGTATAAACGCGACGGACCACTACCTGCACCAGTTCTACAGCAAGCTCGGCTTCGTGGAGCTGCAGCGCGGCGCGTGCGGCCGCGTGTACCTCGCGCGCTCCTTCTAGCGCATGCGCAGCGTGCGGCCCGGCAGGGACCCGCCCAGGCGCAGGCGGAAGCGGAAGCACTGAGGTTTTGTAGCTCAGTTAGTCTTATAAGAGAGGTTAAGTAATATGCTTTTTCTGCTGCATGTAAATCACAGTTTTTTTTTTTAATATAGGTTGCTACGCTCTATTTCCGAGGTCGTAGCACGAACATGTGATGTAAATGTAACGTAAATTCGAAAGATTTTTTAATCGAAAATAATCCTTTAGCATTATGATTAAAATTATTGGGATGAACACCATAAGTATCACCCATAAATATAAATAAAGTCTTAACACTAAATTTAAAAAAAAGTGAATGCTGGAAGAGATTTGTTTAGAAATATGCATCACCCTTGTACCTTTTTTTCTGTTCTTTATTTTTCTTGTTTGTTATTAAATGTGTGTACTTAAATGGTTAAATAAATCAATATTATGCACGAAACGACTGTTTTCAAATTTAAAACCGTTAGAATTTACGTTACGTTTATTCCGCGCGGTCGTGCTAGGCCCAAAGAGTTGGTTGTAAAAGTCATTTGTAAAACTCATAGATATGAGTATTTCACTTTTCCTAGAAGGGTGCCAATGATTGCAATTGAAGCTTGTATAATTAAAAATAAATCGTAGCTTATTTATTATGAAAAGGTCCTAATGCAAGAAAACTGCCAAGATTTTAAGTATCCATTGTATTATAATGCTGCATGACTGCAAGCGGCCTTCGGCCTGCGTGCGTCCAACCGATAATCCTTTATTTGTTATGACTGATACATACAGGATGTAAAAAGACCCATCACATAGTCGTCAACTACGCATTCTGTTCATCAAACTAAGTAGAATTGCACAAAAATAATTGCTGGGAAACGAGTTTTATTTTTAGTGTGAAAATTTGCTGTTTGTGGTAGTGCGCAATGTAACACACGCAAAACATTGTGCTTATGGGGTCGTGGGGGTAAAAAAACGTCAGTAAAAGTTGGAATTTTGACCTTAAATATCTTCGTAACCAGAAGGTTCCCAGGTAGGGTCCAGTACAATAAAATATTACAATGACGGGGTGTACAAGTGACTCTCGCCTTTGTTAAGTGTCTTTTTACACCCCTTATGTATAAAATATAAGTCAATACATAGGTAACACAAAAAACCATAATCCCCTCTTCTTTTTTTAAATTGGTTGAAAAGAAATAGCGATGAAAACAAATAACGATATCTCTGCTTTTGTCAGGCGTGCGATCTTCTATTCGCTTTGGCGCTTGAACTAACTTAAAAATCATTGTACCCTCATTTATCACGAAAACAAAAGCAAGAAAACTGCCTCACTGCTTACGAATTTTTAAGTATTACAACTGCCCAATTGATTATAATATTTCGCCATGGCAATTTTAGTTTAATTTTTTTATATGGCAATGATCTGATGTTCATATCAAACTATTATAACGAATAATGTTCTAATTCTAAGCCGCATTATTTAAGTAGAATAACGTGTACTAAAATATAAATAGTAGTTATGAATTGTATATTTAGCTTAATGCTTTATATTATAACTTTATAAGTATCACAAGTTCACTATTTGTTTTCTAAATAAATCTGTAACTATTGTATTATTTATGTTTTGATGTTCGAAGTAATGATAAAATAGAACCTTCATAAAAAGGAGGAGTGGAGTTGGTGAAAACTTACGACTGCAGCCGAGTATACGCGATTCAGTGCCGAGTATACCCGACTCAGCATCTCCGACCCGAGCGTGACGGTTCGGTTTCGTTCACTGTTCAGAAAGTGCGCCTAAAGAAGTGGTTAAAACAAAAACGTTTTCACTTCGAAAATCCGATATATTTTTTCCATTGGCTCCAATTCAACAGCTTATCAACAATCTTAGGACTTGTTATACAACGTTCGGATAGACACTTTCTACTAGATAAATGTGACAGAATTTGAATGGAAATATGTTCTAGATAAATAAACCGAAACTTATCAAGAGGTCATGAAACAGGCTAGTATTTTTATTTCACGAGTTTTAAACCCTAAAAGATTGATTTTGAAGCCCGTAAAAGACGTACCATTTTTTTTTATCTAATAACATGATTGTCTTAGCTTATTTCTATCTTTATTTTGAAGTATTGGAAGAGAGGGAGTGAGAGAAATGGTTTCGAGCTGAACTAGGATATTATTAGTAAATGAAATAGAATGATGCCAATGTCAAGCGGGCAATTGCCCGATGATTTATGTCGGGTCGTTGTATAATGCTAGTTGCGCGGTAAATTCTGCTTGCGAGATGCAGGATTTTGCATTGCGTCAGTATGACGCGTAGTTCGCATGTGGCGTTGTAGATACCGCTACAAGAGTAAACTAACAAAAACTTCTTTATTCAATACATAACAACAGTAATATTCTGTATTTTTAAAAGATTTTGCAAATAACAAAAACACTACGCGGGTGGAGCCACACGTCATAAAACATTTTATAATTTTCCAATAGACTAGAAAGTTACCAAATGTTTTATTAACGTATGTTTTAGGATATTTAAATCCTAGTCAAGTATAGGTAAAGACTGAGTTAAATCATAAGTGATTGGTACACACGGCTACACATCAAGCTATACATTTCCAGTTTTCGCTGACCTCGCATTGTATAGGTTTTTCGTACAACCAGAAGTCAGCTTATACTGGTTATGTATAGCTTGATGTGTAGCCGTGTGTACATAATAGTTGTGCGTATTACGGCCTGTAATCCCCGAGGGGTAGACAGAGGTGTAACTGCGTAAGATAATTTGGTTGTAGCCATCTCGAAAAGTAATGAGGTCGAGATTTTGATTTCTGTTCAGTTAGTTAGTAATATGAAGTAAGTCAATGGCATGGTTTCGTAAACTTCATTTAATATTGTAAAGTCAGGGTAATTAATTGTTAAGAAAATTGGCGTGGGAGAACTATTGGTGGCCAAGCTTTGATCAACAATAGCACTAGATTAAGGATTAGGAACAAAAACACATCGCTCAAGTGGCCGCGATTGCATATAATATGATTATAAACCTTAACACTCAAACATAAAGTTTATTATAGTTTGCAATATATTTACTACTTTGATTGAAAAGTAAACGTATTTTTAAAATAAGAACTAAAATAAGACCACACAATTATATGTGGTCTTATTTTTCCGGCCGTTTTTGATGTCATCATCGGAAATCTAGTACTATTGTTGATCGAAGTGGCCAAGTGGTAACGGCCGAGTTGTAGGTTCGAAGTGTTCGAACCCACACAGGCGCTGTACTTTTTGTAAATTATTTCATCACCACTGCTCTCAAAACGGTGAAGTAAAACATCGCGAGGAAATCGGCATGTCCTAGAACCAAACATTCAAAGACACATGTCATCTACCAACCCGCACTGGGCCCGCGTGGTGGATTACGGCCCACTCCCTCTCACCGAGATGAGACCCGTGTCCCAGCAGCGAGAACATTGTAGGCTGATTATTTTGCATGTGAATTTCCTTGACAACTGATTTCCCTAACTGTACTTATATTCATATTTTGTTGGTCGGACATGGCAACTATGCATATGGTATGGAAGATAATCCTTATTAGGACAGTAACTTTGATTTCCTCGAACGTTATTTATCTCTAGTTATCACAAGTTTGGGTAAAATCGAAAGTTACATAGACCGCTACACATTCTCATGGAGTTTTTCTCTCATATTTCTTTAAATAAAAATGTGTTCACTTTTATGTATTTGAGTCAATTTTCATTCTTGTATAAAGTAACTGTTAAATCCAGAAAACAGTTTATTTCTAAGAATGACCAGCCACTCTTAAGATTCGCCGGTAAAAGTTAAGATTAACATTGTATAACAGTATAGCATAAGTTTAAAATCATCTCAAGACTAGATAAAAAAAGAAATAAAATCTACGACGCAAACAATAATTAATAGAAAAGTGAAAAAAAATAAAGATATCTTAGTATCGTGAATAGTATACCTTACACAAAAAAAAAAACGCTTTGCATGTAAAAACGATTTGTGTAGGATAAATTCATTACTGCATTATTGGCATAAGGCTCCTATTTGTCAGTAAATATTGCTATGTCGCTGCTAGATTTTTACGGATAATGCAATGCATCGTTTACACTGTGTCTAGACGATGTTTTTTTTTCGGAATTTCTGTCAGCTCTAGCTATCTGTCGGTTCGACACAGTGTGAACTGGGCTTACAATTGCAGTTATGTAAGTAATGTTTTGTATATTATAGTTATAAGCATGTGAACAATTAATGTATGTAAAGAAATCTTTTCAGTAATTTGAATACTGCATGTATAGAAATGTTAGAATAAATCGGAGTCTAAATGGGATTAGGTCTACGAGTACTTTAATAAGTTAAAGCATTTGCAGTCGTATTCTGTCATGTCCACTTCGAATCTCACCTAAGTATCGCACACAATCCGAAAGCGAACTTCTTAGCGTATCGATGGCAAAAAGTTTAAACAGTTTTGGCCCACAATAGGGATGATGACGGGGTAAAGTAAACGAAATTCTATTTAGTCCGTCAGTTAGATTATCAAAAAATAATGGACACATATTTTTTCTTGTGTCAATCAACCAAAAAATTACTAAGATAAAGCCTGTCAAAGTTTGGGAGTGGGGGCTCGTGACGTCACTTCTAGGTAAAAATTGTACCAAGACGTGACGTCATGCGGCATTTCAAATCAATATATCTGTGTAATGTTTTGATTATGTGAAAAAAGAAAAAATACGTGCCCAATACTTTTTAATAATCTACCTGATAGACGAAGAAAAAAAAGTTAGTCATCATCCCTATTCAGCTGCGCGAACTCCGCTCACTGATGCAGTCATAAGAACATCAGGTGAAATAATAATAAACATATATGTATGTTGCAGCCAACTAGCTTAATAAAATTAACCTTTCAGTTGACAGCCTTGCCTTTTTACTAAACGGCGCCGATCAAGTAAAGGCCTGAATGATATTCATTATAGTCTAGGTTGGAACTGTGGCCAACCACGCGCGCGCCGAATCGGTCGCAGTAACAAAGCCGGGGCAGCCCGGCCAATGGGCGCTATCGCGTATGAATTCGCCGCTAGAGGCGCTAGTGTAGCGTGAGGTCTCAGAAATGGCAAATATTTGTGAATGGGCTACGCGGGTTTATTTCAAATTAGAATAACGTGAATATTTTGCAATACCTAATATTACTTATGGCAAATATGAGTTACGGATCAATGAATGTCAGTGGTTTGGGACAGTTGTATCTTTCGGAAACATGACCCCCTGTTTTCCGAACAAAACGGGACTGCGCAACACTGCGGCATGCTCGATATTTTAACTATACCGTTTTAGGGTATTAAAAGTTATTTAAATGTAAACTTTGTTTTCACGCCCGTAATAACCCTTTGAGAGCTATACTTCAGGACTTTACTCGACAGTGGCGCCAACTGGTGGGAATAAAAACGGTAGCCCTCTTTGGGTTAGGTCACGTTAGAACTGTGTCCTGTGCGCGCGAGCCGAGCGAGCTATGCTAAGGCTAGGCTGTTAACTGAGAGGCTAATTAAGCTAGTTCGCTGCGATATAATATACATAAATTCATGCCATCTTTCCATGGGGGTAAGGCGGTAGGCAGAAACTACAGAACGCCTCCTGCTGCGATCCCTACATAGGTACTCCTTTTGTTTTGCTTACGTTCATTCATACATCTGGTGATACACGCATACGTTGCGAGTACGACGCACCTGACCTTTTTGAAGAACATCACCAATAAAGTCACCACAAACAAATATTTTTAAGGCTAATCTACTGATTTACGCCTGGGCAATTTTCAAAGTGATATTTGGAGAATAATTACTGGACAATTTATTCCATTTTTAGAGCAGTTTTTTTTTTCTTTTTTTTTTGTTCAACAAATCTTAATACATTCTTGATCTTAGGTGAATAGTTAATCAACTGTATAAAAGCAATAAATTGGAATATATTTTATAAATCGAAATATTTATAAGTTTGGTCTATAGAGATAAATAACATCACGCATGGAGGGGTTAAGCAGAGGTGAACCTATAGTACATCAACATTTCGTCAGTTTCTATAGAGATATTCATCAAATCTTTGGTTTCTTGGCAACAATCTCACTTTTAAGGGGGAAGCGCCATGGTAGCCCGCGAAATTCAAATTTACTTACGTTTTTTTGCAATTTGCAGGTCGGTGTTAGGTTATTATTTCCTTTTTTCCATTATTTACATATAAATTATATTTTTAAATATTAGCATATAAAATATAGAAAAACATTTAAAAATATAAAAAATAGTATTTATTTCCTTTATTCATTATTATTATTTATTATTATATTTTTTTTTTGTTTGCCTATTTTGTGTCCCACTGCTCGGCAAAGACCTCCCCTTTTTTCTTCCAAACCTCCCTGTCTTGTGCGATCTCTGGCCATGTTGGCCCTTCGAATGATATTAGATCGTCACGCCACCTTCGCCTTGGTCGACCTCGACGGCGATGTCCTGCCTCAGGCGTCCAGTGAGTGACGATCATTGCCCATCTCTCCGGGTGCATTCGTGAGACGTGTCCGGCCCATTCCCACTTCAGCCTGGCTGTTTTTTATGTTGAACAAAATACTATTCGCGACCGTAACAAGTATGTAATTACAGAATTATAATCATTACAGATAGCGCTATCCACGAAGACGCGCCCCACTCTTCTTCCTAATCGCTTACAGTACAAGTGTGCAACATTCCGCTAGTGTTTTAGTTTTGTCGATACACAGTAATTACTTATTAGTGGTAATTAGTGTGTATCAAAAAGCTAAAACACTTGCGGAATTAACTAGCGATACCCACTAGCGATTAGTAACAAGAGAGGGGCGCGTCTTCGTGGATGGCACAATCTATCATCAATACAACCCTCTTACTTCATATAATCCTATTGAATGACTATTTCCTGCAATATCAGTGCAAATAGCAAAAAAAAAAAAAAAACGTAAAAAAATTAATTTCGCAGGCTCGCTGGCGCTTCCCTCTTAACATTAACGTCTCTTTATTTTAATCACAATTACATGAGTAGCTTTTATTTATAATAATTATGCAAAATGTATTTAGTTATTATCGAAATATGAGCAAGATGTTATCCTATAGTGTTCTATTGCACAATTTCGCATTTAATTTGCTTTCTGTACCTATCATCAGCTGTAGAAATAAGTCGAAATGATATTTTTAAAATGGTTGTATCGTTAATATCGTTCAATGCTTCAGTATTATTTAAAACAAAAATATTATATAAAAAACTGATTTTTGTAATTTGTTTGAGAGTTTTTGGTACATGAAATCAAATTGTCCAAAAGAAAATGAAGACATAATTATTAGTAGTTTTTTTAACAGAATGTGTAGTCACTAATTAAGGTAAATTAACAATTTTATATGTCTAATAAAAATATAAATAAATATGATGGATAATTCAATTGTAATGTTCCTTTTATATTATTTTAGTTGTGCATAGGTCTTCGTCCACATTGCCCAAGTATCAGGGCAAAGTTGTCAAAAGGCTGTTACAGTGAGCTTCAAACTTTATGGCGTGGCGTGGCTACTCGCTGTGCAGTACCGCACCCGCCACCCCCGCGGTCACATGAATTTGTTACTGCGCAGCTATTCGCCTCGTGTTCAGAGCCGCTATAAAGTTTGCATCAGCCTGTAATTTTATTTAATGGCTATGTACTTTTAAAACGGCGTCTTGTGTGTAACCTTGATTATTTTAACGTAAGTGTCAGTTATATTTTGTTTTATTTATATGCGTTTCATTATGGTGCCATATTGACGATAAATCAATAATAAAAAAATTAAAAATCAAATGTTGCTTTTATTTTCCAAACCCACAAGATACTGCTGTTTCCTAACAATAATACTCTATTAAAATTAAATACTCGTCATAGTAAAAAGTTCGTGTAGCCCTTCATTCAGCTTGTACGGCTCTAGTGTTGGTCGTCGAAAGCTCCATCAACTTCTGCTTTATTTCCGATATCTAGAACAAAATAATTGTATTAAAACTGACGAGATAACAAGTAGGTACTTACTCCACCTACCGTATTTTTTTTATCAAGAAGCATCAAAATGGAAGGAAAAGAGACCGTTTTTTAACACGAACGAACCCGGGATCCTAAAGACTGCTTAGCTTTTTCCCAACTATGTTAGGGTCGGCTTCTAGTCTAACCGGATGCAGCTGAATACCAGTATTTTACATGGAGCGACTGCCTACCTGACCTCCACAACCCAGTTACTGCGTAGGTAATACGATACCCCTTGGTAAGACTGGTTGTCAGACTTTCGGGCTTCTGACGACCCGTAACGACTGTCAAAGATCCACGAATGACAGCCGGGACCAACGGCTTAACGTGCTTTCAGAGGCACGGAGCGGTCTTGGTATGTGAAGATGGTCACCCATCCACGGACCAACCGCGGCAAGCGTAGCTTAAACTGATCGATCGACCCGTGCGGCTGTTATTACTTGGCCACAAGCCCCTCCATAAAAAATAAACTAATGTGTAATATTATTATGAAACAAGCTTGTCCTATCGTAGGTATGCTGGAAGAGATTTCTTATGAAATAAGCATCACATTTGTACCTATTTTTCTGTTCTGTTTTTTCTTGTCTGTTTATATATGTGTGTACAGACGCCAGCACATCAACCTACTACAATCTGTCAGATTTCTGTAATAGATTTTCAACTTTATCGCAAAAGCATAAGGTTCAATGTTGATTGTGAAAATTTGACAGTTAGGGGTAGGTTGATGTGCTGGCGTCTGTACATAAATGGTAAATAAATAAATAAAATAAGAAAACAGTCCATAATTTTACATAACATCATGCGTGTTATCCCCGTGGCACCGAGATCATGTAGAGACGCCAGCACATCAACCTACCCCTAACTGTCAAATTTTCACAATCAACATTGAACCTTATGCTTTTGCGATAAAGTTGAAAATCTATTACAGAAATCTGACAGATTGTAGTAGGTTGATGTGCTGGCGTCTGTACCTATAGTACCTACACCCACATTTCGCCAGTTGCACAAATTTACGACTCCGGGCTGCTACTGAGAAATTCCTGACCTGGGAATAGAACCCAGAATCTCAGCAGTAGCGCTTGCGACTACTAGACCAACGAGGCAGTCCATAATTTTATTATAAAACTGTACAGTTAGCTGCACATCAGTGTTAATAATAGAACTACAAGAATTAAGATATGGCATTAAGTCCGCCTCTGTACATTTTTGTGCTTGAAGTATTAAATAAATAAATAAATTGCCCTTACTGCTACGACATACAGTTGCATCCAGTTGCATCAAGCAAAACCGTAAAGGTGCGTGCGTGACTGTACCGTTGTTTTCTACCACATTACCTTTTGAATCTCATTCAGCAACATTTTCTGCTCCGTCCTAGGCGTCATGTCTTTCCTATTCAAATCGATAGCCTCCAAATTTTCAAACAGCTGCTTAATCTTCAAAGCTAAATGGACGTCGTTGTTACTCTTCCTAGGCACAGTTGGTTTACACCTTCGTATCAAGTTCTTTCTGTATTTGTCAGGCAAATCTTTTTCTAAATCATCTCTGCTCAAAACTGTCATATAATCAGGATTTGTGTCGTAAGGGAAATCCTTCGAGTCCAATTTGTATGAACTATTTACTTTGCTTTTGTTAATAATGTAGTCTTTTCGCCAGTTTTTTAGTTGTTCTAGGTTCCTGGAAGATATAATGCGGGGTAATAGTAATGTACAGGTAAACCAGAAAAGTTATGCGCTTCGGTAATCTTCGAAAGTGAACGTCGCGCCACAGAGGCAACGATTCTAATTTTTGTAAGTTGTGTTAAAAGATAGACGATGATTCCCGAAGCGCATACTTTTCTTGGAATGGCTGTAAGTATACTAAGTATGTAGTTCGGTTTACCTAAACAAAAAGTTACATGTGCAAAATAAGAACTTGAAAAAGCGTAAAAAATAATTTTATAAAGCACGATTAGCTCAGTTTTTTTAAACTAGCAACCAAAAACAAAAATCTGACCAGTGAAAAAGAAGTGCGAAAAGTGGGTCGGTAAGTACATAGAAAATTGTTTAAAGAAAAGAACACACTTTCTCCCTTGCAGAATGTTGTCTCTCATCGCTAGTAAATCTTTGTGCTTCTTTATAGCCAACTCTCTCAAATGGCTGTGTCTTATTTTAGCCTCAATAACTTTTTTCCCATCCGCTCTTGATGGCTGAACATATTTCGAACTTTGATAATATGTCGGTATAGTATAACGACTCTTTGCTAATTTCGGACACTTCCCTTTAAATCTCGCATACAAATCTTCGTCAGAATCGTCCAAATCTTTCTCATTGAAATGAACAGACATATTTTTTTTCAATTTGGACATATCAATAACCGAATTGTAGCTCCGGCCTCCTTGACTACAGTTTTCAGGACTAATTCCGCTTGTGCTTACCGTAATTTCAGACATATCGGAACGGGAGACGTTTTCGAACATTTCATCTATGAATTTGTGGTTTAGAAATTGTTTGACGCTTAAAACTCCCGCGTTTATTACTTCTCTTGGCGGGTACATAAGCGGGTTCCCGCCTAACTGAAGGACTTTCAAGTTAGCGACAGTTCCTAGTGCGTTCGGGAGTGACGTTAGTTTGTTGTTTTGTAACAACAGGTGCGTGAGGTTCGGATGGTGATTGATGGATTTTGGTATATCGGTTATTTGATTGTCTCTCAAATCTAAGTACATGATATACGGTAAAGAGGGAAATAGATCATCTGGTAATGTTTTAATTCCGTTGTTTTGAAGGTACAGGATCTGTAATACAGAAATGTAGCTATGTTAAATTGCAATAACCTGAAGGGCTCCGTTTGTTTTTATAATATAATAGGATACCTTCCATCTTTGGAAGGAGTGGAGGGAGACCTTTGCGCAGGAATAGGACACCGTAAACTAGTAAAAAAAAATATGGTATGTAAGTATAGGTATACCTTATGCTCGAAATTTAACAGGTTACTCCTGGGCAAGAGTGCACCATCGTCGACCGCATCATCGCTTAATATCAAGTGAGATAGGGTCCAAGCGAGAATCCCGAATAAATAAAAAACAAGAAACTATGAAATAGTAATTAACACTTACACATAAATGGGGATTTTTTATTTCAGGCACACTACTCAATCCTTGGGATGAGAGATCCCATGTTGTTTCTTCATTTATTTCTTCTTCATAAATATTCAACGGCACGGTTATCGACGCTTCAGACATAGGTATTATTTATTGTAGAGTTTCACGCTAAAATAAGTAAATTATTGCCTCAGATTACAGAACAAAGTGTTGAAGGGTATATAACCAATAATAACTATAAACAAGAGTTTTGTTCTGTAATCTGAGGGTAATGTTTGATCAATAAAAATAATATTACAAAAACAAAAAATCAAATATGGCGCGTACAATTACATCTCTATTGTCAATGGTTTCAGTATTAAAAAGTACTCTGTGGTCAATGGTTATGGTTTGCCTTGCCAACGGCGTCATTTTTGTATATTCATCGAATCGAATGTTATTTTTAGTTTGTTTCTTTAAAAAAAATAAGCTAACCGGCCAGCTATCAAGTTATGATGGCCGGTGGGCGGTGATTTCAAAATCTCAAATTTAGTCTGTGCATTCACGATACCTAAGGTCCGGCCGCGCCAAGAATGTAAACAACAATGGCCGCTCAATAAAATCGATAGAAGAACATTATTATTTCGTTTATTTATCTATATACATATTAAATTACATTTTAAAATATTTCTTAAAATATAAATAATAAGTATAAAAAACATTAAAATATAAAAAAATAGTAGTCCACCGGTGTCGGGAACAGGGTCCAAGCTACCGGTGGTTAGGGCTCCAGAGACAGGAACCTCCTCACAATGCGAGCCGTATCGAGGAGTACTGCCTTCTGAATCACGCTCTACAAGGCCAAGAAGAACATTTATTATTAGAAATAATGTTTGTTTTCGTCTAAATCTCCGAGCTAACTAGACGAAAACAAACATTACTTGAAATATAATAATATGTTCTTCAAAATCGATGCATCGATTTTATTCAAATTCGGCCATTGTTAATTACATCTTTGGCGGCGCGGCCGGTCTTTATATACGAATACGACAAATCGGCAGTCAAAATCTGTGTATGGTGAGTGGACGTGAGATATTAAATCGCCAGCGAGTGACGACGACTAAAGTCACTGTGTGTATACATAACGTTAGGTTACTATATAATGTTTTCCACGAAACTGAAAACACAAGTAGCAAATTGCCAGTTTGCCACGAATAATCTAAAGGTAAGGTTTGTGAGAATATCATCCTGCATAGACTGTCATAGACAAGTTGATGAACTTGCTAGTGTTGCTTTTCAATGATGCGCTGTCGATTTTATCGAAATGACAGCACGCTGGATGATAAAATCATAGGATAAAATGGGCATAACGAGACAAAAAATACTCCTTTCGTGTTAGTTTCCAGTTTTTAACAGTTAACAAGTATTTCCTAATTTTTTATTCATATTTAAAGCTTTATGTAAATAAATAATGATTGTTGAAGAGAATAAATATTTTATCGATCTACGTTCAAAAGTATGTTCAAAAGACACATGGCGAATACGTCACTATTTCAGTTGCAAGATGGCGAACGTTCGGGATAGTGACACATCTTTGTGGCTCCACAATAAACTCGGTACTTCGAATGATTCGTGGACAAGCGGCTCAATTTGTACGCAATTAAATGCCGAAGTTTTGAAAAACATCAAGGACTGTTTTCCAGATTTGCAAACGCAAGTGAAATTGAAATTATTGCTAAGTTTCTTTCATATCCCGCGCAGAAATGTTGAGGAGGTAACTTTTCTCTTTGATGTTCTATGGTTTTGCGTAACTGTATTGTGTTTTTTGTCTCTTTCCTTTCATATTATTGCTATGAGTAGGAATGAGATGCAGTATCACGCATGTATGTATTAGTTTTATTTGTTGTCATGTATTGAATTTACATGCTAAAAAAATTTGTTGAATTTATTTGAATTGCGTTTTTACACCTATGAATTAGAGATAGATTACCTTTTAACACTGTAAGCGGTTAATTTCTGCCTGTTTTGAGGTATTATTATCCGTTACTTACGAGCTTAGAAAATACTGACTTGCTATTTACGTTTGGTAAATTACGAAACAATTCACTTTTATTAGTAAAGTGCTATGATAAGAGTGCATTAGAAACTACAGTTTATGACTGTTGCTATGTTTACACGAAGCCATCGATATATATTTATACCTACCCTTCACTATCATAGTCTAATGTTGTGAAATGGGTTTTCAAGGACCATCATGCATGTTATTACATTATTGAATTAGGCAAAGACATTGATAAGCAGTCTATAGCAAACAAGCATTAGATTTTTCTATTGGAATATATTTTCTGAACAACACTTGGCAATTTTGTATATTGATAATAATTGTAAAGACCATTTTTTTTACAAATATTTAGGCTTCATACAACAATAATATCTCTTAGAATGTTTAAGATATGGATATAAAAAGACATCTATATTACTCTCCAGGTAGACATGGAGCAGTATAGTTTATTTATTTAAGAACACCAAGGGCATAATAATATACATTCAACATTGGTTTACAATAGCATTTAGGAAAGGTAATGTATTTATAGATAATGTTTTTTTTAATTATAGGTTAGTATAGTAAACTGTACACATAATTTTGGATATCGTGAGGAAACCGGCATGTCCTAGAACCCAAAATCCCAAAGACGTATTGTGGATTATGGCCCACTCCGTCTCACTGAGAGGATAAATGTAGAAACAGCGTAAAAGGCTAATTTGTCTTGCATGTTCCGGAGTAGTCAATTAGTTTTTTCTAACAAAACAATTAAAACTATCACAACTGTCTTAACAAGCATAGCGATTTGTACCAACTAAGATTTTAATGATAACATTTCCAAGAGGCCTTTGCAAGACTACCTCATTGGTCTAGTTGTTGCAAGCACTATTGCTGAGCATGAACCCACGAGGGTTCAATTCCCAGGTTGGATAATGGGTTTGCCCGCTATTAAATGAATCTTAAACATAACGGCTGAAATATGTGTGTACTATAGGTACAGTCACGAGCATAAGTATGTATACACTTGGCTTTATTCAAAGGCGATTTTCTCCGTTATTTTTTAATGAAAGTTTATGTTATTACGAACATAGTATTTTCGAACCCATAGGTTTATGTATAGTGTCGTATTTCAACGTTGCATTAGTTTTTTCACGAAAAAATCGCAATTGAAAAGTTGCCAAGTGTTGACATATTAGTGCTGGTGACTGTACACTTCTCCATACGCAAAATATGTGTACTATTATAGGTACACCTCTCCATATGCAAAATATGTGTGTAAGGAACACCTCTCCATATGCAAAATATATGTGTGTGTGTAAGGTGCAAAATACGCACATTGACGTGGAGTTGCAGACACCAGCCCCTATTACCTACCTAGGTACACCTCTGCCCAACCCTTCAGGGAAATTAGGCGTGACATTATTTCTAAGATGTAACAAGAATACAGCATGTATTATTTATTAGCCTTAATTCAATCAAATATATGTGGCATTGTGAATTAAATGGTCAGTTTGTTGTCCTAGTGACCGTGAACTGACATTCTGACAAGAATGACTGCCACCTTGAATTGTAGGTTCTTGTGTGCTGGTATCATTAGACTAACAACAGAGTTAATGTCTCAATGTATTGTTTATTATGTTCTGTGTTTGTATGCTCAAGGACTTCTAGAACAGGTGTTTAAGTATATTTTTAAAGAAAAACACTTGCAAATAAAATTTTAATATATGACATAAATAATATTGAATTGTGAGCTTATAAAATCTTATTATCTACCTGCCAAGCGTGTTGATTGAAATATTTATGTTGATAAATTAGAAGATCTTACTTAAAGACTCGGGCAAAGCAGACCAGCAGGGTAATTGCGTAACACACTAACAGTAGCAATGGCTTTCATTTTGACAGTTCAACAACATTCATTGTGTTATTTACATTGTTGAGCAGACAATTTTTTCCAACATTTATAAAGCAATGATTCAGCAATATCCTTCAAAATTCTGAGTTCAAAACCTGATAATCATCACGTTTCAGGTAAATGATTAATTCTGTGCCAAGGTGTGCACCTTGGCACAGAATTAATAGACGAAATAGTGGCCGTTCATGAGATCTGTTTGCTACTCGCAAACCCCCATGAAACTTATGATGGGGAGACCCTAAGCTTGGTCAATGTAAATCCCAAAATAACTCTATCCCCCTTTTTCCAGTGGCGCAATGAACTCGAAGAGATCATTGAGGTGGCAGCAGTGGACTCAGACCTCTGGGTGGCCATGCTGGCAGAGACCCTCAAGACATTCCCCTCAGCGGGCACCCTCAACACCGAGATAGCAGAGTTTGATGAAACCAGACCGATCTTCAGTGATATGATTAGTGAACTCAGACGGGCATTAGCTAAGCATTCAGAACTGGGACTGTTACCACTTGAGTGCCTGTATTTGAATAAGAATGCTTTGGTTTCTGTGGTGAGTGGTTTAGAATATTATTTGTCAATGCTGTTTACATTGACGAGGAGAAGTAACATGCTGATAATATTGAGCTTTATCTGATTGTGACATCCCCATGGAAAGAAATAGTACTTTTAACCGACTTAAAAAAAAGGATGCGGTTCTCAATTCGGTTGAATATTTTTTTTAGTCTTTCGAAAGAGCTAGCAGGTAAATACTTTGTTTTTTTTGGTAATATTTGAACCATACTGAAAAGTGAAGGAATTTAACCGGTTGAATGCCGTAACTACAGACACAATTAAAAAGCTATTGTGTCTCGCGTGGATCCACGTTTAAGCATACAAAGGGTTAAGGGCAGTTGATGGGATGTACATTTTTTTTGGATGCTGGTTTAGTTGTTGGCTGAGCAAAACTTGATGTCATAGTTAATATTTTTTCCCGCCATATTTGTACGCTAAAAAATTTTAATGTGTAAATATCAAATAAAACTCCAAATATTTTTTCCAGGTGGGCCAACAACCCAATCCAGTAAAGCACTTCACATTGAAACGCAAGCCCAAGTCTGTAGCCCTACGAAGCGAGCTATTGGCTAAGGCCACGGAGGTGCAAGCCAATCAGAAGAAGGCTCAAGCTCCTACAGTGCCTGTGCGCAGTAGAGGCATGCCTAGGAAGATGACTGATACTAGTAAGCGATCTGTTGTTTATTCATGAGTTGTTTTGGACTGACTTGTTTGTGAAAGGCACAATAACATCGACTATGTTTATCCCGCAGCCCCGCTCAAAGGCCTCCCGTCCCGCTTCGGCGGCGCGCGCGGCGGCACGTGGCGCGGCGCGGCGCGGCCGCCTCCCCGCGCGGGCATCAAGCTGCTGGACATCACGGAGCAGCCCGCCACGCACGCGCAGATCAAGAAGAGGAGGAAACTCGGTATGTACTCAGTTAAGCACAACAGTTTAAACATACTTTACCACCAAATCGCTATAACAGACTGCAGCGACACGACTTGTCTCAATGAAAACGGCAGGCGGCACTGCCGCCAGCTACGGAAGAATTTTTATAGAGTTAAATGCGTCTCCGCAACGTTCTTGTTCACACGAAAATTACCGAAGCACATAACTTTTTCGGTTTAACTGTACTTTATTCAAGTACATTTTTGATAATGCCGGCACACTAATATGTAACAGTCTCACAAACATGAAAGCATTGTAGAACACCGTTGAATCATAATCTTTCCCTGCACAGAAATGGAGGAAGGAGCTAAGAAGGCCGCAGCAGCCGCTCCGCCGTCGCCCCCGCCGCCTGACTACGCGAAGGAACTCAACAACTACACCATGCCTAAACCTGACGAGGACACTAATGGTAAAAATGTTACATATTGGTATCACATCAGACATTAACATACATTGTTTTCATAAATGTTAGGCGATATCGCGGCAGGCCAAGACAGAAAAGGGAGAGTTAGGCGTCTGCCCAATAATGGGACATTACGGGCTAAATAGATAGTTCTCATAAAATCGGACCATTTTGAGTAATTGTATGAACTTTAAAAAAGACTAGGGACCTTTTTGAGTTTGTTTCGGTATTTTGGCTAGGAAAAATCTATTTAAAAAAAAGTTATATAAGCCAATTTACGAAAAGAAAATAATTTGTTTATATTAATAACTTGTAATCTGCGTTCGCGATTGCCGATTTGCCAAAATGTAAACAAATAGGAAAAATAACTTTAATTCTTACACAATAAAGTTCAGTTTACGCTACAACTTAAACATTTTTTTAACTTTTTCAATAGTGCTAGTCACTCTGAAATCAACTTAATTGTCATTGAAATAAAGTTGATATATGTTTAACTTGAAATAGGGTGCGGGTTGTGCAACACTGCGCACTTTTACTATAGAGCTATTGCACTCCCATGGTAATAATTTGTTATTGATAGCGTCTTAATTTGATTTGCATATCAACATAACTATGGTAAATCGCGTTTTAGAAAGAGGCAACCTTGTCGCTGAGATGGATACGGGAATGGCTTTATGATATTTGATAGACATTTTCAACGCTATGTTACTTAAATTTAGCAGCTTCCTTGCCGCTGGTTACATGTAGTATTGCCCGCCCGCAGCGCCAGCCAGCAGCGCGGCCGGCCCGGCGCCGCCCGCGCGCGCGGAGGCGCCGCCCGCGCCCGGCACGCCGCCGCTCGCGCCCGGCACGCCACCGCTCAGCAGCCCGCTCATTGTACACGTGAGTACTGCTTGCAATTAGGTTATCTATACTATTTTTGGGATTGGTGCATCCAAAATGCTTCGACATCCGACAAGCGTGCCGCTCACTGGCGGGTACGCGCGTGTGAAACGTAACATGAAATGTAACACATGTTGAAACAAATTCGCCTACGTGCTACGTACGTACAGTCGCCGGCACGTAACTTGGCAAGGTTTAGGCGTAATGGGAGTAAGTTAGCGCATGTACACTTAGGGACCTCGCGCACTAGACGATCACGACTCCGGCCAGTGGCCGCAGCGACCAAGCTAACTATAGAAACCATATACACGTCGCGCACTTGGCCGCAACATGGTTTCTAGTTAATTTGGTCGTTGCAGCCACTGGTCGTGGTCGTGGCCGCCTAGTGCGCGAGGTCCCTTAGTGCAACAAGAAAATGGTCACTTTTATTGTTTGTCATTATATTATGGTTATTGCCATAGATTCTTTTTAAACATGTCTGATTACAAGAAAGCTAAAGAAAGGAAAAACACATCTAACAACTCTTGCCAAGTTACGTGCCGGGGACTATGTCATACATGGTTTTAAGAGTACATTCAGCGATAAAAGTCGTTGAATAAAACAATATTATAGAACCTAAAAATTTTTTCAATTATTATTCGTCGTCAAACTATTCTCTAAATTTCAATTATTTATTCATCAGCCGCGTATCATTGTCCCAACTATGTTTGGGTCGTTCCAGTCTAACCGGATGCAGCTACCTAGGATACCAGTATTTTACACTAGGGCGTTTTTCAAATTTGTTGACCATTGCCAAAACATAATGTCCACTGACTTATCAATTAAATAATTATTAGTCAAAATATCATGTTTAAAATGGCAATCGATAGCACATTTCAAGAAAAGTAAATTAAAACAGAAAAATAATTTAAAATATACACTCAATTTAAAAAAAATAATAATATGTACTTAATGCTACCCCAATTTCACGATGTCCCATGCATACTTTCCTAACTTTGAAGCAAATATTCACATCATACTCATATTAAAATCACTAGGCTCGTGGTAAAACAATATGACATTATGTTTTTTATGTCTTTTAACTGGTTGTTATATCAAAATAATAAAATTATATAATAAAAGTGTTACTAACTGGAACTACAGTGCTCTATACAAACTCATTTTTTGGCTCAACTACTTGTTCAATTACAAAACAATTGGTATTTTCAAAAAGCTCATTTAATAAGCTATCCAAAAATTAAAAATAAAATACAAAATTATTAAAAAAAAAATAGCGTTCCGGTTAGTAACGGTCAACAAATTTGAAAAACGCCCACTAGCAGCACCTCGCGGTTTCACCCGCACAAATTGCGATCACGTGGGAATAACGGGATAAAAACTATCCTATGTCCTTTCCCGGGACTCGAAACTATCTCTATACCAAATTTCATCTAAATCGGTTCAGCGGTTTAAGCGTTAAGAGTTAACAGACAGACAGACACACTTTCGCATTTATAATATTAGTATGGATGGAGCGACTGCCTATCTGACCTCCACAACACAGTTACAGGGTAATACGATACCCCTTGGTAAGGCAGGTTGTCAGACTTTCAGGCTTCTGATGACCCGTAATGACTGATAATAATCTAATATTCAATCATTTACTTCAAGCAAATATTTATTGGTAGGTTGTCGTTCATAAAACTCCTTTGAAGTCATGTTCGTGAACGGGCACCGTCGGTTGAGACTGGTCATCTCTTAACTGCCAAGGCTTATCTTTAATCTTATATTTTGAATTGTTTCTTCATTTGTATTTTTTTGCCATTGTTCTCATATATAGAAGCAACAAGAATAATGTACCCAGGATTTTGTAATATCTTGATTTAAAAGAGTGTCCATGGAGTTTCTTGCCCGTTCTTCTCCATAGAGGTCTAAGTTTTGGAATGGGCAACTAGCTTCAACTTTCTGACTAACTGACCGACTATTTAATTTTGACAATTCAAAAGTGCCTGTACATGTTAATTGAAATAAATGCTTTGAGTTTGAGTTTAAAGAAATGACTACATACTTTGATATAGGTACTTGAAAAATTAAAGTAGTATTGAAGGGAAATACAATTGATTTCGTCTTGTACTAGAACTACGATAATAATCAAACAGCAATCAATTTGTTCGGTTCGTTAGACGCGGTCGTTAATGACGATATTACAATCAGTGCTTGTTCAATCTCGACCTACGTGCCGTTTAAATCTCCTGCTTATCCATCATTTTACTAGAAAATATATTTTAGTTCGCAATATTAACCCCTTTCATTCATAAACGTTGCTTAAAATTGAGTAGTAAAAAAAAACTGAAAACGCGAAAAATAAATCGGCTATTCCCTACATTTATGTTCGTATAACTCGTCAAAATGTAGTCTTTTTCGCGATTTCAGTTTTGGTCCCATAGTAAAAGTTGTTCATAATGATGAGTACAATGACCTCTTAAGAGGTTGTTGGTGGTTTTCCAATAATCCTGTATGTGCTAGTCGGTAAACTTTGCTTGCGCGATGTAGGATTTTGCGTGATGTCAGTATGATGCGTAGTTCGCATCTGTCGGTGTAGATGCCACTACATATGTAATACTTTAATCTAAATCTATCTTCTCTTGCACAGGGTACCGGCGCAAAACCAATAGTAATAGGTCAACAGCCAAAGCTCCTGATAGCCGGGCCGGCGGGCGGGAAGCCTCTCCTACTGTCCACACAGAACCTACTCAACACCTCCACAGTCATACTGCAGCCGGGCGGCAAGGCAGTGCTGCTGCAGAATATCAAACCCGTGAGTATGATACACAAATCTATAATATTGGTCACAATCTGGTCAATAGTAGTCACTTTCGTTGGTCATTATCTGGTCAAATTTTGGTCAATATCTGGCCAAATTGTGGTCATTATCTGCCCAAATTTTGGTCACTATCTGGCCAATTAGTTGTTACTACCTGGCCAAATTGAGGTCACTATTTTTCCCAATTGTAGTCACACTGACTGTATTTTAATCACTGTTATGCCGCGTAGTGGTACACCAATCATCTAGTACAGCAGCAGCAGTTATGGCGGCTCTGCAGTGCGCTACTGGCTGCGCAGTAGCTCCCCCTCCCCTCGCTGACATGTGAATTAGTTACTGCGCAGCGACTCGCCTCATGTTCTAAAATTATCATGCGCTATAAATTTTGAACCGGGCTGTAGTCACCAACGCGTTGTCACATTATGGTCACCAAGTCACCATCTTCTAAGGTCAACCATCTACAATAACACTGCTTAATATCTACCCACGTGTGGTCCCAGATGTCGCAGTCGGTGGTGTCGGCGGCGCGCGCGTCGCTCCCGGCGGCGCAGGCGCAGCCGCCGCTGCAGCACCAGCTCGCGCAACCGGTATGTTCATAACATGCACGTATTGGAACAAACACCTAGTAAATGGTCATAGGATATTGTTATTATGAAGCATACATACATACCCACTCGCCACGGGGCGCCTCGTCACTGATACACACCTCTTACACAAAAAAATTCTGTGGACCCTAGGTTCTCTCTTTGATCTAGTTTTTCCAGGTAGCTTATAAATTAATTTGAGGATATCTTTTCGTCAGCAAATGAGCAAAAGTTTATACACTTGTCATGTGTATGGCCGGCAAACCTCGCTGTTGCAATAATTATTTAGATCACATCAGTGTTAAATTTTAATATTTTATTTTATAAAAATGTATTTCTCTCATCCTCACATTTTGTACAACATGAACGAATTAATCACAAAACTCCAGCCATATTCAGCCCGCACCATCTAGCTGTCTTAAAAGATTTACTTACAGAAATAAACATCATTTAATTCATTGTCACTACAAACACTCATAACTAGGAAGATTTTTAAACAAATATTTGTTTCCACCAGGTACAAATAGCGCAAACGGTGCAGCCAACTCAAGTTGTCCAAGCCGCGACTCCGGTTCAGACGACGCAAACCGTACAGGCGCAAGCGCAACAGAACGTGCAGCAAACACCGCTGTTGCCGCGTAGAGGACTATCACTTACGGTACGCTTAATTTGCTATTTACTTTATGCTATTGATGATCGCAACCCTTCATTCCGATCTGCATAGCTATTCACAACCGTTCGGAACGCTTTCGTGCCGAATCAAACATCAATTATTAATGTTCACAAATTTTGACAGTTTAAAAAGACGATCAAATGGACGATTGCCATTCTTCCAACAGCTATTTACTGTCGGGGGCAAGGCAAGTTAGTAATTGAAAATGTGTCATTTTCGATTCGACAACTTGTCGAATGGTCGTGAATAACGGGATCGGGTTGACAAAATGTTTATGTCCTACAATTTGCCGACATAGTATGGCCTCATTCTCAAACGCAACTCTTGACTCTTACTGTATCAAGACTGTTTGAAGATGTTTTGAATTTTAAGAGGTCTTTGTGAATTCAGGGCGAAAATTGCTCGAGACAAATAAAGCATGTTTTTACTTGTCCGCTCAAAATGTTTGTTTTTATAATCTAAAACATTATTTCAGCGTGAACAAATGTTGGAAGCGCAAGACATGTTTCGCAACGCGAATCGCGTCACGAGACCCGAGAAGGCGCTTATACTTGGTTTCATGGCTGGCTCCAGAGGTACGTATTTCTATACCTTGGTTATTTACCCCTTATTCATAAAAAATCAGTAATGATTAACGTCTGGGTAGGTATATTTTTTTTTATGTTTAAACATCTCGTAACGTTAGGCAACGTTTATGAATAAATTCCATAATATCTAAGTAACCCCTTATTTTGGGAATTAATTCGTACTCATGTCCTTAGGACGGCAAAAAACAAAATAAGTTCGTAAAAGAGCGAAACCGGACGTATAGAACGTCTAAGATTGTAGGTGTGCAAAATTTTGAACGCTTTAGGTGCGGGAGTTTCGCTTTCATACGAATTATTTCCTTTTCTATTTTAGTAGGACATACAATATTAGTAGTAATAGTAGCCCACCGGTATCGGGAACGGTCCAAGCTACCGGCGTCAGGGCTCCAGAGAGAGGAACCTCCTAACAATGCGGGCCGTGTCCAGAAGTACCGCTTTCTGGATCAAGCCCTTGATCCAGCTGCCCAACGAGAGCCTTCTCGGGTGTTGGTCGAGGCTCTTGGCTATTAACTCATTGGCTGTCACGACTATCGGCACAATGATCGCTGAGTCCACATCCCACATGTCGACAACCTCGCGAGCCAAGTCAAGATACTTGATTTGTTTATCTTTCTCGGTTTTCACGAGGTGCTCATCATGCGGGACGGTTATGTCAACAATCATTGCGCACCGCTCTGATCGATCCACCACCACTGTTCTCGGTTCCTATAAACAAAAACGAATCGTTCTTCTTACCAATGATAACATTTTTTATTGCCAAACGGCATATAAATAGATTCGTAAGCTAATTTTACCTGATAGCAACTTCCATATGGGAGGGTCTACTATGCAAAGTTATAAGGTGTTTGATTCATTATTGGTAAAGATAAGTCTTAATTTCAACCAATAACGATCCGTTAATTATAGAAATCGGTTAATAGTTGTCAAAATTCAAGTCTCCATCTTGAAAGGTATAAAAGTCTTAACTATAACATTTTTCTTCCAGAAAATCCCTGTCCGAACCTAGGCAACATAGTAACAATAAAACTGTCAGAAAACATCGAGAATGTTCTACAATCCGACGACACATACCTCACGATGCTCTCAGAAATGCATTTCCAAATGAACTACAACAACGGCCAGTGGACACGACTCAAGAAGTACAGACACATAGACGGAATGGTCCCGCAGAAGATACCCCCCGGCTCCACAGTAATATCCACCAATAACCAGCAACCTATAGTGTCGATAGCCAATCAGAGTGTTAGTTAACTCAGTGTGACAGTGACGTTACAGTGTTCGAAGTTTAAAACAACGGAATATAAAAAAAGTTCGAGTTTTGTTTCGAAGTAAGTCTGATTTCTGTTTTCTTTTTTGTTGGTTTCTGAAATGTGTCAATTATATATTTTTATATAATGTTTTGGGACGAATTTCTGATTTGCTTGTTGCGTTGATCGAATCGTAAGATACACAACATCAGATTTTTATAATAGCTTTTGTTAGATATTCGTAGCATAATAATAAAATTATTAATCTGTGTAAGACTTTAGTTAAATACATTCAAATGGGCTGATCAGCCAGTTGGACTAACAAATCGGAAATTTATCCTCAAAAATAATAATTATAACGATGTCTATCCAACTAGAATTTTTATAAAGCGCGCGTCAGATTAGGTTTGGCGGCAAGTCATATAAGAATTTTGGGATAAGTCTAGCGGGGTAATTGCGTAACGCACTATTAGTAGCAATGGGTTTCATTTTGACAGTTCAACACCGTTCATTGCGTTATTTACATTGTTGAACAGACACATTTTTCGAATATATTAAGCAATGTATTAGCAATATCCTTTAAATGATTCAGATTGAGACTGGGTGCCGAATCCTATAGGATACCACCATGTCAGATGTATTCAAATGAAATTCAACTTTTATAGAAATTAAAACTATACCCAAGCTGTGAGTTCCAATATTTCACCAGCGGATTAATTGCGTAACTCACTCACAATCCCAATGCCATTCATTTTAACAAGTCGACAATATTCACTGCGTTATTTGCGTTGTCGGGCAGACGAATTTTCCAAACATAAGAGGCAATGGATTAGGCATTACCTTCAAAAACTTTTGGATCGTGATAAATAGTGTGTTACATCATTGTGGTTCTGGGACTAGTTCACTGTTTGTCCCACTCTTGTGTTGCAGCGAGTTTCTTATTGGGTGATCAATTTTTAAACCAATCAGAGGTATTCCAACTAGTTTGGTTTATCACCCTGTAGGAAAGTAGCGGAAGATTTTTTTTTCTGTAAATACTTATATGATTTAAAAAAAAAAAAATTATGATGTTAATATACATAAATACACTTTTGTTACCGTCGTTAAACTGAAATTGAGCATGCATTTTGGACTTTATTGCCTAAAGTATAAGTTTTTAATTCAATGGATAATGCTTAGAAGGGTTTTACAGAGATATATGATATAGAAGACGGGGCTTGGAGGCGATTTTTATGGGGTCACTTACGATATTTTTCCGTGATGATATCTGGAATGTTTTGCAGAAAAAAATATTACGACTGCCAACAAATTTCTGACGCGCGCGATGAAGTCGTGAAATATAAATATTTTTGTTTATAATTTTATTTTATGTTAGCAAGGAAACGGCTTGGCATGGCGATTAGCATAAAACTAAAAAATCGACTGACTTCGAATAAAAAAATTGTTGATTATAAGAATATCGTGTTCCTTCTCTAAGCCCATGTTCGCTCTGACGTAAAAATTATCGCGGCGGGATTGTATCGCGCACTGGATTTTCAATTCTCGGGGTTGAGCCGACCGTTGAGATTACAACAGAGCGCAACCCAGCGCAGCGCGTTAAAAAATACACTGTTGGATTTACAACTCGGCGCTAAGCAGTACGTTGAAAACCCAGTGCGCGAACAAAAATCGCCGCGGTAAAAAATCGCCCGGCGGAACCAGGGCTAAAATGTCGTCGAACTATTTGTCGCGTAAAAGTTTAATGTCGTCGCAATACGCAAATTATTCTAAGTGATATTTACGCGATCTAGTAGAGTCAGAATATTTGGAAGAAAACTTTCTTTTAAGTTGTGATCTCAAAGGGATTTGACATAGAAATTTGACCTTTTTTACTTTGCAGTATAATTTCTAGTGCCAAAATATGTTTCGGAAACGAAAATCTTGAGTAACATAACGTTTTGTGAATTAGTTTGTATGAAACCTTTATGTATATTAGATTAGATTTCATTTTCAGTAGATTTGAATATAATATAAATATATGCCTACAGAGCCTTTCTATGCATCTAAGGGTAGTTATATTAATAAATACTTGCACGTTTTTGATAGAGTGGTCAGTAAATGATAGAATGGACAAAAAAGTATACCTGTACATGCGAAATTGAGCCTAGAGATTATTTATTTTTAACTAGCTTCGCACGGTTTTTACGATTTGACAAAAATCGAGATTATGTTGTGTACAGACGTAGACGCCAGCACATCAAGCTACAACAATCTGTCAAAATTCTTTAATAGATTTTCAACTTTATCGCTAAAGTATTAGGTTCAAGGTTGATTGGGAAAATTTGTCAGTTTCGGGTAGCTTGATGCGCTGGCGTCTGTACATAAACTTTCCGGAATAAATTCTTTAAATGATGGTGAAAACCGCAACAAAATCCGTTGCGTAGTTTAGAAGAACGACGCCGTCACACAGACAGAAACGAAAAGCCACTTTAATTTATAACATGTCATCTTCATCATCTGCCTAGCCTTTTCCCAACTATGTTGGGCTCGGCTTCCGGTCTAACCGGATGCTGCTGAATACCCGTAATTTACTTGGAGCGACTGCCTATCTGACCTCCACAACCCAGTTACTGGGTAATACAATACCCCTTGGCTTATAAGACTGGTTGTCAGACTAGGACTTCTGACTACCCGTAACGACTGTCAAAGATCTACAAATGACAGCCGGGACCAACGGCTTAACGTGCTTTCCGAGCAACGGAGGGGTCTCGTTATGTAAAGATGGTCACCCATCCACAGACCAACCGCGGCAAGCTTAGCTTAACCTGATCAATCGACCTGTGCGGCTGTTATTATTTAGCCACGGGCCCCTCCTCTTTAATTTATAACATGCATAGAAGCCAAAACCTATTATCGCCTTCATACTGACTGTTACTTCAATTCGTATACTAAAAGGTAAAACAAAAATGCTTACACGAAAGTTGCCTACTTTTAAATAATATTTTGAATTGGAAATATACCTTACTACCATAAATTATGACATTTATGTTTGGATTTTGACGTAAGACTGACAAGACACGATTAGGACAAGAGTTTTTATCGACCCAATAATCATTTCCTTTGATCATTTATAATTAATAAGTCAGTCATTCACTATAGACCAAGCATAGTCTAAACTACTGGGTCTAGAAGTATGAAATTTTGCACAAGTGTTCCATACATATAAGGTGTTAAAAATTAACCCGACAAACTTTAAGAGGTGCTTTAGACCATCGAACTGAACAACTTTCACTATGGGACCAACTCTGAAATCACAAAAAACGAATCAGCTGTTTAATACAAAACTTCAATACCTAGTTGACCAAAATTGATGATTTTGAGGGCAGTGGTGGCCAAGTGGTAACGGCCGCGACTTACGAGTTGTAGGTCGTAGGTTCGAATCCAGACAGCCGCTTTACTTTGTGTAAATTATTTCATCACCACTGCTTTCAAAATGGTGAAGGAAAACATCGTGAGGAAACCGGCATGTCCTAGAACCAAAAATTCGAAGACACTCATATTTCGCCACTTATGTTTGTTTTAAAATAAATGTGGTAGTACTTTCTGTGTCCCAGCAGTGAGAACATTATATTATTATAGGCTGATTATGTATGTATCATTCTTTAGAAAGCTGCTCAAGCCACGGAAAATTCACAGTTGACTACTTTCTTCTTTCTCTATCAAAAACGTGCAAGTGACACGAATGCGAGATGGCATGAATCTGTTCACTCAGTGTGTAACATGCTTTAGGTGTTAATCCTTCATAAATGACCAATTGTGCGAAGTAAGATTGTTAGCGTTTTATTGTAACATAACTTTATCGACGCGTCAATTTGCGCTGTCTTCAATGAAAATGTTCTTTTGCTTATAAGTAGTTCAATGAAAATCATGCCTTGTATGCCTCGGAGAGTCATTAAATAATCGTGTATTTCCTCGAAATGAAAGACGAATTTTATCAACTATTTTTTTTTTTTGACAAATGCCTTTGCTGTTTTTTTTATTAATTTCGTGGAACCAACAACAAATAGTGTTTAATTAATTTGTAAAGATTTTTAAACAATGTCAAAAGTACTTTAGAAATATGTAGTGGCGATCTTTGTATCCGATTCTGTATATACCAAAATAATTGTTAATATTGATATGGTGAAGCTGGGTTGGAGTTTTTTTGATGCGAGCACGGTGCCTTTATATGATAAGCCTTATAGATAGATGCTGGTTGACAACATAACTTTATTATAATTATGTTTGACAAGATGCAAGTTTTATAAAGCTCCGAAGGAAGGGATAATCGTGTTTTGAAACGACTAGTCCATTAATTATTGAAAGTATATTTATTACAAAGTTCGGGAAGGCCTGAGTGAGCAGCGACGCGTTAATTTTAAAATTATTTTTTAGAGATTTGGTTTTGCAAATATAATCGCATCGAAAGCGAACTTCCGTCCAGTTTCACATACTTCTTTTGTTTTATCTTATTTTGGGAGCTATTCTATCTTAAATGTTAACTAAGAACGAGACCTCAATCAATATGCCAGCCTTTTCCCAACTATTTTTGGGTTCCAGTCTAACCGGATGCAGCTGAATACCAGTATTTTACATGGAGCGACTGCCTATTTTACCTTCACAACCCAGTTACTGGGTACCCTTGGTAAGACTGGTTTTCAGACTTCTGGGAAGATCGACAAGACAATTAAAATTCCATACTATCAGAAGAAAAAATAACATATAGCTACAAAGGAAAAGGTTTTTTTGCTGCATTTAATCGAAACTAATAATTCCCATTTTGCGCTCCTAAAAATAGTATTGAACACTCTAATATAATGATTGCGCCCCTTTTCTTGAATCTCTTCATAATTCCTATTTTGGGGTCCTAAAATACTAAATGGCCAAGTAACTACGACCAACGCGTAACGCGCGTTTCGTCAGTTACAATTACAACATAACCTAACCCGTTTGGATGGGGTACCCCTAGTTTAGTTACTGTTACCAAATGTGAGAAAATGACAAAGTTAAAAAGAGGCTCAATTATTGAGAAAAGTGTACAACATTAGAAGCGTAAAAGTTTTTAGAGGTTCATTTAAAAAAGTGTCCATCATTAAAAGGTCAAATAGTTTTTAAGAGGTTCAGTTAAATATGAAGAAAGTATCATAATAAGAAATAGCTCTCATTGTATTTGAACTCATGAAGACTAAGCAATTTAAGTTTTTTTTATATTCATAAGCAAATGCGTGTATGAGTTCAGCGGGAACCGTGTTATTTTAGTATTCGCGTTAATTCTAAGTTTTGTTGTATGATGTTTTTTTCTATAGATATTTAATATCCACATTGTATATAGTAGATAGTACAAAAATATAAAATGAAAAAGTTAAAAATTAATTTGTGTTTTTTTTTCTTAACAAAAACTATTTACATGCTATGAATTGATGGAGAATTCGCCACCGATGTGTTTTCTGTAGGTGTCCACGAGAGGTAAGCATCGGGATACAGCTGTAAGGATATAAATAAATAATTATTATAAGACTGTGTTGTGCCACTGCAGGGTTGGCCTCCCTTCCCCCCTTACACTTTTCGCGGTCTGCTGCGATTGTGGGCCAATCCTTTAAGGTGAATGCGCAGTGGTAGACCGCGAAATTCAAATTTTCTTACGTTTTTTGCAATTTGCAGGTCAGTGTCAGGTTGTATCTTGATCAAAATTTGATTCGCGACTATAATAGGTACGTGTTGTAATAAATATGCGCCTTCTATAATTTGTATTCGACCTTATTAATATGGTCTATGATTTATAAGAAAAACTCTCTCTCTCTACTCTGTTGTCATTACTAGAAGAACATTATTGTATTTTGTTTAAAATAAAGATTTGCTTACTTATTAAATAAGCATTATATTTTCAACTAATTCTATCAGGTTATGGGCCCAGTAAGCCCGATAAATAATATCAGTGCAAAAAGTTCACAAAATAAAAGTGAAAAACAGTTTTGTAGAAAACCTAACCTACAAAGGTAACGTGTCAGTTTTTCAGAACAAAAAAAATTGAATTGTACTTATTTCAAAATTAACATGTCTTCAAGCAATCAACTGGCATTAATTGAGAAATTAACCGGCCGTGATAACTATGCTACATGGCGTTTTGCTGTTAAAACGTATTTACAGCATGAAGAGTTGTGGGATTGCGTGGAATGTGAAAATTCAAGTACAATTGACAAAAAGCGTGACACTAAGGCCAGAACGAAGATAATACTTCTTGTCGATCCTATAAACTATGTTCATATACAAGAATCAAGCACTGCGAAAGAAGTCTGGGAAAATTTATCTCGTGCTTTCGATGATTCCGGGCTCACACGCCGAGTTGGCCTGCTGCGAGATTTATGCAATACTACACTAGCTGAATGTCAAAATGTAGAGGAGTATGTCAGTAAAATAATGACAACAGCACATAAATTAAGGAACATTGGCTTCAATGTAGATGATGAGTGGCTAGGCACACTTTTGCTATCCGGCCTGCCAGAAAATTACAAGCCAATGATAATAGCCATTGAGAGTTCAGGTATGAAGATTTCCTCCGACTCAGTGAAATCAAAAATATTACAAGATGTCAAACAAACTGAAAGTGATTCATCAGCTTTTGCTACAAGCCAGAAGTTTCACAGTAAAAATAAAAGATCTTCTAAGGGCCCCCGGTGCTATACTTGCAACAAATATGGTCATAAAAGTCCTGAGTGTAAATCATCAAAACCTAATAAGGATCAGAAGAATACAAGTAAGCAAAACAGTTCGTCTTATGCCGCTGTCTTTATAGCTTCTTCTGAATTCTCCGATGCCTGGTATGTTGATTCTGGTGCTTCTGTACACATGACCAAACAAAATAATTTGCTTAAAGAAGAAACAACTCCACAAATTAAAAGCATTAAAGTTGCAAATAATAAAACACTGCCTGTTCAAAGCTCCGGAAAAATAAGCTTGAGTGTTTATGACGAAAAAGGCCAAGAAAATGAAATATTATTTACAAATGTCTTATTTGTACCTGAACTAGCTACTAACCTGCTGTCAGTAAGTCAAATTATTAATAATGGTGGCCAAGTAAAATTTAATAAGAGTGGCTGTGTTATTCTTAATAGAAAGAATGTCATAGTAGCAACAGCAAGCTTAATAAATAATATGTACCGGCTGAACATGCCTGGTGGCTATGCATGCATATCAGATATTATTGAAGAAGATACTTACCTGTGGCACCAGAGGATGGGACATCTGAATTTTCAGAGCATGAAGAAATTAACCGAGAATACTGCAGATTTGAACTTAAGTCAAGTTAAAGAGAATGTTAAGTGTATAACGTGTCAGGAAGGAAAACAAACACGTCTGCCTTTTAAAAGTCAAGGGTCTCGGAGCAAAGATCTACTTGAATTGATACACTCAGACGTCTGCGGACCGATGGAAACTCAGTCTTTGGGTAAAGCCAGATATTTTGTGACATTCCTAGATGATTGCTCAAAGAAAATATTTGTGTATACCATGCACAACAAGTCAGAAGTCCTAGAAAAGTTTAAAGAATTCAAGAACCAAGTTGAGAATCAGTTAAATCGTCGTATTAAAATTCTCAGATCTGACAATGGACTTGAATACGTTAATGAAAAATTTTCAAATTTTCTTAAAGATGCCGGAATAATACATCAAACAACCACACCTTACACACCAGAACAGAATGGTACAGCTGAACGCATGAACAGAACCTTAATAGAACGAGCGAGATGTATGATGTTAAATGCCAACTTATCTAAAACCTATTGGGCTGAAGCAATTCATACAGCTGCTTACATCGTCAACCGCTCTCCGACAAAGTCTCTGTCTTATAAAACCCCAGAAGAAATGTGGACTGGTCAGAAACCTAATATCAGCCACATGCGTACATTTGGTTGTGAGGCAATGGTTCATTTACCAAAAGAAAAGAGAAAGAAGTTAGATTCAAAATCACATAAATTAATTTTTATTGGCTACTGTGAATATTCTAAAGGGTATCGATTCATATTACCTACTTGTAGAAAAGCAATAAAAAGTAGAGATGCAATATTCTTAGAGTCTACAGTTAAAAGAGATTATGTACCGATTGAATTAACTACAAATGAAAACAGTATTAAAATGAAAAATATACAAGAAATTTCAAGTGATGACTCATTTGACACTGTGACTGATAGTAGATCACACTCAGACAGCGAGTACATCCCCGATGAAAGTATAGAATCTTCACCTGAAAGAAACATAACAATAAGAACAAGAAGACAATATTTAAATGCTCAGAAACAAGAAGAAAGTTCTTACTTGTGTTGTGAAGACCAATTATCCGAAAATGAAGTTCCTGATAACTATGACTATGTAATATGCAATTGCGCGTGAATAATAATCTTATAGATAATGCGAAATTGATAGCAAACGCTTTCAATGACTATTTCATATCAGTTGGCAAATCGGACAGTACAATCGGAGATAGTGCTGCAACTGGCCGCCCGGGGCCCTCACAAAGCGAAAACTCTATTTACATTAGCCCAGTGGACCCAAACGAAATAAAATTTATAATTAAAAAACTAAAAAATAAACGAAGCTATGGACACGACGAGCTACCGCCAACACTAATAAAATTATGCGCTGAGGAATTAGTAATGCCACTGACTCTACTAATAAATCAGTCCCTTGACGAAGGCTGTGTTCCCGACCTGCTTAAAGTAGCAGTAATAAAACCGATCCATAAAAAGGGAGACCAGACCGACACAAATAACTTTCGGCCTATAGCTGCATTACCTACATTCGCGAAAATTTTTGAGACCGCAATGTCAAAACGACTTTACTCATTTTGTGAAAAGTACAAAATCTTCAACGATAGTCAAAATGGTTTTAGGAAAAATAAATCTACTAAACTGGCAATATTCAAATATATACAAGAAGCACTAAATATTATAAATAATAAAAAACATGCAGTAGGGATTTTGCTAGACATGAGCAAAGCCTACGATAGAGTGTCTTATAAGATCCTTCTAAATAAATTGTATGAAATAGGTGTCAGAGGCACAGCCTACAAATGGTTCTGCTCTTACTTAGAAAATCGGGAACAATATGTAGAAGTAGATTATAAAGATGCACAGACTGGCCTGATAACGCGTGTTAAATCTGATAGAGCAAAAGTAACCATGTCAATTCCTCAAGGTAGTGTTTTGGGGTGCCTATTGTTCCTAATATATATAAATAACCTCCCTAAAGAAATAAATTCATACAGTGTCCTATTTGCTGACGACATTTCAATCATTTTTCCTTATGATAATAACGGGACCCTTAACGAAATCTTAAATGACATTCTTACTAACATAGTGGCATGGTTGAAAGACCATAATTTAGAAATAAATTTCTCGAAGACGAAGTTGATGCAATATGGACCATATCAGAAAGAAAAGGTAGATATCGACTTCTCATATAATAATATAAAATTACAATGTGTAAACGATTTTGCACTGCTAGGCCTGACTGTCGATACAAATATAAACTGGAAAGCTCATATACAAACCCTATCAAATAAATTGGCTAGCTTTATATACGCCTTAAGAGAACTAAAAAAAGCAACCGACTTCAAAACAGCTCTTTCAGCCTACTACGCATACGCATATTCGTGGCTAAACTATGGAATTATAATGTGGGGAAATAGTGTAGATATAGAGCGACTATTCATTTTACAAAAAAAATGCGTTCGAATCCTAGTAAATATAGAAAGTACGGAAAGTTGCAAACAATACTTTATAGAACATAAAATACTTACACTATCAGGTATTTATATCCTAGAAGCTAGTAAATTTGTGAGAAAATACCCATCGCTTTTTCCGCTAGCAAAACAGCAACGCCCACAGCAACGCAGTCTAAGAAACCGATATCTAAACGAATTAGCGGTACCAACCTCAAAACTAGCTATGTTTCATTCTGGGCCTCTGGCCATGTGCGTTAAAATCTATAATAAACTCCCGAATTCAATTAAGGATACAGAGTATGACAACAAATTTAAAAATGACCTACAAAACCACTTAAACTTAAAATCATATTATAGCATAAAAGAATTTTTAACCGAGAAATAAATAAATTAATATCGACTTGAACACATTACACATACATAACTAGGTACTCTATAAAACACCAGTCCGCTACTACCTCATTCCTGTATTTTTTAGTGATTACTTTCTATTTTATTTTATCTGAAAATGTGACATATTATAATGTAAAACTAATCTATTGACATTAAATTAACTGAGATAATAATGACATTTAGGCTCATTGAAAATGACATAAATTGTAGTAAGTATGAGATTACAATGTGAAAATGATAATTTATTTATTTTATTTTATTTAGTTTATAAGAATGACATAATGTATAATAATAATTAATAATTTGCAAATTATATGAATAATGATAGCATGTTAAATTAATTAAAACCTTAAAACCTATCGTCTATACATTGCTGTGCCCTAGCAGGGTTCATTGTTTGGAACTATCATAATGTAACAACCTGTAAACAACATGAAATGCAATAAATGATGAATTATGAAAAGGCATTAAAGTCTATTGATGCCACAAAATGGATAAAATCGATAAAAGAAGAGTTTGATTCTCATGATAAAAATAATACTTGGACATTAGTTGATAAAACCCCCAATATGCGATTAATTGGATGTAAATGGGTGTTTCGCATCAAAGATGAACCTACAGGTCCACGTTATAAGTCCCGGCTTTGTGCGAAAGGATACTCACAAACCAAAGGTACTGATTACCATGAAACATTTGCTCCAACAGTCAGGTATGATTCCATACGTCTATTACTCTCAGAAGCTGCTCAACACAATCTTCAGATAATTCAGTTAGACATTAAAACAGCTTTTCTATATGGTGAGCTTGAAGAAGACATATACATGACTATACCTGAGGGCTTAACCTGTGATGGTAACAAGGTATGTAAACTCAACAAATCACTCTATGGTTTAAAACAGGCTCCCAGATGCTGGAACTCAAAATTTGATGCTGTTTTAAAGAAGTTTGGGCTAGTCAATAGTAAAGCTGACCAGTGTGTGTATGTTGGTACTATTAATGGAGCCAAATGTTACTTGTGTTTGTATGTTGATGATGGACTAATATTTGCAAAAGATACATCAACTTTAAAGGAGTTAATTAATGACTTACAGACAATATTCGAAGTAAAAACTTGTTCACCTAGAAATTTTGTTGGCATGGAGATACAGAAATGTGACAAGTACATTTTTATACATCAGTCAAACTATATCGGGAAGTTATTAAATAAGTTTAATATGTATAACTGCTTACCCAACAGTATTCCAGTTGATCCACATATAAAGTTTGAAAAAGGATCTGGAGAAACAGAAAAGAATATTCCATATCGGGAGGCAGTTGGATCATTGATGCACCTAGCAACAGTAAGCCGACCTGATATTTCATTCGCCGTAAGCCTGGTGAGTCGATTTTTAAACTCTTACAATGAAACACATTGGAATGCTGTGAAGAAGATTTTCAAGTATTTAAAAGAGACTAAAGATTACGGTCTGTGCTACACACTAATGTCAGAGCCTAATATGGTAGTTGGCTACAGTGATGCAGATTACGCTAACGACCTTAGCACGAGACGTTCAGTCACAGGATATGTTTTTACTAAAAATGGAGCAGCAGTGACTTGGGCTTGTCAAAGACAACAAACAGTGGCCCTGTCAACCACCGAAGCAGAATTCATGGCAGCCTGTGCTACCACCAAAGAAGCTATGTGGGTTAAACAATTGTTATGTGACATCGGTGAATTTAAACAAAAATCTGTGTGCTTGAACTTAGATAATCAAAGTGCTATAAGTGTAATTAAAAATATAAACTTTCACAAACGGTGCAAACATATAGACATTAAATTTCATTTTATTAAAGAAAAATATTATGCTAAGATTATTGAGTTAAACTATGTGTGTAGTGAGGAGCAATATGCTGACATTTTTACCAAACCTTTGTGTAAAATAAAATTTAGTTATCTTAGAGATAAAATTGGAATGAAATCTTGTCAAGTAGTCAAGAATACTTAAATACTAAACTTATTGTTTCTATAGTTTCACTTTATGTCTAAAATGTAAAATTAATAACAGGAAGGCATTAATTTAGGGGAAGTGTTGTAATAAATATGCGCCTTCTATAATTTGTATTCGACCTTATTAATATGGTCTATGATTTATAAGAAAAACTCTCTCTCTACTCTGTTGTCATTACTAGAAGAACATTATTGTATTTTGTTTAAAATAAAGATTTGCTTACTTATTAAATAAGCATTATATTTTCAACTAATTCTATCAGTACGTATTTACAGAATTATAATCATTAGAATCATTAATACATCTTCGTAAATACGTACCTGTCATAGTCGCGAATCACATTTTGATCAAAATACAACCTGACACTGATTTGCAAATTGCGAAAAACGTAAGAAAATTTGAATTTCGCGGTCTACCACTGCGCATTCACCTTAAGGCGAAAACTCCAGGCTAGACCGCGAAATTAATTTTTTTTTTAACGTTTTTTGTAAGTTGATTAAAATATGATTCGCGACCGTAACAAAAATTTGTTTACAGAATTTCAGACAGCTGTGCTGCTGAAGAAGTTTGTGGCGCCACTTCTCCCCAGCTAAAGCACTAGGAAGTGGTGAAGGGCGGGCGTTTTGGGGGACTGTCTTATGGGATTTCGACGTGTAAAAAGTGCTGATACGCAAATTGGACAATGGAAACTTGCGAAATGCACTCACTCGCTACGTAGTAAAGAGATACATTTTACTTTGAACCTTCGTATGCCGGGAACGTAGATCTACGCGAGACACAATGGCTTTTTGTTTTTGTAATTACGGCATTCAACCGGTTAATACCATCATGAAATAAGGCATTCAAAACCGAACTATACACTGCACTAAAGTGTATTAAAAAAAATTGCAATTAGCTTCTTTTGCTTAGATTCGATATACTTATAATGCCTAAAATAAAAACCCGCTGCGGAATATTGGACTTGTCCAGATTTCTTCACGGTGTTTTTCCTTCAACAATGTCATTAAAGTCAAAGAAAAAAATGTGAAAGTACAGACGCCGGCACATCAAGCTACTACAATCTGTCAAATTTCTTTAATATATTTTCAACTTTATCGCTAAAGTATAAGGTTTAAAGTTGATTGGGAAAATTTTACAGTTTCGGGTAGCTTGATATGTTGGCGTCTGTACATTGAAAAAGTCACACTTACCCGGATTTAAAACCATAACCTCGTCCATGAGCGGCGAGTCCAACCACTGGGTCAATCATGATTTTTTTTTTATAAACCTTGGCGAAGCAAGGGCAAAAACCAAGAAAATGTAAAGAATAAAGAAGCTCACCAAATAAGAAGCAAACTTCAGTGATAAACCCCATCAGACACGAGGTCCCTTCTAACTTGTATTTGAAGAGGAAATCGACAATGGTCACGATGAGCCCCAACACAACGAACGCGAGGGTATACCACACGTATAGTTGTACTAGGACTGCACACTCCTGTGAATAAGAAAACAGAGATGTTATAACATATAGTAAAATTAAAAGTCCTCCAGAACGTACTTCGGCCATGGTGGCCAATCTCAACGGATACTAACCTTCGGCGCGGGAGATTATAGTGCACAGGCAGGTGCACTCTCACAGTCCGATGGGACAGCAATCCGATACGACGGGAGAGAGATCAGGCGCAGGACCAATGGTTTTACGTGCTTTCCGAGGCACACAGGGATATCACACCGGCAACTTCCAAACTCCGGGCTGTTACTAAGAAATTAACACTGCCCGACCCAGGAGTCAAACCTAAGACCCCACGCTCAGCAGTCGCGCTTGCACCCACGAGAACAACGGGGCAGTATAGGCTATATACAACTTATAGTAGGTATTACTCAAATATGTATGTAGGTTTAATAGATTGAGTGCCTCGCTTTTTAGTGTAAGTTCTTATATTGGTTATGGTGCCGATTCTGTCCACAAACTAAACTAAATTTAAGTTCAGTGCATCTTTTTCTTTCTAATTCATTAAGAAAAGGACAGAATATAAATTTTAGTTTAGTCCCGCCAAATTAATCGGCGCTAGCGTCAGCGCGCGCTAGAAGCATGAAATTTTGCACAAGACTTACATAAACAGCGACTGAGCGCTAAGGAAGGATTTGGAAAAAATGCCCTTAGGGGTTGAAAGTTTGCGTGGAAGTTAGTCAATTTTGCCGATAAGAAAAACCCTCAGGCTAACGGCTTGTAAACTTAAGTTATTAATTGGTACTTACAACAATAGAAGCGAGCAGTAATAGAAGATTTGCCATTTGAAATAATGTAATGAGGAGCTGTTTCGCGTAGTCCACTTGTGCGCATAACAATATCATGTTTTCGGGACAGTGCTTGGGCTCATCATTTGTTGTTATCATGTCCAGGATGCATGCTATCTGCAATACAATACTGTACCTAAATTAGAAGAGCAGTGGTGGCCGGTGGCCCAGTGGTAAAGGCCCCGACTTAGGAGCTGTAGGTCGTGGGTTTGAACCCGGGCAGGCGCTTTACTTTGTGTAAATAATTTCATCACCACTGCTCTCAAAACGGTGAAGGAAAACATCTCGTGGAAACCGGCATGTCCTAGAACCAAAAATTCGAAGACATGTGACATCTATCAACCCGCACTGGGCCCGCGTCGTAGTAACCCACTCCCTCTCGAAGAGAGGAGGCCTGTGTGATGTGTCCCACCTGTGGGTGGGCACATTAATTGTTGATTATGCTACGTGCTGTAACTTTCATAACGGTCGAAGAGGGCACTGCGCCTCTTGCCCGAGCAATAACCTACTGCGTGCTCGCGAGTTCGATTCCTACACGCAGCTTATAACGAAATCGCAGGCCACACCGCGAGCTGGCGGGTGGCGGGCTGGTAAGTATTTGCTTTGTTGAAGGTTAACTAATATAGCCGTTCTTATATATTATTTTGTCAAGATAAAAAAAGTGAACGATGCTCGCCCGCCATATCGCGGTGTGGCCTGCGCTCTAGAGGTTTTTTTTTTTTTAATTTGATTCGCCTTTTTTTACTTTTGGGTTGTGGTCGTATTACTTGTTTTATTTTAATTTTCGACAATATCTGCGATTTGATACAGATACCTTCGCGGTCTAGGGAGTTAGATTAGCAGAGAAAGCGGTAGGTAAAGACTAGACCTTATTCGAAAGTAGGCTACGAATGAACAAATTAACTTTCACACTTAGGAGAGATACATAATACTTAGATTTAGAAGGAATTATTTTTACTCATTACTTACCTACGAAAGTGCTAATCTGCTAAGTAGGTACCTAAAAGGAACAACCTCGGCCTCTCCTCCAGTCCTCTAAATGTGATAATAATGTAAAAATATACCTCCTTTAGGCACTCAGCATTCGTTTATGAATTTACTAGCTTCTGCCCGCGACTTCGCGTGAAATTTCCCCGTTGTATCGTATGCGCCATTGACCTGCACCATCAATGATGCCGAGGAGACTAATTAGTTTCGTTTGCACCATTAATATGAATACAACTCCTTCACCATACTTTTCCCGTATGCACCATTGAACTGCACCATCAATGGTGCAGAGGAGGAAATACCTACAACCGCATTGATAGTAAGTATAGTGAAGTATAGTGTCATCTCAATGGTGCAGATGAGACCATACTATCAATGCAGTTTCATTTGCACCATTAATGGTGTAAACGAAACTAATTTGTCTCCTCTGCACCATTGATGGTGCAGGTCAATGTTGCATACGGTACAACGGGGAAATTTCTTGTTCTACCGACACACTCTGTTGCATCGCATCGCCTGCCCGCGCTTTTACTTTGTTTTGGCTTAGCGTTCTTTCTAGTTTTTTTTTTGCTCAGCTTCTAAGGGTCCTAGCGTGATCTTAAAAAGCCTATACCCACCCTTCCTCGAGAATTGGCTATCAAAGGCAAAAATATTTTTTTTCAAATACGACTTACCTAGTTCCAAAGATTTACGCGCCTAACCTAACCCAACCAAATAAACATACTCTTCAGCTTTATAATTACTTAGTACTTAAGTATAGATTATTTTTGCATAATAAAGTATAGATTATCTCTGCATATTGACGGAACTTGTATAAGTTGTATAAGTAATGGCAGAAAAGGATGGTAGTGATATTGATAGAGGAATGATAAGTTTACGAACCAAACTGATAATCGATATGAGAGCGATCATGCTTCTCTGAGGAATGCAGCAGCAGGTGCCATCTCCACACCGGGATATGATCGTCAACGCCTCCATACGCGATAGTCATATAATAAGTTCCACTATTACCTACCTATTTGATAACGGTTAATAATAATCCACTGTTTGTAAACTATAAAAGTATTCTATTCTATTTTTATTTATGGCAAACTAGGTGTAAAATTATGAAACAACTGTTACAAAGTTTACCTTTTGACAAACTTGGTGACAATGACAGAAAAACTCAAGGAAGTCTTGATACGGAGTTTCCTTTACCTTTCCAGTTTATCTATGATGCTCTGTTGCCGATACAGCCGTACAGACGAAGTATTCCTCGTGGATCATAGAGACGTACGTACCTGCTGGCGGTTCGGTGGGATTGGAGTCAGCACTTTACAGTTCCACAGCTAGACGGTAGATAAATACAACTAATTCCTTTACAGGGTGGCAAGGACATGGACGCGCAAACTGTAACCAAGAATTCAGCACAAAAAGAAGTTTCGGGTAGCTTGATGTGCTGGTACAGACGCCAGCACATCAAGTTACTACAATCTGTCAAATTTCTTTAATAGATTTTCAACTTTATCGCTAAAGGATAAGGTTCAAAGTTGATTAGGAAAATTTTACAGTTTCGGCTAGCTTGATGTGCTGGCGTCTGTACATTACCGATCATCACTCATCACAAAACACATCGCTAGTCTATTAGTTCTTGAGTTATCTCGGTACGATGGTCACTAACATCGTAGGTTCTAGGTTAACTTCGATAAATATTTTAATCAGTGCAGGTGCAGTGCCGATAGTCGGAAAACACTTGAATTAGGTTTTTAAGCTATTGCATAGCTTTTATCTTGGGCTTTGAGCGCGGCGACCGAATGAAGAAATTCCGTAACGAAAATAAACCTAAGCATCGTCTAACGTCGTATCAGTTCGGCAGACTTCAGCACGGTGTTTGTGTGCGTTGCATATGCAATAGCTTTACCGCGGCAGTCCCCGAGTGCCACACGTATTTTTTTTTTAATTAGTTGTTCCATACATTTTGACCGCGTCCCTCCCGCCCTGTATACGTAGGTACCTACTTACAACATTAATTAGGTACACTGCTACAAGGATTTTTTGACGCTCGCATGACGCCGACAGGGGGCGCTGTTGGACATAAACATTTGTGCAATTGTTTTGTGAAACCTTTGAGAAACGTATTCAAAAAACAAAATGCGGTGTTAGTTCCGATTTTAGCGACGTGCCAAAAGAACCACGTAGCGCTACATCATTAGATATTGTAGGTGCTTGACTTCCCGTTGTCGCGTTGATACGATAGCCATTATCTAATAAGTACTTAGTCTCAATTGCTTACAATATATTCAATGCAATGGTAGCAGTGTGTAGATTACGTGTACAACTGAATAATAAATTATTTATTCAATGAAGTAATCATACAATTGCTCGAAAAAGAGGATTTATTCGTAACTTAAATGTTTTTGTTATTTTTTTAGAAAAATTCTCCTTTTTGACTTTTCCTCTGCGTTCTTCTGTCAATTTCACAGAGTAGGTACTTTTTGGAAAATTTAAAGATGTTCATGGTGAAAGCAAAGATGTCGCGTATTTTAAGTTTAATTTATGTGATCGTGCTAATTTTGGACAATGCTAGCGGAGAAGTAACAGGAGCTGGTAAGTTTTTAATTATTTTATCATCATAATTTCAGCCCGGAATCACCCACTGCTGGGTACCTATAGGCCTCCATTCTTCTGCCATACTTCTCGGTTCTGTGCGTCCCTCATCGAGGTGTTTCCCGTGACTGACGATATCGTCAAAATATCGCTAATTATATAATACTTAAATAATTATTTAAATTACTGCCGTAAGTTATCGAGCTGTGGGTAGCGGGATCGTCCGAAAGGGTTACCGCTGCCCCGGAACATAAAGGGCTAAGGAAGGAACACGGGTGGGTTTTAGTCAGTAAGAGTCTGACACTCCCTTCCGCTCCACCCAGAGCGGGAGGAGTCATTAGATGATATCCCATAAAAAAAAACAAAGTTATCGAGCAGTACACGTACAGTCTTGTTTTAATTGTAAGACGTTCTGCTATTAGGACCATTTGCTTTAGAACTTTTTGACACGGAGGGGTAAGTAGCGGTGGGCATCGTAGAAGTCGACTACAGGATCGCGTATTTCCCTCTTCGTGTTCAATTCGAGACACAGGATGTCAAGTGTAGGTCCAGTAGCGTCCTCCGATCACCAATTGGTTTGCTTCTCCTTCTTCGTGTCGCTAGCACGACAGTTATTCAAATTGTTTGGACCCAAAACTTCGCCACCTCCAGGGTGTTATCGGTGGCAGACCACAGAACAGATAAAAGAAGTCTCTTTTAACTGTTCTGTGCGCGCGACTGCTCTCGCCATCGATGACTCAGTACTGTGCGCGTCTACGTCGTCCGAGCGAAGTTTTAACTTTTCACGTTAACTCTGGCGGGTTGTACACATGGATGCTAGCTTAGCTGGCACCATTTGCTGGTACCCAGTTCCTATCAGATGGGTCGTCACAGTCTGTTTGTTTTCTGACAATTCATCAGATGTAAATAGTTAATCTAAAAATATTATCATAACTTAACATCAGGCCTATATTCCCCGAATTCCTCTGCCCGTTAGACAGAGGTGAACCTGTAGTACACCCACATTTCTCCAGTCCCATGTCCGATAGTGGGCAAGCCCATTACCAGCAACCGGGCATAAATCCAGACTCCGGGCTGCCACAGATTAATTCCACATGAAAAACCCCAACTGGCCCGGGAATCGAGCCCAGGATCTCATGCTCAGCTGAGTGCAGTAGCGGTTGCGACTACTAGACCAACGAAGCAGTCTAAAAATGTAGTCAATTTATAATTTCAGGTGAAGCTTCTGACCCGACTGCTGACCAAGAGTTCAACCTCATCAACCCGGACATGGAGAAAGCATTACAGAAACTAGAACACATGTCTAGAACTACTAAGAAACTAAACCAACTCGACGACGCAGATGTTATTATGACGGAAGATCCAAGGAGCATCTATGACGACATGATAACAATTCTGAACGAGATCATAGAGGCTGTGAAGGATTCTACCAACGCATACAAGTTTTTGAAAGCTAATGGTTTAGACAGAATCGTCCAGCAGCATCTAAGAGTAGATTACGATAAGCTTAAAACTCGCCTACTTATCCTTTTAAAAGTCCTATTTGATGTTGCTCCGACAACAACCAGCGCGGTCATACCCATCACTGTTGTCGATAGGATTCTAGATATTTTCGAGAGGGATAATCTAGCTTTAAAGGCCCATTCTTTAGATGTTATGGATGTTTGGCTGCCTGGCAATCCGAAGGTGCAAGCCAGAGTGATGAAAATCAAAGGCTTAGCACCATTTTATGAACAAGTATATAAATTAGACAAGTCAGGACTAAAGGCTCTTTTAGATCTGTTTAATAAAATACTGAAGGAGCATATGGCAGCAAGGAACGATGTGCAGAGGACTATCGTCGATAGAGACCTACTGAAGTTCTACCAGAGGATAGGTTTACTTGAACACATGACTACTCCAATAGTCTGTAATGGCCTGCTGAACATATTCATGAAGACCTGGTCTTACAGTACCGATGAAAATAACATTCTAATAACAGTTTTAGATATGCTGAAGAATATTAAAACGTTTTGCTTGAACAATTACCGTGGGAAAGATGAAGCTAAGAAACTGTTTATTGCGATCCAGAAGTTTATTAAAGAGCCAAACAATTTTGAGTACCTCGAGTCGAACAAGTTGAATGTGACCGAGATCTCGCAGGTAATTGACGAGTACGTCGAAAAGTTGAAGAATTCTGTTAAAGATGAAATGTAAGGTTTATTTGTGCTTATAATTAGTTATACAGTCTTAAATATAATATGTCATAAAAGGTTTGTTTTAATGTATTTCTTCCTACAACTCGACTTAAAATGAGTAAAATAGAGCCAAAACTCTTCAATTAGACCGTATCTCCAAAACATGACATCACTTAGGGTTCTGATCACCCCAAATCGTAGCTCAATATAAAGTCCAACCCCACGTGTGGTCTAACCGCAAGTACGATGACACTTTCAGTAGTATTGTACCGTCCCTACACATAGGGGATCGAGACATGCGCAACAATGGCGACCGGAGTTGAATGAGAAACGTCCTACGATTGTTGGCGCGAAATTTATAGCTCTCATGTTGATAGGATGTTTTATTTAATTCTTTTCATGGGCTTTGGTGAGTTATCCCTAATATTATAATGGGAAAGTGGGTTATAAGGTCTGTTTTGTAACGTCCTGGCAGAGTAGGTTTATTATAATATTCCTTGTGTAGTGATTCTCATAGATCACGTTAGAACTTCAGCGATTTTCATTGCAGGCTTTTTTATATCAACTCACAACTGTACCAATTCTGCTCAAGTTTCCCTCATAGCTTTCCACTCTTCTCTAATGTGATGCCTTCTCAGGCCAATCTCTAGCTGACTTTTTACCACCTGAAAAAATTATTTTAATGAGTAAACTGTATTGTATGTAACTGATGGTTTGCATGTGTTATCGATATAGTCAGAAGTCCCGAAACAATCCCTTGACATGGAACCACGGGTAATTCAAATTACCTATGGACCCGGTAATGGGTCGACCCACCCCGGGACCACGGGTAACGAACGAGTGAAAATGGGTGTTATCACAAAAATTTACGTACAAATGCCAGCACATCAAGCCATTACAATCTGTCAAATTTCTTTAATAGATTTTCAACTTTATCGCTAAAGCATAGGGTTCAAAGTTGATTGGAAAAAATTGACAGTTTCAGGTAGCTTGATGTGCTGGCGTCTGTACATAAAGGTTTTGCAGTAGGTACCTACATGAGGGACTTAAAAAGTATTCATTATTAATTACATGATGTAGGTACCTACAACGAATTCTTGGGTGAATTGCTGCGCTCTTAGATCACTAAAGATATTTTTATTAGCGCTAAACAGTTTAAATAACTTTCCTTTCCTCGTTACAGAGTTGTTTAGGCATTTTTTGCAAAGTTCATCAGAAGATGGTCGATAAAGTAGCTAATTTTAAATAGTAGGTCCTAACTCGAGTGAGGTCCACCAAGTTAAGATTGAGATATGCTGACTGATTGCTGGGCATTCTTCATTTCGACAGCTCCAAGAAAGACCAAACAAATCGATCGAGGATCCTCACTTGATTTACCATTAACATTCACGCAATTATAAAACCAATTTTATTCGAAATCGTATAGGACGCGTCTATTTCGAATGTTATAGGAATAATGCGATCTTTATGCAAGTCGTGCCATCATTACCACAATGACAAATCACGCACCATGGGTGGCCGCCATGATAGTTTGTTGCATTTTCCCGCGCTTCCGTTTGAGCGGGAAGTTGTCATTAGCGTTTTTTTTTTATTATTACTTTGTGGTTGGGTACAAAATTATTTGGATTTGATTTATATTTATCGTAGTTGCAAATACTTAGTTGTGCGCAGGTATTTCGTATTGACTTATTTCCTTGTTATTATTCAACGTACCTAAAGCGAAAGTTCACGAATGCTTTCTGACTTTAAAATTATCAAAGGTTTTTTAATACCTCCGTTGAGGCTTGTGACTGTTGAAGTAAAAAAACATTGCCTTCTTTCTGGGACAGCACAGCCATCCACAAAATATTGCGTGGGAGTCTCAAAAAGGTGTTGCAAGTGTCAAAAATTACACTCACAGTCGACAAAACAAACACAAAAATCGAATCGAATCGATCATCGTTTTAAAAAAGGCACCCATTCACGACCCGTCAAATTCATAGAGGTGCAACCATCGTGCAACCTGACGGATTCCGGAGCGAATTTGCGCAAAAGTCAAGTACCTACTAACTTCGTGGGAATAACAAACTTGTATTTTTTTTTGCTTTAAAATCTTATGAATGAGCTTTGTAGTGTAATGGACGCGGTAAATAATCCTATTTGTATTGTTAGTGCCATCTTTAGCGAATTGTAGGTGTAGTGTAGGGTGACCATAAAGTGTGTGTCGGTATTTTTTTATGACAATCGTAGTAGCAACAACTAAGTAAATTACCAATGGACCAATTAAATTATATTTTTTTTCATAGAAGTTAGCTTGCATGACGTATTAAAATGATATATCTAATGGAAATAAATATTTTAATTTAAATTGTGTTAGTTTTGCTAACGGATAATTTGAAGGGGTTAAGTTTTGGCTAAGTAGGTCTGCACATGCATGATTATATTTATAGGTATCGGCACAAAAAGTTTTTTTTTTGTGTGCCTTCTCTCTATGTCTGGATCTGGATTAATGAATCTTTTCTGTTGTCTCTTTAATAAAGCTTTATTTTTTTTTCTCCTCCATTTTTTAACAAAATTACGTTCAGCCGGTTTCATTTTTTATTGTTTTATCTTATTTTCTATTCCCGTCCTAACCTGACCCAACTTTATGGCTCCTGTCCACAGATAGTAGCTACTTCAGGTAGCAATAGCCGTACTAAAAAGTCTATTCTGTAGGCGTGACACGGCCCACTGGCCCACCTGACCGATATTCCCATGGAGCGTACTATTGTACTATAGCCAGTGTAAGACTAATTTATTACACTGGGTAAAGAGTCAATTATCCCTTCGAAATTGTTAAAGATCCTGTGAAAAAAAAGTAAATGAAGATATTTTACTACTGAGAAAAATGCGAATTAAATATGATAGTTGCCTTGTGGAATGCAAATCAAGTACTAATAATGTATGTTTACTCTTCGCCAAATATATATTATGTCAATAGTGAAGAAAGAAAGAAAAATTGATTTGGTTTTTGCAACGGGTCAGGATCAAACTCACGCGCGGCTTTTGAGGCTTTGACACATCGTCTCCGCCTAAATTCCTGGTTCCTCACTAGATTCTCACATTGGGATAAAATAGCGGGATAAGCCCAAAGTTTTAAAATAGATAGGATTATTATGGTGATTTTTTGTAAATAGTGTTGGGTAATGGGCACATAGCTTATGGCTCCCGCGCTGATTAAATTGTTTTTCAGTCTCTAGTTTCTCCCACTTCTTTTCGGTTTTGGTCTAAATAGTAGTTTATGCGTATAATAAATCAAATCTTCAGATATTTCGCAGGGTTTAATCGGCTACTCCCTCATTTGTCGAATAAAACTCCAAATCCATAACAAAAACGGTTCATTCACAAACAAAAAATGTTTACACAATTTCTATCATTAATTTCCTAAGCTTTGTCGTAAAGGTTTCATTCAGGCTGTATCAAATGCCACCTGTGTCTAAAAAAAGTAATATCGATTTTTTACTCTAGCAACACCAACACACACTGACCTTATACAGCCAATAAATTATCTATTCAGCGAATTTGTTCGGATGGTAGGCGGGTTGTTATAAATAACTTGGGATTCCTTCTGTTTGTCGAAAGAATTAAAAAGATTATGCTCTATGGTTAAAAAGTAGGGTCACACCTACGCTGGTGATGCTGGCCAGTTTTTTGGACGTGGGAACTATCGAAGGATTAACAAAAGGTCGCGAAATAATGTCTACACGGGTTAGATATATTTTTAAATGGATTATTTTTTTATCATTGTCGTCTAATTTATTTATTTATTTATTTTACTATTTATGTACACACATATATAAACAGACAAGAAAGAACAGAACAGAAAAATAGGTACAAAGGTGATGCTTATTTCATAAGAAATCTCTTCCAGCATACCTGCGATAGGACAAGAAATAAAGAGATGTAGACAGCGTGTAAAAGAGTAAAGGAGACAAAAAAAAATACATAAAAACTAAAAACAATTCACTAAATAAAACTACACAAATAATATGAGAATATACTTACATACATACAAATAAACAACAACAAATGATAACATGAAATGATTGCAATATTTTATAACCCCATGTTCTTATATTTCTTTTTTGCATTTAGAAATAAACACATCACTTATACTTATCTGCAAGTATGTAAGTAACCTTCTAACATTTAGTTGGACTGTTTTATCAGATGACAGTCGTATCCAAAAGATAGTGCATTTTATAAGCTGGATAATGAACCCCTATACAAAAAGAACCCGTCTAATAGTAATTTCAAAGCTTGCTTCCTTTTACTTCAAAACTTATTACTTTGTTACCCAACTGCTCCAATTACAATAACGGAAGTCAAAATTCAACAAAAGAACTCACGCAGCGCGCAATGACAACACTTCATTCTTCCAATTAAACCAGTGTGTCCAGTGTAAAAATATCTCAATTTCTTGCTAAGAGTCCTGCTGGGCAAACGGACGTCCGAACAGTACGTTTTTAATGTATTTAGGGATTATTTGGGGCAAATATAAGTGAACGTGGGAAAGTAGCTAATTTGTTTGTTGCTTAGACGCGAAATGGGCAATCGTCAATTTATTGCGTTCATTGTGCATTCGATATTTGTTAAAATACCTAATAAGATGTACAGACGCCAGCACATCAACCTACTACAATCTGTCAGATTTCTGTAATAGATTTTCAACTTTATCGCTAAAGTATAAGGTTCAATGTTGATTGGGAAAATTTTACAGTTAGGTGTAGGTTGATGTGCTGGCGTCTGTACATATTTCTTAGGACTGCGTTTAGTAAACTTTTCTTTGGTCACATCAAAACAGAATTAAGATGTCGTGAGCTGTATTCTGTATTTATTTTATTTCTTATTGTGTTATTTATATCTCATCGTATACCTACTGCACCAGTTGCCGATTACGTCAACCACCTGAAAACCAGCGCTGGGGCTCTATCTTGCATAGAGTCGTAGCGATGGCCGTTTTGCGTGGATGTGACGCATATTTTCCCCCAACTTGTTTCCTTCTGTTTTTTGTTCTTTCTCTGCATCATGTTTACCGCAAGTCCGAATAAACATAAGTATTTTCTTCCTTATTAATTTGTCAATTACATACCTAAGTAGGCCTATTACGGCAGATGCAAGATACAATTCATCGTGTAGTTATGCTACCTCTCATTAAGTTGCACTGGTTGTACAATTACCAGTTGCATTGCACTTGTCCCTACAACATCGTGTCCACAATCAGCTATCAATCATCGACATAACGAAATCGACCCTGATCAACCCTTTATTTACTAGTTAAAATTTTTATTGATTGACAAATTGAGATGAATCGCTCGTGTATTGTGGAGGAGCAAACCCTACCATTCACAACTCTAAGATCCATCGATGTAGGTATATTAAAGATAGAGTAACTACTTACTTATTCTCACAATTGTGAGAATCAATAAATCAGATAACTGGTTAAGTAGAATAGAATAGAATACTCTTTATTATGTACACCATATAAATTACAGACATAAATATAGTTTTTTTTTTTGTTCCAGGGTTATAAGCAATTTTAAGGCGAAAACGCCAGGGTAGCCTGTGAAATTCAATTTTTTTAACGTTTTTTGCAATTTGCTGGTCAGTATTAAGTTTTGATTAAAATATGATTCGCAACCGTAACAAAGATGTATTTACAGAATTATAATCACTAAAGTCATCAACACAACTTTCTAAGACCAAGTAATCCTACTGAATGACGATTTCATGAAATCTTTACATTTTAGGATTATACTAACTTAACAAGTTGTATTAATGCTTCCCCTTTAACATCAAATTCTCTGTTCTAAAGATTTTCTTCTCAGAAAACTAGACATAAAAGTAAAGTCAGTTCAGCTGGCGCTTGTAACTTAGCAGCCCGTCTTAGGGTCAGCGCAGACAGAACGAAGCGCAGCGGAGAGGATTTTATTAACGCACTTGAAAATAAACTTTAAAAATTATTACAATAAAGTGCATAAATGCTTGAACCTGACAAAAAATGCTCGCACGTCCTCGAAGACGCGTCCTCGCAGCATTTATGCACTTTATTGTAATAATTTTAAATTTTATTTTCAAGTGCGTTAATAAAATCCTCTCGCTGCGCTCCTCTCTGTCTGCACTGACCCTTAAGAGCACTAGATAAGGATCTCTTAGTTACCGAGTAATAATCAACAGTCTCTCTATGACAAAGTCTCTCTGTGAAAGTCTGTCTGTCTGTATGACTGTCTGTTACGGTGTTACCTCTTCACGCTTAAAACGCTGAACCGATTTAGATGAAATTTGGTATAAAGATAGTTTGAGTCCCGGGAAAGGACATAGGATAGTTTTTATCCCGATAGTCCCACGGGATCGAAACTTATGCGGGTTAAACCGCGGGGCTCTGCTAGTACTAAGTACCTAATATTATAAATGCGAAAGTGTGTCTGTCTGTTACCTCTTCACGCTTAAACCGCTGAACCGATTTAGATGAAATTTAGTATACAGATAGTTTGAGTCCCGGGAAAGGAGATAGGATAGTTTTTATCGATATTCCCACGGGAAACTTATGCGGGTAAAACCGCGGGGCGCAGCTAGTTTGTTTGTCACTCCAATTGGTTGTCATAGTATGGGCATGTGATGCAGAGGAATGAAGAAAATGTCGTGAGGATAGTTTTGAGTATGAATGACTATGGCTTCAAGAGTAGGGGATGACCAAAGAAACGATGGATGGACTGTGTGGATGGTGCAATGGCTAGAACGGGGGCGATTATCGAAATGATGACTCATAGAATATGGAGGAAATAGACATGTTGCGTCGACCACAAATAAATTTTGGACAAGGGCTGGAGAAATACGACGATTTCTTTCACAATAATAGATAAGCGTAGTATTTTCTCTAATAGTAAAAGTGTATCTAATCCAACAGTCTCTCCGTAGTTTTTGAAATTTTTAAAGATGGCCATAGCTGGAACAGAGACAGAGCCAACATAACTCAAACCTCCGTTCGCAATAGGTAATGATTTCTTCATGAGTATTTCTCAAAAATCTTTTATCGGCCCAAGTGTGCATCTTTTTTATAAACTTTTCTATATTTGACGTAAAAGTCAAAATATTTGGAGAATAACAAATTGTGTTACAGTAGCCATGTCCATTCATGTATTCTTATAACCGGAAGTCCGTACTCTAAATGCTCGGATACTTTATTTGCACAAGTTTTTTTTTAATCGATTCCGATTTGTATGAAGTGAATGATGAATCGATTTTATAATACTTTTGAAGGCGATTTGAAGTTCTTTTGCTTCGTAATTGTGTTTCTAGAGGCTCGATTCATCGATTGTGATTGTGCAATATCTTATGTCCAAGCGTTTATGATAAGTTTTTGCTGGCTTTATACATCCTTCTTACCTTCATACGTAACAAATAATAAACGCAACGTATTTGCGCGTATAACGCGAAGATTTACGTCTTTAATAAAATCAAAATCGAAAGTACAGACGCCAGCACATCAACCTACTACAATCTGTCAAATTTCTTTAATAGATTTTCATCTTTATCACTAAGCATAAGGCTCAAAGTTGATTGGGAAAATTTTACAGTTTCGGGTATGTGCTGGCGTCTGTACTTTCTGAGTTTATGTTGGATATTAGGTACTGACATTGGTGAAGGAAAACATCGTGAGGAAACCTGGACTTATAGTCAATAGATAATATAGGAAATCGCCAACCCGTCTTGAGCAAGCGTGGTGATCAATGCTCGTGCCTTCTGTGTATAAGAAGAGGCCTTTGCCCAGCAGTGGGACAGTAATAGGCTGGTATTATTATTACAATGAGCTGTGGTGGCCCAGCGGTAACGGCCGCAACTCAGGAGTCGTAGGTTCGAACCCAAACATGCGCTTTACTTTTTGTTAATTATCTCATTACCACTGCTCTCAAAACGGTGAAAAAAAAAACATTGTGAGGAAACCGGCATGTCCTAGTGCCAAAATATCAAAGACATGTGACGCTACCAACCCGCACTGAGCCCGCGTGGTGGATTACGGCCACTCCCTCTCCCCGAGAGGAGGCCTGTGTCTCAGCAGTGGGAACATTATAAGCTGATATAAAACTAGTGTAAAGCATGAGTTAGCTATTTCCGATCGCCGAGGTGACTGAAGTGTGGTGATATGTGATCGGCTCAAGTCGATTCCGCGTCGATAAGTAGTGTGGTCATTCTCATTCCCAAAAAAAACACACTTCTCTCTGTGTCCCGTCCACCATTCTCATGTAAATAATATTATATTGAAGTCTTCAAACGCCCTAAATCATCTCAATTCAAGATTAAGAGAGGCGAGATCAAAAGTTAGCCTAACTATGTCAATCTTTTATGTAGATCCAGCTATTTTTTTTTCAAGAGTAAATTAAAGTTTTTCTGAAAAGTGCCTAAAGGTCATGAAACCTTAAGAAGAAAATAATCAGGAAAGCTATTTTGAGCCAAAAAGATTTTTCATCATTTCATAAACTTGTTTTTCTTGGCTAGGTGCTGTGCAATTCAAGGTACCTAAAAGTCGCCTGAAAACGAAGTTAAAAAAAACAATTCGTTAGAGTAAAATTTTAAAAATATATTTATTTATCTTTCTTACAACTACATATATCATATTCACAACCCTTTTACACATAACTGACTGATAGTCGTGGAAAATTTATTATTATGTACAAACTGTCATATATTTACTAGCAATATTTACCACTAAAATATATATTTCTTTATGAACTTTTTATTATTTACAAGTTACAAGTTTACTTATACTAAATCCTGCTTCACTTCGTATTAAAACATAGGTTTTATTTATTTCACTTAAATTACATTTTCAAAAGCTCTGCCTCTTAAAATAAAAGCTCAAACTTGTGCAAAACTCGTCAAGAATTTCATTGAATATGTTTTCATCATTAAAGAATGGAGTAAAATTAATTTTCTTTTTACCAGACCAGATTTTAAAAACTAATCACCGAAAAAATCTTCATCTTATATTGTCAGTAATATTACCTACTTCTTCTAAATTTCTTAAAAATAAATCCACCTTTTTCTCGACCCTCAATAACCGTATAAATACGGGAAGCCAGGCATATGGGGAACCGCTGACAACGGCACAAAAACTGGCATCATCCGCTCCGCCTGAACAAAATGAGTCCGCGTATGCTTCTTCAAATGGTCTCGTCTGCCAAATTTCTTCCCACAAGTTGAGCAAGGGAACGGACGCACTCCAGAATGGATCCTTTTGTGTCTCGTCAACTCCTCGTTTCTCGTAAAGGTCTTCCCACAATTCTTCTCGTCGCATTTATAAGGTCTTTCTCCCGTGTGGATCCTAATGTGGCCTTTTAGCTGTCCGTTATTTGAGAACCCGACGTGGCAGTGTGGGCATTTGTATTTCTTCGGTCTTTGCTTTTTCGCGTTTACTTTCGCTTCATTCTCTTGGTGGAGGATTCTTGCGTATTCCAGCTCCATCGCGTATCCTTGTGCAAGAGATTCGAGAAGTAACGGGTCTGTTGGTGGTACTCCCAATGCGTGAGCTATATCGGCAGTTGGTAAGTAGTCTGGCATAAATGTCGTGCCGTACGGCATCTGTGGTAGCTGCGGGTAAGGTTGAGGTTTTAAGTCAACCTCCGTCGGCTTTTCAATTTTTTCTTTTTTTGCTGAAGGAGGTTCTTGAAGCAGCCTGTCACAGCATAATGTTAGTTTTTCAACAGGTGAATTTATTTCAGTTACAGCAGCAGGCTTTGTATCTTCATCACCGACTCTAGTGGTTGTAGAAACAGTAGCGTCTTGATGACTCGGGTCAGACTTTTTAAAAGTCCCGCGAATTTTCCTCAAACGACTTTCCCTTTTAGTTTCGTCGATTTTCCGCTTCTTTGTCTTTATTTCGGCGTTTGTACTAATATCACAGTTTGTCTGTCCATCATTCTTACTATCACTCACATCCCATGGTCTGAAAATCCTCGAGTAACTTTGTTCAGAAAACATATTGGAACACTGGTATCACTCACGATCGAAATGGAACTGAGACCCTTTTTCATTTCAACAACTTTTATATACATTCCTTTGACAATAAATTTAATAAAAGCGCCCAAAAGTAGAGGGACTGTATCTATTGAATGGACGAAAGAGACGAAATATTTTTCAATTGTTGCACACTTGACGTCGACTTAACTTTTTTCGTTAATGGCGCGTTCATTTTCGCGCCAAATTGAGTTCTGCGTTCGGATGCGCAAGGGAGCGTTTGTGTTTATGGTTCAGTTGGTGGTTAGACCTTTTTTGTTGTTGAAGGTGTCATAGTGTCTGAGATAGGGGTGTGTATTGTTATTTATGTTGATTTTTGTGCGTGCTCGGGGGGCGGGCCCGGGGGCCGAGCGTTCCGCTCGAGTGGCCGCCGCTCGCAGCTGCAATCCTGTTTGTTTTAATGGTTTCTGCAATTGTTGCGGTTCCCGATTTATATTAATGTTATATACGCACGCATGTGTTATGTATGTAGGGATATTGTTAGCGGTTTATGGGAGACTTAGCAATTTTAGTTGTGTTGTACCGCTGGGAAATGTTGTAATCCATTTATAGGTCTATTGCTTGCATAGGTTTAAATAAAATGAGACTACTAGAACTAACTATTTGTCGAATGACCGATGGCCGGTGGAGCAAACGAGTCCTGGAGTGAAGAACTGGAGACCACGTATCTGCAAGCGTAGTGTGAGACGGCCCCATCTAGATGGACCGACGACCTCATAAAAGTGGCTGGGACGGACTAGATGCGGAAGACGGAGGACAGGGTGTTGTGGAAGAGGCCTATGTCCAGCAGTGAACTGCGATAGGCTGAGTTGATTGGTTGATTGACTAGAACTAACTTGGCTGAAGAGCGCTGTCTTTAGGGATACAAAATAATAGGCAACGTGCGCTGGTTCCGCAACTCCACGGCAAAGCACCTCACCTATAATTAAGTATTATCAGAACTGCGAAATACCTATAAGCTTGCTTCAACATTCAAAACTTCTTTATAAGGACTAATCAGGATCAGGAATAAAGATCGAGTAACAGACTGGTTGCATGTTAATTCCTATGGGGCAGTTGTCGGGCTTCTATGTCACAATCCAGCTAACCCGTTGTAGTATAAAAGAGCACCTTAAATTACACACACATAATATCACGCCTGTAAACCAAAAAGGGTTAGGCAGAGGTGTACCTATAGTACACCCACATTTCGCCAGTTATGTTTAAGTCCCATTAATAGGGGGCGAGCCTATTGCCATCAACCGGGTACAAATTCAGACTCCGGACTGCTACTGAGAAATTCTTGAAGGAAAAACCCTATAACACATTTCCCGACCTAGGGCTCCAACCCCGGACCCTCGTGCTTGCGACCGCTATGTCAACGAGGCCGTCCTCGTCCCTCGTCCATGTCCTCAGTACATAGCCCTTTTAGAAGCTAAATTGAAGTAACAGTCTGGATCTTCGGATTTAACTTCTATTTCTATCCAAAATATGTGTTCTGTCACTCTGCCAAAACTAATATTAGGTACTTGCCTAGTTTGTTTTTAAAATAATCAAATAAATCGTCTTGGTTTACCTCCTCTGCAATGATGTTATTGTAACCTGCTGTTAGCTGCCATGTTACTTGAGGAGACCATTGCAATGAAAGGAATATATTTAATTATTGCAATATAATTAATTTGAAAATGCGTACCATTCACTCAGTCTGAGTTATTGATCAAGTGAATTTTGAAATAATAATAGCAAGAACAAAATCATCGTTTCCTGGATTCTATATAAAAAGCTAACTGTCCGCGACCACAAAATGGATGGGTCGGATCAATCTAAACAAATCAAGTTACATCGATTCAAATACAATAGACTTGATTGGGCTGCCTTTGATGCATTTACGAAGATATCCGAACTTATTTTGAAAATGGCGCGATCTGTCAAAATTGGCGCGCATGATCGATTGGCCGCGTTCATATTTTTATTAGATTGTACAAAATATTGTGTTTACGTAAAAAGTAGTTTTTTAGGGTGTATTATTTTTTATTTTGGATTGAATAACATTTCATCGTGAGAAATTATTGACAGGATATAAAATTCGTACATACAAACGCAGGTGCCTGTGTATCTACAAACTAAGAAAAAACAAAGCTCCATAAAATCATGGTGAAGCAGAATTTTGAAGACTTATGCTTATCACTAATGAAATGGTAAATTTTGTACCAAAGCTCAAAGATAAGGAAAGTTATGAAATATCTTATTTTATTATTTCTATTTAATAGTATTTAATGTCGATCACTTAGCGACGGCCTGTTGCAAATACAAAATAATCACTGCTGGACACCTCTCAATTTGCATATCAACACCGTCTATCTAAATTCATAGAGATAAGCAAACTACAGTGTAGGTACCTACAGATTGTTTTAGTTCATAGGTAGGTAATAAAAGGCTAAGCGTGCACTCCGATCCGACTTTGTTAATCGCATTTTCATGCGAAATAAAATCCTAAACGCAAATAATTTTTCAAGCGATTTTTGACCACAGAGCGCGGACTGTAGTTATTAAGACAATATTGATATTGTTCACAGATTGGCCTTATACCGGTTATAATATTATACTTATGGACAAAAATAATGTCCGCATCATTACCTATCCAAAAGTATTTCATTGTCGTACCTACAAAAGCTTGTTACAAGTTACAACGGTGTTTAAAGATACCAGGGTTTTTGGCACGCTCGACGCTCCTTCAAACTCAGTTTCAAAACGATGAAGTCCGTTGCAATCACAAAGAGGCTCGATTCGTCAAGATTTTGACAAGGAATCCATCGGATCTATCTATCAGGCAGGACCGGATTCCTGTTATTTTGATGTTTTGTTACGTCGCGCCTTTAAGACGTGCTACGGATGATCGATGTGCCGTTATGTATGCCCCAATATCTCTATCTGTTGAAGTAAGCAAGATTACTGTGAATAAACGAAATAATAAGGACTTTTTTTTTTGGAAGTCCTTTACCAGAGTCCATTTATTGTTTGTTGTTTTTATCTTATTTGTATTTTCTTTCTTGTAATGTTAATTCTCTTCGGTCTCATAAAGGCACTCAATGTAAGCTTATATAAGTAGGTACATCATTATGAAGCATGCGTCGTGGGGCCCTGGTGAATTGTACCACAGGCGTTGCTTGCAATGCCTGTTTCAAGCACCAGTCTCTCACGAATGTAAACTTATCCTTATGCTAGTTTTAAGATCTATACAAACAAATAAATAAAATTGGAGTGTCTGATTGTAATATTAAAATAACCGCTTTTTACTAAATGCATATGTATACACTGTACATATACCAAAATAACATTTTTACAATTTTTGTCTGTCTGTCTGTTTGTGAAACGGCTGGACCGATTTTGACGGGAGTTTCACTGGCAGACACTTAGCTACTTTTATTTTAGAAAAATAATAGGGTCCCACGAAAAAAAATCCACGCGGACGAAGTCGCGGGTAACAGCTAGTATAATTATATATTTAAGTTAAGTATAAGTTTATTTAAATAAAATTATTGCCTACAATAATTTTATATTATTGTTATTATGATGTATAGGTAGTCTTTCAGGGGGGGAAAGTGGAATAAGCCGTCTCATCGGCACTACACATATTATTCCAAGTAATGCTCTCTAAATGTAGGTAGATATACAACGAATCTCATTCAGTCCACGAAGTTCATTTAGCATTTTAGTTATATTATAGGTCTGTCAAAGTGAAAATTTAATTTTATCAATGTTGTACATGTACTATGTAGTATGTAGAGGGGCCCGTGGCTAAATGATAACAGCCGCACAGGTTGATCGATCAGGTTAAGCTACGCTTGCCGCGGTTGGTCTGTGGATGGGTGACCATCTTGACATACCGAGACCCCTCCGTGCCTCGGAAAGCACGTTAAGCCGTTGGTCCCGGCTGTCATTCGTGGATCTTTGACAGTCGTTAAGGGTAGTCAGAAGCCCGAAAGTCTGACAACCAGACTTACCAAGGGGTATCGTATTACCCAGTAACTGGGTTGTGGAGGTCAGATAGGCAGTTGCTCCATGTAAAATACTGGTATTTAGCTGCATCCGGTTAGACTGGAAGCCGACCCCAACATAGTTAGGAAAAGGCTAGGCAGATGATGAATGTTGTACATGTACTTTGTTACAATCTTAAAAATTGTTTAATATGTGTTATAAAGTGCGTTTGTGTCTAATCATCGCGATGAACAGTACAATATTTAATTAACGTAAGTACTTAATATGATACCTCTGATTCATAACAAGAAGCTTTTTTTACATTACATCATTTATGTACTTATACGTAAATGTTTTATAACGGCGCCATAGTCTGCACTAGTATCTCTAAGTAGTCTGTGGTCTGCACAAAATACCCAATCATAAGGTTGAATGCTTTTAGAATAATATCTGACTGTCATTTCATCTGTTTTGTTTATGTTAAAAATAAAGAAAAAATAAAAATACTGCCTTCGTAAAATCAGAACGTGGCATGAACATTACTTACTCTATGAACGTAGCAAGATTTAGTAGCACCTTTATCTTGTTCCAATTTTTCAATAGCTTTTCATGTTTTCCCAAAACAATTGGAGATAAGTTAATTTTCTTATTGTACCTAGCTGTAACATCAAACTAAGTTTTGATATTATATCTAACAACTTGTGCGCCAAAATATTCACTACCAGCGTCTATCTACCAGGTAGGTCGAGCTATTAATAAATAATACCTTTATAATGTATCTTGAACGCGACAAATATGATAGCTATTCCAATTTTAAAAACCATATCAATGAATGGACATAATCCTTGAAGGAAAATCGAATTATACCATTCACTCGATCTATTCAGTTCAATAATAAATCTTCTACAAATACTAATAAAGTTCGTGGTTTTGCCTCTATGTCTTTATAAAATTCATATAAATCTCTCTAAGAATGCATTGGTATAATATTCGAGTATCGTTTAGTAGAATTTCTCGAGAACCGTGACGAGTTAATATCGATTTTTTGTGAGTTTTGTGCGAGTCTTTCGATGGACACTCATTGTGGTCAATTACTACGGGTGTCATAAAATGTAGCAAGACTTGTGAATGGGGAACCGTTTAGGTGTAAATGGGGTGTTCAAAAAATATTACCAGCATTTTTTTAATTTCACGATCTTTGGTTAGGAAATATGAAATGAAATTGTTTATTCTGTAAATAGGATATTGGAATCCCTTTTACACGTCATATTATTTAAAAAAATAAGCTCGATGAGGTCGGCGTTTTCTATCTGACTCCTCTGAGAAGAAATGCCGAAACAAACTCGAGGGTCACAGTCTCTTTTAAAGCCCAGACATAATCTTGGTCAGATCATGTGAAGACCATGTAGGTAGATTCATATCTGAAATGCTCTTGTGGCGATATCTATTTTACCACATCACCCCACAGATTTGAGTGAACCAGTCCATTCAATGCAAGCATTTGTCAGTAATCGTGTAGCTCATCACAAAACTTGAGGAGCTGAATTATGTACGGTATCATAATTATATGTTACCCAGTAACTGGGTTGTGGAGGTCAGATAGGCAGTCGCTCCATGCAAAATACTGGTATTCAGCTACATCTGGTTAGACTCCTGCTGAAGACAACGGTTTTATGGGGAAATAATTTGTAATCTTTCAAAAGGGTTTTCCATTCCAAAATATATTTACTAAGCATTGTTCATAATTTTGCTTATGATACTAATAATGATTTGCTTCTCTTCTAATTTGGCTTTTTAGGTTTTAATCTGTAACGTTTCTTCGTAACTACAATAAATAAAGGAATAGAAAGAAAAAAATGGAGAAAGGAAATAAAATAAATATTTAGTAATAAGGAAAATCATGTGAATCAAGTGGTAACGGCTGCGACTTAAGTCATAGGTTCGAATTGAGATTAATTGAATTGAAGTACCATCATGAACATATTAAAAGACTCCTCTCCCTTTATAAATCTCTAGTTCAAAATATTCAAACCACATCAGGCATTTTTCATACATCCTGTACCTCAATATTTGCACCTTCCGTGTGGTCCGACACCTATGGCGCAACTATAGCGAAACCTCATAATCGTGTGGCAAAACAAAAAGCACCATAAATCGCTCGTCGCCATTGTGGCGCTGCGAGCGCTGCGACCCATTCATACCGACGCAGACGCAATGACGCCATGAAGTCTCTATGTTTACGGTCTGGTTTGTGTAATAAGAATTCAACGTGAAAAACTTCAATTGTAGTTTGAAGATATATTGGTTTAAAATAAACTTGTCACTTCAAACTAGACTGTAGGACGTAGAACAATAGGACATATGGATAAACTAGCTTTTGCCCGCTGCTGCGCCCACGTGGCGGTCGTAAGTTATATGGGGATAAAACGTATCGTATGTGTTAATCCAGGTTGCAAACTATCTGCGCGCCACATCTAAATCCATTCGGCCGTTTTTGCGTGATTGAGTAAATCAAACATAGAAACATTCACATTTGTAGCTTCAGAAATTTCAAATTTCATTCAATGAAAGACTTAAACATTTGTAAAAACAATCACTGACATAAAAAATCCTCATCACCTCATAAGAATAAAACTTTCAATAAATTCCTCTTCTCTATTGTCGCAGTGGTAGGATAAGTCATTCATACCGAATAATGTAGACGGTTCGACGCCAATTTTATGAGTCGTTTTAAAACGTTTTATGTCTGCTAAAACTATGTTACTTGTATACGCACGACTACACATCAAGCTATACATAACCAGTATAAGCTGACTTCTGATTGTACGAAAAACGTAAACAATGCGAGGTCAGCTAAAACTGGAAACGTATAGCTTGATGTGTAGCCATGCGTACCACCTACGAAATCGATGTGATGTGTGGGTGGATTGAACATACATAATATCATCATCTGCATCATCTGCCTAGCCTTGTCCAACTATGTTGGGGTCGGCTTCCAGTCCAACCGGATTCAGCTGAGTATACTGAACTCGTATCTCGTTTCTCAGGTGTTCAGTAATGACAGAGAATAAATGAAACTAGTAAGATATATTTCTTTGTAGTAGGTATAATAAAACGCAGTCTTTCTGTATGTCTGTCCGTTAGTGTCAGGCCTCCTCATACTGTTAAATGAAAACATTGTAAAAGTCATGTTTTTTTAGAAAGAGTTACCGTGCAGTTTCTTGCCGGACACGACCAATTGGGACCGTGCACCTAGCTTCTGACGTTTTTTATGTGTCATAAAATATTATGATTTCATTTTTATACAAACTAGGTATTGTATATTTATTTAATTTCTTATTTTGATTGATTTTTTTTTTATCTTATCGTATGCTGCACCCGTTGACGTCATCACGTCAACGCTGGCTGTCGCTGAAAACCAGCGCTGGCTCAAGCTCTGTCTCGCATAAGTTCTTAGCATTATGCTGAGCGATGGCCGTTTTGCGTGTATGTGACGCATATTCTTTTTGTGTTTGTCTCTTTTCTCTGCGTCATATTTACCGCAAATTAGCGTATTTTCTTCCTTTCTTTCATGAATTTGTATTTGAGTGCGCTCCTAACTAGAATCATTAGGATCGATTTACTGATTACATTATGTTCCATTACAACACTCGTAGGTACCTACATAATAGTAACTGTTCGAATCAGATTATCCCTATAAAGTCTTTCCTCCTTTCGCAGATCAAAATGGAAATAGATCCTAAAACGTTTTCATTTACAATTTTTAATTCCCCACGATAACCGCAACACGATCTCATCACGACCCCACCATACCACGGTGGTGTATAAACGAGGGTCAGTCAGTAGGGAGGAGCGTCGCCCCACAGGGGGACCTCATGGTTTGATATGTAGGGTTAGTTTGTGATATTATTACTTTAACTTTGACTTATCAATTTGTAGGGCTTGGTAATGGTTTAAGTTAGGAAGTTTTGGATGGGTTTGAATCGACTTATGTGAGTGATGTTTGCGGCTTATCCTTTTCAGTTTAAGTGAAGCTTATATGAAAACGAAGAAATTTTGCTACCTAACTAATTCACTTATTTTTTAAAAAGCGCGTGATGCTATGTTTAAATTACACATAAGTATACATATTATATAAAATAACTTCATTTTAAAGTATTCAATAGCACAGATCATCCATATTTGTGTTAGTAATTACTTAAGAACTAAGTTAGTAAACCACAAAAAGAACAAACAAACGAAGTCAAATAGACACGTGGAGTGCGATCCAGTGATTAACCGGTCCGATATTACTTTCAGAATGCTGTTGGAGCTTGCTCGGATACTGTGCAATACAGAGGCCTCTAACATCATGCTTTTTTATCGAAGATGTAAGCACAGGTGAGCCCGTGAGCCTATACACACATTTCGCCAGTTATATTATACCTTCACATAAACTCTCACATTCACAAAACATAACATAACATAATCAGCTTATAATGTTCCCACTGCTGGGACACAGGCCTCCTCTCTGTGAGAGGGAGTGGGCCGTAATCCAACACGCTGGCCCAGTGCGGGTTGGTAGATGTCACATGTCTTCGAATTTTTGGTTCTAGGACATGCCGGTTTCCTCACGATGTTTTCCTTCACCGTTTTGAGAGCAGTGGTGATGATATAATTTACACAAAGTAAAGCGCCTGTCTGCGTTCGAACCTACGACCTACAACTCGTAAGTCGCGGCCGTGACCACTGGGCCACCACTGCTCCCATTTACAAAAAGTTCCGATTAAATAAACAACTTTCGTGAAACCAGAAAAACATTTTAAATTCTTTAAGCTAGTGTTACGATATACAGGGTCCCATTAAAATAGGTGGACAAATTTTAACACAGCACTCAGTACGTCTTACCAAAGGTATTAAAAAAAAACACTGATTAAAGTGATTTTATTTTTATCTAAAATAATAAATTGCTGGCACATTAGTGTATTTTCGTTAGCTGATTATTTTTCTTGTAAAGTATCTAATGCGTTTTTCTTATATATTTTTTTACCATCGTCCTTATTTTGGTGGTCTGAATGATTTCTAAAAGTTTGTCCATCTATTTTAATGGGACCTTATATAAGAACTACATATCAGAATCTCTCCTTTTAAGTTGCTCTGAATAGTATAGGATAACTACTTGAATCCTATTCCTAAAAAACTGAAAATTGCGCAATGCCACAGGTGTTTGACCAGTGTCATTGGCAATAGCTCTTTTTCAATTTCAAAGTGATGCATCTCAATTTGACATCAGAAATGTGTAAATAAAGGGTTGCTCATCTCGTCATGAAGATGATGGATCACTACAATTTTAAAGTGTAACTAAGATATCCTACAAAAATTAAGAAAGATCTTGGTGCTCGCCTAAGTTATTGCAAATTCTAAAACTATTATGCAGCAAATCTATACATTTGTATTTGATAGCCCAATTCTTAAGGTATCCTATTTAACATCACGCTATGACCATTAGGAGCCGAGCAAAAAAAAAAGAGGCAGAAACAATGCTAAGCGAAAACGAAGTAATAGTGCGGGCGGGCGACGCGACGCGATGCGATGAGTGGCCGAGGAAAGGGGATCGTGAGATAATTTCCGACATCAACGCGGACGATACGTCAGGCAATAGCTAGTGCTAAATAAACCTTCGGAAAATGAAGTACCGGACCTAATCTGCATTCGCGATTTATTTGCCAAAAATGTAAACAATTATGAGTTTATGGAAAAATAACTTTAACTCCTACGCCATAAAGTTCAGTTTACGCTACAAATTCAAACATTTTTATAACTTTATCAATAGTGCTAGTTACTCTGAAATCAACTTAATTATCATTGAAATAACGTTGATATTTGTTTAACTTGAAATAATATTAATTTGAAACATAAGTTTGAATAGACTTTACAGTTACCTTCTGTTTATCACCTCGTGAAATCTAAAGCTATTGCATTTTAAGTTCTAGCCATAGACAAGTGTCCAGAGGGCTAGGCCTATACATAAGCCAATGAATAAGTATCATGTTACATCATAAGTTAACGCTACGTTAAACAGACACAAGCTTTTCCCAAACTGTCACTGAATTACAAAACACCTACGATCCTACCTCAATCCTTCTCAAACAACATCTGTGCAAGGTGCGCGGGCGCCGACAAACAAACAAACAGACAAACATATCGTTGACATGACAGACGCCGCCGCCGCCCCGCCCATCGCGGTGACTTTGAAGCGGCGGCCATTATTGTTTGATTGAGACGGCTTGGTACTTGAAGGTGTTAACAATGTTGTAAGGAATATGTGGGGCGTAGTCAACGTTAAAGTTGAAGAATTAAAAGAGAAATCAGTATTAGTTAGTCGGGCTAATATAACACACTGATCTGAGGAGCAGTTTCCGGATTTTTAAGAACGGTCGCATTCGAATCTATCTTAAGAGGAAATGCGGTCGGAGAGACGTTTGAAAAAGCCTAAGTAAAAAGTCTTAATTCGAGCTTTGGCTCTCGGCTATTTCCTCCTCTAATATTGGACCAATTTAAAAGATATTCCATAAACTAAATAAGAAGGATATATACCTACTGTGTCCCTATGTTTTTCTTTTTTCATTATTAGTTGTCAAACTTGTACACTAGGCCTCTGTTGACAGCGGTTTAAATCGGCCTTTTTTAAGGGTTCTAGTGCTTATAAAAATAATGACATGTATCATCAAGAAGGAAAACATAGGGACATACAAGTAGTTAATATTTATTATTCTGTAAAAATCATTGCTTTATCGTCATTAACCAGAAAGAAAACAGGCGAGAGCGTTTCTATGGAGAAACGACCACCCGCATTTCCTCTTAATCTGTCAAAAATACCTCTAATTTCTCTACATTTTAGACAAGTTTTTGACATTGATTGTCGCTGATATGAGAGTGCGACTAGATTTTGAACGTTTTCAAATACGACATTGGCCTTCCATGCATCTCTTTCTTTCAACAGATTTTACTTTCACCGCAATTTTATCTTCTGGAAGTTTGCTATCTTTTCAAATCCAGTTTTAAATCTAGATACATGACTGATTAATGATCATCATTAAAAAATCTCTCTTACCTTAGACAACTGCAGATTCTAATTTAAGTTATCCAAACTAATATTATAAATGCGAAAGAGTGTCTGTCTGTCTGTTACCTCTTCACGCTTAAACCGCTGAACCGATTTAGGTGAAATTTGGTATAGAGATGGTTTGAGTCCCGGGAAAGGAGATAGGATACTTTTTATCCCGATATTCCCACGGGAAACTTATGCGAGTGAAACCGCGGGGCGATGCCAGTACTTACATATAACATATAACTGCACTCGTCTTATAGGTTCTGTAATAGTGTCTTTATCATATGGCGTAACAGAATTACTACAATGGAACAGGAATACTATAAAAATAGGTATGTCTGTGCCACAGAAATCTATAATTAAGATTTCTGTGGTCTATGCCTACGGCGTAGCACCCGCTACGAAAACATCGTAGCGTTAGTTGCTACACTCCAACCAATTATGTTTCACTTGCCCTAATGATGTCTCCTATACTATGCCACTTGAATACTAAACAAAAACTCCAAAATCAACCGAAAAACGAGCCCATCAACAGACCCAACATCGTTCCGCTACATTGAGCTACTTATCCTCACACCTGAACAAAAATGTCACCTAAAAACCAAACAAAAATTCGCCACATCAAACTGCCCGACGACTTTTAATTTAATTTACAATCACAGCAAGATCCTTTAGTTTGACACAATAAAAGTCATTGTGACACACGCTTGTATAGAATGACAGTTGAGGGCGGAGCGCGGTGACTTTGTAGCAGCGTTCGAGCGGCTTCTTCAAAACTTTCTCGGTCCAGTAATCGTTAGTCAATACCTTTATTGGATGACGTGTATGTTTGTTAAGTGTAAAGGCTCTTTATTCCATGCATGTTTAAATGCTTTCAACATACCGACTTCGGCGAGATGAAATGGTATTGCAAGTGGCGAAATATTTTGAACGAAATTGATGTCAGCATGTTCTTTTTGTTGTGAATTGTGTTAAGAGGTTTATTCTGTTGTCTGGTGTTGTATTCTGTGTTCGGTATCTAAATTAGGTGTCTTTTTTTTAAAAAAAAAACTGCAAACTTTTTTTGCAAACATAGTTTGTTTCAAGCATTTAATGCGACGCGATTGGATGTCAGGTAGGACTAAACTATCGTGGGAGTCCATTAAAACTTGTTTAGTTGCTAAACAGTTATAAATTTGTGTCTCGACAAATACTTTACATAAGTAAATTTGTAAATATAGCACAAAAGAAAATATGGTTTGACCCGGACGAATTTAAAATCAACTGTAGTTTTTTCTTCGGCGGCGTTAGCAAGTCATCATTGACAATGGCATCGATACTTACACAAGATAATTTTAATAACCTTTAAGAACAACCACTTCATCTCATTTAAACAAGGCACAGTTTCCTTCGGGAGATGCATGGCAGCAAAAATCTCTACATTTTTCCCATAACATCCAACTATCGCGAATTTTCTTAAATTTTTTATAATACTTTATTTCTAAACTTTTCCCCTACATAGTCAATCAGGAACAAATATGTCCCCTCGATGCGGTCAGCCCTCTTGTCACAAACCCATGCCGAATTCACGCGCGACTTCACCGCGACTATGGCGGATACAAATCATTTGTTATCTGTTGTTGCTTATATACTTCATGTTGTGTTTGAGCATCAATGTGCGGCGCCTTTGCCAGTTGGTGCAGAAGAAGTTATTATTATTTATGATTTTTATTCAGATAATACAGTACAGTTGTTATAAAGCTGAAGATTGCTCTAGAATTTGTTACGAAAATGTGTACCTGAGCCGTTATGATCTGCCAGGGTCGCGGGTTGTTTGAAAGAGTTACCGTGGCCCCGACACAAGCAACTGAAGGAACACGGGTGGGTTTTAGTCAGTAAGAGTCTGACACGCCCTCCCGCTTCGCGCAGAGCGGGAGAAGTTATTTGATAATTTCCCACCCAAAAAAAAAAAGCTAGTCGATATGATTAGGTACTTATCCTTCCAGCAGTAACATTACATTTTAGCTTGTGTGTTAAAGCAGGTCCTAATAGCAAGTGCTTTAACAATGTTTTTACTATTTTAATCTTATACCCGGGTTATTACCCGCCTGCGCGGCAGCACAGACAGGGTTTTGTTTTTTATAAGTTACTAGCTTCTCTGCTCGACTTCATCCGCGTGTTTCTTGGTCCCCCGACCCACCCCGTCGCATCGCATCACCGCCTGCGCTATTACTTCGTTGTTGCTTAGCGTTCTTTCTGACTTTTTCTTTTTGCTCGATTCCTAAGGGTCATAGCGCGATGTTAAATAGCCTATAGCCTTCCTCAAGAATTGGGCTATGAAATGAAAAAAACACTTTTTCAAATCCGACAGGTAGTTCCAGAGTGCGTTCAGACAAACAAAAGTCTTTAGCTTAGCTTTATTATTAATATAGATACGAGTACATAGATAGATAACCTTTACTAAAGCTAGCTTGTTTCAGGTAGTTGTGATTTTTTTAAACCTTGTTTATTGCTATTGCTCCTGCAATAAACTTAAGCAAAAAATACTAAATTAAGTAAATATTAAACAAAAAATAATAAATTAAAAGACGTTGGTTGTTTAAAATTAAAGTTAATTGTATACGAAAAGGCCTTACATTATATATGCACGAACGTTTACCGTTAGACCGAACCATTAGAAGCACATAGTCGCCCATATACCAGCTAACCGATGGCAACGATCGTCGGCGAGTGTCACATGTGGCCACAGACACAATGCGATATGCGATATTGGCTTTTCAACGCACAGCTGCCATTCCGCGGCAAAAAATATCATATAAAATGACTTTGACACGGGCCAAATTATAATAACTGCAGCCAAGATCATTGACTTAAGAACTCAAAAGAAAGAGAAACAAAATGAGGTTTGTGGCAAATATGCCTTCGGTGGCTTTGAAAGGTTGTAACAGTTGTGTTAGCAAAATGAACAAGCCTGAATTGTTTTGTAGAAGTAGGTATGCCATTGACCTAGGTCTGTAGCTACATTACCTTTCAGAAACTGCAACAGTTTAAAATGAAAGCTTCTTCTCACAGACCCACATAACATCATCTTCGCCCCTTTTCCCCCAACTTGTTTTCATTTTTTGTGTTTTTTCTTTACCTCAAGTAAACGTATTTTCTGTTTGTATTTTCTGCTCTGCTTTCTCTGCACGTTTTGGATGTAGATTTAGGTACTATCTTAAATTTGAGTAGCTGGTTACATTAGTAGTAGATTTTATTATTATGTCATAGGTTTCATTTCATTCTTATATTCTTTGCTTGCCCCAGCCGTGTTATTTTATTTCACTGTTAAACCTTAATGTAGGTATTCTAGTATTTACTTACCTTTCCATCACTGAACGATGTAAGTGACTTTCAAAAACACGAAATAAATATTTTAATCATTAAAACATAATACAGTTCAATCTTATTCAAAATCCACACCTGTTGATCCAAAACCAAGTCAATTGAACTCGATACTGAACAAAACAACAAACATTAGTAATCCGATTACAAACAATAAGCTCTAAACACTCAAACCTCATGAATTGAAGTGTCAAATATAAGTTTTAACCCAATTTACTGAACGCAAACCGAAAAAAATCTATACAAACCATTCTTATTATTGACCAACTTACAAAAAGCGTTCCATCTAACCCTTACTACCATCCTTTTAAAGTTTGCATTCGTGTATTTGTGTGCCACAATAAGTTGGTCGTCCCTCCAGTACCGTTGACGTTTATCATAGAAGATATCCCTTTGTGTCGCCACAATGGCTAATGCACTCATGATCCTTTCAACATTGTCATCTATACTAAGTACTTCACCCGACATACATTATCCACAATTGTATATCGACTTGACAGTTTCTAATACAAGGCTATAAGGTTGAAAATCGAGTGGCTTTTGTTAAAATTAAGGCTAGGTAAAGTTGGTGTAAGTGCGTAATTGAAATTTTGACTTTGGTAAATCGTGTGACGGGGCTGTGGTGTGTGTCGAATCGGAGAACATTCTAATTGACAGCTCAGCTTGACACCGGAGAAAGTTGTGAAAAGTGTCACAGAATTTGTAACAGATACTTAGTTATTAGTACTTACAGATTCTTGTTGACGTTTTTGCTGTAATGTGATCTGAGCCAATATTGTGAATGGGTTTGTTATCTTTTGTGCGTTAATAAGAGATTGGTTCACGTGTTTTACAAAATCAGAAACCGCAAACGTCAACGCACTATAGGTACTTTGCTATTTTTATTTTTTCATTATAATCAGAGTACGAACTGAATCTGAACACGTACCGCGAGGGCTGGTTCGAGGTGGCGCGAGAAAGGAGTTCTTGCACCCTAATTGCATTATTAATCTCAATCTGAATAATTTTGAAGGATATTGCTTCATATTATGTTCGAAAAATTTCTGCTCTACAACGTAAATAACGCAATGAATGTTATTGAACTTTCAAAATGAAAGCCTGTGCTACTGATAGTGTGTTACGCAATTACCCCGTTTGATGGACTTGGGGGAGGCCTTTGGCTAGCAGTGGGACAGTATAGGTAGGCAAGACAAAAAAAAAACAAAATATATCAGCAGAGCAGTTTAAAAATCCATTTCAATCTTTTGTAAAAGTAAGGAAATAAACATTTAGGTATAACCTTATTACTAATACCTAAATCAATTCATTTGAATACCTACCTACAGAAAAAATGTAATGTTCTAAAATCATCGGACTAAGTTTTCATTCTTACTTTCGCATTTATAATATTATGTTACACTGGATAAACTTAAGTATAGGTACTAAAGGTTGATTTTTCCATCGCCAGATAACTTTTATTCGAAGAATAAAATTGACGTCTAACAGTTTTTTCATAAAATAACTGTCAAAATTTCAAAATTATTCTTCGATTAAAGTTACCAGATGATTGAAAAATCAGCCCTAAATTAACTAACAAACTAATACAATTATAATAACCTAACGTTACTAGAACTATTAAGTAACTGACTAAAATATGGCGTCGAAAACTTCCGTAATGTACCCATGAGTCTTCATTTAATTTAATAAACAAAGGTCTTGTTCATTTAACCAAACAACCCAGTATAATAAGTATAAAATTCGAACAAACCCCAGGTCGCAGACACTTAAAATACAAATAAAATCTACAATTACCACAAAGCACAGCACATCTGTTCCGCCACACCCATACATTTAACTATTCATATTAAATCGTCACCCCGCTACAAGGTTACGGTGCGCAGACATTTTATTGTTGCGCTAACCGCGATGTGGGAATTTAATGTTGGTCTTGTAATAGATCAATGGAGGGATTTATTATTAGTTATATTAATAATTATTATTTATATTAATTAAATCTCCAAAATAGATTGTCCTTTTATGGTGACCATTTATTGGTTGGTATAAATAAACTTTGGAAGCTATATCCGGCCTCCCAGTGTCCGTATACTAAAATATTCACGTGTTGGACCGAGAGTACCCGATCGAGACTGTGATTTTTAAAGTATTTTTTGCGGGTGTACTATAGGTAGGTAACCTCTGCCCTAACCCCCTGGGATTACACGCGTGATGTTATGCCTATTTTCTATTTATTTAAAAAAGAAACAAAATAAAATATGCTCCTACATTACCTATTATGAGTAAAAAATTGTCTAACTCCATAAATTATTACTAACAGAATCGTCACGTCCACCAGGTGTGTAGGTACCGCCATCTATACTCTGTCTTTGGAAACGTAAGCGAATAACCACTTACAACTTTTGCTAACTGCTTCACGATCAAGGAAAAGTGTAAGTCTGCTACCCACTCACAGATGGCGCTGTTATAAGTTTAATAAAAAAATGTCTCCTAGTTAAAAAGCCGGTGGTGTGTCACACAACTCAACAGAGATAAAAAAATTTCATAATCCCTGTAATAATAGACGAGTAGGTAGTAATGTGGGCTTAGGAAGATTTTGCTGCTATCTATATCCTTTTGATTTAATGAAAATATACCTACGTGTTTTTAAAATTGAGATTTTCTACATAGACAACCTATAGATAATTTCTTATGCCCGGGCCACACCAAAGGGAAACGCAGATATTTATCGCGATAAAGGGCTTTAAACGTACGTGCTGAACTTATCGCGATAATTATCGGCATTTCCCGTTGGTGTGGCCCCGGTATTAGCTATCACATCTCGGGTAAAGAATGGTGACCTTTTCGTTAACCTCACGGACTATGAGTCACCATTTTTTGTCGCTCATCATAGTTAGCCTCTGCCTAGTTTTACCCAACTATTTTTGTTACTTCGTTATTTTAATGTTTTTTTTTCGTTATTCATGTGTGCTTTAAATTCTGAGTTTGTCTTGGACAATCATTACGGACTTCGGTAAAGGGAAAACATCTTGAGGAAACTTAGACTAGGTTCCCGTCTTGAGCAAGCGTGGTGATCAATGCTCTTGCCTTCTCTATATGAGAAGAGACCTTTGCCCTGCAGTGGGACAATAATTATTATTTATTATTATTTAAGCCTTTTATTAATTTCCCAATAGCTTTTAAAATTAGTTACAATATTACCATAAAATATTCATTATCTCGTTCCTAATTACAAAGAGACAATAATAGTCTGATATAATTTTTTTTTTAAGTGAAAACTTTTTCAGGCGCGTTGGGCATTTTTTGAGATGGGAAAAAAACTATTGAATTTGCGCCACTGTTACCGTAACCGACACCGCTTCGGATGTGTTCGGCTGTCCTCGGGATGTACTCGGTTTTAATGTCTATCCGATATTCCGTTTGTGTTTTGTTTTCACTTCTGTCGGCACTCCCGGAGTGTTTTTTTTTTAATATATTTTTCATAAAACCATTACAATTCCAACATGTCACAAACACAACTATAATACTTCAAGGATTGCATTTCAAGTTTTCAAGTAAAACAATAAATTCCGCTGTAGTCGTTTGGCGCTATGCCAGCTTGAAGTAATAACAAACAATGCTTTGAAATATAAATAAAATACCAGCCACTACTTCGCGATCCAAGCTAACGAATAAGTAAAGAATGTGTTAAATATTTCTTAGTTTTCATTCTTTAATTAGGAATTTATGATCTTACTAGCTTCTGCTCACGACTAAGTCCGCATGAAATTTCACCCTCCCCCCGTTCACCCTCTTAGGGGTGGAATTTCGAAAAACCCTTTCTTAGTGGATACCTACTCTTCACAAAGAACACACCCTCCAAATTTCCTGTCTCTAGGACCAGCGGTTTAGGCTGTGCGTTGATATATCAGTCGGTCAGGACTTTGAATTTTATATGTTTACATAGAGGTATGAGGAACAGGGTGTAAAGTTCACGCATACTCTATAGAAAAGGGAGGATCCTGCTCAATAACCTTCAAAATGATACAGATTGAGATTGATAGTGTGTTACACAATTAGGGTGCAGGTCAGCTTATACTCGTTTTGTTACAAGTGACGTGCGGTCTAGTGTACTATACGTTTCTTATTGGTGCGGACTATTTACGGAAATTCTAAGTGTTATTGGGATTTTCCATCAATAATTTCTCAGTAGCAACCCGGAGTCTAGATTTGTGCCCGGTTGCTGGCAATAGACTCGCCCCCTATTACATGGGACTTAAACATAACTGGCAAAATGTGAGTGTACTATTAGGTACCTCTACCTAACTCTTCGGGATTACAGACGTCATTTTATGTTATAAGTTGAGTTGTTGTTGTTTGTTGTAATTGTTGTTGTTGTTGTGCTAAGTTCACATGTGGAAGCAACAAATATATTGAGTATTGAGTGTTATATGTATTGATCACGAAAGCTCCTTTTAACCAGTTGCCAAGCTGGGTTGAGACATGGTTGCGACTGTATTTCTGACTCAAATCGAAGCCAAACAATAAAGTAACCTTCAGAAGTGAAACGGAAATGTTTACAGGAAGTTATAGAACTAATACCATAATTATAACAAACTAAAGGGAAATAAAATATACTTGCGCGTTCATGGGTTTTCCTAAATAACTTGGAGTGAACAGCTAATTCAGAGTTAATCAAGCTTGTAATTAGTTTTTCCTGCCTACGAATTATTTTTAATTATGTTATTAGTCTATTATTAAGCTTTCTGTAAAAATAAATAAATACATACATAATTCATCTTGCTATAGTAGCCCTACCGAACGGGTTAGGTTAGAACTGTGACCAACAGCGCAGTACCGCAGGAGTGGACGGCGTTCGCTGCATCATCATTTTTAAGACCCCAAAATATAAATTATTTGAGGTTCACAAAAAGAAGCGATTATAAAGTGATTAAGAGAAGCGATAATATAAGAGAGTTTAATAATATTTTTAGGAGAGCAAAATGAGAATTATTTGAGGTTCGATTGAATACATGCCTTTTAAATCCACCAATGTAAGTATGTCCAAATATTTTCTAGTATCTGGTATCCAACTGCAGTATATTTAGCATCTCCTACAAAAAAAAAATGGTATTTATCGAGCCTACACTTCGTCATGTGACCGATGAACTGATGAATATTGCTGGGGTTAATACGATGCAGAAAATAGAGCATTGAGTATAGCTGGTAGCTGCTATACTTTAGCAGTTCGTCGACTCGACATCGTTATTATCAATAGAGGCACCTCATAAGGGCCCCCCCACAAGGTCAAATTCCTGCTGCAGAGCTTTTCCCCTTAATTTTTTCAAGTATTATCATCAAAAAGCACTTAATTTACACTCGACAAAAACACAATTTATTCAAAAACGAACCAAAAATACAAGCTTCGCTGTAACCGTATTATTTACTGATTCCAGCTGAAACTCAATATAATCAGCTTTACAACAAAAATTCTGGCAAATTCAGCAGCGCGCTTAATATTCCCGGGAGCCCTTTTCCTAATTAAGTGGGAGTCTTGATACGGGAGGTTAGCCGGCTTCGTAGGGCTGGCTGTGACGTCACGTAGACGGTAATAGGCTGAGTTTAGTGATCTAGGCGGCTATTGCAAAGTTGTTTTATTAAGCTGAGATTTTATGCTGCTTTATTTAGTGCACATAAAGAGATATGCGTGCTTTCAGTAAACATATAATTAGCCTACAATGTTCCCACTGCTGGGACACAGGCCTCCTCGCTGCGAGAGGGAGTGGGCGTAACGCACCACGCGGGCCCAGTGCGGGTTGGTAAATGTCACATATCTTCGAATGTTTGGTTCTAGGACATGCCGGTTTCCTTATGATGTTTTCCTTCACCATTTTGAGAGCAGTGGTGATGAAATTATTTACACAAAGTACGTACGTACTTTACGTTGTACCTACTATTGACACACATGAACAAAGTGTTTACACTGTGGGTCATTATTATTTCTACACTTCAACACTACACTAATTCAAAAGGGTTCGTTTTAAAGGCAAAACTTGCATGCAATAATTGCCTTGGTGCAAACAGAAGTCGCATTCAATTATTGTATGCCATTTTATGGAAATAGCACGCGTCTAAAAACTTGCATGTAATTCTTGAATGAGAATAATTGAGCGTGGTCTAAAGCATGCGACTTTTGATCTTGAACGTTCCAGAAACATGCAACGTTTAAATGGGACTTTGGGCGCAACACTAACTCGGGATAAAAACGACCATAAAAGCTGTTTAAAAAGTTTTCGGAATAATTTTGTAATTAAGTTGAAGTTCCCCTGAAGTTTTTTAAGTTTCGTTGGGTGACTTCGACTTTTTTGTTTGTGTTAGTTTTATTTTAAATTCGACCTAGTTCATTAGCTGTGTTTTATTCTATCTATGCTGTGTGATGTGACTGTGAAGGTAGATTGATGACCTTGTGCAGACCGTAGATTCCTACGGTCTGCACAAGGTCATCAATCTACCTGTGCTGTGTTCTGTCAAAATCAAAATCAAAATCAAAAGTCATTTATTCAAACTAGGCTGAGAATCAGCACTTTTCGAACGTCAAAATTACATAAGACAGTCCCCCAAAACGCCCGCCCTTCGCCACTTCCTAGTGCTTTCGCTGGGAAGAAGAAATGGCGGAACAAACTCCCCAGCAGCACAGCTGTCTGTTCAGTTAGAAAATAATTTGATTTTATACAACACTATGTATGAAAAGTAATTAACGTTAACACAGGACATTAAATTACATTATTTGCCATAGGTTAGCTAGCCACGCCAATATACCAACAAATACAATAAACACTATATGTACTCAAGCAAAAAAAATAAAAATAAAAATACCTAATAATAATTAAAAATGTAAACAAGAAAAAAAAAAAAAAAAACTTAGGTACTACCTAAATAATAGCCTCCAGGTATAAAGGGCGTGACAGCTTACATATTTATGCAATGCTGGGTTGTGTTTACATAGCTGTCACTTGAAGTCACAAATGATAAACTAGGACCATCTAAGCAAAATAAATAAAATAAATAAACAAGTTATTATTAATAACAACAATAAAACCATGGTCAGCAAGACGACCAGTCACCACAAGCAGCACCCGTTCACGAGCATAACGCAAAGATGTGTGCTTCTCGCATCCAGTGGATTCCCACTGGATGCGAGAAGCACAGAACCGATTGAAGTGGCGATGCTAGGGAGAGGCCTATGTCCAGCAGTGGACATCTTCCCGGTTGAAATGATGATGAATGTGATGCTACTCATATATTACGCTGTCGACTTTTCGAATGAAAATCTGTTTTGTCCTAACTGACTGTACAGGTTGTTAGGTTAAAGAAGAGACATACTTTAACCTTTTAACCGCTTACGCAGGATTAATCTGACAAATAATTTCGTGTCCATTTCGCCAGGGTCGTATATTTACGACCAAATGCCACAGCTCGTTTAATCTGCTTTTTTATTTAATTAGGTTGTATTCTATAAGGTATTTATTTTTCGATTCACTGCGGCGGGCGCTGGGGCCACCATGACTGATGTGAAGTCGGGCGGTTAAAAGGTCAATGAAAAAAGAAATGACAATACAATAAGATAACGAAAACAATAAACCACATTAAATTTAAAAAAGAGCATAACCATTATTCTAGTAAACCTCGTGAATGCCGAGAAAGATAAACAAATCAAGTATCTTGACTTGGCTCGCGAGTTTGTCGACATAATGAATATTATCGATCGTGCCGATAGTCGTAACAGCCAATGGCTTAATAAAAATCAAAAAAAAATCAAAAGTCATTTATTCAAACTAGGCTGAGAATCAGCACTTTTCGAACGTCAAAATTACATAAGACCAAATTAATAACCAAAAGCCTCGACCAACAACTGATGAGCTCGTTAGGCAGCTGGATTAAGGGCTTGAATCAGATAGCGGTACAGGTTTGGACACGGCCCGCATTGTTAGGAGGTTCCTGTCTCTAGAGCCCTGACCGCCGGTAGCTTGGACCCTGTTCCCGATACCGGTGGGCTTCTATTATTATATTTTTTAATGTTTTTATATTCTAATATTTAAAAACATCACTTACATTGCCCAGGTGTGGGACAGCGTAATATAGGAAACTGGCAGCGTCCCGCGGTTTCGCCCGCATAAGTTTCCCGTGGGAATATCGAGATAAAAACTAACCTATGCCCTTTCCCGGGACTCAAACTATCTCTATACCAAATTTCATAGAGGTAACAGACGGGCACACTTTCGCATTTATAATATTAAGTATGGATTCTAATAACAGTACATAAATCTGTTAGTAAAACGTACGCATAATATTCTAACTAGAAAATAATGCAATATCGTATTAGAATACGTGCAATAAGAATTGACCTTATGTTTTGCAGGTGCTACTGGCATTATAATATTGTAATCTGTTAAAAATATTAATATTTCAATATTAAAATACATTTTTTACTTCACATAAACCTACATGCACACTTATGAAAAGTCAGAAGCTTTCTCCATGTTAAAAAAAAAGTACAACATGAAACGTTTATTTTCTGTTGACTGTACTTACCTGTCAAAAAGAGCAACCTAGATAAAGTGAATAAGACAGAGATTAAAACAGAAGAAGAACTAGCAGGGCATCGAGGGGGGATCAGACCGGAATAAATCTTCCAATTGGTCGTTTCTTATCGAATAGAGCCGGCAAGAAAATCAACTATTTCATAATGGTTGCATAATACCAGCCTATTATTGTCCCACTGCAGGGCAACTGCCTCTTCTCATATACAGAAGGCACGAGCATTGATCACCACGCTTGCTCAAGATGGGTTAGCTGTATTGAGCTCCTTATGTTCTAAGCGCCACGATTACCTAACCTTTTAACCGCTTACGCCGAATTAATCTGACAAATATTTTCGTGTCCATTTCGCCAGGGTCGTATATTTACGACCAAATACCACAGCTCATTTAATCTGCTTTTTTATTTAATTAGGTTGTATTCTATCAAGTATTTATTTTTCGATTCACTGTGCCGGGCGCTGGGGGCACGACAACGGATGTGAAGTCGGGCGGCTAAAAGGATAATGAAAAATGCGTGCACTGACTGGATAGGTCCACTCAAGCTGTTGTTCTTTCCTCGAAAGACCATTTCAGACGCGTTAGTAAAAGTCTCGTCGTTTACGGACCGTCATTGAAATACTAGTACTGTGTCATTCTGGCTACTCATTAGTGGTTTGAGTAATGTACATGGTCTTTCTTTCATGGTCATTATGTCTAGACTTTAAAAGAGACTGCGACCTCTGAATTTGTTTCGGCCTTTCTTCTCCGAGTAGTCAGATAGGAAACGCCAATCTCATCTAGTTTTTAAAACGTGATTGACGTATCAAAATGTTTGTACAAACTTAATTACAGAAATAAAATCATTTGTCATTTAATGCCATGACTTCAGACGTCCAGATTTCCTAACGATTGATGTCAATAATGTCTAAAATAAACTTAGAAAGTACATATGAATTAAAAAAAAATACATATGTAGTTGCATATCTGAAATTAAATATCTAAATATGACGGATTTCATGACCGATTTAACTGTGCTACGCAAAAGCTACGCTTCGTAGCCTACGGCCTACGAGGGTCTACGAAAGCGTAGCAAATGTTATTCGGTGAAGCGTAAACTCGCTTTGATTTAATGTGTTATCAGCGTTATAATATATTGTTGTATTAAAACATGATAAAATGTTGACGTTATCGAAAAATATATTTACGTTATACATAGTGGCGAATTAGGTTATCACATTAAACAGTACAGCGGTTATCACAACTTGTTATCAGTCTATTAAAATAATAAAATAACCGATTTTACAAAAACTTTTTTTAAAATATCTATTTAATTAATATAGGTGCACATTTTCATATTTTTTAAAGTATACTTTGTGTCTAGATCAATCCCAAAGGTGTTTTAAAACATTAACAAGAATATGGAAATAAACAAAAGCAAGCTGAATGATGATCAATTTATTAAATGAAATGTTTTGACAAATGAATGAAAAATAGGAGCCATCATGTCTATTCTTCCGTCAATGCTGGAACAATGCTCATCTAGAACACGAGAGCACAAAACACCACGTCTAACTAAAACAAACCTTATTTGTAGAACCATAAGAGCGATGGCCACTGAACGAAAATGTCGCCCTCAATTTCACACCGCACTCAAGTAAATTTCAACTTTATGATCGTAGATATAAAGGTTAAACAATAACATAATGTAGCGACTTTGTTTGTATGCGTGAAGCGCGCAGTCGCCCCGTGGAACCGGCAGTTAGCTCGGGGGCGCCACTGAGCACGGTTGTATCAAACCTCCGTGGAGCCTGCACCACAACGGCATTACAGCCAAAAACTGTGAACAAAAAAAAAAGAAAAACCTATAGTCAATTCCCGCCTTCCATTTTCAAGAAAGTCACTTAAACTTTTTTTTAGACGAAAGTGTGCACGCTTTCAGCCTAGTGTTAATCTTTTTTGACCTTAAAATAAATCTGGCAAGTTTTTTTTATTGGTTTTAGAGTAAAATGTGCGTTTTATGAGTGTTACAGTCAGAGGCGGCAAACGTTTTGGCTGTGTCGTGTATTACGTAACGGTTCCGGGGAAAATCGATATCCTGGGCGTATAAATAGCGGCGTACGCTTGAAACAGCTGGCCGATCGCCAGTATGCAGCCTACGGTGAGCACATGCCTTATTTTATATTATCTGTGGACTGGGAGAGCATCAGCGGGACGGAATGATGAATGATGAAGCGTGTTAGAGGATTTTTTGATACCCGTTTAGTTACTTACTTTTCTTTTCATAAATTTTAAGCTTTTGCATTTGAAGACATTTATTTTAATGAATAAAAGAAAAAGGTTAAAAATAAAACATTTTAAACTTTGTAATCAATTAATTTTTTTTGTCACCTCTGTGAATTGAAATTTAAATACCTAGGTCAATAATAAATAGGCTATGTAATAAAATTATTAAAGACGATTCATTAATTAACTTCCCTATAGTCCACTTGCGCTGTAGCTATTATTCTAAACCATACCATAATTTATTAACTATAAATAGCAAAATATAAAAAAATAAATCATTACCAGTTCGTTCCAAAATCAAGAGTCAAATACCAAATAATAAGAAACGGAGAGAATGAAAACATGTCTGCCCTCTGAATCACAATAGCTGTTGAATAAAAAAAATCCAATTCATTCACTGACAAAAAAAATATTATGCTACGGGACCCTTTTTGCGTAGTCTCGTAGTAGGGTGTGCTGCAAATTTCATAGCAACTTTATACAAATCTCGATAAGTCGGTGAGTCAAAGAAATTTCCTTGATTTCTTTTCCAAAGGCTAGACTTTTTGAATGTATTGGCAACAGTTAAGTCGGAGGGGCCCGTGACTCAGTAATAACAGCCGCACAGGTGGATCGATCAGTTTAAGCTACGCTTGCCGCGGTTGGTCCGTGGATGGGTGACCATCTTTACATACCGAGACCCCTCCCCTCGGAAAGCACGTAAAGCCGTTGGTCTCGGCTGTGACTTACCAACCTGTCATTCGTGAATCTTTGACAGTCGTTACGTGTAGTCAGAAGTTCGAAAGTCTGACGTCCCAGTCTTACCAAGGGGTATCGTATTACCCAGTTACTGGGTTGTGGAGGTCTGATAGGCAGTCGCTCCATGTAAAATACTGGTATTCAGTTGCATCCTGTTAGACTGGAAGCCGACCCTAACATAGTTGGAAAAAGGCTAGGCAGATGGTGTTGTGAGTTAAGTAGTAGTTACGTACGGCACTGCGGGAACTGCTTAAGTTTTGAAAGAAAAGCCTACACATTGCGAGGTCAGCTAAAACTGGAAATGTATAGCTTGATATTATGTCGTCGTGTGTACAGTTTTGAGTGATCCCTAGCTAGCAATTAGCCACTGCAGTCGGTAATTTTAGGCACAGATAATTTAGAAGGCTATCTTTATTTGTAAACACAGATAACCTCGGAGGTTAGTGTGTTTGGATCGAATGACGCTGCTTACGACTCAAAAAATATTACCTACATGAAATGTGTTATCGCAATGTTCTGAACTGAGAGTCAGACTTGCATTAACGGTTTTGTGAAACAAATGATTAAATGGTTTCCTCGACTGTCTGTATACTGGCTATGCAAATTAATGTCCAAAACATTGCCTATTCAGCAAATGATAAATGATTTTATTACACGTCAAAAATAAATTATTATCGTATTATTAGTAGTAAGATACAATAGAAAATCATTGGTCTCATTAACGAAGCTCAATGAGTTACAATATTTATATAATTTAAAAGCTAACAGTCTAAAGTCAAAAGGAAATAATCATAGATCATAGGGCATTCAAAAATTCTTCCGCATCGTTCTCAATCGCTTTTCCCATTTCAAAAAGAATGCCTAACGCGCCTAAAGAACTTTTCACTTCAAAAATCGAAATAAACTCAGAGGTCACAGTCTCTTTTAAAGCCTAGACATAATCTTGGTCAGATCATGTGAAGACCATGTAGATTAGTGTCTGAAATGGATGGAGTGCAAACCATTATCCGTCCAATGCTGCATACTGCGCAAACCATTATCCAACTCTTTGCATACAGCACCCTAAATTACGTAACACATAATCTGAATCATTTTGAAGGACTAATCCCTTGCTTCATATCTTCAAAAAATTTGTCTGCCAACGTAAATAACGCAATGAATGCTGTTGAACTATCAAAATGAAAGCCATTTCTACTGTTAGTGTGTTATGCAATTACCCGGCTGGACCACCCATTCCAATTCTCCTTCCTCTTCTTCCTGTCGCGACACGACTATGATCTTTGCCTCAAAACTTTGCTACTTTCACAGCGTCGGTGGAAGCGCAGAGGTCACTTTGGCTGCATGTTTTCGAACACAAAGGGCAGGATAGGATATCTCATTCATTGGTCATCAAATATTTTACCGGCCATTTTGCTGTCACAGGCTGAAGGTTGAAGTTTTTTTTTTTATGGATGGGAAGTCATCTAATGACTCCTCCCGCTCTGGGTGGAGCGGAAGGGAGTGTCAGACTCTAACTGACTAAAACCCACCCCTGTTCCTTCCTTAGCCCTTTATGTTCCGGGGCAGCGGTAACCCTTTCGGACAATCCCGCTATCCAAGGTTGTACTTTAAAGTAAATTGTAAATTCATGAATAAAAATTTAATCACCTGAAAATATGAAAGACTTCCAACACGCACGATTTAGGAAGTAATCAATTAGGCGAAGTTCAGAGTTTCACCTTCGAGTCATGGCGGTCAAAGGTCAAGTGTAGTTGGCGACTTAATCGGATCTCGCGGCCTTTGTGCCTTGGGCTACTTTGTGGGATTTCCTACTAGTACGATATCTTTTATTAGAGTTTTTTTTGGTATAGGAAAACAATTTGATAGGAAAAAAAAACGGTTTTCAGTAAGTTTTTTTGTTCTAAAAATAAGGCGCCAAGAATTAAAAAAAAATTAAGCTGGGGGGAATAAAGATGGACGGCGCTGCCGAGGTCGTCCCAGAAAGCAGCGGCGAGATGATCTGGAAACATACCGCGAGGGCTGGTTCGAGGTGGCGTGGGACAGGAGTTCCTGGAAGGCCTTCCCATTCCCCTACTGTCCCACTGGACAGTATAGGCTAAAGAAAAAAAAAAACTTATAAGCTTTTGTCCGCGGCTTAATTCCCCCGCGTGGAGGTCTGAAATTATCCCACGAGAACGTACTACCGGGATAAAAAGATCCGATGTTCTAACCCAGGTCATGGTGTCGTATGTGTTGATCTAGGTTATTAACTATCAGTGTGCCAAATTTCATTGAATTCCGTTCAGCCCTTAAGGCGTGAAAACGTAAAAGACAGACAGTTACAATATTACTAGTTGCGCCCCGGGGTTTCACCCGCATAAGTCTCGATCCCGTGGGGATATCGGGATAAAAACTATCCTATGTGTTAATCCTGGTTATAAACTATCTGTGTGCCAAGTTTCATTCAAATCCGTTTAGAAGTTTGTGCGTGAAGAAGTAACAAACATACAAACACACTCACAAACTTTCGCCTTTATAATATTAGTGAGATAAAATAGTATGTAAGAGCAGTAATGGCCCAGTGGTAACAACCCCGACTTACGATTTGTAGGTCGTGGGTTCGAACTCAGACAAGCGCTTTACTTTGTGTAATTTATTTCATCACCCAGGCTCTCAAACCGTTGAAGGAAAACATCGCGAGGAAACCGGTATGTCCTAGAACCAAAAAATCGAAGACATGTGACATCTACCAACCCGCACTGGGCCCGCGTGGTGGATTACGGCCTACTCCCTCTCACAGAGAGGAGGTCTATGTCCCAGCAGTGGGAACGTTATAGGCTAATTATGCTTATGGAAGTATGGGTAATATTATATTGAATAGTATTTATTCATAGTTATTGGAATCATCTTTTTAACCAAGCCATCAGGCAAATTCATCATGACATTAAAGAATATACTTAATATGTAGAAATCGACCATCAGCGTCCTTAAAACTATAATGCAAATTATACCAGTCATTTGAACATCTGCTTGAACTCAGACGCAGTCAAATGGCAACATAAAAAGCCAGCAACTGTAGGTAATTTTCAATCCAATAGAGTGAATTGAAACCTGGCGCTAGCCCAACTATTTTAATTTCAACTCATATCTCCACAACGTGCAAACGACATTCGTATGGCTCACCAATTTTTTGGTTCACAGTACAATATAGAATCTAGATCCATACCGACCGTACTAACATTATAAATTAATCGCCGAAATGTCTGTACGCACATAACTTCCGAATGACTGCACCAAATTGGATAATTAATATTTTGTTGTGCTCGGTATTGTCAGAACAAGGTTTGTATGAAAGAACTTTCCAAAAATTCGAAAAAAAATTGCACCCATGCGAAGCTGAGGCGGGCCGCTAGTAAATGATAAATGATTTATGTCTGTAAGTAGGTTTGCAGAAACACTTATACACGTCCATCATATTTTAAAAACTAGATGAGGTCGGACATTTCAAATATACCAAGTATAATGCTCTGCAATCACCTGACTTTATACAGCAAAAAGTCGTGAGGTGCAATTTTAATTTTATTTGATTATAATCGTAACAAATGATAAAATAAATGTTTTTTTGCTGTAAAATATACGTCATAAACAGACTTTCACACGAAAAAAACTAGATGAAGTCGGTATCTACCTACTTCCTATCTGACGACTCTGAGAAAAAAAAAGATACAAACACAGAAGAATACTGCAAAAGAAAGTTTTCTATATCGTCGTGTGAAAGAAGCGTTAACTAGGCGTGGACAAACTGTCCCGAGAGTGCGCTGCGGTCTTTAAACTTAATAAACGGATGTACGTGTTCGTAGCGGTGAAAACGTACTTAGTTGCACAAACAAGTAGGTATCTATGTATATTTTTGATGTAGCGTTAGTGCAACAAGAAAGGGTAGGTAATCGATTTTAGGTGAAATAACAATTAGTTTTATTTTATTTTAATTGGGTAATAGACGTAATACGGGCTGGTGTCCGCAACTCCACGTCAATGCGCGTATTTTGCGAACGAGTTATTTTATTTATTAGGGATAATAAACAGCTACAATATAACAGTGAAAAGATAATACAAAATATTAACAATATTGCAGCCCACTACATTATCCACATATTAACAAAAGAAAATATGATAATGAGTGCTAATAGAGCTAATAATAATGCTAGTTGGTGGGTTAAATTTAAATGGACGACATAATTGTAAAAACATGTTCGATCGCAGTCCACTGCCGAATTTAGACTTCTCCCAAACACAGTGAGTGTTTCACACAATACAACGGAACATAAAACATTGACATGACACATGTGAGCAGTGGTGGCCCAGTGGTAACGACTGCCACTTACCTACGACTTGTAGGTCAAGGATTTGAACCCAAGCAGGCAGTTTACTTTGTGTAAGTTATTTCAACACCAATGCTCTCAAAACGGTGAAGGAAAACATAGTGAGGAAACCGGCCTGCTTAGAACAAAAAAAAATCGAAGATATGTGACATCCGCCAACCCGCACTGGGCCCGCGTGGTTGTTTATGGCCGACTCCCTCTCATTATGGGCTGATTATGCTAAATAAAACATTATGTCTTCCGCTTAGCGTGTCGATGGCAATCTAGATAGAGTAAGTACAGAATTTGGCTATGAGTTTGGCACCTTCAGTAGCGTCCACCAGTTTTTGTAACGTGCAGACAACAGAGGGGCAATTCTCGTAATTTTAAGAACGTTCACAGTCTGAGGGGCAATTCTCGTAATTTTAAGAACGTTCACAGTCTGATCTCAGTCTCAATCTGTCAAATAATACTTCTAATTTCCCCACATTTTGACAAGTTTTTGACATTTTTGTTTGTCGCCGGGATGAACTGCGACTAGATTTTGAACGTTTTAAATTACGAGAATAGGCCTTCTGGACACGCTGGACGCGTTATTAAGTGTCCCATTATTTGTGGGGCAGCACCACATTTATACTCTAGAGCGGAGTCATCTGTGAATTTCCACCTGAGCAGGTTTTCCTTGCTTCGACTAACCTGGGTCTATTTAAAGACTTATAGGTCACTAGATCCGTCCCGCGGTTTCACCCGCATAAGTTTCGATCCCGTGGGAATATAGGGATAAAATGTAGCATATGTGTTAATCCTGGTTATAAAATGTCTGTGTCATACTAATCACAAACTTTCGCGTTTTTATAATATTAGTAGGTACTAGGATTCATTCCTTCCAAACATTACTGATACAAAAACATTCCTATTATAAAAAGTCATTTAGTACAAAATTATTATTCATGAAACTCTTTTTTTTGCCCAAAATCCTTTATAAACATGATACAAAGATGACAAAATCCTCAATTTGTTTCACATTATCCTAATGACTTGTGCTCTAAACATAAATTGACACGCGCCTCTACTTGACAAAGACATCACGTAACAAACGGCCCATTACTCCTTAAACGCACATGTTTTTTCATCCATTATCCTAAACGGATGATCTATCTTAGGCTTGTTTTCTTTCGAGATGAAAAATGAATGATTCATGCGTAAAACGTGAATAATGTCATGTATACTTAACATTACATAAAGAAAGAAAAATGGTTTATTCTGCACCAATAAGTTTGAATATACACGAGCGACACGCGTCCTCGGCAGAGGTTACTGCAGCCGTCGACAATGTGTCGCTCGCGCTCGTTTATGTCTGTATGGTGCTCAAATACACGAGCGACACAACGGATTCCTGAATCGAAAAATGGTTCTCACGCACCCGAAATATTTTTGAACGGCCTGTTCAACGACACCCCACACCGTGGGAGAGACAAGAAAAAAAAAACATACCCAAAATGTTTTCAAGATTTAATTATACCACTTTGTCGGCGTGATTAATATGTAAGTATACCCATGTCAAATTACAGCTTTCCACTACAAAGAGTCAGATATACCGCGAATAGACAGACGCACAGACATGGCGAAACCATATTAGATTATAGTGGTATTTCCACACAGGAAGGTGCATTAAAAGAGTAAGTGCACTTTATATAAGTACAGACGTCAGCACATCAAGCTACTCGAAACTGTCAAATTTTCCCAATCAACTTTGAACCTTACGCTTTAGCGATAAAGTTGAAAATCTATTAAAGAAATTTGACAGATTGTAGTAGCTTGATGTGCTGGCGTCTGTACCTACGTCCGGCGCACCCCTTGCTTTTAACTCCGCTACCAGTTTTCTAAAAAGCAACCATTTTACCTGAACTAGACTAATTACTCTCGTTATAAGAACGTTTCCTTTCGTTTATGAGAAAAAGGATGTTGCTTCTCCCTAGTGTATAATTAAAAACGTAAACCTTAATACAAAGTGCCGCTTTTTCAGCCGGAAACCAATCAAACATATCGATCGATATCATATTGTCGATATACATTCAAAATCTAGTCGCAATCTCATCTCAGCGGCAATCAATGTCAAAAACTTGTCAAAAATGTAGGGAAATTAGAGGCTTATTTGACAGTTTAAGATTGAGATCAGAGGGGCAATTCTCGTAATTTAAAGAACATTCATAGTCTGATCTCCGTCTCAATCTATAAAAAAATACTTCTAATTTCCCTACACATTGATATTTGTTTGTCGCCGAGATGAGACTCCGACTAGATTTTGAACGTTTTAAATTACGAGAATTGGCCTTCTGACTATGAATGTACAGACGCCAGCACATCAACCTACTACAATCTGTCAGATTTCTGTAATAGATTTTCAACTTTATCGCTAAAGCATAAGGTTCAATGTTGATTGGGAAAATTTGACAGTTAGGTGTAGGTTGATGTGCTGGCGTCTGTACTTCAAAAATTACGAGAATTGCCCCTCACTTTTCAGATTTTAGGGCTTCTGACTGCCCATAACGACTGTCAAAGATCTACAAATGACAACCGGGATCAAGGGTATAACGTGCTTTCTGAGGTACAGAGGGGTCTCGATATAAAATGGATGGTCACCCATCCACGGACCGACCAGAGACCGGCCCGTGCAGCTATTATTATTTGGCCACAAGCCCCTTATTGATAAAAACTAACAGTAACTGCAACACATAAATAACACTGCTGAATGTTCTGTAAACCTAGTTACGGATTCTCGAGAACTTTAGTCTCTGGCTTCAGTTGGCACTAATTAGTTTAGTGAAGGGAATTATTAATTCTCCTATCGATTCCCTGAAGACGTCTCCTTAAGATCCAGCGTAGTTCCACTAAGTGAGGCTTTGATCTCTACCGGTTGGTTTGTGGTTGTAGGTACTTTAATCAAGATAAAAGGAAAATATTATATCTTGCCCTTAACTATCCTCGCTCCACCTCGTCATTTCAGCCAAATATCAGAGGGGCAGTTCTCGTAATTTTAAGAACGTTCACAGTCTGATCTCAGTCTCCATCTGTCAAAAATACCTCTAATTTCCCTATATTTTTGACATTTTTTTGTCGCCGAGATGAGACTCCGACTAGATTTTGAACGTTTTAAATTACGAGAATTGGCCTCTTGATTATTATCAAGGTCCTTGAGACAATACCTAGAATAAATCGAATAAGACGAAGAAAAATCCTACAGACAATGTAATGGAAACCAAATCTATTATTATTGTAAGGAATTATCTAGACTCAGTCTAGACACATGAATTGCTTGCCAAACCGTTTTGATAGACGGTGATTAAGGTTGCCGGCGTATCAAATCTCTTTACATAATTACAAGAGGAGGTTTTTTTACCTAATACAATAAGCCCTTTGTACACGGCACGGTTTCTTTACGGTACGGCGTATAAACCGCGCCGTAGAAAAAACGTGTCCGTCAACAAGCTTCTATTAATAGTGAACCATACAACAGTGAAGAACATCTATCAACCACCCTAAATGGGCCTGCGTGATGACTTACGACCCACCCCCTCTCACTGAGAGGAGGCCTGTGTCCCAGCAGTGGGAACGTTATAGGCTGATTATACTTATGCTTATACTATTTCCACACATTTAATGGTCAAAATGTAATTTTACAGCAATTACAGCCATAACTTTAGCCACAAAACAATTTATAGTGGATCAAGATTTATGAGCACGCAATAAAGCTCACACGTCAGAGCTCCAACATTAATCAGGACACAGGGCAGCATGGTGACATCCATTTTATTGCGATGCAAGACAATGTAATGATATTTTATGTAATACAAACTACATGTCTTAAAGTTATAATATTCCATTTCTAGCAGACGATCAGAAAGAAAAGAAAGAAGGAAAAAGTATTTGTTGGTTGTTTTTTTTAGTTTTGTGTTATTTTTGGTTTTTAATGCCAAACTAGGCAAATAAATTTATTTGTAAGCTAATTTTACATGTGATAGCTACTTCCATATGGGAGGGTCTACTATGCAAAGCTATGAGGCATTTGCTTCATTATTGGTTAAGATACAATGGTCTTAATTTTAACTAAGATCGGTCCGTAAATTATCAGAATCGGCCATAAGATATGACGACAGGTCGTGCATTTTACCCCTCACGAGACAGAGCATTTTATGTTGAATTTATCGCTACCATAAATTAGTTTGAAAAGCATGAAAAGAAGAATAAGAATGACATATACCCCATAAACATTTAACCTAATTTAACAACCCATATTCCCGACCTACACCACCACCACCACCACAAACCTACATTAACCATTTTACATAATCTATCACCCCATATTTCGCTCTTATTAACCCTATTACCATAGACAAGTAATGTGGTTACTGTATTTTTTTTTGGCAAGCGTCCCCGACCTAGTATCCCTCTAGCGTCAACTTGCCGCCAACGAGACGCCATATTGCATCATAGCTGACGTCATGAAAGACATTATGGGGGATGTACTGGATTTGTGAGCGTTATATAGTGTGGAATAAAATTGTATTGACAAGAATTAGGTTATGGCAAGTCGTTCGAAAGTTTGTGTTTTAAATTGATGGCAGTTTATTGTTTTCATTTTGTAATATTTTCATGGGTACAGACGCCAGCACATGAAGCTACTACAATCTGTCAAATTGCTTTAATAGATTTTCAACTTTATCGCTAAAGTATAAGGTTCAAAGTTGTGCTGGTGTCTGTACTCAATGGTTTATGGTGGAGCGCTAGTGCTTAGCATGAGGTACTGGGTTCGATTCCCAGGTCGGGCAAAGTGGTGTTGGGTTTTTCTAGTAGTAGTAGTCCGGAGTGGATTTGTGCCCGGACGATGGCAATAGGCTCGCCCTTTATTACATGGGACTTATACATGACTGAAGAAATATAGGTGTACTATAGGTGCAACTCTGCCTTACCCTTCAGAGAAATATAAGCGTGATGTTATGTTATGTTATGTCAATGGTTTAAGACCATGGCTTTATCATGATACGAAGGACTTATTATAAACATTTTATCAACATGGAATCTTCCCGACAAACTTTTAACAAGGGTTTTTTTATATTTTTTTATTGCCGAATGCGCCCCATTCAGCTCTTGACCTCGATCACGCCTGATAAATATTATTTAAACTTGATAGGATTATTATATTCCAATCAAATCCCTCCAAGATTATATAATCGTATTGAATGATAATTTCATTAAAATATCAATTAATAGGATTATATGAACTTAACACGCGGCTGCCCTGTCACGTCCTGGACACGGCACTGATATGTGTAGATAGAACTTTTGAATGGCTTGTTTTACAAACTAGAGGTTGAATTTACAATCGTTCCAGTACTTTTACTAACGCTAGACCCATATGTGAATTTCAAATTCCATTGTGGTATCCACTCTTGGTGAACTTATGGTGATCGATTGAGGGACCACCTTCCGCATGCTAGATCTTTTTATTATGTGAACAGAATCGGTTGATATTCAATAAATTACTTTTACAAATCTTTTACTAAAAGTAGTCATTTATAGCAGTTGTAAATTTTAACTAGGTTTTGAGATAGGGATGTCAGTCAGTCACGATTGAGGGACCACCTTTAACCGATTGTAACTTTTGAGTGGCTACTTTTACAAATTAATGGCTTAATTTACAATTGTTTGAGAACTTTTACTAAAGGCTGACGCATTCAAAAGCTCAAAATTCAAATGTGGACCCTCAATGGGAACGCAAGTGACCTTTAGATAGAGACGGTCACACAGCTATGAGTGACAGAGACGACACTACAAAGCCTGTTCTAAAACCCGAAGTGCCAGATTAACTGCCGAGTACTGAACGGCACAAACACTAAATATTTACGCCTCGTAATGGACGGGGCGGTACGGCAGCCGTGTCCGATGTTGTCTGTTCGTCCGGAAATAAACCGATTTGGCGTTCGCCGTGTCAATAATAATGTCGTGTCGCTGGAAAGGTGGGATCAATGAGGGATAGACTGTACTGCCGATTTGTTCTGTTACATTCTCGCATCAACATCGGATCATTGAAATCAACATCGGATATTTGAAACCGGACATTTAACGCTTTGAACGTGGATCTACGCGAGACACGACTTTTAATTATTTCTAATTACGGCATCAATCAAAATAACGTATAACTAACACAATATTCACTGAATACTAATCAATCTCACTAATTAAAGTGTATGTGTGTAGCTTTATGTAGCCAATCAAACAAACTGCTTTACCTGTTTCAATACAGTTGGTTTGTGGGTCAACGATCGATTGCTTCCGCTTCGAAGTTAATACAGTTTTAATAAACGACAAAATTGTTGCTTATTTCCGTATTCAATATTCATTCGTGGTTATATTACAGGTATGTATAATTATATACTTCCTTTTAGTGGCGTAGCTATCGGAAGGCTAGGCAGTGCCGTGCATCGGGGCCCCCAGGCTCAGGGGGCCCCTCGGCCCCTGACCAGCAAACCTCGAACTGACCTAGCAAAAAATTTCTTCCACCTTCAGAACATAAATATAATAAATTATTTATGTTGTGTTGTGTAAGTTCTTGTGTTTAGCCACTTCACCAATCGGCTGTTATGCGACCGATTTATGAATACTAGCTTACTCTACTGAGATATTAGTAATGAACTGCACTGCCTTTTTTGACATAATTCCATATCCTTGACATCTTCTACAAAATATTGTAAACCATTTATAAGTATTTATGTTTTTTACTTGATAAAATAAAACCTAACCCGCACCCTAATTGCGTAACATACTTTCAATCTCAATCTGAAACATTTTGAAGGATATTGCTAACCCATTGCTTTACATGTTCGAAAAATGTATCTGCTCGACAACGTAAATAACGCAATGTATGTTGTTGAACTGTCAAAATGGAAGCCATTGCTATTGACAGTTTGTTACACAATTACCCCACAGTTTAGATAGACCCCCAACTTTTTTTTTCGCACCGGGGCCCCTGGTCACGTAGCTACGCCACTGATTCCGTTGATTCTATATTATTAGTTATTGTCGTTTCCAATATTTCAAATACATAATTATGTATATCCATCTATCTTCATATCATACACATAGGATCATTCAGTTCCTTTCAAAATGGTTGAGCTGAATGATGCGTCATGTTCGTGTACGGGCGACGTCTGTTGGGACTGGTCATCTCTTATCTGCCATGGTTTATTTTAATTACTATCAACTTTATTTTGTTTTTTTTTTACTTTTTCACGTACTTCTTTCTACATCGTTCTCACATAGTATATGTATAATTTTAACATGAAGTATGTAACCAATATTTTGATTTAGACGCGAGTGTCCATGGAGTTTCTTGTCCATTCTTCTAGTTGATAGTGTACATGTACATGTGCACAGTATTTATATGTGGCCTCTGGGGTTACAAGCACGTCCTGCGCCTGATCTCTCTCTGGTCATATCGGATTGCCGTCCCATCGGGCTATGAGAGTGAGGGAAGAGGGAGTGCACCTGTGTCTGCGCACACACTTGTGCACTATAATATCTCCCGCGCCGAAGGCTGCTCCCCGCTGAAATTGGTCGCCATGGCTGAAATTCGGTCTGGAAGACTTTTATTTTCATGTACTAATAAAAGGAGCTACGTCTCCCACAAACTGCTATGCAGTCTGGCAGAGGCATGGCAGAGGTGTTGTTTTTTTTAAACACCCTTACGTCATTTAGCCATGTTATTGCCATTTGATACAGCTGTCAAAGAATGAGAGTTGTGATTTGAATATGCGGACAATTTAAGTTGGTAGTCTATTTTTTTTATATTGATCTATAATGATCTACAATCGTTACACTGTCCAACCTATTAACGCAAGCAAACATGCAAGCCAAGAAAAACAAAACAATTTGCTTAACTATTAATTTCACTGAATTTACATTAGAGAATTCTCAGTTCAGTAGCAGCCAGGCATATGGATTTCAGCCCCCCCCCCCCCCCCGCCCCCTTCTTATTACCCAGACTAACAACAAAACTGCCGACATGCAGGAGAACCAGTCACCTCTGCCCAACTCTCCGCGTAATGCAGGCCTGATGTTTTGTATTAAGTAGATTAAATAAATAAATATGGCAACACTATCTAGATTCTCAAGGAATGAATGCAGGAAGCGTAGCTCCAGTGAGATGTACTATGCTACGTGCGCGTAGCGACGTGCTACGAACGCTACGAAATATATTTAGATCGTAGCAAGGGTCTACGTGAACCAATTTACCACCATTTACGTGAATCATTTATTTTGGTTTATTTCTGTTTATTTTTACATACGTTTTCTGAAAATAAGTACTTAACATTTTGATATTACAAATAAAAGTTTTTTTTTAAATAAGAATACCTACTGATAAAATTGAGAAAAACACTGTGGTATAAAATTCCTTGCTATTCATAACAGTCACTTTAATAAACCAACAAAATCAATTTAATCGAGCGCTCTAATATTTAAAACCACTCGCACAAATTCAAAAATATCTTGCCAACAAAAGTAAGCAACGAAAAAATTTTCCCGTTACATGATAGTTTATCTCATGTCCTTGTAATCTGTTTACCTTACCCTCGGGAGCGTCTTTCCATTCTATACAAGGCCAGAACGCAGCCCTAAGAAACTGCTCGCTTATACTTTGTATTGCTATTTTTTAATCTGCGATTACAATGTATACATACACGTTACGAACTATACTACATCACATACGCCTGACAAGAGTTGAGATATAGTTTAATAAAATAATATTTTGTTCTGGCTCACCTCACTCCGCTCGTCGCGCTCGCGCTCGCTTCGCTCGCAACGTTTTCAGTCAGCCATGTCGCCGCTCGCGCTATCCTGGGCTCGCTCCTTGTGTCAGCTAGGTTCTTGATACTCTGGGTGGCGCTCGGGGTTAATTTGCTGTGCAGTCAGTATTTATGATATGATTGTCGTATTTTTGATGTAAAAAGTATATAAATGATGGGTGATTATTTATTTGATGTGCAATTAATAATATCCCGTTTATTTTTACTACAAAAAATACTAAGAAATTAGACTATGTTTGATATGACCTAATCTTTTACGAAGGTTATAATATGCGGAGTATATAATATAATTCTCGTATATAAGGAAGATGGCGAGCATGCAACTGCTCGCGTATTGATTGGAATCTAGAGTTCAGCTTATTCTTATACACGATTAGTCCGTATGCGTACTGACACTGTATATTATGGAATAAGGTAGATAGTTAGGTCACTACGAAGTATACGCGAGTATTTGAGTACTACTCTTGTATAGATTGGAAGACATTTGGACGCGAAAAAAAAATCAGCGGTTCCCTACATTTATGTTCGCATAACTCGGCAAAATGTAGGAACCAGTTGATTTTTTTTTCGCGATTTCAGGTTTGGTCCCATCGTAAAAGTTGTTCATAATGATGAGTACAATCTCCCATTTCGATTTGTCGCATGTGTTCAATTTCACCCTGTATACACCCTTCATAAAATAATGAAAACCAAACAATTACAATCATGAGATGAACCTCTACCCCTGAGTGGGTCAATCGGCAAGTTTGGAACGAAATCGCGGCTAGTAGCTAGTCTAAATATAAATCGCGACTAGTAGCTAGTCTAAATATAAATCGCGGCTAGTAGCTAGTCTAAATATAAATCGCGGCTAGTAGCTAGTCTAAATATAAATCGCGACTAGTAGCTAGTCTAAATATAAATCGCGACTAGTAGCTAGTCTAAATATAAATCGCGACTAGTAGCTAGTCTAAATATAAATCGCGACTAGTAGCTAGTCTAAATATAAATCGCGACTAGTAGCTAGTCTAAATATAAATCGCGACTAGTAGCTAGTCTAAATATAAATCGCGGCTAGTAGCTAGTCTAAATATAAATCGCGGCTAGTAGCTAGTCTAAATATAAATCGCGACTAGTAGCTAGTCTAAATATAGCAAGCCGTGCCCTCGCGTTCAATGAAACTCCCAGGGTTCTATTTTTCGAACTATTCGGATAATATATTATCCATACAATATTCAAAGAGCCGCATTTAGAGCGGGCTAGACAAATCTATAAATCTGGCTTTATTTATGCCGTTTAAAGTTACTTTACACTAGTATAGTAGGATATGTCTGAATTGTCTGATACATAACAAATTCGCTGCTTGCTGCACACTTTGTTGTTTACTGTAAGTGCAGCAAGCAATTGTTATATAAATAAACTAGCTTCTTCCCGCGACTTCGTCCGCGTGAAATTTCACCCCCCCCTTTCACCCCCTTAGAGGATGAATTTTGAAAAATCCTTTCTTAGTGCACCCCTAGACCTCATAAGGAACGTACGTGCCAAATTTGGAATCTCTAGACCCAGCGGTTTGGGCTGTGCGTTGATATGTCAGTCAGTCAGTTCTCCTTTTATATATATAGATAATGTAACTTTAGAAATAACAGTATTATACTTATAATAAACTAGTTGTTGTTGTTGCCCGCGACTTCATCTGCGATCCAGTATAAAAATGAGCTTATGTCCTTCTCCAGGCCCCAGGGTACCTGTCTGTCAAATTTTATAACGCTCGATTCAGTGGTTTAGGCGTGAAACGCAACAGGGCCTATCAGTCCCTATTGTAAAAAAAGTATATTTATTTTATTTCTTTCTTTTCTTATTTGCAAAATAGTTGGGCAAACGTCATCTAAAGCTGTTCCAAATTTCAAGTTGATGTCATTAGTTGTTCTTGAGATATCCAGCTGTGACTGACGGACAGACAGACAGACACACTGAGTCGCACCATAAGGGTTCCTTTTTATCATTTTGGCACGGAACCCTAATACAATACAGCAGTTTCCACAACACTTGACACAAGATGAGTCAACTCAAATTCAAAGTTAATTTACGGACTTATTTTGATCTACGCAAGGTAGGTACTTTAGTTACGCTGGGATACGGTCGTCTGGCCTCACGCTTAATTTAACCGGATTCAAAGATCTTTGACAAGGCAAAAATCATAATCCATATCCTTACTAATATTATAAATCCGAAAGTGTGTCGTCTGTCTGTTACTTCTTCACATTTAAACCGCTGAACCGACTGCAATTATCCCAATTTATTTGGAATCGGCGCTGCACGTCTTCTTACTCCTCTATTAGTCGTCCATCACTGAGATGAGTCACCCCCTTCTAGCCACATCATCATTCACACAGTCCATCCATCGTTTCTTTGGTCTTCCCCTACCCCTAGCCATCCACATTCATACTAAAAACTTTTGCCACGGCATTTACTTCATTCCTCCGCATCACACTTCCATACCATGCATGAAAACAGATTTCCACAGAACTTTTCAGTCACCGGTAACACTTTCAGACTTCCTCTATATACTCATTTCTTATTCTACCCATTCTCGTAACACCACACATCCCTCTTGCCATTCTCATCTTCGCTAAGTACATTGAAAAGCCTTTTGTTGATCTCTTTTGTGGCCCAATATTCTGATCCATATACATTCTGAGGCATAGATTATAATGAGTCGAGTAAAAACGAATCAGTCTCGAACGTATTTTCATTCTTTAAATTCTTTCTCTTAGCGAACTATCACACGATATTATACTACGTACTACTAGCAGCGCCCCGCGGTTTCACCCGCATAAGTCTAGATCCCGTAGGAATATTGGGATAATAAGTATCTTATGTCCTAGTTCAGGTCATGGTCTACCCAGGTGCCAAATTTGATCTAAATCGGTTCAGCGGTTATTGATTCCCCATACAAACTTCCATCCCCCTTTTCACCCCCTTAAAGGATGATTTCTGGGATAAAAACAATCCTATGTCCTTTCCCGAGACTCAAACTATCTCTATACCAAATTTCATCTAAATCGGTTCAGCGGTTTAAGCGTGAAGAGGTAACAGACAGAAACATTTTCGCATTTATAATATTAGTATAGATTTCCAATTCCAACGCGCTTTCTATACAGAGAGTTCGATAAAATCTCATAAAATCTCTTACGTGGGCGAAGCTGCTTATCACAAATTGCTCAAAGTGGGGCTTTTGATATTATGGGCTTTTATATTAGAGTACACCCACGCTTCACCCACGCGAGTACCAAAATACTTGCAGGTAAAGGGTAGGTTTATACCAGTTATTACAAGAGCAAAAATTAAATGATTCAAATATAACACATAGAATACTATCTTTCCACTTTATCATAGTTGTGTATGTATTTATTATTTTTAATACATTATATTTATTTTAGAAGTATGTATTTTTACCGACTTCACAAAAAGGAGGAGGTACTATGTTCGGCTGTTTGTATGTTTTTTTTTTTGTATGTTTGTTCATCGAATACTCCGCCAATTGTCGACGGATTTTCAAAATTCTTTTTTTGTTCGAAATTAGATAGTTCTGAGGTGGTCCCACTGTCACCAAGTGAGGATCTGATGATGGGATCTTAGAGAAATCGAGGGCAACCCTCAAATTTTATAGGCTCACTTATTGTTTTTCGCATATTTTATGAAGTATCTTGTGTATTTGCGTATGGTTGTCACCATCTCAGGTAGCTGGGCTGATGATGGAAGGTACAACTCCTTAACAGTAAGAAGTTACTCGAACAGGCAAGGACTGGTTTAGTAAATTGTTTTGATGTTTGATAGGGCATTTGCCACATTTGGTCTCATGATCATCATGTCATGACCTGATGCTGCAGTCAGGATAGTCTGCAGAGTGCCTAACTCCTCGAGAACTAACAGCAGATATATCGTGTTTAGGCTCATTGAAAAGGGCTCGATGTGTGGATAAACGTACTGTTAATGAGGAACACGAGAGAGACCTGATGCTGAAGCCAGGAGCATCAGAAAAAGTACAAACCTTGAAATTATAGCACCGTAGTCGTGTTTGGGCTCATTTTAAACAGGACTAAATTTTAAGTTCAATGCAATGTTGACATAAGTCTGGCCTGATACTGCAGCCAGGATTATCAGCATCTAGTCTAATTAATGAATAAGGTATGCTTCAGAGGTGGTCCCATATAAATTTTATGAACTTTGCTTGGGTAGTTTTGGAATTAGATTCAACAATACGTTTGTTTTCCACTTAGTTTATATTGATGATGTTTATCTTCCTGTCACTAATATTCACATAGCAAGTAGTGTTATACGAATTTGTATTATGGGGTAGGTACAACTAAAAAGCGAAAAATAAAAACTTTTTTACAAAAAAAAAACAACCGACTTCCAAAAAAAAAAACACTACAAAGTGAAAAATAACTTTAATTTCGGAAGTCGGTGTCAAAAAAACGAAAATGTGGAACCAACGACACCGACTTCCGAAATTAAAGTTATTTTTCACTTTGTAGTGTTTTTTTTTGGAAGTCGGTTGTTTTTTTTTTGTAAAAAAGTTTTTATTATTTGTACCTATGTATGTAAGTATATTCTCATATTATTTGTTTAGTTTTATGAATTGTTTTTAGATTTTATGTATTTTTTTTGTCTCCTTTACTCTTTCACACGCTGTCTACATCTCTCTATTTCTTGTCCTATCGCAGGTATGCTGGAAGAGATTTCTTATGAAATAAACATCACCTTTGTACCTATTTATCTGTTCTGTTTTTTTCTTGTCTGTTTATATATGTGTGTACATAAATGGTAAAATAAATATAAAGTAACTGCTGTAGCGTAGAAAAATAAAAGCAAAATATTTTCTGGGTTGATTGTGCTCATGCAGATGAACAACTTTTGCTACCTCGACCATCTCTGAAGTAGCGGAAAACAAACTCTGGTTAATAGATTTTGATTAGGTATTGCATTTTTGTATGAAATAGCAGATTTATTTTCGACGCCTTTGCCTTTTTTGAGGTCGGAAATTATGCCACGGAAACGTACTTCTACGTTTAAGAGGACATGCGGTCGGAGAGACTTTTGAAAAATCCTAAGTAAAAAGTCGTAATTCGAGGTTTGGCGCTCGCCTATTTCCTCTTCCAATATTAGACCAATTTAAAAGGTATTTCATAAACTGAATAAAAAGGATGTATAACTACTGTGTCCCTATGTTTTTCTTTTTTCATTAATAGTTGTCACTTTGCTTAACATTAAATTCCTCTGACTGCATAATGTTATTGTTAGACATACATATAACATGCATACATTAGATACATATTTGCATTGTAGGTATTAAGTAAAGCGAGACATTTTCATGAATATACAACGAACGATGTAATTTAATCCAGATCGTCTTTAAAAATATCTTCAACATTTTCTAACACAATATTGTTCATAGTTATGAAATTCATTTACATTTTTGTCGTAGGTACAGGCTTCGAGAGCTTTGCACTGTGTCCTTTGTCTGAAGTGCAAAGCACTCTACACACTTACCTACCCTCGCTATATTGGATTACATACCCATAGGGATGATGACATACCCCCTTACTAATAAACGTATTATATCAGATGAATAGTTACACACCGATTTCTCTCTTTCAGTCGTCAGTAATTTGAATTTCGAAAGAAGAAGACAGCTTTGTGTAACTATACAGACGCTATACAACGTTTATTAGTAAGAGGGTAATATTAGAAATGTTCGAACAAATAATGTAATTACACGGAAGGCATAATAAAACGAGATATAACCGAAAAAAATCAGTAAAATCAATGGTTTGGACATTGGAGAAGCTAAGATACGCTTTAAAAGTTTTTGGTGGGGATTATCCCCGTTATTATCACGCGGTACGGACAATATATGGCGCTAGTATGAAGTTACATAGTCGTGACGTCACTTCAATGGTAGCACCGTCCTTGTCTAGCAGTAATTTTAAAACGTTTATAATTTGGTAATTTTTTAAAGCTTTTAGACTTTTTGTAGTATTGTTTGCACTATTTGCAAACAAATATATATTTTTGAGTTTAAAATAAAAAGTCATCATCCCCATTGTAATTTATAAGTCTTCGTTACTCCTGCGCATTTCGTATTCAGGATTAGGTAAGGCACAGTCCATATACAACAGAAATCGATTATAGAAGACATCAAGGCAGTTAAAAAAATATGTGCGGTGGTGGACATCGAAGCGCAACCTGGTTACCATGGATACAAAATACAAAAATATACAAAATAGTTTATTTCTTTAACAAGCTTTGTACTACACAGCTAGTGATAGAATCATAATCACCCTATAATGTTCCCACTGCTGGGACACAGGCCTCTGTGAGAGGGAGTGGGCTATAATCCACCTCGCGGGCCCAGTGTGGGTTGGTGGATGTCACATGTCTTCGAATTTTTGGTTCTAGGACATGCCGGTTACCTCACGATGTTTTCCTTCACCGTTTTTGAGAGCAGTGGTTGTGAAATAATTTACACAAAGCCTTCCTGCTATTTCGTCTGTTATTAAAAAAAACAGTAATTCCATACATTTTCACCGCGTAGGTATTGCAGCTTTCTAACGCTAACCGCCTTTTTTTTATTAATCATGTGCTAAAGTCATGTTTACACTGTTTTCGCGTGGATGTTCCTGCCACCTGTACCTGTATGTCTCAATTTGGATTAAAAGAGATTTTTGAATAAATAGATTCTTTTTTACAATATTTTAAATTATTTTACAGACGCCATAACATCAAGCTACCCGAAACTGTAAAATTTTCCCAATCAACTTTGAACCTTATGCTTGAGCGATAAAGTTGAAAATCTATAAAAGATATTTGACTGATTGTAGTAGCTTGATGTGCTGGCGTCCGTACCTACGCCACACGAGGGGAAGTGAGTGTCGAGTGTCGCTTCTTTAGTAGGTAATAGTTATTGTTCTGTGGTTTTAGCTTCAAAGTACGCGTCCGTTCTTTTAGTGGATATTAAAGACCCTATATTCAAGACCCTTCCGTGTTCATAAGATCACTGTGTCCTCCCCTAAGCACATATTCCTTAGTCAATATTGTGTCCAGTTTAACACATTTATCCTCTTTAAACTATTTGTCTATTTGGTTAGGACGAATCCCACGCTTCGTTTGCCTTTTAACAAACCAATCAAGCATTAAAACGGTCACCCAATTAGTAGTGAGATAACATTTGAACGGCCCATTACATAGCCGTTTTCTACGCGTTCTGTACATCATAAAAATTGCTGGGAAACGACTTTCTTTATTGGTGTGAAAGGTCTGTTTTCGGCAGCGCACAATGTAACGGCCATTGTGCTTATAGCCAAGTGCGGTTTGGATTTATTTGCCAGTATCAAAATATGTCGCATAAATAGCCGTATTTTATTATTGCGTTAACTTAGTCTTGATTTTTTTTTAAGATTCATGGGACCGTAGACACTGTAGTACCTATACATACAGTACTTGATATTAATTTTCAACTTAATTCCTCCATGCGTTCCTGAGAAAAAAGGTCTTGACAGACTGACAGACAGACAGGAAGACGGACAAATTAAAAAAAAATCTTTTGAGTACGGAACCTTAAAAAATTATAAAATGTTGGAACTTTGACCAGAATGTCCCTAGATATGGTCGTGTAGTTACTAAAAAATTGTTACAATGACGGGGAGTACCTACAAGTGACTTTCAGCTTCGTTAATCGTCTATTTTGTATCCGTTATTTATAGAACTACAGAATTGTAAAATACTCTTATATGGAACAGTTACTTGACGAAGATTGAAAGTTTAATTTCATGAATATTGCTTATCGTTGCCATGGCGATTATGTTGAACAATGCTATGAATGTAATAATGTAATAATGTTTCATGATGATAAGAACTTAAAGGTCAGCTATGGAAATGCGTAGTGCGTAAATAGGTACTCGTGATTTAATTGTAGAAATTAATTATTGTTAGATTGTTGCATAGTAACAGCAGATTATAAATTAGCCAATCATTTTCTCTTTCTGAAAATACTGGTATTCAGCTGCATTCGGTTAGACTGGAAGGAGACTCCAAAATAGTTGGGAAAATGTTAGGCAGATGTGTCATTTTCCCTTTTCTAATAGCAGCCGCGGGCAAAAGCTAGTAAGCAACAAACCCCAGATGAGATAGTAGCCAAAAGCCAAAAGCGAACCTGTCCAATGTTTAAAAAAAATAGGTCAGCTATGGAAATGCGTAGTGCGTAAATAGGTACTCGTGATTTAATTGTAGAAATTAATTATTGTTAGATTGTTGCATAGTAACAGCAGATTATAAATTAGCCAATCATTTTCTCTTTCTGAAAATACTGGTATTCAGCTGCATTCGGTTAGACTGGAAGGAGACTCCAAAATAGTTGGGAAAATGTTAGGCAGATGTGTCATTTTCCCTTTTCTAATAGCAGCCGCGGGCAAAAGCTAGTAAGCAACAAACCCCAGATGAGATAGTAGCCAAAAGCCAAAAGCGAACCTGTCCAATGTTTAAAAAAAATACTCGGTTACCGGCTATTCCTAAAGGAGATAGAAAACATAAAAGAAACATACAATAAAAACCAATTACTGTCAGAGTTACAGCTCTAACAAGCGGTTATGAAAAAAGTTCCCGTAAAATACAAAATACGATCCCTACCCTACCCTATTACAAATCAAACATCAGCTTTATTACTTTCTGAATTTACTCGAGTACTTATCAAATGATTTCTATACCCATTCAGATGAAGAGCGGATTATCTTCACAAGAAAAATCTCCATAATTTACGCTTTTCCTCATCCCGCATTCACGTTGTATTTTTAACAAGGTTTTTTTTTTATACTGTGGCTCGATTTGATTGATTGAATGGTTTTTAAAAGGGTGTTTGAGTATGGTTTTGTTGAGTTCAAAAGTGCTTGTACGTGGTTTAATTGAAATAAATGCTTTTTAAGCATAAGCATATCTGCCTCTAATGTTCCCACTGCTGGGACACAGGCCTCCTCCCAGTGAGAGGTTGGTTGGTTGAAAATACACGACCAATATAAAAAAACCGATCAAGTGCGAGTCGGACTCGCGCACCGAGGGTTCCGTAATTTGTAGGTATGTAACTACAAATTTACGGTTTGCGGATTTCTTCCTTTACTTCCTTTACTTGTGCTATATGACATTGCTTCTTGCCAAATTTCATGATTTTAGGTCAACGGGAAGTACCCTATAGGTTTTGATTCACTTGCGAGTGTCAAAATATGCGGCATAAACGGATCTTTTGATTGCGTTGACTTGGAAGTTTGATTTTTTCACTGCTTCAAGAGATTGTAGCCTTGAGTATTTCATATTAATTTTAACTTGATAACTCCATGGGTTCCTGAGAAAAAGGGTCTTGACTGAAGGACAAAGATGTGATCTTATAAGGGTTCCGTTTTACCTTTTCAGGTACGGAACCCTTGTTCTTAGCGTGTCGATAGCAATCTAAATGGACTCGGCCCAGAATTCGGCTACTTGTTTGGCGCCATCACCAGTGTCCACCAGTTCCTGTAACGTGCAGCTGACAGGACACGCAGGACACGATATTAAGTGGCCCATCGTTTGTGGAACAGCACCACATCTACACTACAAGGCGGAGTCGTCTCTGAATCTCCACCTGAACAGGTTTTCCTTGCTTCGGCCAACCTGGGTCCGGAGTCTGTTTAAAGACTTCCAGGTTTCCCAAGGTAACTCGTGTCCAGGTGGGAGGTCTTCAGCGGGTGGAACGAAAGGTTTTGGTAAGGACGCACTGTCTCGCCACAGCCACAGCTTCAGTCTTTCTTGTGATGATTCGCCAGTGAGTAGGACGTCGGATATATATGAGGACGATACACTTTAAAAAACTGTTTCGGCTTTTTTTTTTTACGGATCCCTAAAACACACAAAAATATCTATCAACCTCTGTGCGACCCATGTAATTTACATTCCCATTTCCCTTTACTGAAAAAGTAATGTATCAGCTACTTTCATTCCGTTGTACATTATACGGGTCAGCTAAAGGAAAGGTCATATTTCGCTGAAAAGAAACAGACTATTTCTTATTATATTTTGCTACGTTTCTGAAAATCTTAAAGGGTTTTTTGGAACAAAGTTCCATATCAAAATCAAAAGAATTTAAAAAGCTAACGGTCTTAAAATAATAATAATTTATGTACTTACAAGTAAATAAAAAGGAGGGGAAATAATCAAAGGGCATCAAAAAATTTAGCGTTGTTGTCGCTCCCGTATGCGCATCGTCCAACTAAGTTCCTCGAGGGCGCCCCTAATTGAACAGAGTTCGAGGTTATGCCGGAAACATTTTGAAGAAAATGATGACGAGGTTATAAGCATTAACCGGTTGAATACCTTAATTACAGAAACAATTAAAAAGCCATTTTGTCTCGCGTGGATCCACGTTCCGACTTACGAAGGGTTTTAAATTCTGACACGTCGAATGAATATTAATTTTAAATATTAAAATAACCGAAAATAATTAAATAAAACCAAACTCATGAATGAACATGAAAATGAACGAATTGCATTCAGTCTATCAAAAAGTACTCTGTGCATTGAATGGACGAAATGTCAAATTTAGTACACATGAGTCCGTTGACAGTAATTTTACCTAAGATTTTGCATCACTGTCCAAATCACAGTGACCTTTATTCATATTATAATAAGGTTGCTGTTGGGTTGCTGCCACTGACAAGTCTGTCAAAATCATTGTGATCTTTATTCTTGTTACAATAAAGTTGCTGTTAGTTTGCTGCTGTCAAAGATAAAACAACTGTGAACCTGCGGCTGTAGGGACCGAGCTATGGTCATGCCATCTACAAATAGCTTTGACCGGCCCTCCCCATTTACTGGGAATTTCTGTACAACGTGGAAGAGCAAACAACATAGGAGACGCTCCTTCACGAAGAGCTCTGCTGCCACTAAACTGGATTAAATGTACAGACGCCAGCACATCAAGCTATTACAATCTGTCAAATTTCCTTAATAGATTTTCAACTTTATCTCTAAAAAAAACAAAAATACAGATCCAAAGACACCGACTTCCGAAATTAAAGTTATTTTTCACTTTGTAGTGTTTTTTTTGGAAGTCGGTTTTTTTTTTTTTGTTAAAAAGTTTTTTAATTTTAGATGATCCTTTTTACTGTTTGTATTTTCTGTGCGTGTCTCAAATAAATTATTTTTATTTATTTCTTTCTTTCACTGACAGTTCTTGACCGCGGTTTAGATTTGCAGATCGCGTTCAGTTTAATTGGTAAAATTTGCTTTTAGCCTATAAAGTATTACCCTATGACTTCTAACTTACTCATATGATAAGAGTAAATTAGAAGGTAATAGTAAGGTAATAATATAATAATTAAAATTACTTCCTAGACTTCAGCACACGAATTAGGATATCCTGTATGACAGGGGTCGTAGATTCTCATGTTACATGGATGAGTCATGAGCCTATGAAGGGTTAGACTAAACACAACTAAGAGACATTATAAAAAAATAAAAGAAAATTATTATTTTATTATAAGCCTGTGTTGTCCCACTGCAGGGCAAAGGCCTCCTTTTCCTCTTTTCACTTTTGAAAGAAGAAAATTGTTCTTTTTTTAAAGACGAAAACTTAATGCAAAAAAAAATAAGGTTCTATTACGAGTCGTACTAGATCATTTGCTAACAATCCACCAACAACAAAAGCCCAAACAAACCGCTCGATCGATAACAAACTCCCATTGAACGCGAAGAGGAAAAATAGCTGTCATACTCAACCCCTTCAATAAAATCCTTGAAGAATTCAATATTTTTCATCTTCACTCCGCAAATCGTTCAGTCCTCATTCCTTCCATTCGATGATGGCCGGCGAAGCGAACAACGCATTCATTCCTTTTGAAGTGCAGTGTAAAGGAGTATACGTCAGAAGTATTGATCGAACCGGGCGCCTGTGTGTGCGTACCCTGTTACCGACATTACTCGAGCCGTCGATGTGTGCAACTTTCAGTTTGTTATAACAGATTTTAATACGCCGGGAGAGACGGGGGAGGTCAGGTTATAGTGGTTTATTTTAGACTAATGTTCCTATGTATACCTAGTTAGTATGAATGTGGAGACATTATTATATAAATTCGGATTATGTTGCGTTTTAGTATTTTCTGTGAACGTGTTTTGAACGGATGGATATTATTAATTGGTTTTGGAGGTATATTTAGGGAAAAGGGAATGTTTTTAACTATGGAATAATGGAGCGTGTGGAATTGTTTATTGGGCCTCTAGTAGGCCTTGGTTGTAATATTATAAAAGCACTCGGAAGCAAAACATAAAAAAAAAAAAAAAAACTACTTTTACAAACTAAAATGTACACAAAAGAAACAATCCAGCTGCTTAGCCTTTTCCCACCCAACTAAGTTGCGGTCAGCATCCAGTCTAACCGGATGCAGCTGAACAACAGAATGGAACGATGGGCGATTTTACATGAACTGGATAACACGATACCCATTGGTAAGACTGGTTGTCCGACCTTTGGGCTTCTGACTAAGGAGAACTTAACTTGGAAAACATGATGAGTCTTGCCTCTGGTCTACTTGGCAACAAGAATGTCGGAGGATTTATGCCCCTACCTACCCCTAACGACTGTCAAAAATCTATGACGCCAGCACATCAAGCTACCCGAAACTGTCAAATTTTCCCAATCAACTTTGAACCTTGAGCTTTAGCGATAAAGTTGAAAATCTATTAAAGAAATTTGACAGATTGTAGTAACTTGATGTGCTGGCGTCTGTACATAAGGTCTACCTGATTCGACTAACACTATCAAATACCCAGTAATCTAAAAGTAGACACCAATGAAACCAAATAAGCTCGTCCATTTCAATTCGGATGGATTAAACAAATCCTGGAAGCGTTCCAATACCTCTGTTTTATGTATTCTCACCGCGACTGGTTGGCTTCCCATTTGTTACTACGCGAATCGATTGGAGGACCTGCGATATGATACGGTAACTTCTTATCCTGCTGACTGGCTAATCTCAACGGAGATTAGCCAGGTACGCAAAAGATATTATAGTGCACAAGTGTGTGCGTGTTTCCATAAACTCATATTTGTTTACATTTTTGACAAATAAGTCGCGAATGGAGATTACGTAGGTAACACATGACGTCACGTCTATAATACCCGAAGGGTAAGGTAGAGACGTACCTATAGGTAGTAGGTACACACACATTGCCCCAGTGATGTTTAATTACCATTTGATAGGGAGCGACTGGAAATTCCTGTTGTAAAACCCAATAACACTTTGACCGTATTTCGTAACACACTATCAATCTCAATCTGAATCATTTTGAAGGATATTGCTAATACATTGCTTCATATGTTCGAAAAATGTGTTTGCTCAACAACGTAAATAACGCAATGAATGTTGTTGAACTGTCAAAGTGAAACCCATTGCTAATGATAGCGTGTTACGCAGTTTCGCTGGGAATAGAACCCACATCATGCTTTGCAGTAGCACTTGCGAACTCTTAGACCGATGAGGCAATCTCGTACAGACGCCAGCACATCAAACTACTACAATCTGCCAAATTTCTTTAATAGATTTTCAACTTTAACGCTAAAGGCATAAGGTTCAAAGTTGATTGGGAAAATTTGACAGTTTCGGGTAGCTTGATGTGCTCGTGTCTGTAGATAAGGTATATATACAGGGTGTCCCAGAAATAGTGAATCAAACTGCTATGGGAGGTAGCTTGACTAATGTCCCATCCATAAAAAATATGAAACAAAACAAAACGCATATGGCCATCAAAAAAAAAAGAATATCGGAGAAACGGGAAAATCATCGAATTCTCCTAAGTTTCCAGCTCTAATTATTTCGTTTTGGGTTTATTTGTACATTTTTTCTGCCAATTTTAATTGTTAGAGTTCGCTCCAACTGATTGTTAACATTTTTCAAAAAATAATGTCTACTATTGGAGTACAGACCACTTAATTTATGTGATTTTTTTTAATCGAAAAGCTATTTTAACCAGCTATGGTATAAAAAAAATTGTTTTGTTTCATATTTTTTTTGGATGGGACATTAGTCAAGCTACCTCCCATAGCAGTTTGATTCACTATTTCTGGGACAGCCTGTATATCATAATTAAGTCAAACTTACCTACGAGAGCAGTGGTAACCTACAAGTTATATATAGGTGGTGAGTTCGAACCCAGGCAAGCGCTTTACTTTGTTTAAATAATGTCATCATCATTGCTCTCAAAACGGTGAAGGAAAACATCGTGAGGAAACCGGCATGTCCTAGAACCAAAAATTCGAAGACATGTTACATCTACCAACCCGCACTGGGCCCGCGTGGTGATGTACGGCCCACTCCCGCTCACAGAGAGGAGGCCTGTGTCCCAGCTGTGGGAACGTTATAGGCTGATTATGCCTGCTTATGCTACCTACGTTTAAACACACTACAGAAATTATTCAAATTGTAGCTCGTCTATCATAATAACTACAGCAATTATCACCGCAGTTTTACCGTCCATTAAATATTATCAAGGCTGCGCAAACAATTAATTTAAATAAACAATTAAGTGCGAGTCGGACTCGCTCACAAATGGTTCCGTACCAACGTACAATACTGAAAACTACATATTTACGCTCATAAAACTACAATAATATATAAAAAAAATGCCCATAAAACACGTTTTTTGTATTGTGATCTCCTTTTATTTTCAATTTTATATTATTTTTATAATTTTTGTTGTTTTAGCGACCATAGTAGATAGGGAGTCGCTCCATGTAAAATACTGGTATTCAGCTGCATCCGGTTAGACTGGAAGCCAACCCCAACGTAGTTGGGAAAAGGCTGGGCAAACAAAACAACTAAGTAGTACACACTGTGAAAATTTCAAGTGTCTACCTATTACGGTTCAATAGATACAGCCCTTTAACAGACAGACGGACAGCGGAGCCTGTGGCGGAGCCTTAGTACTAATAGGGTCCCGTTGGTACGCTTTGGGTACGGAACCCTAAAATGAGGCTACACGTTATTATGCATGTAAACCAGAAACAAATTAACGATGGTAGGGAGTACAAAGGCGGCCATTTTGTATTGACAAACAAGGTATTAGGCACGAATTTGGTTGATTAATGCTCGATAAATTGAAAATCCGGAATTCGGAATTTCGAATATTGAATTGGTTGAATGGGAAATACCTGAGGGGCAATTCTCGTAATTTTAAGAACGTTCACAGTCTGATCTCAGTCTCAATATGTCAAAAAATAAGTAAGTACTTCTAATTTGACAAGTTTTTGACATTTATTTGTCGCCGAGATGAGACTGCGACTAGATTTTGAATGTTTTAAATATAATATATCTTTATCTTTAATCTTTACGAGAATAAGCCTTCAGTTATTCGAAATTACCATTTGTGCTTAACTCATCATTTGCATGTATTGGTCCCATAGGAAATAGGTAGGTATTGTGGGGGTCTACCTAATATGAATATGCAAATTGCAATCATTTGGCACATTGCGACTGTCGAATACAATTTGGTTCAAACAAAAACAAATAAGTAAATTGAATGAGAGAAATAATTCTTTCTGCGTTCATTCATTGTGAAAAGAACAACATAAATATTAAAGTAGTAAATAAAAACGTTATAATACGTTTAATATTTACGTTTTTCTTTAAAAAAGAAACCTTTTGTGTAAAATATTATTAAGGCTACTATATTTTTCAGTCAGTCTAACAACGCTATATAGATACCTATGTCTGTTAGTAAAATGATTAATGAATTTGTGGCATTCAGTCATTCATTCTTGCAAGAATATGTAACTACAGTTCATACTAGGTACAGACGCCAGCACATCAAGCTACTACAATCTGTCAAATTTCTTGAATAGATTTTCAACTTTATCGTTAAAGTATAAGGTTCAAAGTTGATTGGGAAAATTTCACAGTTTCGGGTAGCTTGATGTGCTGGCGTCTGTACTTACAACGTAAATGTTAAAGTGTTTACATACCTACATACTTTTGCATGACTATACTCCATTTCAAATAAGATTAGACATTTAAATAAACCTTTTTTACAGTCCGTTCAACCGATTTTGAATTATATTGCGTTGGTAGCATGACAGATGGCAGCTGCAGTATACAGTTGGTATTGTAACCACATTTTTGCTTTTAATTCCGTTCTTATGCCTACGGAATAGAAGTCAAAATCGGTTGAACGGACTGTAAAAAGGTTTATTTAAATGTCTAATCTTATTTCAAATGGAGTATAGAGGCTTTTGCTTTTGAAATACTGGTATTAATCTGCATTCGGTAAGACTGGAAGCCGACCCCAACATAATTGGGAAAAGCTAGGCAGATTGATTTGATACTAGTCGATAGTAGTAGCAGTCGATTAAGTATGTAAGTAGATGTGCAACTCAAAACGCTTCCTGAAAATAAAACACGGACTAGTGTAGGTATAGGTACAGTCAACAAAAGAGATAAGTATGCAGGATCGTCGGATATAGTTGAAGTTTAGTAAGAAACCGATGGATGTTCTCGAATAAAATTTAATTTTTATATTAATAGAAAACAAACAGCTCATTTATCAAATTAAATTTCAGTCGACAACATCCATCGGTTTCTTACTAAACTTCAACTATATCCAACGATCCTGCATACTTATCTCTTTTGTTGACTGTACATTCAATATTTACACAAATAAACTTCCAACCCATAAAACCAAACACTGTTTAATACAAGTCGGGCCAAAAAAAAGGGAACAACGAAAAAATCTTAATACGGAGTACGTGAACATGCTCAATAAAGCCAACAATTGCAAATATACCGTGAAAGTGGCACAGTTCGTGTTTGTATTGGGTGGGTGGATTTTCGACACTCCAGTACACTTGCGGGTCGAATGAGGTGAACGTGAATTTTTAATGTGCACGCGTTACGTTTCGTTAACGTGCTGACATGTCTCTTTTTTGGGTGTCGTGTGAATTGTAGTACGTGTAGGAAGATTTTGTTTTTTATTATCCATCTGCATGTATGTTTTAGGTAATTGGTAAAATTACTCCTTGACTTTTCTATTAGCTATCATCAGTGTCTTTATTTCGCCTGTAAAATACCTCTCACAGAGAGGAGACCTGTGTCCCAGGAGTGGGAACGTAACGTAACTGATTATGCTTATGGACAATTTTTTGCTATGGGAAATCCTATCGGGCACACGGTTTGTAGGTGATGTAATAAAATAACAACGCGTACGTAACAATGCTCTCAAGTGTACAACCGCATGATGAGCACAATGCTCTCAAGTGTACAACCGCATGATGAGCACAATGCTCTCAAGTGTACAACCGCATGATGAGCACAATGCTCTCAAGTTTACAACCGCATGATGAGCACAATGCTCTCAAGTGTACAACCGCATGATGAGCACAATGCTCTCAAGTGTACAACCGCATGATGAGCACAATGCTCTCAAGTGTACAACCGCATGATGAGCACATTGCTCTCAAGTGTACAACCGCATGATGAGCACAATGCTCTCAAGTGTACAACCGCATGATGAGCACAATGCTCTCAAGTTTACAACCGCATGATGAGCACAATCTCCCTCGGGGGACGTGTTGAGATGCTCGAGTGTTCTCAACGATAACACATTCCTACCCGAGGGCAGGCGATGACTTGTTACAAATGAACATTGGTGGAACAAATCTCTGAAAATAATACTTCCTTCTTCTTGAACAAGGTGGGTCTTGTTAGAAGAAAATAATCAGCAGCCTATTGTTCCCACTGCTGGGACACAGGCCTCCTCTCTGTGAGAGGGAGTGGGCCGTAATCCACCACGCGAGGTCAGTGCGGGTTGGTAGATATCACATGTCTTCGAATTTTTGGTTCTAGGACATGCCGGTTTCCTCACGATGTTTTCCTTCACCGTTTTTGAGAGCTTGGCACGCGGCTTGTTAGATAAATCACTGTTAAAATATTACTTTTTTTATCTTTACTCAATCTTTTTAAATCTTTGAAGAAATAATGATTTCCATATTTTAGAAAGACGTGGGTCTTGTTAGACAAATCACTGTTAAAATATGAACTTTTCTTATAATTTGCTCTAACTTCTTGAGTTAGGTTGTAAGAGCAATACCCAAGAAACTTGTCAGAACTATTTCAAGTAAGTAGTATAATTTATGACCAACTACCTGACCCGGCGAACTTCGTACCGCCACAGAATCAAAAAATGTTGTTTGAGAAAATTAACTATCTTCATTTATTTTTCCATGTTTTAATAGTTGTTCTGCTATTCGGGGCGAAGACAGATCCAACAAATCAAATATCGTCCAGCCGTCCTTGAGTTACAGATGATGTAATTAACCAGACTTTGTTATACAGGCTGATTTTTTTTTACCGGTTCCAAATTTTTACAGGATGTTCTACCCATAAATATGAACAACTTTCGCTATGGGACCAACTCTGAAATCATGAAAAAAAAATCAGCTGTTTCATATATTTTGGTCAAGTAGGTATTGAACTTTTGTATTAAATACTTAGCTGTTTTTTTTTTTCGTAATGTGCCCAAGAGACTGGCGGCATTAACACATTGTATGGCAATGCTTAGCCCCTGGCCAAGGTAAAAGCCAGCCCTTGGGTCACTTGAAGTGTCAACCAGCCGTTTCGAAATTTCCATAAAAATACCATGAGCCCTTGAACCCCATGGCCAGAGGGTTTCAACGTTTAAGGTTAAAGTATGAAATCAATTTAGGAAAAAAAAACTTGTTAAAAAAGCTCGGTTCATTCCGGAAATAAGAAACAATTACGATGTTGGTCTCATGGAGAAAGTTGTTCGTAGGCCTACCACAAGCTCTTAACGCGACCCATTTTAGGACCTAAACTGAACTGTTCTGCTAATTCGTACCATGACGTCAGTTTAACGATTCAGTTTAGGCCGTGCCATCTACTGACAGCGATTGTCCCAAACTGAGTCGCAAGTTTTGGTTTCATTCATACTTGTTTGGTACCATGACGTCCATAGAGCAGCTCAAGCGATGCAGTTTAGGAACCTAAACTGAAATGTCTTGTTTTAGAATCGTTTTTAATTAGATCATGGTAGGCCACCAGTTTGATGGTCTGCAACACATCTTTCTGACAGATGATGCTGTAGGTAAGTGTGTTACGCAATTAGGTCGCAGGTTTCTAGTGAAACCCCTTTACAACCCAAATTCTATGTGACAGCTCTCGGAGACAACACCACGACAGCCTTTGATCCAAATGAACAGCAGCATTGAAAGCTAGCTACAGTTAAATTCAGCGAAATGAAATCAACGGTTAAATCTCCTACTGACATGGACAGTGTTGGACATCTGCCAACCTTGGTTCGAGCATCGGACACAGTACACTGTAACTGTGCGCTAAGATAGATTTTTATCAAAAAAAAATTCATCAATTTTTTGAGTCCGAAAACGGAGGGGCAATTCTGGTAATTTTAAGAAGGTTCACAGTCTGATCTCAGTCTGAATCTGTCAAAAATACCTCTAATTTCCCTACATTTTTGACAAGTTTTAGACATTGATTGTCGATGAGTTGAGATTGCGACTAGATTTTGAACGTTTTTAATTATAGGAATTGCCCTTTAATTTTGCCTGCCTGGTGTCCCTTGGTAGCCTCTTTAACATCCTTGCTTAATAACGATTTTACCATGATACGAGCTGATGGTAAATCTATACACAGACACCCATATACCCACGGGAAGGAAAAAATTATTCGCTTTGGCATATTATTTTATAAAGTGTAAAAAGATTTGATTTTATCATGAATGATGAGTCCAGAAACATCAATAAGAATGACCTCTCTCCCAAACAAACTTAATAAACGATAAATTATTTTATTTATTTAAGTAGGTTGATAAAAATCCTTTTACACGTCAATAATCCATACTTTATAATATTATAAATTCGAAAGTAACTCTGTCTGTCTGTATGTTACCTTTTCACGCCTAAACCTAAAATTTGGTATAGAGATAGCTTGAGTCCCGGGAAAGGACATAGGATATTTTTTATCCCGATATTTCCACCGGATCGAGACTTATGCGGGTGAAACCGCGGGGCACAGCTAGTATTTTTATAACTAGATGAGCTAATTATAAAGCGTATATCAGAAAGTTGTGGTCATATTTAAAGGTCCATCAAACTGAACATCTTCCTTAATGGGACCAACATCGTAATTACGAAAAAAAATATCAACTGTCCCATACATGTAGGTCAAGTAGGTATTGATTTTTTGTATGGGACAGTTGAATATTTCCTCGTACCCACCTACACACAGTCGTGTATCCATCCCTTTACATAATAAGGACGCGTGTCGACCCACAAATCCCCTCGAATCGTCACGGCCTGACAGGACAAAAATATCTAAAACGAATTATTGCAACTACATACAGCCAATAAGATTACCGGGCACAATCCTTCATCCTATTTCTTATTCCTTTTGATGGTCAGTATGAAAACAGAAATTTTCATCCCACCATTCATATTTAAACAGATTATTTTGTGTAAATCCATTTTTGTGAGGAGCTCGTAGCAAGCTGCTACGGCGTAGACCGGCTACGAAACTACGCTACGAACGCTACGAAGCATTTCTTTTTTAAAATAATTTATTTCGTTGTTGTCAATGAGAACTATGATAAGTGATCATAATATAATCTAACTCCCCGTTTTACAGGGCAAGTTTAGCCGCTAGTTATCTTACATCTTTTCATTATATGATTGACATTATAATAAAAATATGTATGCTTAGACACAGAATACTTAACAGTACTACGTACAGAAGGGACACTCACCTCTCACTTCGAGGTATTCGTCGCCGACTCTTTAGCAAGGACGCTCGCGTCATCGTAAGAACCCGGAACAGCAGGACTGTACTACTGTGTTTATTTGAATTTTAATCACGATGGTTGGATGTTTCATGCTTTTCCGAATTTCTATTTACATATAAGATTTCGCATGTTTAATACCATGCGATTATTTAAAGATAAGTCATTTAAACGTAAATTGTTATTATTTCATTACGAACCTGCGGTGCTATTCTGTAAAAATCTCAGCGTGATAGCTTAGGTGAAGTGAGTTTAAAGTGAGCTGGCATTCCAACTCATGCATGCTAGGGATTGACATTATTGACAGCTCACTTTAAGCTCACTTCACCTAAGTTTTCACAGTGAGATAAATTACAGAATAGCACTACTGACTATATAAATAAACAATTGAACTACAAGGTTACTTCATAATAATGCACACGTTCGGGCAGCTCCGTCGTCGTTCGGTTCGCCCGAGTCCGCCCGACGCAAATCGCTTTTCGCGCCATTTTTTACGCAACGCACGACAGCCAACCCTACTAGAGTTTACGCACACATTTGCACGTGTACAAACGTCACTTGGTTATGTAGTAGTAATAGTTAATTATTTTGCGAGCGTTGTATGGAGTGTCAGAGGTTGCTTTAGGTTAAGGTATTTATATATGTGCCTGCATCGCCCGAAACAAAAAAATTAACAAGGCCGTGTCAAGGCATGGTCAAAAACATTTCCAACGTATTGTGTCCTCATATAAAGTGTAAAAGAGATTCCGATATCCTATTTACAGAATAAACTGCAATTTCATTTCATCATTAGGTTTAAAATTAATGATTTAGGTTCTACGTTCAGTTCCCTTTTTAGACCTAGAAAGAAAGAAAGAACCTTTACCTAAAGTACCTTTGTACGCAAATCATAATTATGTTATACCTCTAGGTATGTATTTTACTGTGTATACATAAATAATAAAATAAATAAAGAAATAAAAATTGGTTATTCTGCACATCACAAAAAAAGACAAAATAAGTACACATATTTCATTATTCATAAACCGAGCTAGATCTATTAGAAATATTATGGTAATTGTGTGCTTTAATTTATTTTCAAAAACAACTTTCTAAAAAGTAATCAGATTTCATCAACGTAGTAAAATAGTAGATATAATACAGGGTGTCCGGTAATTAATGGATAACCTCTTCAGGAGTCATTGTACTTATCATTATGAGCAACTATTACTATGGGACCAAACCTGATAATATCGCGAAAAAATAATCAGCAGTTTCCTACATTTTGACGAGTTATGAGAACATAAATGTAAGGAACAGCTGATTTTTTTTCGCGATTTCATGTTTGGTGCCGTAGTAAAACTTGTTCATAATAATAAGTACAATGACCCCTTAAGAGTTTATCCATTAATTACCGGACACCCTGTATATATTCTTTATTATGTACATCATAAAAATTACAGATATAAATGTAGACGTTTTACAAGCGGTGTAGGGGGTGTGGGTAGTTATATTAATATAAGTAGATGTATTAAAAACAAAGACAAAAGGAAAAAATAAAAAAAGCTCCAAAACAAAGCTAGCTGACAAGGCTCAAAAGGCTGCCCAAATTAAATGGGACTGGGCAGGACATGTCTGACAGGCTGTGGGTCCAACTAGCAAAGAACTGGTGCTCTGAGAGTGAGGCGGGGTCGCGGTTGACCTCGTAGGAGATGGCAGGACGAGCTGGATAAGTTCCGTCAAAACTGAAAGGAGGACGCGCGGGCACGCGAAAGATGGAAGGAATGGTTGCCCAAGAGTGAGACAGTGCAGGATAGTAAAAAAAAATGGTTCCCTGTAAAGAAATATAAACTTTGTTCGGTGGTACGAAACCGTTCGTGTGTGAGCCCGTTTCATGTTACAAAAAGCAAAAGCCATTTCAGACAACTCGACGAATGTCGTCAGTCGATGTTCTACGTCAGGGGGTCTACTCCCTAAGCACGAAGTCCGTCGCTTCGGGCTTCGTTACGGGCGTTTCCTACTCCCTATGACCTACGAACGGATGAATCGTTCGGGGTCCGAGCGAAGAATGAATGACAACGCGATTTGACTGTTGTCCCTACTCCCGATGTGTTTTTGCCCGTCCGAACAGTTGAACATGACACTGGTTTTGACGGATACTTACGTCAGTTGATACGACATCAAAATAGTTCTCGTGCTATCGACGAAAGTTACTAAAATAAAATAATTTCAAACTATGGCTGCTTTTTTATTGATTGAAGAAGCTTTACAGGAAGAGCGGAGGCAACGTCGATATTATTTACGCCAAAACTTTAGGTTGGCGAGTATTCCCGACGTTGAGTTCATAGGGAACTATAGGCTCACTCGGGAGTTATTCGAAGACGTATGTGCGGATTTAATACCTCTTTTGCTTCAACACATACGCCGAAGTGGTGTTGATCCAAGAATGAAAGTAAGTTTCTGCAACTTATTGAGCTGTATTACCAATCCGTCCCACGCCCACCCATTTACTGTGGTCTTTGTTTACTTTTGGATCCTCACTCTTTGCCACTGCTCGACAGACTCAGTGCAACTTCCCATTGAGTTAAGGGAGTTGCACAGGTTTTCCCACAGCCATTTTGAGCGAACTCTCCCGTCGGCACCCCTCAATAATCCGCGAGCCAATTCTTTGTTCTCACCCATAAAATCGAGAAGGGCCTCCATTTGCCAGTGAGTTGCTGCAGCGGTTGGGGACATTTTACACAATTAACCATGGAATGGAAAGCTAATTAGAATACAGAAAACTTCCCGGCTGACAAAGTATATGAACTTTTTTAAAGTCACTTCTTTAAATGCATAGCATCAACATCGTACCTACTATAGCCATAGAAAAACCCGTGCTATACTTTGACATTTCATTTGAAAATTTCCTTCAAAAAGTAAACAGGCAAAGGTATCAACAGGATGATGCCGGTTTCCGGACAAAAATGGCAAAAATAATTCAATTCTATATTTAAGACATCATAAAAAGTATATTTTAAAATATGTTGTCAATTTCTAACGACAAAAGTATTAATTTTTGTTTAATAAGCTAAAAAACTACAAAATAAGTAAACCGGTAATCGACCGGTAAAATAACGCAACTCTATCGCCATGCGTCCTTCGTTCACGAATATTGTCTATGATTCCGTTTGAAACTGATGAATCCGAAATCGTTAGGGAGTAGGGTTCAGTCCGACGTATCGGGCTACTGTCGGACGGGCCGTTCACTTCGTTGACGGACTTAGGGAGTAGACCCCCACAGACACGACGTCAATAAATCGCGTCGTCTATTCACGCCCTTAGTCGGCTATCAGCCACATCGCGCTGACGTCACTTCTTAGTGATTGATCGCGGCGAAGGAAACGCTGCGTCATTCCAATGTCTACATTTTTATAGGCAGAGGAAGTCTGTACATGCCTTTATTTAGGTAATACAATAATTAAATGGGTACTGATCAATACGGTACTGACTACTGACTTTAGTGTTCAAGGTTTTTACGCAGATTTCGGGTCCGTCCGAGTAGTGTCGACCTCCATAGGATTGCATAAAAATCTCAATTTCATTTTCTATTGGTTAATATTTCTCCGTTTCGCCGCGCCGCAGCCTTACTCCGCGTCAATGGACAGGCAGCCTTAATCTCAATTCTCAAGTCTTGCAAAATATTCACAGCAATATTCTAATCAAAAATAAACCCGCGTAGCCCACTCAAAAACAGTGACATTCGGAATTCTATATCTATGGTCCCCACGCTACACTAGCGCCTCTAGCAACGAAATTATACGCGATATATAGCCCTCATTCAAAACTTCAATATGGTCGAAACTATCTAGCTGTCACATAGATAAACAGACCTTGTCGGTTTATGACGTGCAAGTGGCATTCAATCTTAGGATGATAAAGCAGTTACGAGGTCGGCTTGGCAATAAACATTAAACATTGTATAATGTTCCCACTGCTGGGACACAGGCCTCCTCTCTTAAGAGGGAGTGGGCTATAGGTAGATACCACGCGGGCCCAGTGCGGGTTGGTAGATGTCACATGTCTTCGAATTTTTGGTTCTAGCACATGCCGGTTTCCTCGGGATATTTTCCTTCACCGTTTGTGAGCAGTGATGATGAAATTATTTACCCAAAGTAAACTCGTAGTTGTTGTGTTTCCGTTTTGATAACAAAGGTTGTGGTTAAAAACGGTCGATCGATTTGTAAAGGTAAGCTGCACTTGCCACGGCCAATTCATGACTGGTGACCATTCTTTATAACTAAATCGACTTCGAGGTCTTGACTTCTACGGGAGCACGTTAAACTGCCGATGTGTAATATCTCCAATAATTGCCATGACACTCGGGTCTTGCCTCCCCTACCCAATTTACTCGAACTACCTCTTGACCTTTGTATGTATTCAATAAAATCAATAACAACATAAAAACAGCTATAATTTGCCACTCGATTAACTACAAAGTTTATAACGGCTACTTTTTTACCGACAGATATAATAAAACGATGTTTACAGCTTTAAGAAGTGCCCATTGCTTTGAGAAGTGATTTCGATTTATCACATCACACTAATCCTACTATCCTACTAATCCTACTATCCTACTATCCTACTAATCCTACTATCCTACTAATCCTACTATCCTACTAATCCTACTATCCTACTAATATTATAAACGCGAAAGTTTGTGAGGATGGATGGATGGATGTTTGTTACTCTCACGCAAAAACTACTGAACGGATTTGGATGAAATTTGACACACAGATATATTATAACCAGGATTAACACATAGGTTACTTTTTATCCCGATATTCCAACGGGATCGAAACTTATGCGGGTGAAACCGCGGGGCGCTGCTAGTTATCAATAAAAAGAGGCTCGTGGCTAAATAAATAATAAAGAGTCGCGCGGGTCGATCTTCAAGGCTAGGTTTCCGAGGTCGTTTAAGCCGTTGGTCTCGGCTGTCATTCTTAGATCTTTGACAGTTGTTACAGGTAGTCACAAGCCCGAAAGTCTAGCATCCATCCTACTAAGGGCAATCGTTTTACCCAGTAACTGGGCTGTGGAGGTCAGATAGGCAGTCGCTCCGTGTAAAACACTGGTATTCAGCTGCATCCGGTTAGACTGGAAGCAAACTCCAACATAGTTGCGAAAGGTTAGGCAGATGATGATGAAAGAGGTTTTATTCTGGCCGAATGGCAAGTTTCCTTCGTCAATAAGTTGAAGTATTAAGAAATAGTAATGTCATAATTGATAACGTGTGTAAATTGTAAAAGGCAGATTCATTCATGAAAGAAAATGTTACAGGGACCAACAAAGCCAACTATGGTGTTTTTCGTGTGCTTTATATATCCTGACGTTTGATTTCGTGTTTAAAGAATTATTATTATGTAAATTAAGTATTGGTAAGAAGCATATCTATTTAAATGTCTTTAAGGTAATTCTTTGTTTGTGAACTCGTTATGAATGAAAATATTATTTAAATTGCAATAGTATCACGAACTACCGCCGTTTACTTAATTCTGCTAATCCATTGCTTCTTATGTTCGAAAAATTTGTCTGTTCAACAACGTAATGAATGTTGTTGAACTGTCAAAATGAAAGCCATTCCTACTGTGTGTTACGCAATTGCTCCACTGATTGGCGATTCTAAATTAATAAAAGATCTATCGGTACTTAGTTGTAATTGGAAACCATTTCAGTTAAGTTTTGAATCATCAGTCCTCGTAATAAAAATAAAAAAAAAAAAACGGCCCGGCTTGATCAAAAAAGAAACCAGTTGTGTTGTGTTGTCCCACACGACCATTGAGGTTGAAAATATGAATTGTAATGAAAACTTTATGCCTATAGGATAGGCTAGAACTTTTCATTAAGGGTCCCCAAAACAACAAATTAATGCTGTTTTAGTAATATTGTCAATCGTTTCAATTGCAGTTCAATATTTCAGTGCTGGCTCAGTGGCAACGGCCCCGACTTACAAGTTGTCGGTCGTGGGTTCGAACCCAGGCAGGCGCTTTACTTATGTACATACATAATTTCATCACCACTGCTCTCTCAAAACTGTGAAGAAAAACATCGTGAGGAAACCGGCATGTTCTAGAACCAAAAATTCGAAGGCATGTGACATCTACCAACCCGCACTGGGTCCGCGTAGTGGATTACGGCCCACTCCCTCTCACAGAGAGGAGCCCTGTGTCCCAGCAGTGGGAACATTATAGGCTAATTCTTGCATTTGGTAGACGATCAATCAATTTGCGCATCAATGTGTATAGCAATCACGTAAGCATTGACAATAGCGATGATGAGTAATATTGGTACTGTTCGAACAAATAATGTAATTTCAATGAAGTCATAGTAAAATTAGATAATCGAAAAACTCGGTGAAATATGGAGAAGCTACCGGTATCCGCTTTTAAAGTTTTTGGAAGGGATTATTCCTGTCTTTGTCGCGCGGTACGGGCAATGTATGGCGCTAGTATGAAGTTACATAGTCACTTATATTGTAGCGCCATCTTTGTCTAGCAGTTATTTTAAAACGTTTATAACTTGGCAATTTTTTAAGCTTTTAATTTTTTTGTAGTACTCGTAAGTTTTGTTATGATTTTTAAAAAGTCTGGTGGTGAGAAGGGGGTGTGGAGAGGCCTTAGTCCAGGAGAGGAACAATTCAACCGAACAATCTCATAAATGCAAAAAGTACATTTTGACCCCGACGTGATTTGAACACGCAACCTTCTGATCTGGAGTCAGACGCGCTACCGTTGCGCCACGGAGTCGTATGAAACTCTCGCAAATTAATGATTTACTACTTAGCGGGGGGGAGCTAGTTTCTCGTCCACTTGAATCACGCGTAAACGTCAAAACTGGCGCTAACTATCGTCAAACCAAAAAATAGCGTTGTTTCACAAAATTATTTTGTGTGAAACAACGCTATTTTTGGTTTGATTATTATGGCCTTGGGCTTTACGTATGTTACGTTAACCAAACGTTTGAAACAACCGGCCCTTAAAGAATTTTTATCTGATGACAATTTAATCGAGTAATGCATTATAATGTACAAGTATACTTAAACAAAAACAAAACCTCAAAATCCTTAGTCCTATAAACTACCTCCAACTAAACCTGCTCTCTTTCTGTTCCAGAGGATGAGAAGACCTCGTCGGCACCGATGGCTGACCGTCTCCGTGTTTTTCATCGCCTACTCGGTCTTCCAAGCGGTCTACAAACCGTCCAACGCTTCGGAACCTATCGATAAACCGGCAGAAGAAACCGGTCCGGTCTTCGGACCGACCAATAAACCTGAAATCATTGCTAAGGAGGAACCGATTGCGGGTAAGTTCTTCACAATATAAGGTATTATTGATGCAACTGAAGGGGATCCCCAGTAGCGTTTTTCCCAAAGGGCACACGGGGCCCGTGCCCAGGGCCCTCTATCCCACGGGGGCCCCGGAAGGCAGATATTACAACGCAAGCTACATTCAAAAGCGCACATTTTGACACTCTCAAGGGAATCAAAACCTATAGGGTACTTCCCGTTGACCTAGAATCATGAAATTTGGCAAAAAGCAATGTCATGTAGCACAAGTAAAGAAAAAATTCTGAAAACCATAGATATATGAAAGAAGGAGATATGCCCGGTAGTTGACAATGTATCAGAACCCGATGTCGCTAGGTTGGCCCCACCACCGCGCCACTACTACACATGTAGTTCAGCAAAAGCAATAGATACAAAGTCGCGCACACACTTGCAATTCATAAATCAGAACGTACTACACAATCAATTATAAACCTTAACTCCTCAAACACAACGTGCATTTACAATGCACCGTACAACTTACTCACACAAAAACATCTATCGCTATCGTTGTGCTGTGCAAAAGCCATTTATTTTACATATACGCTAGTGATTGACTAAATCGGAAAGTTATCGATTCTTCCATTAATTATTGTACTAAAAATAATATACGGTCATGAAAATAAAATAAATAAAAAACGATATGTAGAAATATTTTCTTATATATATTTTTTTTTCTCTGTTATAGCACCTACTGTGTATTGTCTCTGTATCACCCTAAGGTAGACTGGTAGAAAATGCCTAAGGCATTAAGTCCGCCTTTGTACAGTTTTTACTTGTGCATAAAGATTTAATAAATAAATAAATAAATATGTCCAGAGCATATTATATTATAAATCAATAAAATGTAGCTAAAAAAAATAATTGAAGTAAATAAAAAAGTTAATATTATTTTACATCTTCTCAAGGGTGTACCAACCGGATTTAAACGTCATCTTGTCAGGTCTTCTATAAACTGGGTTAAAACGGTTGACAAATTGAAAAATTAACTATAATAGCAATATATTCGTTGGGCAATCGACATTGTTGTCGATAGCCTACGTTAGTGGACATTACCAACTACATCACTATCTCGCCGCAAGACACAGCGGCTGTACTATGCGACGCTCGGCGAAAATAAAGTATCGTTTTGTAATGTTTACATTGCTTGTCCAGTCACTTGACGACATACTTAGTGGTTAGTGGTTAAGGAGCAATGTATTTGCTGCAAAAATAGTACAGCCGCTGCCATATTTGAAAACAAAAATAACGTAGTAAAAGCAAGAAATATTTTACCATTTGTTGTTTTTCATGATTTTAAAGACAAATACAGTAAAATACTTTTACTTATATATGGTAAGTGATTCCATGAGATACGAAGTTTTTATTTTGACTTCGGTTTTTACAGGAAACCACTGAACAACTCGGCATTTTTATATTTTATCACGATCACGGTCGAAAGCGCACTAGTTCGCGGAGACGGCCATTTGCCGAGTACAGGCCCAATTTGCCCATGGCGCGTGGACACAGACACGCCCCCTTGCCACTTCTCCTGTTTTTTACATTTCTATGCTGAAAACCGTAAATTTGTAGTTACATACCTACAAATTTGTACGGAACCCTCGGTGCACGAGTCTGACTCGCACTTGACCGGTATTTTTTACTTTCCAAAAGGACCCCAAATTCTTGTCTGCCCAAGGGCCCCGGCCTGCCCTAAGACGGCGTTGGGGATCCCCTTTGGAAATGACGTCACGACTATGTAACTTCATACTAGCGCCATACATTGTCAATACCGCGCAACAAGGACGGGAATAATCCCCTCCAAAAATTTTAAAAGCCTGTAGCTTCTCAAGTTTTCAGTTCTCACCATTATGAATAACTTTTACTATGGGACCATAACAGAACAGAACTCATAGAACAGATGGCCGATGTGGCCGAAATGTTCTGGAGTGGCGCCCGCTTACGGGAAGACGAAGCGTTGGAAGGCTTCCCACAGGGTGGACCGACGACCTTGTGAAGGCCGCAGGAACCTGTTGGATGCGAGAAGTACAGAGCCGGTCGAAGTGGAGGTGCTTGGGGGAGGCCTATGTCCAGCAGTAGACGTCTTTCGGCTTAAATGATGATGGGACCATATATAATGTTCGCTATCATAAATCGCCCGTGGCTTATCGCTCGTATCCACGGGCGATTTTTTATCGCGCCCTGGATTTTCTACGCACGGCTTGGCGCTGAGAATTAAAAATTCAAGAGTGTGTTTTTTTGACGCGCTACTGACAGCGCATCCCCTCTGTTGAATTTTCAATTCTCGGCTCAACATTGAGAGTTGGAAATCCAGTGCATGATAAAAAATCGTCGCGTTAAAAAATCATCGGTTTGCATCGGACTCCGAGCTATGTGAGGCCACGCTTGAAACTCAGGGGTCGTAAAAGGAGATATTAAATTCTTACTACATATTACATACTTGGGAATTTGGAATCATTTACCGATGGATTGTATTACGACATTATTAAATTTTTGGGAATCCTTCGACATAACGAAATAGCTGGCAAAGCCATTAGGCAATATTTTAGTTAGATCATATATAGACTTAATAAATATCTTAAATTCACTGACAGACAACGCACAGACTAAACGGCTGGATTTAGAAGCATACAATTTTTCATAGCATAATCGGCCTATAATGTATCCACTGCTAGGAGTAGGACACAGGTCTCCTCTCTTCGAGAGGGAGTGGGCAGTAAACTACCACGCGGGCCCAGTGCGGATTGGTAGATGTCACATGTCTTCGAATGTTTGGTTCTAGGACATGCCGGTTTCCTCACGACGTTTTTCTTCACCGTTTTGGAGAGCAGTGATAATAAAATTATTTATACAATGTAAAACTTGCCTAGCTGGGTTCGAACCCGCGACTTACAACTCGTAAGTCGGGGCCGTTACCACTGGGCAACCACTCTGCTCTCAATTTTGCATAAGAGTTCCTTTTGCAGTGTAATTTTTGAAAATTTATCCTCTAAAGGGGTTAAAGTTCGTAATTTTTACCGATGGGATTAAAATTAAATTAAATTTAGATTAAATGTTCGATATTGAACACATGACTTGTTATTTCATAACTAGCAGCGCTCCGCGGTTTCACCCGCATAAGTTTCGATCCCGTAAGAATATAGGGATAAAAACTATCCTTTGCCCTTTCCCGGAACTCAAACTATCTCTATACCAAATTTCATCTAAATCAGTTCAGCGGTTTAAGCGTGAAGAGGTAACAGACAGACACACTTTCGCATTTATAATATTAGTATGGATAAAAACTATCCTATGTCCTTTCCCGGGCGGGACTCAAACTATCTCTATTCCAAATTTCTCTACATCGGTTCAGCGGTTTAAACGTGAAGAGTTAACAGACAGACACACATTCGCATTTATAATATTAGTACGGATTCACTAGTGATCCACTCTTGATTCGCTCGGGTGCAATCTACTAATGCGGCGACGACGACGTGTCAAAATACCGAGATTTCTGTGCAACATCTAAGTTAACTAATTCTCAAACTCAAACTCAAAGCATTTATTTCAATTAAACCATTTACAGGCACTTTTGAATTGTCAAGAAGTCAGTCAGTCAGAAAATATGAAGCTAGTTGCCCATTCCAAAGCGTAGGTACCTATGGAGAAGAACGGGCAAGAAACTCCATGGACACTCTTTTAAATTATAGTTTTACAAAAATATTAGTTACATCATTTATTTTGAATTTATAATTATGTGAGAACGATGTAAAAAAAGAAACTTACTACGCGTTAAAAGCGTCCAGAGTACAGCAAATAGTAACAAAACAACAATCCAAAATAAAATAATTCAAAATAAGCCGAGGCAGCTGAGTGATGACCAGCCCCAACTGACGGCGCCCGTTCACGAACATGACGCATAGATCGGCACCATTCAGCTCAACCATTTTGAAGGAACCGGAACGTAGATCCACGCGAGACACAATGGCTTTTTAATTGTGTCTGTAATTACGACATTCAACCGTTTAAACCGTCTTAGTTTTATGTGTGCATACTAGAATCCTAACTAATATTATAAATGCGAAAGTAAGTTTGTTTGTTTGTTACCTTTTCACGCCTAAACCACTGAACCGATCATCCTGAAATTTTGCATATACGTTGTCAGGTGTACAGAAACGGACATGGGGTACCTTTCATCCCGAAAAATAGTGCTGTTCCCGAGGAAAACAATAATAACGTTATTATGATAATAGATGGCGCCACGTGTACGAAGTCGCGGGCAACAGCTAGTCTTAGAATAATAGTGCCTCGACGGTCTCGTGGTCGCAAGTGCGACTGCCGAGCGTGGGGTCCTGGGTTCGATTCCCAAGTCGGGCAAAGTGTTATTGGGTGTTTCCATTAGGAATTACTTGGTAACAGTCCGGAGTTTCGAAGTTGGCGGTGTGATACCCAGTGGCGTATTTACCCTAGGGCCAAAAGGGCCATGGCCCGGGGCGGCAGCCTGCGAAGGGCGGTGCAAGCCGCACCTCGCGCTCAGCTTTGTGCGCCTTTCTTTTTGACTTTTTAGGCAAGAAAAAAAAAAAAGAAACTAAAACTCGGTGTTAGTCTGATAGATATCAAGACACGGGACTATCGGCTGGCGGCGGCGTGTCCGTCATTTCGTCTGTTGAATTATTCTGATCTGTCACACTGCTTTGTCCCTTTAGTGGGACACCGGGCGTCAGGTGTACTGGTGGTCGCAGGAGGTTGAGTTGTTACGCAAGGCGTGCGTCGACGTGCGACACCGGTACACCAGGCACCGCAGGCTCCGCATCCGCCCTCCGGATGCGGAAGCCACGGAGGCGGAGCTGTACAAGGGGCACAGAGCGGCGAAGACCGCCCTCCAAGAGGCTGTCCAGCGGGCCAAGGATATGGCCCGCGAGGAGATGGTGGAGACTCTGAACAGAGATCAATGGGAGCGCCCTTACAAAATGGTGAGGAATAAACTCCGCACCTGGGCCCCCCCGCTGACACAGAGTCTCCGCCCCCAGCTGGTGGAGGAGGTGGTGAACGCTCTGTTCCCTTCACGGTGGGAGTATACTCCCCCGCCCATGGCTCCGCCGTTTGCGGTGCCCGAAGCGGGCCACGGGGATGACGACGACGACATGCCTGAAGTGACCGGGGTAGATCTGAGAGTGGCGGTAGGTAGGCTGAAGGCCAAAAATGCCGCCCCAGAACCGACGGCTTGCCGGGTAAAGCCTGGGTCCTGGCCTCGAGGGCTCTCGGGCCTCGATTGGAGGCGCTCTTAAGCGCATGTATGGAGAGAGGCCAGTTTCCACTCCGTTGGAAGACGGGGAAGCTGGTCCTCATTCAGAAGCCAGGGTGCCCTGCGGACTCTCCGTCCGCATACCGGCCCATAGTGCTGCTCGACGAGGTTGGCAAGCTCTTTGAGAGTGATTGCAGGCCACCTCGTAGGGCACCTGGTCAGGACAGGGCGGGATTTTGCGGATAGTCAGTTTGGCTTCCGCAAGGGGCGCTCGACGGTGGACGCCATCATGTGCGTGAGAGCCCTCACGACGGGGGACGCGTTGTCCCAGGGTGGGGTCGTCGTGGCGGTGTCACTCGACATCGCCAACGCCTTTAACACCATGCCTTGGAGCTGCATTAGGGAGGCACTCCGGTATCACCGGGTGCCGACCTACCTCCGTTGAGTAGTCGAGGCGTATTTGATGGGCAGAGCTGTCATATACCCCGGTCGCGACGGGAACTGGAACCGGCGAGAGATGTCGTGCGGTGTCCCACAGGAATCGGTTCTGGGGCCGCTCCTGTGGGACATCGGTTACGACTGGGTGCTGCGGGCCGACCTCCCTGATGGCGTCAGCGTGGTTTGCTACGCTGACGACACGCTAGTCCTGGCGCAGGGGAGGTCGCATCAGGCGGCGGCGGCGGCCGACGCGATGACACGAGGTGTTTATTTCTTTATAATTATGGACTTTTTAGTTTATTATAATCATTCTCAGCCCACATCTACAGCTTGGCAAAAAAGTCGTGAAAATAATGGTGGCGCTACTATCGTGCATGTTGTAACCCTATATAGTACGACGAAAACGGTTTTGATACTTCTTTTTTTTTTGACAATTAATGTGAATAGGTGGGTTTTATGAAAAAAAGAAAACCTCTGAAACGCTTGTTCAGCCACTGCCTAAAACGATAACATTTATAGTTATTTATTTTAATGAATTCAAAATAATCTTATTAGGTATTTCAAAATACCTTGATTTCAACTAATCCCACATTATGTAAGACAATTTCATATTTTACAAGACCTCAGATTAATTCAATAGGGTTTAGATCACAGTGACAAGTTGGAAGCTTTACTACTGTGTGACTGTATCCCACGATTCCAAGTTCTCCTCTAACCACAGGCAAAATGTTCCATAGTTGGTGTTCTAAACCAAAACTAAAAAAAATAATAATCAGAATCAAAAATTTTAATCAGAATCAAAAATGTTTTTCTCTAAGTATTCATCCATGTCTTGGTGTGAGCTTTTACCAAAACTCTGCTGGCTACCTGCAGATGTGTCGCTATTGCTGCTTTCATCTTGTAGGTTTATGATATTTTTTCAATGTCACTATACAGTTTGCCCCCTTCGAAAATAACCTTTTTCTATTTTCATGACATATTGACATGATTTTTTCCAGTCGTCAACTGAAATGCTCTGAAACGCTTGTTCAGCCACTGCCTAGAACAATAAAATAAAAACAACTGAACAATATTAACCAAAAGTATCAAAACTATACGAATGCGCTGCATTCTGAATGTGTTTTGTAAACATAACCTTAAATTCGTAAATGTACATTTCAATAATTGTATGAAAGGTTTATACTAGATATTGCACCTTGAAATACACACATTACATCTGATTACATGTATAAATATTAATTTTACCTGTCATTTCACCGGTTCTTTTATACACATCGTTGAGATTGGATAAAATTTGTCCGGCCTCGAGTTCCGACAAATATCTCACGTACACTACAAATTATCGCTCTTGCGGAACTGCGAATAACAGATCTGTTCTTTATGTACACAATGGGTCACCAGTATCACCACAATAACGCAAATAAATAAAAATAAACACGAGAAACAGTCACCGATTACAAGAAATGACAGAATATGTACCTTACTCGACGAGGCAAAGCGAGTGTTGCCAATGATTAAATATTTTAGTTCCGTTTCAGGACTTTCTTGCCAAACTGTACACACTGCTGGATTTTATTTTATATCTCACTAAAACTTTTTGCTTTTTTCCGTTAATTTTTGGGGCGGCAAACCTTACAGGCCCAGGGCGCTGAATGTTAAAATACGCCACTGGTGATACCCCCGTGCCTCGGAAAGCATGTTAAGCCGAGTCCTGCGCCTGATGTCTCTCCGGTCGAGTCGGCTTGCGTGCTGTCCCTTCAGACTATGAGAGTAAGGGAAGAGAGAGTGCGCCTGTGTTTGCGCACACGCTTGTGCACTATAATCTACAGTACCGAAGGCTAGTTTCCATTGACATTGGCCGCCTTGGCTGAAATACGGTCTGAAGGACTATAACGATGTATACTTCACAATTTACAGAAGTAAGCCCCATTCCGTCCATCGCTCCGGAGACGGACAAAGAGAAAGAGGAGGAAGGGCCTCCCCCTGAAGGCGGCAAGAAGGACATGAAAGGGCTTCCAGAAGATGACGAGCCCGACAAGAAGGGGCAGAAGGACGCGGGATATGTTGAGGTACGTGAGATTATCTTTTTTCAATATGATTAACTTTTTAACCTTAAGAGGAAATGCGGTTAGAGAGGGTTTCGAAAAATCCTAAGTAAAAAGTTGTAGTTCGAGATTTGGCTCTCGCCTATTTCCTCCTCCAATACTGGACCAATTTAAAAGATATTTCATAAACTGAATAAGAAGGATATATAATGTGACCCTATGTTTTTCTTTTTTCATTAATAGTTGTCTAATTTGTACTGTTACGCGCCACAATTAATGCCTGACATTAGCTACCACTAGCGCCATCTAGTATCGAGTAGCAGAACTAGTAGATCAAGATGCTTCCAGAAACTTCGATACTAGAACATTCTAGAACTATCGACATCGGGTCAGTCGGAACCGGTATGTACTCGAACATTCTAGATGTTTCTACAGTAGAAGGTTCTGGAACTATCTGAGGCCCTATATAAGGCCGGTATGGGCCGCGACCGGGTCAGTATTGATTCTGCGATACAAGCGATAACATTCGAAGCGATCTTCAAGTGCGACGTAGTGCGATTGTGTTTTATAATTAGTGTGTTTGTGTTTTATTGGTGTTATTTAATTAAAGTGTTTATTTTTGGTTAATGAATCGGCAGTTTTTATTGTCACGAACCCCAAGCTCGTAACAGTACACTAGGCCTCTGTTGCCAGTGGTTTAAATCGGCATTTTTTGATGGTTCTCTTATAAAAATAATGTATCATTAAAAAGGAAAACATAGGGACATATAAGTAGTTAATATTTATTATTCTGTAAAAATCATTGCTTTATGGTCAATAACCAGATAGAAAACAAGAAACGACCCATTTCCTCGTAAGGCACCTGTCTCGCCGACGATTAACGAGAAGCGAGTAGAAGAGAAAGCGACTAAAAACGAGTTGGCAAGCAATGAGCGGCGAGTGCGCTCGTCGATTGCTATAGTCGCTTTCTCGTTGTCGCACCTTTTGCTTTAAGACTAATATGACAGGCAGATAGTGTCAAACTTTAGTGAAGTTTCAATTTACTGTTAGTGTTTGTCAAAGATGGGAAACCAATTACAAGGTCGACTATACCTACCTCTCGATTGCAAATTAAAATAGAGATTCATCCGTGTTTAGTTAAGACTGCCGGGTTGGTCTAGTGGTCGCGAGTGCTACTGCTGAGTACGGGGTCGTGGATTCGATTATGCAGGTGGGGCAAAGTGTAATTGGGTTTTTTCATCAGGAATTTCTCAGTAACAGCCTGGAGTCTGGATTTGCGCCCCCCGCTTTTACATGGGACTTAAACATAACATAACTGGCTAAATGTGGCTGTACTCCTGTGCCTAATATGTTATGTTACATAGTTAACGAATAACATAAAGCGTGTCAGTAAGTCAAACTTAGTAAACTCAACTCATTGAAGTCCTCCAGACCGTATTTCGACCACGGGGCGGCCAATCTCAACGGAGACTATTCTTCGGCGCGGGAAATATTATAGTGCACAAGTGTGTGCGCAGACACAGGTGCACTCCCTCTTCCCTCACTCTCATAGTCCGATGGGACGGCAATCCGACGCGACCGGAGAGAGATCAGGCGCAGGACCAACTGACCCGTTGGTCTCGTAGTCGCAAGCGCGACTGCTGAGGCCTGAGCGTGGGGTCCTGGGTTCGAATCCCGGGTCGGGCAAAGTGTTATTGAGTTTTTCTATTAAGAATTTCTTAGTAACAGTCCGGAGTTTGGAAGTTGGCGGTGTGATACCCCCGTGCCTCGGAAAGCACGTCAAGCTGTCAACTCATAACTAACCATAGCAATCATATTTTCAATTGACATTTCAATTTCACCGTACGACGGTGAAATTGAAATGTGAATTGAAAATTTCAATCATTACTTGGTTGGATGTCAAACATGCAGAAAGTTTGAACGAACTCATATCCCCAGGTGTTTAGCAGATCGAAGCCCCGACGGAAATTGTCGTTTTTACTGAATCGCTGTGCCAACTGTGAGGTATAATTTTTTTTTTTTTTTAATACTTTTTTTTTTTAAATAAGTTTAAAAACTAAAACCCGACTACTGAAAAGGATGAAACATGAAAGTACCTTCCCGTGGTCGCATGCCGCTGTACTAACATTTAAGTACCTACTTATAAGCTATGGTAGCATGCGACAACGGGAAGGTACTTTCTTGTTTCTACCTTTTCAGTAGTCGGGTTTTACTTTTTAAACTTATTTTTTATTTAATTATTTTGGGGCTTTTATTTCAGTAATATTTTTTTTTTTTAATTTTATTTATTTAAGTATATATACTTTATTTTACACCAGAAAAACATAACAAAAAAACACTATGTACATGTGAAATGTGCTAATTAAGCCCTTTCATTTGATACCCAACAAGGCACCATCACAATAGTTTTACTTTTAATTTCATTACTTTATGTCCTCTAGAGGGCACCATATTGAATTTGGTGTGACTTACGTATGTGCATCAATGACTCTTTTGCTGGCCGCTGCAGTAATGTACTATATCATTTGCATCTTCTTGGCAACTGTAGTTGGCTAGGTGAGGTAAGCCACACTGGACATACTTAGGTTTTATTGTGCAGGTGTGTTGCAATCAGCTGTGAGGTGTTTACCTGTACATTTAACACACCTTAGCTCTTTTGAGCAATACCTTTGGATATGACCATAAACAAGCCTGGCATCTCTTACAGTGCGGCATTATTTTTGACGTTTTAAGCGAGTTAATTACAACTTTACACCCTAGGTAGGATATGTTTAATGCCGTTTTGCCGACATCTTCGTCATTCATGAACGATAATATAAATATGTTCAGTAGTTCTTTTGTTCTCCAGCTTAACTTGTTGATTACATTTTCTATCTGGACTTGAATCCTTGCGACGTTAAATCATCTGTAATCCGATCCGGTAGGCAGGAAGAATGCAATTTTTTCGCAACTACTCTTATTGGCGGTTTGCTTATCCTCTTATGAGTGCCATAAACAGTTATTTTCTGCCTTTTAAGCGCTTGGCTAAATATCAATTGCCGTGCCCCTAGCGCGCGGTTACAATTCGATAAAATCAAGATAAAATAATACCTACAATAAATAAGGAGGAAAAATCGTTGTATCGATTAAAAAATAGTCAAAAAGTTTTTATCTCTATTTAATAATGGTTTTAGTTGTACCACCAAGTTAATAGGACGAAAATAGAACGAAAAAATCATGCATGTTCTCTGTCGCAGAAATACGACACGAGCGGTAGGGGCACGGAAATATGTGTCGCATAAATGCGACACAAGCGGTCAACAGGTTAAGCGTCGAAGCAATCACTCTGTAGGACAGTTTGGCATTTACTTTCACATTATTACCGCTTAAAATTTTGGCGATAAATGTTTCTACTGGCTAAAATGTCGTAGAATGTTTGATCATTCTTAACACCGTCCACTACGATTGAAGGCGGTGCTAGATTTTTTTTTGTGGTTACCTTCTCTTGGTTGTTGAGTTGCTGCTGTTGAGCGCTAGTTCTAGCTTGTTGCAGTGGTGGTGGAGTAAGGGAGTATGTGTTCAACTTCCTTTTCTTCCCATTTTTCGTCCATATAAGTATATCCATATATAATCCACCCAGCCTCTATGGCGAGCTCATCCTCATCCGTGCAATACTCAACGTCACTTTTGGTAGGCTGAGCAGGTGTTCTGGTTTCACTGACCTGTTTATCTGAGGGTTTTTCTTTTTCTTGTGCCTTTAAGCTTTTTAATTGCCCTTGGAGATCTTGTACCTGTTCCTGCAAGTTTTGTATGTGGCCGTTTAGTTGACGTAGGTACCATTTGTTTCAGGTTTCTCTGTCCGTTTTCTCCTGGATGCAACAGTCATACAACCGCTTTCCCAGATCAGTTTTAATTTTTATAGACTGTTTTGCAGCCATTTTTTAGTTTTGAGGCGAGCGTGACACCTAAACAATTATAATAAACACTTCATGACGATTTCCGCACTTGTAACAACTGGGTCATCGCGCAGGTCCCGCTAGATCGACGTACACTGCGACGAGGGTGTAGTGATGCGTCTGCAAAATACTCTAAGGGGCCGTCTCCACGAGCGCCACGTATTTCTATACACTCTCTTAGAACGTGTCTCCACACGACGATATCATCGCGGCGCAAATTTGATGGCACGGCGCGGCGAGGCGAGACTATCGCCGCGATTCTCTCGCTCATGAAGACGGCCCGCGCGCGCGATCGGTAACGTCCGTTCACAATAGTAGTTAATAACACACTCTGTGAGGTATTATGAGTTATTTTCGAAGTAGGTATTATTATTTAACAGTTGGTTAGGAAGTAAAAATACTAAAATTGGTTTGTATTTGGTAATTACTTAACGATACTTATGTGTAAATTAAAAGTTATTTAATACGTAATCTAACGTATTATTAGATAACGTATAAGTATATGGTAGATGCAGAAAATCGAATAACGACGCTAGAAAAATCAATAGTTATGTTTAGTTACAAATGATAAATGACTTTGTTTCTGTAACTAGGTTTGTACAAACACTTCTACACGTCAATCATATTTTAATATTATTAATTACTAGCTGCGCCCCGCGGTTTTACCCGTATAAGTTTCAATCCCGTGGGAATATCGGGCTAAAAAGCATACTAAGTATGTGTTAATACTGGTTATAAACTATATATGTGCCAAATTTCATCCAAATCCGTTCAGCCATTTTTGCGTGAAAGAGTAACAAACATCCATCCATCCATCCTCACAAACTTTCGCGTTTATAATACCTATTAATAGGATAGGATGTTATTATGTTTGTAAAGTCCATTTGTTTTCGGGCTATTTACGGTAGGACACACGCCAGTGGCAACAAAACTAGTATATAAGCTGTGGAGTAATTGCGCAACACACTAACAATAGCAATGGCTTTCATATTGAGAGTTCTACAGCATTCATCGCGTTATTTATTTTACCATTTATGTATACACATAATTATTTATGTATAACAGATAAGAAAATGACACTGACACTCTACGTCAATTTAGCTTGTTATAGCCATTTCATAAAACTTTCAAAGAATGACAGTTGCGATTTTGAATATACGGACAATTTATAATATTGGTGGTCAATTTGCATTTTCCTTGACTTTACAATTTTTTTACCATTGACTTGCGCAAGTTTATCATACAATTTTTGTTTTTCAGGATAGTGAAACGGATGAAGCTCGCGAGGAGGAGAGAGCAAACTGGAAGGCAAACCCCACCGTGAAACCTTTGCGGGTCAACTGTTCCCCACCGGCGATCGAACAGGTAACCTATTGAACTAATTAAACAACGTCACTGATAACTCGTGTCTTTCCGTGCTTCGGAAAGCACGTTAAAATCAAAATCAAAAGTCATTTATTCAAACTGGGCTGAGAATCAGCACTTTTCGAACGTCAAAATTACAAAAGACAGTCCCAAAACGCCCACCCTTCGCCACTTCCTAGTGCTTTCGCTGGGGAGAAGAAGTGGCGGAACAAACTCCCCAGCCGTTGGTCCCGGATTTCCAGCTCGAAGAGGCTCACGAAGTCAAGAACTCAAAAAAACAAAATATATGATTCGCGACTATAACAGGTACGTATTTATAGAATTAGAATCATTAATACATCTGTCTAAGTTAGATTTGTTCCATAAGAACAAATCTCTTATGGAAAAATGCTTATGGAAGAGATATATTAATGATTCGAATGACTATAATTCTGTATATACACATCTATTATAGTCGCGAATCATATTTTGATCAAAATACAACCTGACACTGACCTGAAAATTGCAAAAACCGTAAGAAAATTTGAATTTCGTGGTCTACCTCTGCGCATTCACCTTAAATTTGATTGGCTTGTATAACATAACAACATATCCAGCACCCCAATTCCGTAACATAATCCGAAGGATTTTGAAGGATATTTCTAAACCATTGCTTTATATGTTTGAAAAATTAGCCTGCTCGTCAATGTAAATAACGCAATGAATGTTGTGGAATTGCCAAAATGAATGGCATGTTCATATTAAGTGTGTTACGCAGATTTCACCTAATCCTACCTATTTACCAAATTCTGAAACTTTATTTTGAAACTTACATGCAGGAAAAGATAAATTCTGCCAGAGATCTAATTGTGTGGGTCGATGTTAATATTATTTAGCGTAGGTAAGAATAAACTTAATTTCTTTTCCTCTTCTTTCTTTTTTTAGTTCCCAAAACCCCTCATGGGTCAGAATGCTCGCAAGCACGGCGGTCTGATCATTCACGTCCTCGTGGCGATGTTCACGTTCATCGGCCTCGCCATCGTGTGTGATGAATACTTCGTCTCCAGTCTTGATAGGATCTGTGAGGGTGAGTCTATAAGTTATTACAAATCTATAAGCATCCAAAACAGAAATTATTTGGCAGATAACAAGAAACGCTAATAAGAGTTTTGTGAAAACCAAAAACTAAGTTTAGGCCATCGAGTTGAGCTTTAGAAGTAGCCAGATCTGTGGGGAATCCTTTAGAGGTGGTTGTAATTTGACAGAAAACCATAAAAAAAAATTAAGAACACAAATATTTGACCTGGAAACAACATACAAGAGATTTATCTCGCTGTAGTTTTTAATTTTTTTTTTTATTGTAAAAAATACTAACACCAAAATATGTACTGTCCTCAGAGTTAAAGCTGGCTCCGGACGTAGCTGGTGCGACGTTCATGGCAGCCGGCAGCTCCGCGCCTGAGCTCGCCACCGTCGTCATCGGAGTGTTCTGCGCACAGGACGATATTGGTAAGGAATCAAGTTTATTCATTCACACAAAACTGTAAGCTACATGAAGGTTAAGGATTTGTTAGACACTGTATTAGAGCCAACGCCTCTTCGCGAAATCCTTACAACCTCAAAAAATTAAACTGGCAATGAATGATGATGCTGTAGCTTATAACTGTTCGATATAATGTTTTAAGGAGTATGGATGTGACATGGGTGTTTATTTAAGAACACGCTACATTATGAAGTGTATTCCAGAAATGTTTTATTATTTGTCAACGGAAAGTAGACCTATAAAAATAACAATGGGATAGTGTAAAGATTGGAACGAACAATTTAAACCAAACTGCCTCTTCCAATATATTCTATAAAAATTGAAATTAAATTTATTTACTCATATGTACTCGTGGGTATACAGATAGGATGGAATTTTCATGAATAGTCGTAGTCGCTGGCGTTGTACTTTTTATGTTAGGTACTTACTCACCTAATTTACTATTCGCTCCCCAGGAGTGTCAGGCGTGATCGGCTCAGCGGTGTTCAACATAATGTTCGTGATCTCTGTGTGTGCTCTGTGCGCGGGCACAGTGTCGCATCTCAACTGGTGGCCTCTCTGCAGGGACTGCTTCTTCTACGCCATTTCTATTCTTGTGATGCTGTGTACGATTGCCAACTCTATTGTGTCCTGGTGAGTTTTCTTTTGTGGTTTGTTAACCTTATGCCGTTGTCTGTGGGAAATCGTCTTGTTTGGTCTCAAGAAGAAATACACCGTAATTTGTATGGTGCACATAATAAAAAGTATTTTCTGTTCTATAACTTTCTTTAAGAAGAAATGAGAATTTTTAAAGTTTCAATTTTCCATAACGTGTAAGAAAATGGTTTATAAATCTCAAATTAATTGTGATAAGATGGTACTTAGTATAAAACCCTTTCAACGCTATTGCCTGAAGCTGACCTCATTTATTTCAGTTTTATTTGGATCGTCAACTGTAATTCCAAAATCTGGTCGTCGTCAAAGATTATTAAGATTTCAACTTGAAATAATTCATAACAAGTTTTTCCCGAATCCGTTTTTAAACTTTCTACTCAGTTTGAAGTTGTATTAACTCCGTTTTTTTGTTCTGCAGGCCAGAAGCTCTGTTCATGTTGATAACGTACGGAGTGTACTGCGTTGCGTTGCGATTCAACACTGCTCTCGAGCGCTGGGCTATGACGCTTTCACTGCCTTTCAAGCTGCCTACCAGGGAAGAACAAGCGGCTTTGGTTACATACAGGTATGTCCAAGATAAATGGTCCTGCTCCATAGGACAATCTAGAGTCTAGACAAAATCAAACTGGTCGCTAATTTAATTTATATTTTTTTTTTTTATGACATTAGTTTTACTTTTTGTGGCTACAGTAACTCACACACTTGTTAAAATTATATAAAAATAATCTACTTTAACAACAGTTGTAAATATGTGAGCACCATGTATCTATCACATAATTGTTTTACCTGTCATTGCTTTATTTTTAATTCTTTTTACCTTTTGTTGGCAGACTAATTTTTATTCTAGATGCGTCGTCTTCACATATAATTATATAATTAATGTACAGACGCCAGCACATCAACCTACACCTAACTGTCAAATTTTCCCAATCAACATTGAACCTTATGTTTTAGCGATAAAGTTGAAAATCTATTACAGAAATCTGACAGATTGTAGTAGGTTGATGTGCTGGCGTCTGTACCTATACAAAACTTGTAAAACATTTTAAAAGAGTAACGGTGGAGTTTCTTGCCCATTCTTCTCCATACGAAAACTACCTTTTGGAATGGGCGACTAGAATCAGTTTGTTTTACTATAATTTTTGACGTTCAAAAGTGCCTTTAGTGTGCCTAATTGAAATAAATGATTTGACTTTGACTTTGAAAATAGTAAAACATTCTGTACTTAGTAGTTTGACTTAGTCCCTACTTGGGCGCCAAAAGGCTAAGTTGGCGCCCAACGTGGGACCATGAGAAAAGTAGTTAAAAGTTTCTGTAATCATCAATATTTCTTACAAAGAACCTATAAAGCATTGATAGTAAGAATTATTTATTTTATTTCGATAGAATTATGTCAATGAAAGCAAATTGCTAAAAAAATTCCTTAAATGCTACCCAGGAGCGCGGCGGGCGGCCAGCCGACGCCGGCGGCCGGCGACAGTGCGTACGCGCAGGTGGACGGACAGACCAAGGAGACGCCGCTGGGAGACTCGCGTGAGTGCACTTTTATTATCATTCGCAGAACATCCAATAAAAGCGAAAAGCTTATCTCTGTATGATTTTTCACAAAATCTTTGTTTTGAACTGGCGTTGCGTTACTTGAATTATTAACAACTAGCAGCGCCCCGCGGTTTCAGCCGCATAGGTTTCGATCCCGTGGGAATATTGGGACAAAAACTATCCTATGTTCTTTCCCGGGACTCAAACTATCTCTATATCAAATTTTATCTAAATCGGGTCAGCGGTTTAAGCGTGACGAGGTAACAGACAGACACACCTTCGCATTTATAATATTAATACGGATGGATTCCGATATTAATATATTTTGGTGATTTGTAATTTTGTGCAACTTTAAACTTGTCTGTCTTGGGAAAATTCAAGAAATATATTAAAAAACGTAATGTAAAACTCCATTTATGATTCGGTCTTCTCGGTAATCTGAATACTGTGTAGACGATGGGAATATAAATCCTAAGTTGTGACTTAAAATGTAATGAAAGAATTCGTCCCCAGCATCATACAACCCCGACGGCGCGTACATCAACGCGGCCTACAACGCCGAGCCCACGCCCGCCTGGGCCAACCCCGTACAGGACTGGGACCCCAACCGCGCCTGGGACGATACGGTACGAATTCGTTTTTACTGACTCTTTGGATACAAACTAAGGTAAAAAAAAAAAAAAAAAAAATTTAAAAAAATTTGAAAACCCGTGACTTTGCCCTGTTATAAATTAAAGCGCGTTACTAAAACTCGTTACCTTGCTCAGGGGTTTTGAAAATGATTCTTGAGTTCACCTCTACTTCACTTATCTTTAATGGTTTGTATTATGCGTTATAGATGTCAGCCCCAATCTACAACGCTGAGATGTCCGGGCAACAGTACTCGCAGCAACCTCAGCAACAACAACAACAGCAACAGTCGTCAACAGGGCAGCAACAAAAACAGCAACTAGATCAACCGCAGCAGCCACCACAGGTAAAGAAAGAACTTCATCAGTAGGTATTCTAGTGTTCGCCAAGGCTTTAATTAAAGCAATCAGATTGAACTACTCCTCTGCCTTGGATACAGGAGCCTAGTTTTTTTCAAATTATCATCAGTATCATCATACCCAGCCCGACTTCACCCACTACTCAGCACAGGCCTCTCTTTTCTTGTACCAATCCCTACGTTCCTATGCAAGCCTCATCCAGCACCCTAATTGCGTAACACACTATCAATCGGAATCTGAATCATTTTGAAGCCAAAATTGCTAATCCATTGTTTCATAAGTTTGTAAAATTTGTCTGCTCAACACGTAAATAACGCAATGAATGTTGTTGAACTGTCAAAATGAAACCGATTCCGAATGATAATGTGTTACGCAATTAGGGTGAATGTCGTCTGCCCAGCTCTCCGCTGGACGAGCGAGACGTCGTCTCCTAGTCCTTGGACACCACTCGGTCACTGCCTTACTCCACCTGTCATCACTGCGCCAAGTGTCCCCTCCAACTCAATTTGAGTTCTATTATTCGTTTACCGATATCGAAAACCTTTGTACGTCTTCGGATGTCGATATTTAGAATACCAAATTAGAATATCAAGCAAGTAATATTCTGGCTTGGCACATAAAAAAATGAGGATATTTCTGTACGCACGAGCCCAAATTGACTGGCTTACTAGCACTATTTTGCTACCCTAGCTTGTAAAACAGTGGGGTAGTTGCGTATCACACTAACAGAAGGCTTTCATTTTGACAGTTCAACAACATTAATTGCGTTATTTACGTTGTTGAGAAAACAAATTTTTCGAACATATGAAGCAGTGGATGTGCTATCCTCGTGCATTATAATAACCTAATGCATATTATCCTAAGATGATCACGCAGATTCGCAGCCAGCAGTCTGCTTCTCCTTCGTGTGCGTTATTGCATAGATTTCAATACGTTCTATCGCCGCGGACAAAAAAGTCCGCAGACAAAAATCCGTCGTCTGCGCAGGCTATATTTCGCATTACTTATTAGTTGGTGTTTGCATTTTCCTGCCATGAGCCCTTAGTATTCAAGAGGAAATAATAAAATATTTATAATATTTCAGCCCGCAGCCGCTCCAGCTTACTACAAGGCTAAGGAATACAACCCCGAGACTGCTATTGATCCTCTCGTCAAACCCATCGGAGCCAGTAAGTTTTTTTTTTATGAATTTGTAATAAGTATTCCAGGTTTCTTATAGAGTTAAAATTTTCAGAAATGAGTCTGAGAAATGGGATGGTGGATTTCGATCTTTTTAACCGACTTCAAAAAAAGGAGGAGGTTCTCAATTCGGTTGTATTTTTTTTTTTATGTTTGTTACTGAGGTAACAAACATAAAAAAAAAAAACCAAAAAAAACTACTGAGGTACGCCGTCATTTATAAACCGATTTGGAAAATTCTTCTTTTAATTGAAAGTATATACTTTCAGATTGGTCCCATTGTCATCAGGTCAGGATCTGATGATGGAATCTTGGAGAAATCTATGGAACTCTTCAAATATTATAGGCACACCTATAGCGATTTGGGTATTTTTTATAGTAACTCGTGCATTTGCTCTCGGAAAGCACCATTTGGTGAAGTGGAACTGATGATGAAAGCCACAGATGGCCACCGGAACTACTCAATTATAAGTATTTCACGGGTTGCGATTTCGATTACTTTAATATGGTTTCTAACAGTGGCGAAGGTACCATACAACTTGATTCCCACCGGCTTCCCTTCGAAAGTTCAGAACATAACCATTCTATAGTCAATTCATCATTGAAATTTTCTTTTGGAATTTTTTTTGCTCCGGCTTACCCTCTGTCATAAATTCACCCTTCGCCACTGGTTTCTAAGCAATTTATGCTCATCACAATGCGAATGCATCCATTTCACCATTCGCAGGAGAACTCCTGAACAATTAACGTCCCTGCATCGGGAAAAACAATATTTTGTAAAAGGCGACGAGCAAGTTGACACTAGGCTGTTGTAACATAGATAAATTACAAGCAGACCCACTAAAAAGCGAGAAATAAAAACTTTTTAACAAAAAAAACCGACTTCCAAAAAAAAACACTACAAAGTGAAAAATAACTTTAATTTCGGAAGTCGGTGGCAAAAAACTAAAATACAGATCCAAAGACACCGACTTCCGAAATTAAAGTTATCATGACCTCCTTTTGAACAAGCTAGTGACCTCACTGTGCAAGTCTTTTCTTCCTTTTTGATATTTTACCTTTTTATACCTTTTGTTTATGCTTTTTTGGTTTTATTTTTGATTGACACATTTAATACTTTGTTTTACTACTGGTAGTAAAATGCGCTGGTTCTGGAACCAGCGCATTTTAATTTCTAATCCTACAAACTGGACCTTGGTTTTCTCAACCAATGCCCAATTTATTCTAATAGGTATTACACAATTGGTTTATATGTTTTAAAAAGTGAAAAATAAGAAAAAATATTGTTAAAATATTTTTAATATTGGCTTCACCGTATTTCTCATATTTTGAGCATATCATGATATAGGAAAAGTATATTTTGAAGTAGCAGCGAAGATACCTATCATACCTATGGGAACGAAGGGTCATAAGGTCTAACTTCTTGAAAATAATATATATAATTGTATATATTTTTTTATTTATGGCGCAATGATTTATATAAGCACGATGACATTGGCCTCTCTACTGGCAGTCTCACTAGAAATGCCCAAACAATGTCAGAAAGTCTCTTTAAAATTCTGATCATTACGGTAGTTATGTTAGCATGATATTTACTAATTAGAAACTGACTGATAAAGAATCTGTAACCTAAACACCACTATGTCCGCAGACTACCTGCAGCTGGCGTGGTGGTACCTGGTGTTCCCGATCCACTGGTCGTGTCGCCACACGATGCCGGACTGCCGCGGCCGCTGGTATCCCGTCACCTTCATGATCAGCATGCTCTGGATCTCCTTCTACTCCTACTTCATGGTCTGGATGATTACTATTATTGGTGAGTCATTTTTATTCACTTTGGAGTAGATTCTTGTTGTTGATCTTCGTTAACGCACTATTTCTTTGTCCTTCACCTAGTTCTCCTGTCGCAAGTTGAAAAAAGTATAAAGTCTCTTTAGTATTTTTGAAAAGTAAAAACTTAGATTCAAAGTTTGTCTATTATATTGTATACAGGTTGTCCCAGAAGGCGACGTCAAGCCGGAATAGGGTATTAGGCCAAGTCATAATAGTAATCAGATTTTTTTTTAAACCGCAAACTACTTGCCAAACTCGCATACTTATGTAGTACATTTTTTTCCAGTACAGTCAGTCAAAGTTGGGCGAAGTATTAATTTTGAATATTTGGTTGGGCAACAGTGACATTTTCTTCCATGCTGGAGCAGTTGGCTTTACATTTTAGGCAAGAGTTTACAGAAACATTATTCAGGACACCTTAGCAAAAATAAAAAATAAATTAAAAGTTAAGATTTATAACAGGAGTGAAAAGACTGTCACAGCGTGCAGACTTTCTCGATTTTTAAAAAAATGCCAATAATTTTTAAAATACGCAACTTAGATTTTTTTTCTGATAACTAAGTATTATGACTTGGCCCATTACCCGATTCCAGCTGGACGTCGACTTCTGAGACATCCTGTATATAGTGAGAGCGCAGAAGGTGGCTTAGACCCGTGTTGGAATGACTACAGCAACAGTCCCGTGCTATATCTGCTGCGAATAACTTACGATTTACTTTTTAAACGTTTCTTTGTAGATGCTTCTTTAAAATGTAACTACACAATTCATCTGACCCTTATTCCTGTCCCTCAGGCTACACGCTGGGCATCCCGGACACTGTGATGGGTCTGACGTTCGTGGCGGCTGGTGTGTCTGTACCAGATGCACTCTCTTCACTAGCTGTTATCAAGGAGGGGTAAGATTAACACTAATTATATTCCTTTATTCAATTGAATACATATTAATTATATTTTCAAACATTAGAAAATATAATTAAGCATAATTAATATAATTAAGCTATGGCATTAAGTCCGCCTCTGTACATTTGTGCTTAAAGTATTAAATAAATAAATAAATAAATATACAATAATATAAAAACATTTAAAAATATAAAAAATAGTAGCCCACCGGCATCGGGAACAGGGTTCAAGCTACCGGCGGTCAGGGCTCCAGAGAGAGGAACCTCCTAACAATGCGGGCCGTGTCCAGAAGTACCGCTTTCTGAATCAAGCCCTTGATCCAGCTGCCTAACGAGAGCCTCCTAATACTAATAATTATTATAAGTAATCAAAAAATATTTCAATATTTGAACCGAGATGAAGACTAAAAGACAAGTATAGAAGGAAAATACAACATGTTGCGCTGACGCCATATACATTGGGATTAGTGTAAGAGAATGATGACCACAGAATATTTCAAAAAATCTATAGGTACGACTTGAGACATTATTTTGCCATAACGCCTGATATAGTAGCCCACTTCAAACTGTTTTACCATAAAACATTATACTACGAGCCAGTTTCTCGAACGTTTTAAACGCGCTTGACAATTTTATCACATTAATTTTGCAAAAAATTTCGTTCGAGATTCTGGCCCTAAGATACATTAAATCATCAGTGACGAAACTTTAGTTCAGTTTTTCTGTCTGGACAATCTGCACGCCAGGGCCCTATTTCTCGAAACTATTAGTTTACTAGTATATTAGTTATTAGTTACTAGTGTAAAAATTACAAGTCCTAATATTTCCTGTTTCTCAAAAACAGGTACTGGACTAATAACTAATAGTAGCAGACTAATAAAAAATATTAGGCTGGCTTGGCTTCCCGCCATTTTTGGATTTGTTTGATTTTGTTGTTTGCACATTGGCGGTAAAAGCGAATTGTTTTATTTAAAGTAAATAATTTAATTAAATTCAATTTACCATGGATCTAAAGCTAATGGTTTTGAAAAGTATATTAGAAGCAAGATACATTCTGTTTAGGGTTTCTCAAACATTATTATTGTATCTCCTTCACTGCCCATACGCAAAATACGCGCATTGACGTGGAGTTGCGGACACCAGCCCGTATTACCTATTATCTCCTTCACTGTCGGAAGCAACGATATAGATAGACCTATATAACGCAAGTATCGCGATCTGTATGAAAACCAAGCGCGCCATTTTTGACTACCTACTATGACGTATTTAGATTCAAAGACGCCGCCGCGGGCGGCACCCATCTCGCCCCACCCCCGGGACCTAGCGCCAGCGCTCATGCTCACCCAGCCAACAGTACTACAGGAGTTACAGGACTGAGCGCGAAAGTGGCGGCTTACGATTTTTGTACGCAAGCTGGGCACGCGAAGTAGTTGTTCTTGCGTTATCTAGGTGTACCTACAGGGTTATTGGAAAAACACCAACAACCTCTTAAGAGGTCATTGTACTTATCATAATGAACAACTTTTACTATGGCACCAAACCTGAAATCGCGAAAAAAAAACAGCTGTTCCCTAGATTTTGACCACTTATGCGAACATAAATGTCAGATTTGGTCCCATAGTAAAAGTTGTTCATAATGATAAGTAACAATGACCTCTTAAGAGGTTTTTGGTGTTTTTCCAATAACCCTGTATAGCTGTAGTCGGAAGTGTCCGAATATGACCACATTTAAAAAAAATTGTTTGATAAATTTAAGACTAATAATTTTGGATAATATTTTTTACAAGCCTTCTGAGACTAATAGCTTTACCAGTGTAATTTACAAGAGTATTTAATAACACATTATTTTATGAAACCAAATTGAATTTACTGTGGTAATTTTAGCCAATATTTATTAGTTGGCAACTAGTAACTAATAGTTTACTACCGTAGCTTCGAGAAACGCACACTAGTAAACTTGTAAAAAATATTCGTTCATGGACTAATTTTATTAGTCTAATAAGTTTTGAGAAATAGGGCCCAGGCCGTGCGCTAAGTTCGTAAAGCGACATGGCTCGAGACAAGCCAAGGCTAAAATTATTTTTATTGAAACTGTGTTAGTGGTTGTAGACTAAACTATGTTTGGTAGCTGCAGGGAGTAGACATCGCGCTTGTACTATTCACGGTCGTATTAGGTCTCTGCAATTTAGGTGAAGTGAGCTTGAGATGAGCTATCATTCGACCACTAACCTTAGATTTTAGTAAAACATTATATTATAATTTTAACAGTTGAAACAATTTGTTAGTTGACCATAAAAGAAAAAAAAAATTGCCGCTGTTGCTAAGAATTGACACTATTGGAAGCTCACTTAACCGAAGTATTCACGGTGATAAAATCTCACAGCATCAACAGAATAGATCGACTCGTACGGAGATTGAAAATCAGAAGATAGTTTTTAATTGTTCTTTAATACAGCAACACAAAGAGATTGTTACTATTAAGTTATTATTACTAAAATATAACATCATAGGTATAACATCACACCTGTAATGCCCGACGAGTTAGACAGAGGTGTACCTACATACGCCCATATTTAAATCCCATATTTATCTAAACACTGTTCTACGCCACGCTGTATGACGTGTGTTGACGTTAATACGTCAATAACGTGTCCCCTTTTTCCACAGTTACGGTGACATGGCGGTTTCCAATGCTGTCGGCTCCAACGTGTTTGATATCCTGGTGTGCCTCGGTCTGCCGTGGTTCATCCAGACAGCCATCATCCACCCGGGTTCGCATGTCAACGTTTACCATAAAGGTAAGTGTGACATTATTAAGTTCACAACGAGCCAACGATATTCGGTGACGTCGTCGTCAAGGTTTACATAAACTCCGTGCGTGTTGCAAAAAATGCAAAGGAAAATGCAAATTTGACGTAATGACAGAACTTTAAGTTGAAAAGTTATAATACCAATAACTGTGTTACTTTTCAATTTTTTCAGTGAAATCTGGAAATATTCTAAATTGCTTGGTATGTTCACCTCTGAAGATTCCTGAGCAATGTTTTGTTCTATATTTTAACGTTTGGGCCAAGCACTTCGTTGCCTAAATCAATGGCTGAAAAACTGCACTAAGCCGCAAGCTATTACCTATTTAGGTCTAAGGAAATTAATCAGGCAAATAGGCAGACAATTAGGAATTAAGGTGATACGTTGAAAAAAATGTGCTTTTTGTATTTCGTGTAACTTGTTAAGTATGTGGAATGGGGACTTAACATTTTGGTATATGTTTTTGACTCTTTGGAAGGAAAAGGAATGTTAGCTTGAACTTGGCTTGACACGCTACCACGTGTCTAGATACACGATTCAATGAATTTTTCTCGATACAAAAAAATTGCAAAGTTATATCTATTTTTTTACTTTTTTCGACATCACGTAAGTAAACTCTTAAGAGTTTACTTTAAAACGTAGAGAATTATCATATCAAAGTTTACACAAAGTAGTTTTAAATTTAATTCATTTATTTCGTTAATAAAAAAGGAGTAAATTCGTTTTGGCACATACGTCGTTTTATTCCGAGCGCACGCACACTATAGCCATTACTCTTCTTTTGCGTTTCAAATGTAATTGCATCACTTTCGCTCGCTTAGTAGATTTTCGAGGATTTTAGATTTTCGATGTAGCCCCTTAAGTCCGCCTCTGTACGTTCATGTGCTTTAAGTATTAAATTAATAAATATAGTTTGCCAATGCTCGGAGAAAATGTTTAAAGTCAAATTTTAATTCAATACAAATGTTTTATTTACAGGTCTGATCTACTCAACACTCTCTCTATTCTCCACGGTAATCTTCTTAGTAGTCGCCACCCACGCTAACGGCTGGAAGCTGGACCGCAAGTACGGAGCAGTGCTGATGGTATGGTACATCCTCTTCATAACCCTCGCCAGTCTCTACGAACTCAACGTCTTTGGACGCTTCACCGACCCCGACTGCGTGTCTACCTATTAATTTTTCACATTAGCAACATTTTTTGTTTTGTTAAGTTGGCGCGCTTGGTTGTCAACTGTCATGTGTGACAGATGATTTTAATGTATGTGGAACAGACGTAAGGAAAATATGGATATGACTTGTGTATTCAAAATGCACTTTTAACCGTTTATTATATGTATACGTAAGTCATTTAAAGCACATTCCAATGATAAGGTTCTAGTTAAATATGCATTATTAACACGTTCACTGCGGCAATTTATTATGCGTTACCAGATTGTATCGAACCAGTTTGTACCTTTGCCACGGTGCGTACCAGCGCTCTAAGGACCGGTAATTTTACAAAATTTTAAAGTTCGAGATTTCACTGATATCACGCCCAATTTGAAAAAAAAATCAATATAATCTACATTAGATTGTCTAAACCCTGCTGTCGTAGATAAATCCGATAATTATGTTAAAAATTATGCGAAAACTTTGCCAGGTCGATAACATCCGGTAACCGCATACTACTACTAACATTTTAGTGATATGCTAAAGAAAGCCGGTACTATAGTCGATATACAGTTTATTTCTGAGTCATCATTAAAGTCTATAGCACGCCTACTTCGTTTCATTTTTACTCGTTTGTAACTGTATAAGGTAGAATAAGTACTTATATTCCATGTCGTGTTAGAAAAACATTATTGTCATGCGTAGAAGCATATCGTGATTTACATTTTGGATGTTCAAACATGGAAACAATAAATAAATAATTAACGATACAAATTGTATAACATCGATATGCCTCTAACGCGCCTCGTCAAAAACACGATATAGATAGAAATATTTTCTACCTTATTAAAACATAACTTATCTCGAGTACATCACTGTTGCAAATAAACCTTACTTTCAGGTGCGGTACCAGGTTTCTGATACCAGTTCTAATAGACCTGGTACCCGCACTTGAAATAAAAAAATTACGTTCTATCGAAGCCAGGTCTAACCGACCAGCGGGGTGTTTGCGTTACACACTATCAATAGGAATGGGTTTCATTTTGACAGCTCAACAACATTCATTGCGTTATTTACGTTGTTGAGCTGACAAATTTTTCGAAGATATGAAGCAATGGATTATCAATATGCTTCAAAATGATACAGATTGAGATTGAAAATGTGTTACGCAATTAGGGCGCTAGTATAAGTTTTTACATAAATCTAGTTATAATTGACGAGACAATCCCAAAAATATATTTGTCTCTTTCTATGTCTTTTAGTTCCTAAGATACAGCTCCCGCACCAGGCAGCGGTAAAGTCTCTTTCGCCCCCGCACTGAATGCAAGGTACGCACCAGTTTTCAAGTATCTGGTAACGCAGTAAAGTCGTGTAGATTTATATTTTTATTAGCGAAAAAGACATCATATCTTTATTCTGTAATAAATATTTATCAAAAGTTTACAAATTACCTAGATATTTTTATTATATTCAACATTTCGTAGGAATACAACAAATGTTTTCTTTCTAGTTTAAACTTGAATCAGTGGCCGGCCTATGTTTTTATTAATAAATAAATAGACAATTTTATTTAAAATATTACAAACACTACTAGTTAAGTTTTGTAAAAACGCTATTGTCTTATGATTAAAAAGAAGCATCGATGTTAGTTTCAGTATATTATACTTTATAATATAAGTAATATTAACATTACCGTGGAGGACTTTAGCGGTCCAAATTAATATGGTATTTCTACTCACTTTCACAATAGAAATGCTAGTGTTAATTTATTAATAATATTAAGCGGTTAAGTAGTTTGGGTCGAGTGGTTATTTTAATTATTGCATGCCTCAGTTGTTAGCAAAGTATTGTACAATGTAATTATATAAATGGCGAGTTTGAGCGGTTTTCGGCAATGCTTTTTACCATGAGTAAATGAAATGAAATTGTTTATTCTGTAAACAGGATATCAGAATCACTTTTACGGGTCATAAAAAGATATTATCAATAAGCTAGGTGGAGTCGACATATCCTATCTGACTACACCAGAGAAGATATTGCGAAACTATCTCAATATGAATTTTATTGAAAGTCGCCAGCAAAATGATGCTTGAAGTAAAATGGCTGCCTAATTTCGCTTTAAAATGGAAAAGAAATGTGGAACATATAGTAGGTATTACCTTGTTGTAAATAGCTTTGTGGAGCACTGGTGTTGCTTACGCACAAATTGCTGTTTTCTAACCAAAGTACTCGTGAGAATCTCATATAAAGTGGGATCTTAGCTAATGAAAGGTAGATTCTCTTTTTACGTTTTTTTTTTTATTGCTGAATATGCTATGAAAGCGATGGATGAGGTCTATGATGGAACGAGCGTGCCCAGAAGATGCCTAAGGCACTGGAACACCCACGCATCTACGAAACACAGCAGGCTGCTTGACGCCGGACTCCGGAGGGAGGCGGGCGTTAGCAAGGGAAGAATTGGCCAGTCAAATAAGGTGTTGGGTGTGACTGTCCAGGATGCGCCGAGCGCTCGGTTCTGTTGAGCAACTGGCGGAACAAACTGCGCTACACGAGGACGCTTCTTCATGCATCCCAAAGCTATACCGAAAGTGGGTACTTTCGTATAGTTAGAACAAATAATGAATGGATTCACCGTAAAACTCGTATAACAGGAATGAATCATGAGATTTAAAATTCGTAGCAAATGCAAAACCTTATGTCTACCTTTCTAAACCAGGTTTCTGTAGATATTGTAACTATTACCTGTTCATTTTGTTGGCGTGTTGTCTATGTATATTATTATGTGACTTGAAGCAAAAAAGAATAATTCGCTTTAACGTATAAATATCTTATGAATATTTGCATAGTTTTAGTGAAATTACATTTTGAAAACGTATCTAGTCGCGAAAATCGTAATGTGTACTACTATTAAGATGTTTTTGTTTGTGATATTATTTTTAAAACCAAAAGGACTTAGTCACTTTTCTGAATAATGTACATTTTAGTGTAAATTATTAGATAGTGTGAATATAATTTTGTAAATTATATTTTTATCACAAAACATCGATGTTTGACGAATTACTACAATAGTTGTGAGAAAATTTAATTTTTTATTACATTTTGTACCTTAACTACAGTTATTCAAAAAGTAGCAGCAACTATAGTTATTTTATGTAAATAGTACCTACCTAAGTACTTGAACTTAAGTTTCAGTCTTCAGATCTTCCACGTATGTATTTATTTTCACATATTCCTACGTATTTATTTTATATAGAATATTGTATATAGACTTTCTGATTAGTGAATGCCTAAATAAATATATCCTAATTAAATTAAATGTACGTAACCGGAGTAATGTATTACCTATATATAATACATACATGAATTAGCTTACAGCCTTACTCTTGCTAGTCGTTAGAAAATCTACCCCTTAGCTGATATCACTAATCTTCCAAAGACCTGTTTTCCATGATGATCCAAATACCTCAGCGTCCCTCTTCCTTTCATACTTATTAAAGCACTCTCCCATTCCAATTCTGTGATCTATTTAGCTGTATTATTATAAAGTTAACGTGTATGTGTCTATTATAAGAAAAAAAAAATCTTTAACCAAAAGATAATTAGCAGATTTTTTTAGGTTTGTTTTTTTCTTGCACTTTGTCTGATGTTGTTACCTGAAACGAAGGATAAATGGACTGTTACTAGACGGTACCTACCTTTTATCCCATGATTGACTAGAAAACATAGTGTAACTTTTTAACAAATCTGATCATGTTAGCCTAATGTGTAATTTACTCGTGTAAAGCTTAATTTAGACCAAAAAGAGCCTTAACATCGCTCAAAATACCGGTCGTGACAAAAACCTACCGTATATGCCTAGTTAATGTTCGAGTAAGTCATAATTTAAGAATATTCCGGTAGTACAATGATACCTAGTCTGTTTGAATTGGACGTAAAAATGCTTTCAATTCCAATCTTAATGTGACAAATCCCCGTTCCCTAGCTTATATTTAAGAGCGTCTATACAGGGTTTTTGGAAAAACACCAACAACCTCTTAAGAAGTTATTGTACTCATCATTATGAACAACTTTTACAATGGGACCAAACATGAAATCGCGAAAAAAAATCAGCTGTTTCCTACATTTGTATTCGTATAACTCGTCAAAATGTAGGGAACAGCTGTTTTTTTTCGCGATTCAGGTTTGGTCCCATAGTAAAAGTTCTTCATAATAATGAGTACAACGTTGTTGGTATTTTTCCAATAACCCTGTATTTTTCGAGCCCTGGCGCTGTCATCCAAGCTAACGTCGATAACGTGAAGCTCTGACGAGTAGGCCTTAGAAAGTCAGCAAATACAAGTATGTATCAATTAGTTTTTAAATGTTCATGACTTCATGCCGACATTATTCAATGAAGAAAATGTTGGTGTGATAAAATTATGATACGAAGTTATTCCAAACACTCATACGTAAAAAGTATAAGTACATAATTCGTCCCTGTACTTTATGCGTTATCTTCGTGTTATTGTAATGGCGTATCCTCTTTATGACCAACGTAGGAATACGTATTTCACTTTTAAGAATAAACAAAGTTGCCCCTCATTCCAAAATAAATATAAAATATGTATCAGACCTACTTAGTGATCGTCAATTAAAACTATCTTTGTGTATTAAGTATTGGTATATCCTTTCGACAATAATCACTATATGTGGCTTCACTTAATTGGATGTGTTGCCAGTGTAAAATAACAAGGCTGTATAAGAATCGCTTGTGACAATGTTGGTTTAAAAACTTTGGTGATATTCCTAATTTGAAATAACGGAACGTATTATTCAACTCACTTGTTATTGAGAAAAAAACAAAGTACTAGTTTATAAAAATGTCACAGTACTTAATAGACTCATTGACCTGTATTATGCAAGTACGCTGGACTTCATACTATCGATGACAAAATGAAGACATTTTTGATTTTCGCCATTTTGGCGCTGATAGCAACGTGAGAGTCCGTGGAACTAATAATAGAGATGGACATATACTTCGATAAAAAATTACTTTTATAAACTTTATCGATCGTTATAACCACTGAGATTAATTTATTACTGAGAAAAAAATCGAATCACTCCCAGTTATTTTTATGCTTCCTTTTTAAGTAAGTAAGTAATAGAATAATTGCTGCAAAGGTTAACTGAAAATGTATTAGGGTGCGGTCAGATCGCAAGCTATAAACTAGTGAATAGTGTCCTAGTAAAGTTATAGCGCATGACGGACAGATCAGTGAGCTTTAGGTATGAGGATAGGCTTAAAACTTAGCCTAAAAACTACTATGGTTGAGCTAATATCTCCTCGCTCAACTACACTAGTTTTACAAGCTGAGCTGGGGTCACATTAGTTCGCATTGTGAACTAAAAACTATTGAGCTACTTATGTTGCCATTTCGCTCTAACCTAGTAAAATTGCAGAAATTTCTGGCGACATTAATTACTATTTGAAAGACGTAAATTTAAAATTACTCACTGTCTGAAGAAAATTATCGACACATTATCGACATGGAACATTCACAACTTTATTTATTTGAATTTTAGTTCGTGAGAATCTCGAGCAGGGCACGGGCACTTTGAATCGGCACAAAAAACAACTGTCATTTCGTATAGTATATTTCGTCCAGCGTACTTGTTTATTAGAGGTCAGTGATTGTGCTTAATAGCTATGCAAGGGACGGAAAGCTTCATTCAGCCAATGACATCCAAATGCAGTGGGTTCTGCCTTCTTTACAATTCTTTTTGATCAATAACCTAGCCTATCTAACCAACTTACTGAAACAAAAAACTGTTCTAAATTATTAAAGAACGCATCAATTATAAATGTCAATTTGATGTTGAATTCAATTAAATAGATAGTAAGATTAATTAATTGTATAAATATCCAATTTCAATTAATGTTTTTGAACATTGATATAACGATCGAATGTAACGCTATATTTAAATGTTTAAAAAATGCCTATACCTAGGTATGTAAACCTAGAATATTAAGATTCGATAAAAAAAATATATATTATGGTAACATCTGAAACGAAATGAGTATAAAAATTAACGATAATTAAATTCACGTACTATATGTAAATAGTAGAGGACCATTATAGAACATGTATTTTTAAACCTATTTATAATTATATCGCTGCCACGTTTCATTTTGTTCTAAGTTACATATTAAAGCTGAATTGCATAATATGTTTGTGTAGTTGCAGAAGCTTTATTCATATCAGTAGTTACGTGGTATTTGCAAGATTATCTTGTGCACCTAATAGTTTTTCTTAAAACAGTAATTTTGCAGCACGCACTGGGTTTTTATGACAAAAACTTTTAATGTAAACACGTTTAAACTACACCTACTGACTGCACTGGATGTTTTTTGACGAAGGGCAATGAAAGATGGTGGATTGAAGCTTGAATCAAAAACACGAAAACTGTTACGGCGTAGCTAGGTCACTGCTACACTTAGCTAGCTACGCCGTAGCACGGTGCGTAGCAAACGAAAATCTGTAGCACCGATTGCATCTTTTGTTAGCTACTCAAGTAGCTAGAATTTTTTATCAAGTTTAAAATAATTGACTTATCTCTTGAATTTGTCCGATAGTTAAAAAAACATCCTGCATTAAAATAATATTATAATATACTTTATAATAATAAATATATCTGAATAACGCACATCAAATGAAATTGACACACTTTCAAAACTTTAGGGCGGTACTTGAGTAAAAGTAATTTAATACTAGCACTACTGGTAACGTAATTATTTCGGTAGTTAGCAACGTAACATGCTAGATTGCCACAGCAAGACTTAATCCGGCCCTAGGCCCTAGGGTAAAGTTAAGAATACAAGGCTTAACTTCGGTTGGCCACTCAACTGTCATTCGAACTGTCAAGAGTGACAGCTTGCCAGCAAACATTGTAATTAGGGTTTATTGGAGCTCTAGATATGATATAGTTCACTCGAATAACTATATTACAGTATGAATAAGGGATCGCGCACTACGAGTTCACGACCACGAAGTGTCACAGGACCGGCCACAATTTTGGCCGCAGAAGCTCCGAACAGGAAGGTAGTTTGGTCGCATTACCGGTCTTCTAGCGAGTTTTGTCAAGATTGAGGCCACTCCTGCGACAAATCGTGGTCGTGGCCGCGTGTTTTGAGAGTTCCTTAAATTAAATAAAAAATCTTATGCATAATGCATTTTTATGGCACCAAAATTCAGGATACGAAAATAATATATTTTATTCAATAAGCACCCATATATTTTGACATAAGTATCTACAATAAAGCATATTCCAAAAATCTATATAAAATGCCAATGTTTTTCTTGGATTAGTAGTTAGTTTTTCCACACATCGTACAGAGTGAACTATTTCCACATTTGATGCTAAGATTTTTTATCGATGTAATTTTCACACAACGCGTATTTTTATGTGTAAATCCATCACATTGGTACACACGGCTACACATCAAGCTATACATTTCCAGTTTGAGTTGACCTCGCATTGTATAGGTTTTTCATACAATCAGAAGTCAGCTTATACTGGTTATGTATAGCTTGATGTGTAGCCGTGTGTACATACCTACCCATAGTGTTTCATCACCTTGCTAGTAATTTATACTCTAGAATAATCTAGATAGCTAATCATAGCCTTTTCACCTGTTAAACTTTTCAAAAATTGTGAGTAGATTTTTTAATAAATTGTTAGCGTTTTCATGTTTCTTTGTCAAAAAATCAAGTTTCTTCATGATATTTGTTAAAATTGTGGCTGTAAAATCAATGTTTGTTTCAATTTCCATCTGTCCAAGATAATACCCATACCTAATAACATCTATGTAATGTGTACCTACTCACTACTTACAATCTTTTTGATGTCTATGTTAATTTGTCGTTATAGGATTAATATGTAAGGGTAGTTTGCATCTGTAATGTTAAACGCTCTCTGTTTTTCTAAATTGTATACATAATAGGTACATTTTAGCATATATAACAAAAAAAAAAACCGTAAACATGATTAAGTAGAAAATAATAATTTCCTTTGTAGAATTTCATGAACTTTTAAAGTAGGAATAGCATGTACCTAACATGTTTATTGTGTACCTAAGTATAGCACATTTCTTATATATTTCAGTTGCGTTCCCTATAATCGTGTATATTTTGACGATGCAAATGAACCTTTGGTGTGACTACTCTCAGTATTAGATACGTACGTACTAACTATCCTCGTTATGCTGTTTAAATTGGTGTTTTCCTCGAATGTTGCGACTTAGACTAGGTGTTCTGTACATAGCCCCCGAGGGCTAATAACAATTATGTGAAAATTTATTGTTAATTACTGTAAGTTATATGACAATGTTAAATAAAGTGTAAAATGTAATTTGTTGTATTACTTCTCCCATGCTTTAGAATCATTTTTCCTGCTACCTATTTTTTTACCGGTTTGTTGGGAAAGTATTTCGGATAATATTATACAGGCTGGCAGGGATATCGAAGCGTAGTGATCCCATGAATTCAGCACTTGCTCTAGAATCATCAAAATTTATTGTTCAAACAAATAAAAAACAGCTGTTTCAAAGGAAAGTGCAATATCTACGCAGTCTAAATATATGCAGCAAAAAAAAAAATTAACCGGTAAAATATTTTAACGCAGGGTTTTCAGGGGTTAATCGTCGATCGATGCCACTCTGTATAAAAATATCGACGTGAGTCAGTCATTCTCTTGGCCTTATCCCAATTTGCACATACTTCCTTATTTCTCTATTTGTCGTCATCGTTGATCTTCCAAGTAGAAATATAGGTACAATGCAGGAAAAGTTTTCTTTAATAGATTTTCAACTTCATCAAACTCAAACTCAAACTCAAACTCAAAGCATTTATTTCAATTAAACCATTTACAGGCACTTTTGAATTGTCAAGAAGTCGGTCAGTCAGAAAATATGAAGCTAGTTGCCCATTCCAAAGCGTAGGTACCTATGGAGAAGAACGGGCAAGAAACTCCATGGACACTCTTTTAAATTATAGTTTTACAAAAATATTAGTTACATCATTTATTTTGAATTTATAATTATGTGAGAACGATGTAAAAAAAGAAACTTACTACGCGTTAAAAGCGTCCAGAGTACAGCAAATAGTAACAAAACAACAATTCAAAATAAGCCGAGGCAGCTGAGTGATGACCAGCCCCAACTGACGGCGCCCGTTCACGAACATGACGCATAGATCAGCACCATTCAGCTCAACCATTTTGAAGGGAGCTAAATGATCCGACACACACGCCACCGTCAGCGAGACATTTGTGTGAGCATGACATACTATCAGCCGCCAGGGCTCATTCAAGTCAATGAAAGACATATTACCCGGTAAATGGTAGCACTATAGTACATAGAACTCACATCTGTGCTATGCAATTATACAATACAAAGAAAATTGAGTTTATACAATGCAAAGATAGTCTTACAATCTTCAGCAGCTCCAACAGTATTTTCATGTGTTAATCAATTAGTTGTGGTTGTGGAGCAGGACCAGCATTGAGCCAGGCATTTTTATCCGCGATGTAATCCCCTAACTTATAATATGCCTGCCTGCATAGTGTGCGTTTTATACAAGACTTGAATTTTGTCTCATTCAGTTGAAGAATGTGGGGAGGTATTTTATTATAACATTTTAAACATCATCGCTAAAGTATAAGGTTCAATGTTGATTGGGAAAATTTTACAGTTTCTGGTAGCTTGATGTGCTGGCGTCTGTACAATGCAGTAAAGTTTAAAAAAAAATTAAAAACATACAACTCAAAACAAAAAAAAATAAGACCAAGGTATCAAAATTAATTCATCAACTTTTGAGAAGTGGGGCCATACAAATATACATAAATCGTCACTGGAAAGGAGAAAATGCTAAAGCGTCATTTGGGCCAAAATGAGGGTTTGTTCCCACTAGTTCTACTGAACAGTTCTACGGTAGAACTAATGGGAATTTTTTTCCCACTAGTACTACGATATCAGGTATTTCAACGATAGCCACAATCCACTTGAAACCTAAAACGATCGACGTAGAAAAAAAATCTAATCCAACGATATTATGTAACTCATTTTGGCCCAAATGGCGCTTTAGCATTTGATCATTTTCAGTGACGATATGTACACACAACGACATATCACACAAGCACTAGGAAGTGGTGAAGGGCAGACGTATTGGGGGCTGTCTTTAAGTGTTTCGTAATTTTGACGTTCGAAAAGTGCTGATTCTCAGCCTAATTTGATTAAAAGGCTTTTGATTTTATCAAGCTATAAATTTCCAGTTTTAGCTGACCTCGCATTATATAGGCTTTTGTACATAGTCTGCTTATACTTACTGGAAATGTATACCTACCTAGCTTGATATGTCGTTGTGTGTCATACAAAAATACCATCCAACTTTTTTAAGTCTCTTAAAAATACATACCAAGTCGGCAAATTATTTTTTCATCACATGCTAGTAGCCCCACTTCGAATTTCAGATCCCCTTTCAGTCCCTGTTGCAAAAAAAAAATATTTCTTTCTTATTTACAAAATAGTTGGGCAAACGTCATCTAAAACTATTCCAAACAAGTTGATAGCATTAGTAGTTCTTGAGATATCCAGCTGTGACAGACAGACAGACAGTTCCTTTTTATTACCATTTTGATACGGAACCCTAAAAACAGCAAACCCTTTTTGGGTTTTTAGCAAATATCTCGAAAACTACAGGTTCTAGGCAAAAAATAATGAAATGTTAGTACCCCCTTTGTATAACACCCCATGCACCCATGCTTCGGCCCCTCAGTATATTGTCGTCGGTAGTCGGTCATCTGTTACTATCTTTGCAATATCTCTGAACTAAGAGAGAAGAGAGCCTACCTACTAAGACTCAGGTGTTCCAACAGCGCCAGCATCGCAGTTCACCAGGGTAGATCACACCGTCACACGGTCCAGGAAATCACGAATGTCAACGTAAGTTACGTCCTAAAACAGTCAGTTGCTGGAAAAATAATAATAGTAAAACCTTATGTAGGTAGGTAATACGGGCTGCTGTCCGCAACTCCACGTCAATGCGTGTATTTTGCTTACAGTAGTATCCCTTTTGCGTTTTGTGCACACAAAAGTTTCTAAGGACCAAGCACGTTTTTGCTAGTTACTAAAAATCTGGTTTTATAATTATATTTTTTGTAACTCCTTCGGCGTTTTTTAATTTCGGTAAAAGATGAAAATTTTTTGTACTGTCGCTGTCGTAATCCTATATAATCCTACAACAGTTTTGAGGCCAAACCCATACAAAAGAACGTTATTAGGGAGAAAGACGTCATTTGAGCCGAGAAGAAATGATCAGAGCCGTGGAAATGGAAGCTGGTTCTCAACAACGTGCTGTGGCAATCGCTCTGGGCACTACGCAGAGTGTTATACGTCTACCTTGGGAGACATTAGTGGATCACTGGCAGCGTGGCAGAGCGACATGGAGGGCGAGCTCGCATCACCACATGTCGTTACATACAAATTACTGCTCGATGAAATCGTACAATGACCGCGATGATGTTGGTTACGAGGCTTCATAGCTCTTCAGGGATTAATAAGTGATCACGACGTGAGCGGCCATAATTGGGATGAACTCATATTGATTATGTGTTGTGATGTGTTATGTCAATGTGATGCGATGTGTTAAAAAAAACAATATCGTTGATATTGAGTTATTTGTTGAACTACTCCGACCATGTTATACTTCAATTCAGAATCTAATAAATTATCTGTGAACATGAATGTTATAAGATTCTGAATTCATGTATTGGTGTCTCGTATAATTATGTGTAGTGTGCAGGTCTATGGGATAATATAAAGAAAACCCAAAGGATATAAAAAGAAAACAAAAAAACTTAGTTTATTACTGTTTATTAATTTATAGAGTGTTGACACACTGAGTATACACACAACTGGAGACAAAATGAGTGTCCTGAAACCTGCGTAACTGAGTCTCGAAGTAAAACCAAATTTGAAAGGAATGAGATCCATAATATCACTCACAGTGGTCAAACATACCAACATAGTAACTGTACATGGTATTCAAACGTTATTTATTTTGTCTCCATTTGTTCACTCACACTTCGTTCACACTAATCATTCCGGAAACTTATAGTTATGTCTTAGAAATAACATGGTGTATTATGATACTTCTAGCATTCAAACTATGGAAGCATTGTTTAGTGATTGTTTAATATAAAAATATTACACACGGCGTCGACTGTCACGCCTAGACTACACAAGTCCGAGTTTCCTGTTAACGGGAATCACTTCATTAACATTCATTCATAGATTATATGTAAAGGTTGTATAAAAACATGAATATTACTGAATAGTTCCGTTGAAAGTCTAATCATTGTTAGCTTGAATGGTAAATGGAATGTTTTTCATTCGAAAAACTGAGGCGTATGTAACCTCAAATGAAACTCATTCCAGTTATGAGTCAAGTTTTAGTCTTTGGAAACCTTACTGTAGCCCCGGTTCGGGCTCTGTGAGGGAACTGTCGAGAAACATCACGAGCTGAGCGTCTCAGCTGTCCGTTAGAAGTAGTTACTCGCGACAGTATCAGTAGCCATCCGACAGGCTGATGTTTCTCTAACTACCCGCGAAAGCCCCGCTCAGAACAAATCTTGCAGTATCACAATACGCCACAAATCAAACGCAATTAGTGCTTTCTTAAAAAAATATGTAGTGATTAAAACAAGTTTACTAGCTTATATATTTACAATTTTATAATCTTCAAATAAGATATACCGCCATACCAACGTCCCTTTGAAACGCGCCCTGCCATGTCTATGTACAATTTATAAGTGAAATATGCCAAAGTAAAAGCAAAAAAGTAAAAATAATCTTAAAACTATGTCTGTTTAGTTTGGCAGAGCACGTTTCAAACGGCGGGAAATCAATTCACTTAGGTACTACCACATGTTCGTTTTTTTTTTTTTCATTTTTCCCATTTTTCACGTTTTGTTATAGACTACTTTATTCATTAGAAATCTGTAAATTTTAATGAACAATTCTAGCCAATATTGTGTTACGCGTCAATTCGCCGGCGGTATTCCGAACACAATTCGCGTATGTACAGAGAACAGATTGAAATACCACCGGCAGTAACAAGAAAATGTGAACACTAGCTTATTAGAAAACTAACATCGAAAACTAAACAATCATCGAGTTACATAACTACAAACTGAATTAATAATGAATATTTTCCTAGTGTAATTGTATCAACATCTGTAATATAATTATACAGTTAAATTTATACAGTAAAAAAAGACGATTGGAACTGTGCCCAAACAGTAAGATCATTATAATGTACCACTGTGATTGTGGGTCTCGAAAGTACAACCACAGTGCAGCTATCTATTCCATACCATCGCCTTGCATTTGCTAGGACCTTCGTCTTTACCGTGTCCGGATAATAAATTAAACGCTGACTGAATCAGTCGACTGTCGACAAAACGAACTGTCATATGATGTCGCTATCCGCAATAGGGCAGTAGGGACATAAGCAGATTGAAGCGTGCGACAGTATGGAGGTGTCAGATAGACTGTGGTGAAACGTATAACGCAAGGCCTCTTCTAGTCGAGAGAAAGCAAGTCCGTTGTCATGAACGCGTTCGGCGCCCGTCGGAGAGCATCGTGCGTGGCCGCATCTCATGCACACGTACACACTAACACACACTCGCACACTACATATGCTATCGCGCTCTCTTCTTCATCGGACCACCCGGGGCTGCCGAACGGCGGGTTCTCTTTCACTGCGGAACAAAAAAGGTTTTATTAGTTTTATCAAGTTTTCTGACAAGTATATTGTTAGGCCCAATTGACTAGCATTGTTTAATGATCTAAATTCTAAAATGCTAGATGGAGCACATTATTATCTAAATAAAATACGTGGACAACGCGCAAGTGGGGCTTACAATTTACTATATAAGTAATCATTTTGATCAGTACACTAATAATTACGACGAAAATCCCTATCAAAATGACTCGATATTCATCAAGTCAGCATAATTATACTAAAATGACCAAGCTAATCAGTAAATAGGATGTTTCTGTTTCGGACTAAGTAATGATTAAAACACTAATTGCTGATAACTACATAATTATAAGCAAGCAACATTACCGGAAACATCTCGCGTCGCTCGGTTTACTTGTACAAATTATACGCATGTACTACTAAACTTGAAGGTTTTTTATTCAAATTATACAAAATTCACATCGTACCCTGTCGTTATGTTGTACCTTATTCAAACATTACAGTATTTTTAGTGTTGGCAACACTCATTTTATAATTTATACAATTTTTAAACAATTAATTAAAAATATAAAAATTTGCGATGCAATGTATCGAAAGAGTTTTATTTCGAACCAATCAATTGTGTACCGTTAGCAGCAATATGGTTGCACAAAACTGAAAAAGGAATCGTTTAAAACACGTTGCTAACTGTACGCAACTGGCGAATGTATTAATAATACTATCAATAATGTTTTTAAACCTTATAAAGTAAAAATTTACAGTGAACAAAACGCACACACACATTCACACCACGTTACATCCAATCACAGTTGTACTCAAGTAGAGAAGTTCTTGGAACGCGACAATTTGACGGACGATAAGTTTCCGAAATCGTCCGCTGTGACGACAACGACGCGAGTGGGGGCGTAGAGGTCAATCAGCGAATTCACCGCTAATAAAAAAATCTAAAATTGCATATAAGTACATCATCTCTATTGCCCTTCGCGTTAAAGGAAGTAGTGTTCCTCAAAGCCTAAATAAACGTTTGATTGTCAAACATTTATTTTGTATAAAACTAATTATCGCACCTACTAAAATTTGCTAGGATATGTTACATGAATATGCACCCGATTCCTTGTCGATCGACTAACTCTACGAAGAAAAATAAACTCGAATTTTCGAATCTCATTTTACATTATTTTATGCTATATTTATAACGACATTAAAGTTACAAAAAAAAACTTGTTTTTGTGAGTATTTTTCTTAATAATTAGCTAAGTATGTGCTTACGTGACTGTTACAGTTGTATGAGTAACACAACACGTAAAATACGCAATTTATTACTAAAGTTCGTCTTATCAAATGTAAACAGTTCTACAAATTCTGCTTGTTACGTGTTTACAAACACATTACATTCATTTCATACTTTTTGTGACAATTTATTCAGTAAAAATACACATTAATTATGGTACAATTTGGATTCTATAGGCTCCCTAACATTCACAGACGAGACAAAATGTAAAAAGTTTTAAAAACACCAATAGCGAAAGTATTTTTGGAAATAAATATCCTTTCTGTACACAAGAAAAGTACGTACGTACTATAGAATCATGCGGCGCATATTCAAGTAACATATTATAAGATAGGGAATAGAGGGGGGTCTGGCTATATTTATGATATTGCAGTGAGTTTCTTCTTGAGTTGACTGACGGACTGATGGCCCTTCACCGTCTGCTTGTTAGTGGCCGCATCGTTTGTGGCGTGGACGGATTTGACCTAGGAAACGAGGGTAGGTTAGGAAGAGGAAGGATACAGGTGTTGGGGGGGGGGATAAGAAAGTATTTTATTTAATCTACTTTTTGGGAGATCGCAGTAGACAATTAATTGGTTGCTATACTAATCTTCTTCTTAGCGTGTCAATGGCAAAAATTGTTTTTTTTTTCTTTTCTTAAATTTGTTTGTCCCAAAATTCAGCAACACGGATAGTGTTCACTGACACAGCCATTAGGTCCTCACGTGTGCAGGTGACAGGGCATGCAGTGCAAAATAGGAGGTGAGGCATTGCCTGTGGAGACACCGCATATACACCGGAGGTCAGTGCCTTCAATGAACCCCCACTTATGGAGGTTTGTCCTTGCTGCGGCCTACTTGGGTGCAAAGTCTATTTAAAGTTTTCCAAGTAGGCCACAGTAACTTGTGCCCGGATGAGAGACTCTCTGATGGTTTAATAAAGAGATCAGGAGGTTTAAGTTGTTCTTTCCAAAGGTCACATCTTTCCGTGGGGGATTGCCTTCGGCTGGACTCACGCACCCAAAAAAAATTTTGCGGCTTTTAAGCCTCTGTGGCAATGACTTAAAATTGTGCATTGAGTGGCATGGGTCATCCTGTAGCTTCGCCCTATCGATGCGGCTGGCTAATAGTCCTACGAATTTTTGGAGGTGCGTTGCCAGTCAGTGGATACAGCATTCGCAATGGGGTCAGGTTTTAAGCAACCAGTAATAATCTGGCATGCCTCATTTAGAGCTGTATCCACTAACTTAGCGTGGGCTGATCGGCTCCATACTGGACAGGCATATTCGCCTGCGGAGAAACAAAGCACCATTCCAGTTGTTTGCAGGTATATTCCAGCTATACTGATCAAAATCATCAAAAAGTCTTTAAAGCAATAATTATCATTACACTATAAAAAGTTAAACTATTTGCACAAACACATAATAAAATGGTTTCCAGTCTGTCTGCGATCGCCCTTTGGTGCAGAAACAATTTAAAGATAATCGAGTATTTAACGATAGTCAGTACAAAGATTGATAATATAATTTTATCTTTTAACAGAAACCAATTAATACTGATCATGCATTTGATAATGATCATGACTAGCTAGAAGGAGAAAACACCGCTATTTTATATACTCGATGATTTCCAGTTATCTTTAAATTGTGGGATATGTAAAGCGGATTATATAAAAGGAAAGAGTGGTATCCGGAAACGTTATGTGACGCGCGGTGATTTTGGAAACCGTGAGAAACTCCTTTATTTATTTAGAAAGCAGTAGCATTGTTAGTTTCAACATGATAATAATTATGTACTGAAAAGTCCTTTCTGTAGTGTTTTATAAGTTTCTGTTGTTTTATCCAGTGTAGATTTGATTGTTTCAATAACGACAACAGAGCTTTGATGACTTTATCACAATTTAAGTATTACATTTTTTGTTTAACATAGAAGACTATATGTTACGATGACGCTAGGAAGAAAATCTCAATTTAAATCTTATATTATGCAGGATGTAAACGGCCACACGGTGTTTAATAATGCGAATAGGATCAAAATAGAACATCATTTACGTATCTGCTTTGATATTTACAACTGTTTGTCGCCATATTCTACACGTGCCGCATTACTATAGTAGATCAACATGCTAGCGTTAGTTGCAGATGTTGTTTCGTATATGGCCTTATGCATAAGATATGCATTGTGACAAGCTGGCAGCAAAAAAAATGCAGTTTAGACGCGGTTTTTGTGCAGTTGACTGCACACAGTTAGCATAGCTTGCTGTCCAAGTCCTAATCGTCGCTTCATCGGCAGTCATTAGCCGGGTACCCGTACAAACCAGCCCAGCCGCCTCGTCAGGCTAAGGCCCTTTGTACACACACGTTTTTCATGCCGTGAAAAACTAGGGTTTTTTCGCATATGTGTGACTGATACGTTTTGTTTTACGGCGCGGTTTATACGCCGTACCGTAAAGAAACTGTGCCGTGTACAATGGGCCTAACGCTCGAAGGTGTAAAACTTTAAAGTATGTAGAAACGCAAAACGCATCTCTCGCTGGGCCAAGCCGCCACGGGCCACCTGACCAGTCGCGCGCCACACGCACCTCGTTGTTGGGCGGCGGCTGCGAGGGCTGCTGCTGCGCGCGGCGCTGCACGGAGGGCGAGCGCCGGTCGGCGGGCGCGGCGCCCGCCTCCATGTGCTGCTTGCGCTGTCGCAGGATCGTCCAGTCGAACGTGTAGTCGTACTGGTAGTTCATCGTGCGGAACAAGATGCGGAACAGCTGTGAACAGACGAGGCAAGGGTCACTTACGTGAAATAGTCAGATTTCGTTCTAATCTCATTTGAAATTGAGAAATATACTCTATCCAGTGTTTTATCTTGAGCATGTCATATACCACATGATATAATTGGAGCTAATTTGTAGCCAAATAGTTTTTGCATCAGTTAGTCATTTCAAATGGCTCGCGTAACAGTCAACTACTAAGATGATACAATCTTCTATATGGACAGCTGCGTTATACCTATAATATTCATTTGAAAACATTTTAATAAGTGTGAGGTACCCAATTAATACAGCTTACTTCTTTGAATTGGCTGCTTCAATCAACTAATTACCAAAGCTAATTAGAACTAGTATCCAATGTGACACATTTTATAGTAGAACACGGAATATAAATGTGTGTATATGACTCACCTGTCTAAGATACATGTAATCAGGAGCCTCGTCGAAGGTCAGTCCGCGGCAGTAATTTAAATACATCGCAAACTCAGCCGGGAATCCCTGTGCAAATAATAACGTATTTTAATAATAATTCTGATGATAAAGAAGGGCTAAAGGGTCTCTTACATTAAAAGATTTAGCTGCGAAATGGTCTCGCGAAATTACATAAGAAATTGTTAATTCCGATTTCCATGGCAAAACATACAGACTGGCAGGGAGACCGACGCGCAACCTGTTACAATGGATTCAGTAGATGTTTCTGAATGCCCGTGTGTTGAAATTTTGCGTCGGATATTAAAAAAAACATATACATTTTGCCCGCATAGGTATTGCACTTTTCATGTAACAGCAATTTGTTTTTATATTGACGAAAATTTTTTTACGCTAAAGGTCTAGAATCATGTGCCGAATTCATGGTTTCAGTTGACGCGCCGACATCCCCTGCCATCCTGTATATTATTTGCCAATCTCAATTTTAATTTCGCTGCTAAATCTTATAACCTTGTACGCTTTTTACTATGATGAAGATAAATATGAATTGATTTTTTTATAATAATTGTTTAAAAATTGCACAATGTTCCGCACTTTTTATGACGAAGCAAAAGCATGTAGTTTCACGTGACTTTATTTTATTGATAACAAAAAGTTTATTCAAACAACACATTAGGAAAGATTTCATTTTGGCCAACATAAAATGTTGCCCAAAATTAAACTTGTATGTGATTCATCTCTATTATTCTTTATGGATAGTTATTATATTAGTATGTATAATGTTTACTTCAAGTCGTTGGACGCTCGCTTTTAACGATACCAATATGCATAGTACCACTTCAAGCAAGCAGATCCCTGTTACGGGATGCAGCGTGTCATGTCAATTCATCAGTAATTTTACAAAATCTGTGAGCATTAAGGAAACACGTTATATTTTTAGCATATATATAAGTTCATGTTTATAGAATGCATCGGGAAAGAGGGGCTAAGGTGGTCAAGCAGTTGATGCACACTTTGGTTGTGCGGATAATAAATGTGTGTATGGCACGGGCAACAAACCTGCATCGTGTAAACGGGGCTTTATACCGAACTAATACCACTATCAAATACAAAAGCTCCGGTTAAAATACAGTGATATAACTAGCGAGTTAAGATTTAATTCGACGACCTTCTTCGCGAGGTCGCAGGTTCAAATCCATTACCACTCACGCGTATGCAGACGTCAGCTGAGTTACTAGGCTATGCACAACGCTTATTCAATTACTGGGGCTATGGAAAGATACTTGGTACATTATGTGCTAGGTCTTGTGTCGAATCTACCCACATACACGTGATATTGATTAAATTATTTTTAAAAGACAAGGAAATATGCCAAAGAAACAGGTAAGTACTTGACTATTTCAATAAAAGCGACCCGCCCTGACGGAATATTAATTTATCATAAACCTTTATCTTCTTAGACTTAGATAAAATCGAATCAAAATATATCAAGCAGTTTAGAAGCACTAAGCGAATACTGAACAAACGCGGAAAACCGATTTATACTGTTTATAAATTAGTGATAATTGATTACCGGTATGTTATCAGTCTATTATACAGTGTACTACTATATTCTAATCACATCTTGGGCCAATTCTGTATTATTCCCCGCGAAATCTTGCCACGTGCAAATCACGTCAATATCGTGTCTTGTTTACGGCAAGGAATCGAATGTCAACCGTACGGACATGTATTTTGACAGTTCAAACCACGCCCATTGTGAATAGCTGCAGATGGCGTGATTTACTAAGGAATTGACGTGTCTTCGATTTTTCGAAGGAATCGTAAAGTGGTCATAGTGAATTAGAGCCCTGGAAATATGCAGCTTGACGTGTCACCGTGTCTACTACCAATAGTTTTGCAGATTCTTGAGGGAAGCCTTTCTCCAGAAAAATATTCTATTGAACACTTTTTATTAGTTTTTATAATATATTAGCAGAATATGTTATGCTAAATAAATGTATTTTCTTTATTTTTCTTTTTAGAAGTGGTCGTGTGATATTGAGGTATTTTCAATACAAGAGGTCGTTTATAAACCTATGAAACCAATCGAAATTGGCTTCTTAAAATGAATTAAGTCACATAACAAGCATACAAGCTAGATACTTACTATATTTCCAAATTAACTTTGTATGAATATGAACATGCTGTTAAAGTTTGTTGTGCTTACCTTACAGAGCACCTCAACGGGCGTCGACATCTTTTTCTCGCTGATCCGTTCGTACTTCTGCTTTTTGGTGATCGCCTTCAGACCTTGCCACGGCAGCGAGCCTCTGTTAAACAAATAGAGAAAATAAAATCTACAGAAAAGCATTAAAATCAGGTACAATGGGAAGTGCAGGCTTTTTTTTTCAACCTTTATGGAGCCTAAGACTTCAAACGACGTCACAGCCGCTTGAAACATAAAATCTCTTAGGGAGGGTGCCCACGACCAACTTAGTTGCCCAGTAATTTTGTCTCTGTCGCCGTTTCCCCGCTAAGATTTGGACGATGCGCACACGGGAGTGACAGCAACGCTACTTTTTTATGCGGCCACTGGCTAGCCGACAACTTTTTTGTCGCCGTACGCGCATTTGTATTGCCACAAATAGACGGACGGCAGGTTGCATCCAAACCCGCGGACAAAAATGTCTTCCAGCTGTCGCGTCGCTACATGCGCGCACTAAAGTTGCTCGTGGGCGTCGCGTCCTCCCTTAATGGTTTTATATAATCTGCAGATTCTATACAGGGTTATTGGAAAAACACCAAAAACCTCTTAAGAGGTCATTGTACTCATCATTATGAACAACTTTTCCTATGGGACCAAACCAGAAATCGCGAAAAAAAAATCAGCTGTTCCCTACATTTTGACAAGTTATACGAACATAAATGTAGGGAACAGCTGATTTTTTTTTCGCGATTTCTGGCGAATATACAGGGGAGCAGGCTGCTGCACAACAGGTTGATGTCCTAACCACCCTGTTTAATATTAAAAATTCTGAAGTATTTAACTGTGTCCGTCTGTTACCTTTTCACGCTTTTAACGGCTAAACGGATTTCGATGAAATTTGGTACACAGGTAGACCATGACCTGGGTTAGGCTTAGGACATAAGGGTACCTACTCTATATCCCCGTAGTACGTTCTCGTGGGATAATTTCCGATAAATACGCGGGCGATGTCACGAGCAAAAGTTAGTTTTTCTATAATATGAAGCTCCTTGCTTCGACGAATCATAATCAAAAGCCATGCTAACAGTAATCCATACATAAAATTGCGAAACTCCCGGACACGTTTAAAATTAACGGCCTTATTCCGTAGGCCGTAGTAACGGGTCGAAACGGGTCCTCGCGTGAGTCACTTGCGACAAGTCTGGACTTGCACAGCGGATCAACTGGCAGCCTCAAACCGGAATACGTACAGTATCGAGTGGTTTTGTGAACGGTAATCATATTGACTGTAACTCTTCTGGTTCTTTCGCCACCTTATAAGTTTTTTTTTAATTATTATTAGTTTACTAGCGACCCGTCCATGCTTCGGCCGGGTGCAATCTGCTGCTGATGTGGCGACATGTCTAGCAAGACAATCAAGTTTATTGTTTTTTATCTAAGAAAACAGTTTTGTATCCTTCAGGAATAAATTCTAGAAAAATTATGGTGTAATCCGTTGCGTAGTTTAGATGAACAACGCGGTCACGAAATTTTAATTGAAAGATAATCTATACAAACATTTCAGTTTTAAATGTACTTGTAGATACCTAGTGCCTAACCGCACATTAAAATGTCCGTAAAATCACTTGTGATTGTTCGTTCGCAAAACTGCACTTTTCGATATCCTCCGCCTGCATTCTAAATTCATAACACTTTCATATCCACAATCGCTTTGATTTTAATATCAAAGCTAGAGAGGCGTTTGACGAAAGCTACAATATCATGAATAAAGAAAGGTCCTGTGTTATTAGAAACGAACATTGGCAATATGCCCAAAGACTGAACTGCGAAAACAAAGTTGTTTATTTTTCTGAGAAAAGCATTTTCGGGAAAACCAAGGCATCAGAACGGTAGTTTTCAAGATTCAATACAGATTCTGAATCACACTGCGTTAAAATTTTACGTGGGATATTAAAAAAAAATACTATTTCATACATTTTAATCGCGCAGGAATGGCACCTTCTATGAAATAGCCGTTTTTTATATAACTGACGGAAAAATTCTACGTTAGGGTGTCTAGAATCATGTGCTGAATTCATGGTTAGAGTTTGCGCGTCGATGTCCCTGCCACCCTGTATAATTTAATGTTGTCGGTGTCGTATGGTGTGCAGGTGTAATGAAACAAAAATGCAACCTTCACTCGAGTGAATCGTCTGATATCGTCGTATTTCTACAAGATTTTGCATAAAGTACTCAAAAGATATCAAATATGTTCAAGTAATTTTACACATGGTTTCGAAAGACCCGTGATTCAAGTAACAATGAATCACAATACTCAGAATCGATACCACCTCAGATATTGAACAGGAGCTACGGTTTAGATTCCGTGACGTCACTCCATTAACAATCGAAACACGCACGACTTCGGTGAAAATAAATGTACGACGTGATGTCTATCACAGTGTTCTATAGTTTTCTCATATAAATATACCATGTCAGACGGTATAATAGAAAAGTGCGCTTTGTCATTCCTACTACAGCATGTTCAAGAGAAGAGAAACTAGAAACATATAAATCACGCCATCTTCCCATAGGGTTAGGCAGAAACTACAAAACCCCACCGACTAGTCAAAGTCAAAACATTTGTTTCAAATAGGCACAAAAAGGCACTTGTGAAAGTTTCACCACCCTTGGTTGACTGGTAGAGAATGCCTAAGGCATTAAGTCCGCCTTTGTACCTTTTTTGTGCGAAAAGTTTAAATAAATAAATAAATAAAGTCAAAATTTACAATAAATAAAATAGAATTGATTCTAGTCGCTCCTTCCAAAAGGCAGTTTTCACTAAAAACATACTTAATCAATAATGCAGAATAGCATAATCAGCCTATAACGTTCCCACTGCTGGGACACAGGCCTCCTCTCTATGAGAGGGAGTAGGCCGTTATAAACCACGCGGGCCCAGTTAGGGTTGGTAATGTCACATGTCTTCTAATTTTTGGTTCTAGGACATGCCGGTTTCCTCACGATATTTTCCTTCACCGTTTTGAGAGCAGTGGCGATGAAATTATTTATACAAAGTAGGTAAAGCGCCTGTCTGGGTTCGAACCTACAACCAATGTGTGAATCCAAAATGTCATTGACCAATCGTTGCTTATCTAAGTTTGATGCTACTTCGACAGACGAGGAATAAACCAACCTTATTTTCTAGATTGCATTAGATACAATTAAAATGATATTGTAAGAGGACTGCGATTTGTTCGACAGTTTTGCATCTATTCATTGTAGTGGTAAATGACGTCAAGATGACGAACTCTACGAAATAAACTCAATAGAAGAGCCGACTGCCTAAGGTATAGTGAAACATCGTCATTGGTAGGAGTATCTACTAAAACACCCTAATGACATATTTAGGTTTAGTTGCGTGTGCATATTTGGCGCAAGAATTAACAATACTTCTTTACATGTTCCTATGGACTGCTCATTTGTTCTATACTTAATCATTTCCGCATATCCACAATGTGTACTTATGTGGTAGCTTAAATATAATTATGGACCCTGTAGGACACTTAATTTTTTATGAGATCATTATGGACTGCCTGAGAGGTCAGGCACAGCAAAGAAGAAGTAGAGAAACCTTTAAGAAAATAGGACAAATGCTTATCGGACTCGCACACCAAGTTCTCCGAACCACAAGGCAAAAACGCCGGAAACAAACGTTTCTTGTATGGAGCCCTTTAATTTTTCAGTTTATGTTATTTTTATAATTTGTTGTTATAGCCGGCTATAGAAATACAAACTGAAAATTTCAACTGTCTACCTATTACGGTTCATGAGATGTCAGCCTGCTGACAGACGAGACAGATGGACGGACGGACGAACAGTGGAAGCTTAGTAATAGGGTTCCGTTGGCACCCTTTGGGTACAAAACCCTAAAACATAACGTACCAGCCTACTATAAACAATTTTACCTTCAAACACCATTATAATGGCAAAATTACATCATTTTCAACAAAATAAGGCGACTTACCTGTTGAAATACATAAGTACATATCCGAGTGACTCCATGTCGTCTCGCCGCGACTGCTCGATGCCGAGGTGGGCGTTTATCGACGCGTACCGAGCCGTACCTGTTACAAACAATGCGTTATTTAGAAAACACATCTATTACTAAGCAACTTTGGGGAAGAATTGTTCTTCCACTTCCCTTCGTTAATGATAAATTACTTTATTTCTAGATGAGAAGAAGTCACAGTCTCTTTTAAAGCCCTTTGGCCGTAACAGTAATTGGTATGACATCTTGCGATTGAGTAGAATTCGGGAAAGCCTGACAATTCAACTCCGCCGGCCCCTCTCCTGGCCTGCCTGGACAATTATTTGGGCACAGCACGCTAAGTATGCACAAGGACAGCTTTATAACAACGTCATTTATTACTTCTGCTGCAGATAGTTGAATGCACAAAGAACTGCATGATGAAGTTTCCCCGATGCTCAATCGGTGGTAAGCTGTTTCGTTTGTCATCATAAAGTAATTTGTTATCTTATTATTAAATTTCGCCTTTTTATACGTTTGTATGCATTATTATCATACAAAATGATAAGACGTAAATAAATGATAAGTCAGACAGCAACATCACACTGATCACACAATTCTCGTAATTTTAAGAACGTCCACAGTCTCAATCTGTCAAAAATACCTCTAAATTCCCTACATTTTTCACAATGATTATCGCTGAAATGAGACTGCGACTAGATTTTGAACGTTTTAAATTACGAGAATTGGCCTTCAGTTCCTGTCTGGTGCAATTTAATTTTATCATTAATGCTTAATTTGAGCATACGTGAAAAGGGGTTTGAAGGTCCGTGGCATACCTACCTGTCAAAATGGAGGCTCCATATAAAAATCTTCAATCCCCATTATGACTGGAGTCAGCAAATGGAAATCCATTTACTGACTCGTGAGTAATTTTGCGCTTTTATAATTTCTAACGTAACGTTATTTTCGGAGACGTCCACGGCATCGCGATAACATAGGGAAGTAAAATTTATGGGAATATATGAAGACTCTTTTGATTTCCGTCCACGATAACGTTATACGTGCGCGTGTTTCCATACATTTTAAGGACGTCGGTGCACTGTCTAAAACTATAAACCTTGCTAATTCCAAAAATGGCGGATTTTATTTGAATCAGCTGACTATTGTGGGTCTCGAAGTTTGACGTGGATGTAGTGAATGTGCGCTTACACTTTCATTTATTTCATAATTTTTGCCATGGACACGCTAAAAAGAACAATATCGTGAATGCATAGTATTCTTCAATGTTCTGAAAAGTTATTCTGACTTTTAACACTACAACAGTGTACTAAAACCAGTCCCTCACGGTATAGATAGCACCAAAAAACCATTCTATAGTTAATCTATATCAGCCATCGTTGAGTAACTATGGTTACGACGCGCATGCTTGGAATACCGAGCACCCGGTGTGAGTCACTTGTTTATTAAGTTAACTGTATTCTACGAGGGAACGTGGCGAACTTTGCTGTACGGGACGCGTTTGTCTCGTGAGCTGTTTATACTGAGTTGAAAAGACTGTCGAGACAAAGGGGGCTTGGATCTTGACGAACTAGCAGTTGCGTGTACAGATTAAAACGTGTCGGAAGTAATTGTGAAGCATTTCTACATTAATTTCTGTTTGAACTTATCACCCGGATTTTAACTTACTAAGGAATACTACAGCTTGAAATTAAGGACTGACTGCTAGACCCAATAAAATGCAAAACAATCTCCCACTTAGCAACCACTACTGCCACTACATTACATTATAATAAAACCTTTACAAAGATAATTTTGCTGTCTTAAAAACGCTACACAATGTTCGGGTAGGGACATTCGATTCGGCAGTACCAGTTGAACAACAAAGCCGACCCGAAGAAATTACTACACATATTTGGCTTGTGCCTATCGGCACTCCGTTCGGCATCTACCCTCGCTGAGTCATGCTCGGGCCGGTTCGGCAGAATACGAGCTAAGCTGGGCCGCTTTTCCCGAACATATATTATTCTCGATTTTGCCGTCCAGCTGCTACGATTCATAACAAGTCGAAGAACTGTGTAGCATCCCATGCAAAAAGTGTAAATAACTCACCGGTAAGATTCTTATCCTCGCGATACGAGATGTGTGCACGCGAGCGGAGGTCGCGGAACTTCTTGGCGAGCCCGAAGTCGATCATGTAAAGCTTATTGCAATGGCGGCCGATTCCCATGAGGAAGTTGTCCGGCTTTATGTCACGGTGGATGAAACACTTGCAGTGGATGAACTCTACGCGGCCCAGCATTTGATCTGTGGGCAAACGGACGGTTCTAGAATGCTGTAAAACGACAACAGATTTTCAGTGACAGTCGCAGAACTCGCAGATAGCGCTCTAAGAGCGTTCATCCCGCGTGGGCTAGCAACGTCGCATTTCACTCAACTTTTTTTTCACTTTTATTGCAGCCAAGTACTAACTTGGCTGTAAAAAATAGTAATTTGAAATAAATTTGATAAAATAATCAGGAAAAACCACTAGAAATGCGACGTTGCCAGCCCGCGCGGGATGAACGCTCTTAATTCAAGTCGAGGTATAGGTACCTAGTCAGCGCAGACAGGGTACCAAAATGCTAGAGAGGATTTTCATTTATAAATTGATTATGAACTAAATCACAACTGACATAGAGTTCAGAATAATATGAAATGTGGCTGTGGCCTATCTATGCTCGAATATTGACAGCAAAGAACATGCTCAAGCATTTTGCTGTTCAGTCTGAACTGGCTGACCCTTATGCGGTTAAGAAATACAACGGTGATAAGCAAAATAAGTAAGCAGTAAATTTAACAGAGTTTTAATTAACAAAATAATACTACAAATTTGCTGATTTTTGAGAATCGATACGATATTAGGTCAAAGTTCAAAGTACCCTTAAAATACCAATAATCAGGCAAATTCGTAACCGTGCTGGATTTTTATGTGAAGTATAAAACGCAGTGTTGGCGTTAATGCAATAGTTGTAGTTACTAATTAGTTTGAGAAAAACAAGTAATAAATCTGACGCAATTACTTTTTAAACTTACAATAATTGTTAACAATAATGAAAGTGTAATAAATCTATATATATAAAAGAAAGTCGTGTTAGTTACACCACTTATAACTCAAGAACGGCAGAACAGATTTGGGTGAAAATTGGTAGGGAGGTAGCTTAGAGCCAGGAGACGGACATAAGATACTAAAAAAAATCAGAAAAAAAAAATTAAAAAAAAAAAAGAATCGGACTTGGAATAACAAAACGCAAATGACAGGGCTAGGAGTAGGCTCGGGGTAGGGCAGGAGTAGGGTAGGAGTAGGGTAGGAGTAGGGGTAGAGTAGGAGTAGGGGTAGGGTAGGAGTAGGGTAGGGGTTCGGTAGGAGTAGGTTAGAAGTAGGGTAGGAGTAGGGTAGGAGTAAGGGGTAGGGAAGAGGTAGGAGTAAGGTAGGAGAAGGGCAGGGGTAGGATTGGTAGGAGTAGGGTAGGGGGTATTAGTAGGACACCACGCGAACGAAGTCGCGCCGGGCAGCTAGTTAATATATAAAAAGAAATCTAAGTGAACATAAACATTAAGAGCGCTATTACAAAATCGAAGTGCTCAGTTTTAGGTAAATTTGACGGCGCGCGGCGGCGGATGCGCACGTGTGCGTCTAGTGAAGTACGCTACGCACACATGCAAACCGCTATGCGTCGGATGCCAGGACCAAACCAACAAGAGCCTTTGCTACTTTTTTTTTTTAATAAATTAAGTTCATGAAATATTATTTGTACCGATGAATGTTACCAAGAACGGTTTGAGTTACAACAGGGTCATAAAAATTTACTTCATTTTTTAATTTTTGTTTTATATTTCTAAAGTGACAAAATAGCATGCGGCGTGCTTGATGGTGTGTCCGTGAGTAGTTATCGCAGCCTATAGATGCTTGCAATGCCAGAAGCATTACTTGCGCGTTGCCAGCTTCCAACACTTTTTTTGCTACTTATATAAATACTTTTTGTACCTATTTTTTTTACGAAGTTTCTTTAAGTACTCGTATATGTTTTTATTCGGCAGGTAGGTATACATTTTAGTACTTATTTATAGATATAAATGCAATGTGAGTTGTTTCTTCAGTTTGGATAAAAAGAAAGTAAAAAAGACAAATCAAAAGTCATTTATTCAAATTAGGCTGAGAATCATATACTTCTATTTTCCCCATTATTGTGAACTACTTATGTCTGAAATTAATTAATTAAATTAAAGTTGGAGATTACAATAAATAAATAAATCAGAAAAAGAAAAACAACAACTATATTTACGTATGTTTTTTTTTTCCTATAATACAAGATATACTTAATATTTGCATTGAAATATCACAGGAAAATACTTATAATATACATTACAATCAGAAACTAACTGAAAAAAAAAAAAAATTACTTGAATCAAGAACTGTTAGTCGCGCTTTATTCTTGACGAATTGGCGAGCGAGACCACGTGACGGCAACAGCGAACGAGCGATACGTCCTCCCTCTGGAAGCGCTCGGCGCGGATTGAAGCTAAGACCGCGCGTCCCGAGATTTATATTGATTTATAGTATTGCATACAACAATTGTTTAAAAATATTATTTTACTTTAAAATAGAGCAATTTTTTTTTTCAAGCAAGGTGACAAAGTGACCTTAGTTATTAAATACTTTTTGTTTGAATTTCTATTAAATATTCATAGATAAAAAATATAATTTCGGACGAAAGATTATCATTAACTCCCTGTTTTACGGAATTAATTTTGGTGTATTACTTTATGAAACATAAAAATTGATTTATGCATACGAAAGTAGAAGATACAATTGTACCATGGGCATTTTTTTAAATGAATAAACTATTATATCTTCGATGTAACAAAGCATCGGAAGATGCCCGAAAGTAAAATTTTATGAAACATCCTTTGCAGAAACAAGGTTTTTACTGATTTATTTAAACAAACTGAAATATTTATTTAATACACTCCCAAAAGAACGAATTAAACTTTCTCGGGCATGTATTTTTTTTACTATTGTGCCTTTAGTCAAACCATAATCCGACATCAAAACTCGAGTCAAACAAGAAAAATTGTGATAGCACTCTTAACATAAAGTGGCTACTTTACCTGCTAAGTATTACTTTACTTGTATAATGTTGGGTAGGTTAGTAGTTTAGTACCTAGCCTATTAAATATACGAAATCTTCACAATAATAAAACGTTTCTTTGAAAGGCAAAACAGCTTCTACTGTTAAACATCTTATCAGTAAATCTGCACCCTAATTGCGTAACGCACTTTCTATCACAATCCGAAGGCTTTTCAAGAGAAATTCCTAATTAATTGCTTCATAGGTTTGAAAAATTCGTTTGCTCAACAACGTAAATAACGCAATGAACGTGGCAAAACTCAAAATGAATGAAATTGCTATCAATTGTCATTCTATGTGTGTTACGCAATTACACCACAGTTCAGCATAAGTTAGATAGCCAGACAACTGACACGAGGTAAACAATATAAATTAATATAATTCTCACATCAGGAGTCAAAACAAAACTAAATGTCTTAAGTTCTCATTACCAAATGTACCTCAAGTGGATCTGAATTTAAAACTTGATGGCAAAAAACTAGATGCTATTACGGAAACTGTATTTCTGGGAATTACTTTAGATTCAAAATTACAATGGGGCGCACACATTAGAGCTCTTTCAGGTAGATTAAGTTCAGCTGCATATGCAGTAAGAAAAATAAGGCAGTTGACAGATATAGCCACAGCTAGGTTAGTATACTTTGCATATTTCCACAGTATTATGTCTTATGGTGTTCTGCTGTGGGGATCGGCAGCTGACGTAGATTCAATTTTCATTTTACAAAAGAGGGCAATCCGCGCAATATATAAAATGGGTCCTCGCGAGTCTCTTAGAAACAAATTTAAAGAAATTGATATACTAACTCTGCCTTCTCTTTACATTTTAGAAAGTATTTTGTATGTTCGCAAAAACTTAGGACTTTTCAAAATAAGAAGCGATTTCCATAATATAAATACACGCAGTAAAAATGAAATTGTGATACCTAAATTTAGACTAACTAAAACTAGCAAGTCATTTCTTGTAAACAGCATCCGTTTTTATAACAAGTTGCCAAAGTCGGTTACAGAACTTAGCGATGGAAAGTTCAAAACCCTCATCAAACGAGTCCTTATCAAAAAAGCATATTATAAGATTAAAGACTACGTTGAAGACAAGGTAGTTTGGCAATAATTCCTTCTGCACATGTGGCTTCCCTGGCACCTCTTTGACGGCATAAGTTCTACGTAAATGTCTATTAACTGCTCTCAAATTACGATGTTTATTTTTTATTTGTACATACTTCTATGACATAATCTTTTTATTATTTGACATTATATACAGACAATTTTAATTTTTCACCTCTTTCTTAGTTGAAATGGCAATCATATCTCTTGGTTTTAGTAGATTTTTATATTTTGTTTATCCTTTTGATACATCCTTATTTTGTAAATGTGAGGACTTTGTAAGCCTTGTAGACTAGATCTGTAGACCATTTTTTATTTTTATCAAGTACCTGGTACTTGTTGACAGGCCTACGCTGTCCTCCCATACCTACTGTAACTCGAAAACATTGTAAAAGCCAATTATTTTTAAAAGAGTAACCATGGAGTTTCTTGCCGGTTCTTCTCCATAGGAAACGACCAATTGGAACCGTGCACCTAGCTTCTGACGTTTCATAAGTGCCCATGTTGGTTTATGTGAAATAAAAATATTTTGATTTGATTTGATTTGAGGAGTCAAATCCCCGAAAGGCGAGCAAAGCAAAATCTTTCGATAGCTTCTCTTGAATCAACAAAAACATAAGTAATACAGACCTGCCAGCATAAGAACAGTCTTGATGGTGAACTGGCGCGAACAGAAGTTGAAGAGGTCCTCCAGTGACGGACCAAGAAGGTCCATCACCAGGATGTTGTGGTCCTTTTCGTAGCCGTACCATCTGAAACAATGGATAGCTGCTATGAGATAATGTTAGTGAAGGAGGTGCAGAAGGCGTTATTTAAACGAGGATAGTTATTTGACGTCGAGAGGCGATAGTGTTCTTGCGAGGCTCGGTAGCCGATTGTGAGCTCTTGACGGTCGAGAAACTCTCCTTGTGTAAATGTGCCTTAATTCATGATTGTGATTTTGTTTTTCTATCGGGAAATTCTCAGTCCCAGCCCCGAATTTGGAGCTGTTCCCTTAAAATGTTGTAATGTTCTAATAAAATTGCAAAACACTTGCCCCCTATTACATAATTGACAAAACGTTGGGTGTTATACACCCCTGCCAAAAAAGGCGTGATTCGGTGTTGATGGTAATCTGTGGACGTTTTTAGTTCATCTGAAAAAAAATCACGACGTTAACCCAGATTAGCTATGTTTTGGTTTCAACCCAGTCGATGAACAACGCAACGCAATGAGTTAAAATGTAGAACACCTTAGAGAAACTATTTGCGTCAAATGCAAAAGCATGTTTGTTTTTTTCTCTAGAGAAGTTAATGTAAATGGTTGTACGAACATCGGTCAGGTTATCGCGCGTATTCAAAATAGTTACGAATAAATAAAAAATGATTTTATGGAACACGAAATATTTTGGTTCTGTGTATCAAAACGCCATTACCATTCTGATAAGCACTCACGCATAGTAAAAGCCTCCAACCTTGTGTTTGACTGATTAACAGTACCTACACAACCTAAACCACTGAAAATAAACATGAATTTGGAGTAATTGTTTGTTAGAGGGCGTAGAGATGTTACCAAGAAATATTTTTTTTAAACGCAACGTCTCACGTTGGTTGTTATGCGGGCGACAATAGCCACGTTTTCATAAAAAATACGACAAAACATTGAACCAAGTTTCAAAACAATATAACCTTGCGTAAACGTTAAAAGGATCATTTTTAGGGCTTCGTCTGTCAAGTTTTGGAATTGCGCAAAAGGAAGAAAAACACATGAAACGTGAGGATGAAGGGGTTTTGCACGTCAACGTGCCGAATTGCGCAATAGGAATCAAGGTGTACATTTCAAAATGTAAGGGGTCTAGCAACGGTGCGAAATGGAACCAAATATGGTTACCAAACTACAAGTAATAACAATATAGAAAGCGTGGGCTGTACCCTAGAAATTTATACAAATGCATAAGCAGAAATGATCTTGAAACTCAACGCCAGTCTGCGGTTGAGGCTGAGGCTAAATTAGGCCGCGATGCGACCTGCGACACATGAGCGATTAAAACAAATAAATGAATGCTCACGTATATGGCTACACCGTACATCAAATATTACTGGCGATCTTTGAATTCTTTATGCGATAGGAACAACATTACATCACGGCATCGGCTACATCAATATATCAGCGAAATTGAAGCGAATTTATTAGAAAATTTCTCACTTGCACGACTAGTTCAATAGTGCTACTAAATATGCGTGTGGCTACATTATGCGTATAGTAAACCGCGATGGATGATTTGATAGCATGTGTACTGTAGCCACGTCATTGCCGAATATACGCCGGATTTTCGCTTATAATGTAGCCATACCATGTTTATCTCGTTACGCTCTTCCAGTCGCATCGCAAATCGCTGCCTAATGTAGCCTCAGCCTGATACGTCGCCATTAGTGAAGATAAGAAGTTTTATAATTAACCGGAATCAGAATAGTGTCCGATTACTTTTGATAAGCAAGTCAGTACCTTTGCTACTTTTGGGAGTAATATCGACCGACGACGGCCAATCGCATGCACGATACTAATCCTACCTTTCAAACTGTCGTCGGGGGATCCCTTTCAGAGATTCCCGTTACAATTTTCCGGGTTTTAATCAACGTTTCACGCGACTGCATCCTCCATAGTGATTGTAGCAAAAACGTGCAGATTTCATGCGCACAATTTCATGGTAGGTGTGACGGGGTGCGGCGACGCGTAACGAACGTTTAGGCGGATGTGGAACTTTTCTCCGCAAACAATGTAGTGCTAGTCTAGGCTGCGTTTCATTGTAGGTAGACGGTGAGTAACGATGCGCTGTTTCCCTGTTCCGTTGTTTATTTTAAGAGGCAATGTGTTGAAGGATAATATTATTGCGAATACGCTAGCTGATACGGTAAACAAAGCATTGCGCCTATTTAAAAAGAATTGCGCTTAACGAACAGAATATTATGTAAACAATATAGTTTTAAAGACAGGGTTTTTAAGTCATCGTATCGGAACTAAAATCAGTAATGAGAACGATACCTAGTACTAAGACAGCCAATACTATCAGATCCACGAGGCAATATCTAGTGTATAATGTAGCAAGGTTCAAAGATCGTTGCAGAGCATCATATCACGTGAATGTCACTGTCAACCCAAGAAAGTCAAAATATTGAGATTTTCATTATTTGATTATCGTGCCAGATATTTTGTTTATTTACTTTTTGTTAACTTATCATTCAACCAGCCTATCATGTTTCACTGCGAGACGTGAAATTTTAACATTCTTATCAACAAACAGATGTTAGATTTTACTTTGTTTGATCAAGTTTGATGCAGAACATAAAGCATATTAATGCATGAAGTGTTCATAATAATAAGGAAGTTCCGAAATGTAATACAGGAAGCGGAAAACCTTATGGTAATCGTACGCAATAAAATCAAGTACATATTTTATTATTTCAAGTCAAACCGGACGGACTTCGAAGCTCTAACTACGAGACCAAAACTGTAAATGCATGCCATCTTTGGAGAAATTCTAGTAAAATAATTCCTGATAAGTCATTCAAACAATTCCTTTCCAATATTGGCACTAAGCAGACGCATAGAACCAAATGTAGTCGTAGCCGAGACTTGGCAACGGCGTGTAGGCAGACCAAACCTGTTGTTACTCAAATCGCTGCAACTGAAGGTTATACTCATGTCCAAACTAAATAAAATATTAAGCAGTATACTCTTAACAATGATGTGACATTCGCTGAGTGAGCTGAGAACATCTATTCATTTGATTCAGACCTTGAGTTGTTATACGAAGATACAGTTACAGCAAGATTGACCTTCAAAATGTCTGGATTAACAGTCTCGTCTCAAATCTTGTAACAAAAAATTTATGTCAAGTAGATATGTTTGTACAATAGTAACTGATGCTTTAAATGAGTCTATTTGTATTTTTTGTACTGCGCTCTCGGCGCGAGATTCCGAGCTGACCTGACGTCATTGAAAGTGATAATTTACGTTGTTGATCATCGCGAAATAACTAACATACTTAGATACCTAGGCCACAAAAACTTTTTATTTTCGTACTAAAGCTTTCGGGCTCCTTTGTATTTGTGTTTTTTACGATAAATATTAGACAAAAATAATGCGACGTGAATACGGTTAGTGCTAATTAATGTATGTACATATTATTGTGGTATCATAGTATCATTTTAAATAATACAAATATATGCATTGGAGTCACTGTCACTTCCAAATACAGATTCAACCTTAAGTTTTTCGCTACGAATCATTACGAATGTTTTCAACAAATCGCATATTTAGACGAGTTTCTCAATTGCGAAACAACGTGGAAGTTTTGTAGGCCGAACGTCGAACATCGATGAACGCCCGCGCAACAGAAATGACGTATTTTATCGACCAAAACTGCGACCTTAGCGCCTGGTTCATAAGACACTTGTCCACACAGACGTAATTATCACAGCGGTCGACAGACGATAGCCTGAATTGCCTTAAGGAGAAAATGTTGGAAACTACGTAGGAAAAATGGACTGTAGGGATTTCCATACATTCTATCGTCGAGGATAGATTGTCCATCATCTGCTCAGCACCTTAAAAATCTAAAGACTGCGTAACTATGGGTGTATAAGCGTTGCTATTGGGGCGTGGCGATTGAGATGTCGGACTTCCTTTACGAACCGGTGGCCTCAACATAATACTAGTAGGCGTTCGTCAGGCCGTGTTTGTTTACAGTTTGGGTCGAACGATACCTAAAAAAAGTTTATAAGAGTTTGTAGATTGCCATAAACTGAAGAGTGGTAACTAAGCTACGGGCGAAACAACTCGTGATGGTATACCAATTCGATATAACTGGTTTTTGGGCTACGAACTGAATCATACTGTAGACATCGACCTGGATTGACTCATAAACTTGCAAAAGGCCTTCAGATTGTTTCTATGCAGCTTTATTATTTTTGTGTGCAACGAAATCACGACTAACATCAATAAGCTATGATTCACAGCACAGAACTGTAATTCCATCTTCTCTTCTGACATTCTTTTTAAAACTTCTAAAATGATAAAGACTATGAGGGCCTTCAGTGTACAGCTTCGCTGTAACTAAAACGAAAAAATAAAATAAAAAAGACTTTCAAAAATCAAAATGGTTGCCAAAGCCACATAAATCGTATTTGCGCTCACGAGTTCGCACGTAACACAAAATTGCAAGTTAGGTAACGCACTTTCTATGGCTTTAGTTATAAAGTTATACTACAGTTATAGCTGTTGTTTTATAACGAAATCTGATAAACCTTGTAACGATTTAACATTGGATTGAGGTCAGGCGGTTTGATTTGCTGAAGGTCCCACCGATTCAAGGACTTGTTACCTGTCGTCGAGAATATTTAATTAACACTAATTGGAAAGATGGAGCTGTGCCAGTAACGGTGATAAAACAGGCGGCGAAAAGATATGATGATAGATGCCTTGTTGATGCTTGTCGAAGGTGTCAAGAGTACAAATATAGACTTCATTCGCAATTATGTTTCCGAAAGTGTAAACACTAAACAAGTATGTGTTTTTGGAAAAATAACTGTAATGCCCACACATAAAGTTCAGTTTGAGCTTACTTCAAACACTTATAGGTATGACTTTTCTATAGTTTAGTCATTCTGAAATCAACTTAATTTACATTGTAGTTGTTATTTATTTATTTTATTTATTTATTAAAACTTTATGCACAAGTAAAAACTGTACAAAGGCGGACTTAATGCCTTGGGCATTTTCTACCAGTCTACCTTAGGGTGATGCAGAGACAATACACAGTAGGTGCAATAACAGAAAAAAAAAATATATATAAGAAAATATTTATAACTATATTTGTTTTTCAATTGGAAACATGAGTTCGAATAGACCATAGGTTGTTTATTTATTTTAGTCAAGCATAGTATAATTTTATATCCACCTGATCAAACCTTTAGCTTCCAGCCATTCTCTATTTGGCCGATGCCTAAATACGGGCGCAGTTTTAGGTCAATCGGACACTTCGGCCCCGTTTTCGTCATCCACTTTCGTAGTCCGAAAACGTACCAACACGCCGACTAGTACACGTGAACAGCTTCAAGCCATTATTACAAACAATACGACGGAAAGACCGATTTCATGAGAGCCGCTGTAAAATACATGCGTTTACAGTAAAAACCGTTCATTCGGGCTTGGTAACTAAAACTGTTTGACGCACCGAAATACAGTTGTGACAATCGTGTTTCGCGTTGCGGTTCGCCGCGTCCGGCCGACCGCGACGTTTCAACTATACATAATGTACGGGCGTTCGTTATGTACCTACGTATCTAAAGGGACTTATTTACTAACAGCAGGCGATACACTGTCAACATTCTCCTGCCCTTATCCCAATTTATTTGGCATGTATTTTCCTTCCATGTCTCTATATTTATTAGTTGTCATCTCGGTAGTCACCCTCTTTTATCTTCCCATACTCGCGTTCATACTCAAAACTTTCTTTCATTCCTCCGCATCACATGCCCATACCACGACAACGCTGTATTCCTGAATGTCTGGCTAGTTCTTTAAAACGGTAAACTGTTTCAAGCGTTTCCCTCATTATGTTCGTTGTTGTCGCTGATTTTAAGTTGCAAATGACTTTCATTGCCACATTTCGTCAGTTTGTCAAATCCCATGTAATAGGGGGACGAGCCTCCTAATGATACTCATGATGATGTTAGCTGAATTAAGTATATAACTAGCGCAGATTGGTTCTACGTTAGATACTTACCTTATGTGTGGTATGCCGATGCCCCCTTGGAGCATCTTATACACTCGGCTCTCATAGAGAAGTTGGGGATGCCGCGCCTTTATAGATTCAACCTTTACTGCTACCTCCTGTAACAATAGAGAATCACATTGGTAAAAGTCTTCTTGCAAGTTTTACTTTCAAGAGTCTACGCATAAGGCGTTCTTATACGCGCGTCGTATGCGCATCGATATTTTGATAAAGCATCACTAGTTACGTTTGCAGCGCGTGTATGCATGTTTACGACGCATAAATGTGGCATCAAGAAAACGACGTGCAAGAGGGGGGGGGGGGGGGGGTCGTGAGTTCGGCCCATTAAATATTTATTTGATATTAAATCATTAATGGGCAATTAAAACTATGTCAACAAAATTAATCTGAGCTAATTAAAAAGTTATTTTATGGTGACGATTCTTTAAGTAGCAATAAATTTAAAACGTATCATAAATAGATCAGAAAATTCGTATCATATTTACAAGTGGACTGCAATGGTGCTTGTAAACGATCAGACCAATTACGAACGAAGTAGGCCGCAGCGAACTGTATGATGTAATGAAGTATTATCAAACCCAAAACAAAGTTACAAGGGGACTACAGGACCTAAACGCAAAAATTGCAAGTTTTATAATGCTTAAAAGTATATGATCGATTACAGTAAACAAAATCAGAAAAATATAATTATATTATGATATTCTTCAGGATATATGCTAGGTAGAGTGTGTTGAAAATATAATACAACTAATTTGATACGATAGAAAAAAATCAAGAAGATACCTCTAAAAACTTTCTTTTTACAATAAAAACCATACTAATATACATACAATCATTCTGATTTTTTGTCAGATTATTCTACAAGCAACATACTAAAGCACTAGTGCTTTAATTTTATAGTCCAAACAATTCATATTTTGCAATAAATTACCAGCGTTGTATCATCTCATCGCGCTTCTCTTTCTTTTCTATGCAGTCCGACACTGACCGCGCTTTAGGTCATTTAGTCCCCTTAATATATTTTCACATAGGGTTGAGACCATAGTATTCATGCATTTTTTATATTCTTGTTATTTTGACCACCGCCGCACGGGTTCCCATTCCAGCGTAATTTTAATTTTGTTTACCTATTTTTTTACTTTTTGCGAGCCACTTTTATATTTATAATTTTCATCTTGCGACCAAACCGTGTGAGAATCTTGTGAGAAAGAGCTCCCTTCGAGTTCGAAACTAGACGGACAAGCCCGAAATAACAGTCAAACAAGAATGATTCTTTCATTATGCAAGTAAAGGCACCTAAAGATGCATCTGAACCACCTATTGAGTGTAAATTAAATCTACAGACGACGAACTAAGTATGAATGCAACCCCTTACTTCCCATGGGTATTTTAGAGCTGACAAAAGGATATTATCAGAAAACATCCCCTTGTAAGCTAATAATATCTTACGATCCTGTCGCGAGGGCAAGATAACAGCTGTTTAGAGTAAAGATTGACGTTGCTAAAGAGATTTTGAAGTTTAATAAATCAGAAAAAAAAATCTTATTGAATAAAACTGTTCAAAATTTTCTCTCCCGTAAGAATACTTCTTTACAATTTTGTCATTATTATTTGACGCGTAATGGACACATGGACGATTACAGCAAAAGGTACGCTGGCGATGTGTTAACGAAGCTAGGTCTCAACGAATCTGAAGGATGTACAGACTTAAGTATTTAGTTCTATGACTGAGAAATTTCGGTCAAAGATAACTTTTGTGGCCATGCTGGGTAAAAAAATTAAAAGTAATGTCACACGATAACGATATGACCACATAGCGCCAATGTTGCGTGCAAATGCAACATATGTCACTCTACCACCTGTCAGGGCTTTACACACATTTCATAATGGACATCTGGGCTCACTCATATTAGTCACTACTGGAGTGTTCAGTGGGGATAAAACCAGTGAGGGTTTATAGACAAAATACTTCATGCAATTTCTATATTCGGGAGACAAAGCAAGGCTTGGTAAGTCACAAAAAAGAAGAAGGCACATCATGATGATTATTATAGGCCTGGATCGTATTCGATTACGTCTGCAGTGCGTGCAGCGTGCAGAAGGAAAAAATTATAACCAATGAAACCATACGTGAGATATAGATCCAAATGCAAGTTACTAGGGTTAAAGGGGATCACAAAGAGAAAGGCCGTTCGACGGATTTTCGATAATAAGAGTTTATTTTCCTTTCCTTATGTATTGGAAGGTGCGTTTTACTAATATTACGTGAGACGTATGATCCCACGTAAGGCAAAGCAAGGTGAAGAATACAGTTACTATATGAAAGTAAGGATTTCAGTCTAGAGGCAAGAGTATTCGGCTCTTAAAAAAAAACGATTTGGAAAGAGAAATACTTTACCCCAACAAGTGCAGTTTCGTCCATCTGCACGTCACAACACCATGCATGCGCAATTTATCTGTATTCAGTGAAGCAACAGCCTTAGACTAAGCTAAGGTGTAGAGCAACAAAAGTTCTGCTAATATTAGGCTACAACTTTGGGCTGAATATCTTGCCAAAATAATAAAACAGTAAAGCTAACTGCTGCAGTGACCTGGTTTGTTTTCCTGCTGAGTTTAATACTTCGTAAAACAGGCATACTGAGAAGATATTGTTTCATTAAAAATACGCTATTAACTTGACTCATCATATCAATTGATAAACATCCTGTGTAGGTAATTAGGTATAGGCTTGGGGCTTCTTGCTTGACAGACATCTATATTTTATACACAGTATAAAACAAAGTCGCTTTTTGTGTCTGTTTAGTTATTTTATACTACACAATGGATTTTGATGCAACTTTCACCATCATTTAGAGAATTTATTCTGAAAGGTTTTTGTGCATAATACATATTTAACTAAGATATTGCACAGAACTCTCGATAATCTGACATGTTGCCACATCAAGAGGGGCAATTCTCGTAATTTTAAGAACATGCAGTTTGATCTCAGTCTCAATCTGTCAAAAATGCCTCGTAACTTTCCTACACTTTTGACGTTTTTGACATTTGTTCGTCCCCGAGATGGCACTGCGACCGAAATTGCGAATGAGATTTTGAACGTTTTAAATTACGAGAGTTGGCCCTCAGTAAACTATATTGTACCAGCGCAAGCCAGGAGCCCCTACTCCTTTAATTAAATGGACAGTCAATAAAAGAGGTAAGTATGTAGGATCGTCGGATATAGTTGAAGTTTAGTAAGAAACCGATGGATGTTCTAGAATAATATTTAATTTTATTAATAGAAAACAAACAGCTCATTAAATCAAATTAAATTTTAGTCGACATCAACCATCAGTTTCTTCCTAAACTTCAACAATATCCGACAATCCTGCATACTTATGTCGTTTGTTGACTGTACATGGTAATTGTACATACCACATAAGGAAAAAACAGATTTGTATTCAAACTATATGGGCGTTTTTCAAATTTGTTGACCATTGCCAAAACATAATGTCCACTGACTTATCAATTAACTTATTAAATAATTATTAGTCAAAATATCATGTTTAAAATGGCAATCGATAGCACATTTCAAGAAAAGTAAATTAAAACAGAAAAATAATTTAAAATATACACTCAATTTAAAAAAAAAATTAATATGTAGCATTAGTTACCCCAATTTCACGATGTCCCATTCATACTTTCCTAACTTTGAAGTGTATAATCCCCAAATATATAATTAAAATCACTAGGCTCGTGGTAAAACAATATGAAATTATGTTTTTTATGTCTTTTAACTGGTTGTTATATCAAAATAATAATAATAAAAGTGTTACTAACTGGAACTACAGTGCTCTATACAAACTCATTTTTTGGCTCAACTACTTGTTCAATTACAAAACAATTGGTATTTTCAAAAAGCTCATTTAATAAGCTATCCAAAAATTAAAAAATTAAATTCAAAATTATTTTAAAAAAATAGCGTTCCGGTTAGTAACGGTCAACAAATTTGAAAAACGCCCATATGCTATTATTGGTCTAGAGGAGGATGCATGCAGTCTCATGGTTGCCTTTTACACCCAGTCAGATAACTGACTGACCGACTGGTGTAGACTTCACCTTGGGAAGACATCTACAGGAGAAGTAAAGCTGGTTGTTTATTATTGACAACTTTGGGTTAATGTCAACAAAACAATGTTTATGACAAATTTTTTTTTATCGCAAGCTTGATATGTCTCAAGCTATACACTTCTCATTGTACGAAAAGCCTATACAATATGAGGTCAACTAAAACTGGAAATTATAGCTTGATATGTCGTCATGTGTACAAGTATATTCTAAATTATTTAAAAAGGTAAGGCAAAGAATTAAGGGCTAGCCAAGATGTAACGGTTAGGCCCTAACTATTATAAAACTCTTTAAAAAGATGTATAATCAAAACAAGAGCCATAAGCATTTTTTTTGCATACATTTAATAATGCAATGTTATGAATATCAGGTCAAGATTTTTATCAAAACAATATGGTAGGGTCATAGGATGTCTGGACAAATGAAATGATAAAACCTATCTTTTTAGTGTAATTTCTGCATCCTATACCAATGCATTTTCTAGATGAAAACACACTTTCTCAGAATGTTTGTATGTATTATGTTATTGAATCAATGTTCTACAAATAGCCTTGTTTTGCTCTGCTGGTGATATATATGTGTCTCAAAATCATTATGCATTGCATAACAAAGGTCAATGATAAATATGTAAAATTTTACTCAAGTTTACATAAACTATCAAAATAAAAATTTATGATTAGCTTTATGAGAAAAACAATAGTATTTTACGAGATCATGAATCATTCTGAAACTGCACCAATTTATGTTTTTTATTATCATACTGTAAGCATGGAATCCCTGTTTTACACATTTGAATGCATTGATAGAGTATTTCCAAGTTGAAAGTTCAACACAAATCAATTTCAAACTGTAAGACACTCAAATAGATCTATAAAACAGTTACACAAACTTGAAATAATCTGATTTGGAAGTATATTTTGTCTAGACAAAGAAATGGTCCAAACTCAATACTAAATTCTTTATTGCATTCCACAATGTAGGCTTAGGTGGTAAACATTTATTTGGTAGGTAACAATTGTGGACCCTGTCGGGCACAGCAAAAGATATAATAAATAAATGTGGAATATAATAACTAAAAGTACGTAGGTACACAAGCCTGAAATTATGACCAGTATCTACTCAATTGTGATCTGAATGTGATTTTTATTGCTTCTCAAATAAGAGGGATATTGGTCGAGTTATACCAAATAATGCAGAGAAAGAGAAATGACAACCTTTATCTCGGTGAGTACATTTTTGTTCTATAAACTTATTACTTTTTGTTTATATTAGTATGTACTATCCTTAGGGTCAGTGTAGTAAAGTTTGTGCAAAGGTTTTTGGCACTTGATACTTGGCTAAATGGTGATAAAAGATAATTTAAAGTTAAGAAACAGTAATTGATAGAGTCTACATTTAAACAAATATTTGTGACAACATGAAAACAAAGAGTCAAATAGATGTGTATAAAAACAAGTATGAATAGGTTTTACTGTAAATCTAACATTACAGTCCGTCAAATCTAAGAAGTACCGTTTGACAGTTATAAATATGTGTTATTTTGCTTTGTTTGAAAGTTTTCAATTACATTTAGATATTAAGAATTGTACATTTTTAGATACAATAATGAAATCTTTCTAAATTCATGGTTTTATGATGAATTCGTATGAACAAAGTTGAAAAATATGAAACGTCAAACGGTACTTCTTAGATTTGACGGACTATAGAACACACAAATGATGGAAAGTTATTAGGAAAATACCTACCTACCAATGAATCATACAGAGCCCAAATATCAAGAAATGGCAATGACATGGCAATTACTTTTATTACATTTTTAGACTTGTGGTTACATATTTAATATGAAAATTGTATACCTACTTTGATTATTGATCAGTACTTTTGTTTTTTTTTTACAAATAAAAAAGGCTGTTACATGGTGGCACTGAGCAATGCAATCATCTACCTATTGTTACCAAACAGCTGGTTCCTAAATGGCAAATTACAAGTCTGTAGACATGATATGAAACTCATCAGTCATATTTCACAATCACCACTCAAAAGCCATTGTTACAACGAAACATTGCGAAACATAACAGTTCTGTCTGTGGCTGCAAAAATAACGAACTAACATAGGTATAGCTAAAATATCACAAGATCCTTAGAATAGTCACCTCTCATCATCATACATTTGAACAAGGCGTATTTTTCAAATTGTCCTAATTACGTAAATCACGAAATGCTTGGGAAATATCTGACAGTATCTGCTAAAATTCAAAACTCTACTCAATACTGTGCTGATTGTAATCAAAAATACGCCCAGACCGCCATTTTCAAGAACAAAAACCCCGAAATACACGGCCGTCTTGACACAAGAAATAAATTTGTTCCTTAGAAATTGTCCAATGAAAAATCAGAAATGTTATTTACCTCTCCATCGTTGACATTTATTCCTAAAAAGATATCTCCGAAGCTGCCACCGCCGATTTTGCGAATAACGTTGTATCTTTCATTTATAATTACATGTTTCCTGGCTAACAACATGCGTTCAAAGGTAGCCATTTTCTTTTTCCTTCATCACTCGTTGTCACTAAAATTATTGGTGGCCCATCGCACCGAGTGAAATTTTAACACAACACTTAGTTAATTTATCGTTTATAATACTTCAAAAACACTATAAACCGTAGAAGCACTTCGAAAAACCACTGAAAATCATTTTATTACGAAGTCTAAAAAGGTGTCGTCAGCCTATTTCATGTGACGTCACAATGGCAGTGTTGCCAGCTTTTGGAATGATTCAAATCTACCTTGATCGAACGCGTTAATGTTGCCAGTACGTTCTAATTTATGTTACCTGGTAGTTATTTTATACAGGCGTTGTTTTTCATTCCTCCTGATACATTTTGTTTTGTATTTTTTGTTAACTACTTTTCTAAATTTAAATGCCGGAACAGCTAGGCTCACCAAAAGTAATGCATAGTAGTAACTGTAAGACATTGGGAGGCCATGCCCATCGTAAATAAAATTGACTCAAAATAACAGTATAGTAATATTTTAGATCAATAGCTGCTTTATTATTATTATTAGCCTGTAATGTCCCACTGCAGGGCAAAGGCCTCCCTACTCTCTTTCCACTTCTCTCTGTTCAAAGCTGCTAAGGACCAGTTCTTGTTGAAGGAGTCCAGCTCATCCCGCCATCTCCGTCTGGGCCTGCCACGATGTCGTTTGCCATTAAGAGGGACCCATAGCTGCTTTGCTTTGCCCCAATTTAAATGATTAATTTTTAAAAGATCTGTTTATGCCTACTTATTTAATTTCATATTAACACAAGCAGAAATTTATCAAAGCTGCAATTACAATAAAAAATTACACATTGCAGTGTTTTTGGCATGAAAAGAGATAAGGCATGATAACAGTCATATCCAGTGATAATGTTAGTTTAGATTGGCAGGTAGCTGATTACAATGTGATAACTTTAGTATTAAAGTTACACATAACATTCTCAGGAATAAGTCTCCTTGTTACGGTATCGTAACAAGGAGACTTATTCCTGAGAATGTTTTGTGATACTTTTAGTTCATAATTTTGAATCATAAAACACTAATAATATTTTTCTTCTGTAATCATCACCAGGGCGAAGGTTTCAGCTTGCCCGATTGAATTTAACTTTAAGCATATTAACCCCATAACAGTAATAAAAGCTTTTAAGCAAATTAAGATCAAATTGACCGAAGATCTTTGGGGAATGTCCGTTAAAGTCTGTACCTCCATAATTGCGCCTTACTTGCGCTTTAATTCGTGTGTGGATCAAGGAGTCTTCCCCGATTTAATGACCTTACTGTATTGGTAAGGTAATAATAACACTACAAATCCGGGGACAGTAAAGACACAAATAATTATTAGTGTCCGACCGAAGCTTCGGCTTCGGCTTCGGCTTCGGCCACCTTCGGCCAAAAAAGCACCTTCGGCCAAATCTTCGGCTTCGGCCAAAAATTTGCCGAAGGTTTGGCCGAAGCCGAAGGTTTGCTAGTTGTCAAAATTTGAAATTTACTGAACGATGCTAGAGCGAGACGGAGAGTGTGCAGAGCAGCAGAGTTTCGCCGCGCCGCCGCACCGGACCAAACGACATGTATATGTTGGTCACTCGGCTCGTTATTGGGCTAAATCTCTAAAGCTCTCACAATATGTATCTAGTATATTCTGAGATCAAAGAAACTATCGTATTTCTCAAGGTCAATGACACCTTCGGCTTCGGCTTCGGCTTCGGCCGAAGGTTTTGGTGAATACCGATTAATCGGCTTCGGCTTCGGCTTCGGCCAGAATTGCACCTTCGGTCGGACACTAATAATTATAGACCCGTATCCGTGTTGCCGGTTTTCATCAAGGTGTTTTAAAAGATAATGCTTAATCAAATGCTCAATCATTTTAACACGAATAAAATCCTATACGATCAACAGTATGATTTCACCAAAGGACGTTGTACGACCGACGCCGGTGTAACCTTATTAAAACACATGTTTAAAGCGTGGGAAGAGGCTCAAGACACCATAGTAATTTTTTGTGACTTCTCCAAAGCATTTGATTGCGTCGATCACGAAACCTTGGTTTTGAAACTTGAGCATTACGGAACTGGGAAAACTTGCGCTCAGTTTAGTTAGTTTTTATTCAAATGATAGACAACAGCAAGTTCTAATAGATGGTGTCAATTCACTTGGTTAAAAGTAAACATAGGTGTCCCACAAGACTCAATATTGGGTCCTTTTCTCATTTTAGTGTATATATTGATGATCTACTAGAAAGAAAGAAAATACGTTTATTTGCGGTGAACATGACGCAAAAATGAACATAAACTCTCCATTTATTAAAAAACTCTCCTCTAAAAATCTCTACTCCATTTATTAAAAAATCAACCAGGTAAATAGACATGCTACAAAATTTTGACGACGTAAATAACGCCATACTACAGGTAAAATATTGGTTCACTGCTAATAATTTAGTATTAAATAGAAAAAAACTAAGTGCATAACATTTTTTTTATCCAAATGGGAAGAATAGTGTTTGTGAGATAATATTGAATCAAGAGAAACCAGAATTCGTCGATAAAACTGTTTTCCTAGGGATCACGCTCGAATCAAGGCTACAATGGGGTCCTAATTTAACATCTCTTGTAGGACGGCTAAGTTCAGCAACTTATGCTGTCAGAAAAATCCGTCAATTTATTGATGTAGATAACGCGACACTAGTCTATTTTTTTTTAGTTACTTTCTTCTTACGCATTTTACTTTGGGGATGGGCTGCAGACATCGATTCTATTTTTATTCTGCAGTAAAGAGCCATAAGAGTCATATATAATCACTCAAGAGTCATATACATAATATATAGGGTGACTGGTAATTAGTGACCGATACTTAAACAAGTGATTGTACTCATGATAGCAAAAAACTTTTACTATGGGACCAAACATGAAATCGCGAAAAAAAAATCCGCTGTTCCCTACATTTTGACGAGTTATACGACCATAAATGTAGGGAACAGCTGATGTTTTTTTCGTTCATGACACATTAATTTTGAACAAAACTATAAATGACAGCTATGACAGAATCAATCAACTCCATCAATCATAATATCCTTTATTCCATTATTTACATATAAATTATATTTAGGTTGTTTATTTAATCAATAAGATTTTTTTATTTTTGAGAACTGGGAATTTACTGAACCAGCATAGCTATTCACAAACACTCGATACGCTTCCGTACCGTATCGAACATCAATCAATGTTATCTAGGAGTCCTCTAAACGTTGTTCACAAGTCCAAAACACAAAAATGTTGTCAGTTTAAATGAAATAGACGACCGCTATTCTTCCGACAGCTATTTGCTGTCGGGGGCAAGGTAAATCAGGTTATCGAAATGTATCATTTTCGATACGATAGCCTATCGGAACGTTGTGAATAGCTATGCAGGTCTGTTTGGATACCAATAGATTTTACATCCGTGCTTGTCCTACTAATATTAAAAACGCGAAAGTTTCTGAGGATGGATGGATGGATGTTTGTTACTTTTTCACGCAAAAACTACTGAACGGATTTGGATAAAATTTGGCACACAGATAGTTTATAACCAGGATTAACACATAGGATACTTTATATCCCGCTATTCCCATGGGATCGAAACTTATGCGGGTGAAAACGCGAGGCGCTGCTAGTATATAAATAAATAAGGTTGTGAGGAAAGTTTTGAGTATGAATGTGAATGCTATAAGAGTAGGGGGAAGACAAAATAATCAATGGATGGACATATGCGAAAGATGATATAGCTAGAAAGGGGGTCACTACCGAGATGACAACTATTAGAGAAGTATGGGAGAAAAATTCATGTTGTGCCAACCCCAAATAAATTGGGATAAGGGCAGGAGAATGATGCCTGTATATATAAATATGTAAACTATATTATTATGAATATTATGGCAACATTCTAAATTAAGCAAGGCTTTAAACATGTACCGGTAAGACGGGGTGAATAGGGATGCAGGGGTGAATCGCGACGAAACTTTAAAATGGATTTTAACATTGATGTAATAAAGTTTATTGCCAACAAGGACACTTAATCGTTAATTATAATATAATAAACACATTAAGAGACCTTTTTGGCAAAAAAAAAACAATTATTTCAATGTTAAAATCCATTTTAAAGTTTCGTTCCGATTCACCCCTGCATCCCTATTCACCCCGTTTTACGGTAAGTATCTATTTAAATGTCATAGCATTTGTTTAAAATAACATTTTCCCGTTTATAAGTTAATAGTAAAAATGTTATAGATTGCACTTTGAAAATGAGTCATTTTACCAAGAAATATTCTGTTATGGGTTTTTTTTTTGTATAATTATAGTAATAAGAACAATGCAAAACAGTTCAATAGACTTCTGATTATGAAATTGATTCCTGGACCTATTTGATACTAGCATTGATTGTATTTCCAATAGACATTCTTGTTTTACTTTAAGATGTTATTGAGACTGGCTCACTGTACTTATGACATTAGTACTAGTGAGGAAATTATTTTTATTATTGATTAGAATAGTAAATATGACTGGAGTGTTTACATCAATATAGATATTTGTTTACACATTTTTAGGGTTTATTTTACATTGGATTGAGCAATAATATCCTGAAAATCATTATTCAAGCAGTGACTTCTTCAATCTGTTGCCATGGTGAACCATGATCATAATATGTTGTCAAGCAAAGGATCAAAATAGCTGATAACTTTGCACTAACACAAAGAACTTTATATTTTCAGTATCCGGTCAGTGGGTTGTCTTAGGGGCGGTATCAATAGCAATATGCATTATGGATAAGATAAGAATAAAGGTATTAGTAAAAATATTTGTTAAATCTAAAATATTTGGAATTTCTTAGCTATGTTAATCAGTGACCCATTAATCTAGTTTAACCAAGGTCAAAGCTAGTTTTATTTCTGTGCAGCTATAAAACCACATTCTTTCTGTATTTGTGTGAAATATTGAGCTTAAAGGTTCTATAGAATAAGTTCTATGATGTAATGGCGAATGGCGATGCAGCTTGCAGACCCCATGATCTACTGACCCAGTAACAACAATAATTATTACAATTAGCATAGAAACATTACAATTTTGTAGCAGTGTTTATAAATGTGTTAAAAATACACCAAATTGCTCAGATTGAGCACGAGTAGGTCATCTTTGAACAATAAAAGCGCATAATGAGGTGAAAGCTAACACAGACGCGATTTATGGTAGAAAATGTAAAACAGCACGTCAATACGTATTTGAGGAATGCATCAAGAAATATTCATTTGATTTGACTGTAGATTAGTCATGCAATCTCCGACGACCCTGGAAATATCACATCAACGTCCAATCTTCATTTCCCTACCTAATACGTCATAGAAAATAATCAACATGCACCCCTCTCCCCGCCATAACGTGCCATCGGTGACGCGTGGGCCTTCACAATGTTACGAAAGCAAATCAACGCAGAACATATAAAATAAAAGATATAAATCACGTTACCTCGCCACTCGCGATGTTGATCGCTAAATAAATATCACCAAACGATCCTCCGCCGATTTTTTTCAACACCTTGTATTTTCCAGTAATCAATAATTCCTTCCGTGAATTCATAAAACCCGACATGGTTGTAGATTAGTTATAATCGTCCCGGTATTTGTAAAATATAACTCGAAAGCACTAATTACGCACTTTTAGAATAAAAAACAATAATAAATTCACGGCTACATTTTACGAAACTGTGACTGAATGGAGGACGTAATGCGTTCGAAAAGTAGGCCACGCGTATATCTCAGTACTTTCTTCCGATTAGAATTTTAAAAAATATTTGTGTCTCAAAGGTATTCAAATAACACAACAAATATTTTTAAAATTATTGTGTAACTTTTGAAGTGCAAATATGCGTTTGATACTCATTTATGGTGTTTTCTATTTTTAAATTATCATAAAAATCAATCAAATATCGAGCAAGGAGGTAATGTCATCTAGTTTCTAAACGCAGCCATTTATGTTTAATGTTGCCAGTTTACAAATATGTAGCTTTTTTTTCTGTTTGGTAATGGTTTGGTAGAATAGAATTTCGTGGATGAAACGTAGACGACCTATGAGATGAGAACTAGGCCTAGAAGTCCTAGAACTAAATGTGATCTATTGTGGTTTAGTGTTATAATTAAAAAGTGTCACGGTCTTTCAAAAACCATGCATAAAACCTTTGGAATATACTCGTGAAAAATATGTACAGACGCCAGCACATCAACCTACTACAATCTGTCAGATTTCTGTAATAGATTTTCAACTTTATCGCTAAAGCATAAGGTTCAATGTTGATTGGGAAAATTTGACAGTTAGGTGTAGGTTGATGTGCTGGCGTCTGTACGTCATTAAATGAATAAGTAATGCAATTTTAATTGAATAGGTATTTAAAATTATTTTGCCTTCGCTGATACTTCATTATGATAATTAATATTAATGCTGTTATTCTGGCAGTACTTTCCATGACGACGCAATCAGACGCGCGGTTCCGAAGTGCGAGCACACAACCATTCAAATTAGCGCGCGTTTAAGACTAGGCATTGTTCCTATCATCGCGTAATTGGTAAACGTGCGTCAGAATTGTAGAAAAGGAAACAAGGGCCTAGTTTTTGCTGAAACTAGCAAGAAAAATATGTTTTTGAGTCTTAATATACTTCCATATCTTTTTATAGTAAAGTATACTTTAAGCATGCACTTATAATAATTTAAAATTACCTACTAACATGCTGTTCAATGTTTGGTACTTATAGGGATGTCTTGTCTTGTTTATTCATTTTAAAGTTTTATGGTCTAACTAAAACTACTAAGAAATATGTCTGATAACATGTAGAATCATAGTAGATAATGAGTCATTAGAATAAGCAGAATGATTAGTAATGGTATATTTTTATCTAAACAATTAAGATTATAATTTATTAGAACTTGAACAAAAACCACTTCAAAAGTTTCCATACATTACTTAGGTAGGTATTTATACTTTGAATCTTGCAAAAAAATTGTGTAGGTATCAAAATTAAGAATTGTTCAAAACTATTGAATAAAATATAAAGTTGATGATTCTTGATTAGGTAGGCACTATAATGTTATTTTGAAAATTAATCACTTAATAAATATATATATATGAATACCTACTTATATAGTAACAAATTACAAGTTTATACACTATTTTTCAATATTTACTGTTAATGTTTGTTACCTTATTATGAATATTTCTCAAATAAGTTTTTCTAATAAAATACTATGTTTTGAAGTAGTTTGGAGATAGATTCGAAGTATAATCCAGATATCATTGTGATCTTATACATGATTTTATTACTATGTTTAAAAGTTTCAAAACTAAAACTTTTATTTTGGCTTGTGCTAAAGCGCAAAGTTCGCAATAAATACGTGTTGTGGCGACTAGTATTCACTGCCACGGTCGAGTGTCTTAACAATCAGCGATGTCTTCGTGATGTAACTAAGAATAAATTGATAATAGACCGATCTAAACGTATGTAGGTTAACATTCAGATGCCCTTTGCATACCAATACTTTAACTATTATTTAACCACTTTCGCACTTTGAAAACACTTGAAACTCGCTGTACATGCAGTCCGATAGTTTAGTTGTTGATTAAATAGCAAATTAAAGCCACTTACCTCACCATTTGAAATGTTTATGCCTAAATAAATATCTCCAAACGAACCGCCACCTATTCTTCTGATTATTCTGTATTTACCGGCAATTAATAACTCTTTCCTAAAAGCTAGAGCATGTTCAAACGAATTCATGGTGGGTTTGTGTTTGTCAGTATAATTTAAATAATAAATTTTGAACAAAATAACACAAAAACACTTCAAATAAACACTCTCAAAGTCTCCAACACTTTAACAGCTGCGATCAGAGTTGCCAATTTATTGCAAGATAAGACCAATGTTCAATGACATTAGATAAACTATAGTTTCTGAACGGAACTAATCTAATCTTTCTTGATCACATTTTTGGTGATACTGGATTTTCAATTATTTTAACCAACAAAATAAATACACAGATTTTTCGCTTTATTGTAACTTCATAATTATCTCAGCCCAAAATCACCCACTGAATCGGTCGAATTGGCGGTGCTTGGGAGCCTATGTCCAGCAGTGGACGTCTTTCGGCTGAAATCACACACTGCAGGCGTACTCCTCCTTTCTTTTCTGCCAGTCTCCTCGGATTTTCCTTGTCCTTTTTATTTTTACTCGAATGTACTGAATCCGAAAAGGATGGTAAAGTTTTTAAATCAAGCTTGTAATTTTATGAGAAAGAATTCCTAACCTGCCTCACAAGCTACCTACCTAGCAATGATGACCTTTCCACCGAGTTGGCCATAGCCGCAGTTAGGTCAGAATCTAGTTTACAAGAAATAGGACACTTCCTATTCCAAAAGTAAATTGGCAAAACTCCAAAAAGCACCTACTTGTATGTTCATGCACATATAAGACATAAACAATACACAATGGAAACCCCTTCCAAAGTTCACTCCTTCCAAAGCCGATGAAGTGATGACGAATACTGGAAAAGTATGCTATAGGTACTTACTTTTTTTTTACTTTTATGACTATGTAGCTGCTCTGGCAAAGAAAGTACTGCCAGAAAAAATCCAAGATAGGAGGGTCCAAAGTAGTTTTACGGTACGCGCATTGTTCCTCAGCGCAACACACTGGCGGATCGCTCGCCTGGCGTATTTTTGCGGCTTCAATGTTGGTTGTGTTGCGATGCGGCCCGCATGTAGTGTGCGATAGTTCATTCAAAATGTTCAAACAAAAGTGATTGAACACAAATTATTTTTGTGACTTGTGTGCAGTTATTATTCAGATTCGAAGCATGCAGGGCGCAGGATGAGACATGAATACATGATCAAACACATTAATTCTTCTAATAAACATGTTCTTTATTCAGTAATAACGTACAATATTACAGTGTAGTGTTGTATAAAATAGCATAGCTATGTACTTGCACAATAAATACGTAACACTTAAAATAATAAAAATATCTAAAACGGTTCTTGTTTACATTATAAATTCGAGTAAAATCGACGTAAAATTAATACAATGTCTATACCTAGTTACGAGTTCAATGGGTAAAAACCATTCTTACTCTATTTGATATTGTTCGCATGTGATTAGGATTTTTGCATTTTTTTTTCTACCAAAACTAGGATATCAGTTATGTATAGGTAAGTACCTACATCTAATTATCTAGCAATCTAATACACGAGTGAAAACCCTAATTAACAATCTGCGTCAGCAGTACTTTTTTATAAAATCTTTTCATTACATCACCAAGCTGAACAATTCTAAACCGTAATACCATTGATGCATGGTACAATACTGCGTATTTCTAATCGGCTTTAGTTTAGGGTTTCGTTTTCAATGGGGACATGAACCATCAGTCAATAGGTCAATCTGACAGTATTTGTTAAATGCTGTCTAAAACTCTAAAACATAACGTTCACTTTAGTGTTAAGTAGGTATCGTGCGGCCGACGAGAGAATGCGTTCTTGACACCGCCGGTCACTTTCATACAAACGTATACGTGTTTCGCGAATTTGATCTTTATTAGCTACTAGAATTGTCGCTCGACGGAATAATTATAGGCCTTAGTTGTGTACATACAATACGGCCGATGAATTATGGCCGGTCCTAACTTAGCGCAAAAAGCTGCGCAATAACATTTTTTAATTTAAGAACCAAATGGTGACGTGAGGCGAGTGTGAGTGAGACAATGTGCGCGAAAGTTCGGAGAGCCTATGTTCAGACCGGCGACAGGGGTTATTGCGTAACATACACTATCAGTGGCAATGGCTTTTATTTTGACAGTTCAACAACATTCATTGCCTTATTTACGTTGTTGAGCAGACATTTTTTTCTAACATATGAACAATGGATTAGTAATATCCTTCAAAATGATTGAGAGTATAGTGTGTTACGCAGGATTTCTCGGCCGTTTTGTATGATATTATAAATCCAATTTCAATATTTTCTTTTGTCAACGGCCCAATGCCCAAAACCTATTAAAACACATTTGGTTTTTCACAGAATAAAAATATTTTTATTGCATGGAAAATAAAAAGCACTTGTGAACTATAATAGATATCGTTCGGTATACTTTCGCTTGATTCTTATAATGTTATAACAAATAAAAAGGTTATAAATAATAAAATTTCAAAATCCATTAAACATCTTGTGGATGTGCTTCAGAGACCAATGACAACCTGAATGAAATGTGACCAAGATACTGATAAGAGTTCTGTACCCAATTGGCTAAAAATATACTGGAACCCTTATAAATTAAGACACAGCCATATTTTTATTTGGGGACTACTGCGACATGGTTCGAAATTGTCAAGAAAAAAATCCGAAAATTAAAGTGAAATGAAAATAAGGTTTAAATAAAAAGTTTTGATGGACTTCGTCGTGTCCCTATCGTTAGATAGATATTTAAAAAAACACGAAAGTTCCCGAATCACTTTTTATTTAGCTCCGAATGTGTAATGTGTTCTCTTAACTCCTAGTTCCTACCGTGTCATTAAAAGATTGGATTAATCTTAACAATTTTAATGTAGGTTTATCACTTAATGATTAATACCTGTTACGGAACCCTACTAGGTGCCTGACTTTGCTGTTTAAAAAAATCAATGGAAAGGCACCCTAATATTTCAGAAATAATTTATGAAAACCACAATTCATTCAGGCCAGCCAGTTTCCATTACGTTTTAACTGTGTATATTACGTTTATATATTACGACTTTTTCTTAAGGCGAAGGCATACACTTGAGGCGTTCAAATGCGGCCTTCTCTAAAGCCTGGCGATGGTCGGGGTGAGCTATCTTGATCAGTTCGTATGCTCTCTGACGGAGCGACTTGCCGAATAAGTTAGCGATGCCTTGCTCGGTGACAACCCACTGTACGTGCGCGCGACTTGACACGACACCAGCACCTGCAAGTTACAAAATGATGAACCTTTTAGTTAAATTGAGTGTTTCTTACGTTTTTTTTTTTTGCAATTTGCAAGTCGTAGTGTAGCGACCGTAAGAATTATAATAATTAGAAACATCAATATAATTCTGTAAGTTATGTAGAAATAGAATTGCCCTCAAATGTCATGATTTCATTAAATGTCATTAAATAGTGTAATTAAAGGTTTCATTTTTAAAAACGGTACTAGTTGAGTACCGTTTGTCCGTGTCCATAAACATAGATAATTGTCAAGTAACTACGTGGGATATGGGGGACTTGACCCACATCAGCTATTTACTTGAAATTAAGATTTTGGAAAAAACGATCTTATTTGGTTTTAATAAGCACCCGATATTCAACACGTTTATGAAAACTCGCAAAGAAAAAATAAAGATTGAAAAATATGTATTAGGACTCGCACAGGCACAAAAAGACTTTCAGTCAGAGTCAGAAAATAAATATGTTTGTCTAAGCCCCTAAATTAATGTAAATTACTAATTTTGAGTCGGCGCGGCGTCAAACTCCGGAAATCAATCAAGCTGCCATAATTCTACTAGGCGTCGACTTGACAATATCATCCTTTTTTTGTCATGTTACCCATCACGACTGTGAAGTTTACAAAAAAAAAAAACTGATATTTAAACTTATAATTCAAGTAACTACACAAAAATTAAATTCATCAAATTAATTTATTATTTGTTTTATCATGTTTATACATCGATACCTATAACGTCTGCGAAGTTTCGCTAAATAGTTTAATTTGACCCTGTATAATAATAATAAAATTGCAGAATACTGACCAACTTTAAGCGTGGGCACAATCTTCGACTCTCCCTTCTTAGTGACAGACACAAGCGCAATAATGGGCTTGCCTCGCCCGTCCACGCCTTCTGCCGAGCCGCGGATAAAGTCTACTTGACCACCGAAGCCAGAGAACATGCGGGTACCTAGAAGATTCAAGAACAGATGATTGTAGTGGCAACAATGCATTGAAATGTCGAGAACTCGGAACACGCATAGATTCCTCAAGGGGTTTTGCAGAAGTGTAACTTTAGTACACCCACATCAACTGGGCAAATCCAGTCTCCGAAAAATTGATAGTTAAAGTTATTTTATTGATTTATTCTAGTCAACGTACGGTTACAATAAAAAAAGAAAAAAAAATTCTTGTTTCACAATACTTCTTATTATATTTTGGCAAAATCGTCCGGTATTCGTAATTCATTCTGTGTGAGCGTAAAGGGCTACAATGATCTTTGGCGATGTTGGTAAACATTTGTGCGATTGATATGGAACATACATAACATAATCAGCCTATAATGTTCCCACTGCTGGGACAAAGGCCTCCCTACTCTCTTTCCACTTCTCTCTGTATAAAGCTGCTGAGGACCAGTTCTTATTGAAAGAGTCCAGCTCATGTCGCCATCTCCGTCTCCGGCTTTTAATAATAATTGAGGATGGCAAGAAGGAGTTGTGGTTCATAGTGCACCCGTTTTGATAGCATACCCACGGAATTGAACAATTCAAAACAGAAAAAACTGAGTATAAAGCCCACTTACATATTTTACACAACAAATCGCTGGCCTAATTTATTTATTTATTTTGTTAGGGAAAACAAACAATTGTACATTACTACACACACTACACTAATACTAGTTTAAAGAGGACATATGAAACAAGAGGTATCTTGTCATTTCCCAACCGTCGCTGTTCGAATATGTGTGTATCTGTTTTTGAATACCAATGTAGCGGTATCTACAACGCCACATGCGAACAATGCATCATACTTACGATGACGTCACGCAAAATCCTGCATCTCGCAAGCAGAGTTTACCGCGCAACTATCATAGATACAACGCCCCGACATGAATCATCGGGCAGTTGCCCGCTAGACACAACACCCGTCTAGTCGGAGGATCCTGTCATTTCTATGAAGGATGTGTGAACTTTACACCCTGTTCCTCATACCTCTATACCAACAATACAATTAATGTGTTACAAAGAGCTTATGGCGCCTGAATGACTTTTACAGGGAGGCGTTGTTCATAAATATTTGTGAAATTAAACAGAAAATGTATTGAAAAAATCCGGTAAAAACAAGATGGTGTCGTTAGTTCCGATTTTAGCCACGCGCCATAAAACCCTTGTACCGTTCGATTCTAATATCTTACCAATAGAGTCTGCGCAGACTTGTCCCGTGAGGTCGACCTCAATGCAGGAGTTGATGGCCGTCATGCGAGGCTGTAGCGACACTATGTGAGTGTTGTTCACGTAGTCAATCTCCAACATTTCTGAAATTATATTACAGATTTTAAGTAACCTTATTATAATATAAAATGTAATAAAATCTAGCCAGACAACATTATTATATCTATAGGCAACGACCGCTGAACTGAGACGTTGCCTGAGGTAGCAGCGCGGTGCGGGAGGGGTGTGATGCGAGAGCTCAGTGATTCGTCAACTTGTGACAACTATCACCCTCCCGCACCGCGCTGCTACCTCAGGCAACGTCTCAGTTTAGCGGTCGGCCTATACCAAGGTTTAGCCCGCGGCTTTGCCCGCATGGAAGACAGAAACTATCTCACAGGAATGTGCTACCAGAATAAAAAGGTATCCATGTCATTATATTCATTGCAAGTTACGAGCAATGGATATAATGTTTTTTGGCACCATAATGTCAAATACTGGTGAAAATGACGGCCGTTATAATATGGCGGAACAGACGCCAGCACTTCAACCTACTCGAAACTGTCTCAAAATCAAGTTTGAACCTTATGCTTTATCGATAAAGTTGAAAATCTATTAAAGAAATTTGACAGATTGTAGTAGCTTGATGTGCTACGGTAATGTTTATTATTATTTATTTATTTATTTAATACTTTAAGCACAAATGTACAGAGGCGGACTTAATGCCATAGGCATTTTCTACCAGTCAACCTTAGGGTGATGCAGAGACAAACAGTGGTAGGTGCAATCCTGAACATTGAGGAATAAATATTTTAAATATAAACATACGCATAAACTTATTAAAACTATGAATATAATAAATAAATATACATACATACTACATATCAATATAAGCATAAATAAATATACATAAATACACGAATATACTTATGTTACTATACGTTAAAACATTCTTGCTAGGCCTACTGATATAGAGAATTAAATGATAATACTGACCAATGAAGGGGTTGTTGTCGACGAAGTCGTAAAGTTCCTTGTTTCCTACGAGGAAACTGCCCACCATACGTCCTTTGTGGAACTTCTTCCTGGAAAAATCACACTAATATTATAAAGGCGAAAGTTTGTATATGTGTGTGTTTATATGTTTGTTACTTCTTCATGCTCAAACGGCTGGACCAATTTTGATAAAATTTTGTATGGAGGTAGCCTACACACTGGATTAACATATAGGCTACTTTTTATCCTGATATTCCCACGGGATCGAGGTTGGGCAGAAGTGCACCTAAAGTATACCCAAATTTCGCCAGTTATGTTTAAGTCCCATGTAATAGGGGGCGAGAGTATTGCCATCAACTGGGCACAAATCCAGACTCCGGGCTGCTACTGAGAAATTCCAGATGGAAGAACCCATTAACACTTTCCCGACCTGGGAATCGAACCTACGACCTCATGGTCAGCAGTAGCGCTTGCGACCAATAGACCAACGAGGCATTGAATATGTAAAGGTTTTAACAGGCTATGGTCTATTCCAAAATCCAAATCACCAACCCGCACTGGGCCCACGTGGTGGATTACGGCCCACTTCCTCTCACTGGGAGGAGGCCTGTGTCCCAGCAGTGGGAACATCTATGTTATGAGTTTGGTTTCCGCACTTAGTCTTTCAAATGGACCATTGTGCGTGGGCCATGGCGGCCGTCGGTGGTTATTCCGACCAGCCCACCTCCCTCCAGAAGCTGATTTAAGTCTCCTGGTCTGTTGAGAACATCTGTGTACGATCTGGTTGTCCCGAGGGTTTCTGACCTAATCTGGGTGACGCCTGTGCACTCAAAGAGCACATGCGCAACGGTTTCATCAGTCTCCATACAAGCCCTGCACAGGGGACTGTCCATTATGCCTATTGTGTGGAAGTGTTTATTTAGCTAGTAATGTCCCGTGATGGTCCCCGTCAACAGGCGCAGGTCTTTCCTGTCCAGTCGTGGGAACATTATAGGCTGATTATGCTATGCTTATGCTTAAGTCACGCGTTAGTGGTAGGGCCTACCTATAGTAATAAAGTAAAAACGTTACTTGTTGTTCGTAATGCATCCACGCTTCACGAGGTCGATGACCCCGACGCTGAACATTTCGGAATGGACGCCCAGGTCCTTGTGGTCCTTCAGAGCCGAGAGTACCGCGTCCGGAATGCTGCCGATACCTATTCGTAGGAAAGTTATAGTTAACGTTTGTTTGTTTTACGTACTTATTTCAAATATAACAGGCAAATTCGAAAGAATTTGTGAAGGAGTCAGCCAGAAAATCAATCTACTCAATTAAATATTTTTTTTAAATGTTTTAGTGGTACTACAAGAGGTTAAAAATCCAAGTTAAAGTAATTTAAGGTGAATGTGCAGTGGTGGTGGTGGTGGTTTCAAGTCAATGTCAGGTCGTATCTTGATCAAAATTTGATTCGCGACTATAACAGGTACGTATTTATATAATTATAATCATTACAATCATTAATACATCTTTCTAAGTTAGATTTGTACCATTAAGCACTTTTCCATAAGAGATTTGTTGTTCCATACGTTTTGACCGTTGAGGCATTGCACTTTTCTATGAAACAGCCGATTTGTTTTTTGATAACCATCGAAAAGTTTCTACGCTAGGGGGTGTGGAATGACATGCTGAATTCATGGTTAAAGTTTTATGGACTAGTTAAAAGAAACCCTGTATTATATTTATTGAAGGTCCTTGTCATACCCATTTGCAGTGTGGCGCCATCTTCGACTAGATTCTGTCCGATGAGCTTGCCGATCTGTGTCTCCTCGGGACTGGCGTCTTTCCCAACGCCGTGTTCAGGCAATGGCGTGTGGTCTTCAACCGCCACGTCGATGTGGGACATGTGGATGATCGCGTCGCCGAATGTTCGCGGCATGTTTACGTTTACTTGTGCTGTAAAGGAAAATAAAATAAGTGAAATATCTAACTGATTCTCTAAAATCTTATTGACCTTCCAATGATGTTTGGCTTTTTTAAATTAATGAACCTCATAAAACTTTTTGGGCTTCTAATGATGCACACTTTGTTTGTTTTGAGCCTCTTAAATTTCTGGCCTTTTCTCACAGTTGGTCGCAGTAGCTAAGCTAATCTGCATTCGCGACTTATTTGCCAAAAATGTAAACAAGTTTATGGAAAAATAACATTAATTCCTACATAATAAAGTTCAGTTTACGCTACAACTTGTAACATTTTTATAACTTTTTCAATAATGCTAGTCACTCTGAAATGAACTTAATTACTATAAAAATAAAGTTGATACTTGTTTAACTTGAAAGAACATTAACTCAACTTGCTCCCTGAGGTACCTTGTAATCTGATTAAATAGATAAAGTAATCTATAGAACAGATCGTATCGCCTACTCACCTTGCTATCTGTGATCTCTGCACGTGATTGTAATTGTAGCATTATTATTGCCCATCGACATCTTTCAGGAGCCTTAGCGGATGATTTAAAAAAAAACGGTAATACAACTAACTTTTACTTATAAACAGAAGTCTAAGTACGAACTGCTAAGTGCTACGTTTCTAGTTTCGAAAATGGCTAATTACCCTAAAAAAAATATTCCCTTGAGGGCCAATTCCACCAAACTTTTATATACCTATAATAAGTCTTATCCTGAGAATAAATTTTGAATTTTTGACAGTTTTTCCATACTAGAACTGTCAGACGTCAATTTTATTCCACGGATAAAAGATATCTGACTTTGGTAAAATCAGTCCTTAGGGGTTGAACTTTCAAGTATACGGAACTCTGGTGCAAAATTGTATCTAGACCCAGGAGTTCAAGCTGTGCGTTGACTGTCAGTGAATAAATTTATGATCTTTATTAAGCAAAAATCTTACCGATAATAACTTTGGAGTTGACTAGTGCCGCCCGGACGCAATCGACGGAGGTTCCCAAACTGCAGTATCCATGCGCATCGGGGGGAGAAACCTGCAAATAATGAAAGAGCATTATTAGTATAATTAGAGCCACGAAAGATGAGACACACAACGTGGTTTGACTTGCGCAGTACACGATTTTAGGTCTCTTTAGCGGTATGAGGTCGAGCGCGGGACAGGACCGGACGTCATAGGGGCGGCGGAAAGAGTGCGTGAGGCGGGGTCAAGTCTCATCTTTCGTGGCGTTAACTATAACTACAGTTACATCAGTATGGTCTGTTCCAAAAGTATCTGATTTAGTGTAAACAAACCCTGTTCAAGTTAAATTCATACGCAATCGCTCAATAAAGGGAACATTAACACAACTTTTTCCAACAAATATTGTAACATTATTAAATTGGAACTGAAAAACATCTTTAAGGTGATTTAAAATTAGAAGTTCTGGTTTTAGGGCTGATTTTTCAAACGAAGATAATTTTTATTCGTGGAATAAAATTGACGTCTGACAGTTTTTGTAAGGAACGACTGTCAAAAATTCAAAATGATTCCTCCGATAAAATGATCTGGCGTTGGAAAAATCAGCCCTAAGTATTAAATCAAAGCACTTCAAATTGGCATCCACAGTACGTTTTCCGATCCATTTGTTTTTCATTTCCATTAGATACTTTTGGAACAGATTTCCCGTCCAGTACGGATCCTCCCGACTCTAATTGAAAATGATTGCAATGAACCTGCACTTGATATTAATCTTAACAGTTTATTTGAATATAGTATCAACAGACCTGAATAACAGCAATGTCGGGCTTGATAATTTTCCTATGGAACAGTTTAGGGATGTCCTGCAGGAATATAGGGATGGCATCCGAGCGGCCCTCGGCGACTGACTTGCGGACATTGGCGGCCATGAAGAGAGAACACGATCTGAGGGCGAGAGCACAATATTATTAGGCTGTATATCATCCTTTCCTTGCTCTTATCCCAATTTATTTGGGGTCGCAATATGTCTTTTTCTTTCATACTTCTCTATTAAATCGTCATCACGGTGGTCACTCCCTTTCTAGCCATATCAACTTATATAGTCCATTCCAGTGGCGAAGGTACCATACAACTCGATTCCCACCGGCTTCCCTTCGAAAATTCAGAACATAACCACTCTATAGTCAATTCATCATTGAAATTTTCTTTTGGTTTTTTTTTTTTGCTCCGGCCTACCTCTGTCATAAATTCACCCTTCGCCACTGGTTCATTCATTGCTTCTTTGGTCTTCACCTTCTCTTATAGCCATAATGATTATCTAAAAATATTGGATAGCGTATCCAATATTTTTCAAAACACTATGGTCTAACATTTTATCGTTTAACAGCATGTCATAACTAGATAATCGCTTTTTGCGAAGTTATCAATCACAATTAATTTTAATCTGTTTGTGATTAGCTTATCAATTACCAGACTTAGCTATGGAAAGGGTGAAGGTGTGTCTTTGTTTTTTTTTGTGGTTTTCTTTCGTTGTCTTTATAAGAGTTCTACATTTCTCGCTTGACAAGGCGTTGCTGGTAAACATTTGTGAAATTGTCACAGAAATTATGTTGAAAAAACAAGATGTTCACGTTAGTTCCGATTTTTACGGCTTTATGTAGTGTGTCAAAATGATAACCAAGACTTACTCTGACTGTCCTTAATTCATAACCATTAGTCATTTAGGCTTATTCCCAGATGCTCTATAATTTTATTCCTGGCGGCTCTAAATTAAAAAAGCAATGAGAACAATGTTACTAGGTATTTTAATAAAATTATGGAGCTCTTGGGAATCAACGTATCGAGTGAAATTTTTTGGAGAACAATAGACTTGGAGTTCCTGGGAATAAGCCGTTATTTATAACCCTAGCAACACAAGAGTCAGCTTCAAGATATATTAGTTTATCTGACAACGTCGCATAACACATTATTTGAAGGTATCCACTTGTTGATAACTGATAAGATATAAGATGATGCGGATTATTTGAATTTCACCGAGTACAGACAACTAACTTTTATTTAAGCGTCATATCCACGGGAGATCTTTTTTCGCGCACGGAGTATATCGAGCCTTTTCAGGAAGAACATCGTAAGCGCCAAAAATCCCAAAAAACTGTTTTAATATTAATCGCCAGATCAACTGATTTTGCATTTTGCATCACCTTCTCCTGTAAAATATGCAAAATGGCGGTTACGATCTTCTTCCTGAAAAGGCTCGATATATAGTACGCGCCACGAAAGATGAGACTTGACTTTTATTTTGAACTCTATTATTTCGTAATCTTATATAATATAAAATTCTCGTGTCACAATGTTAGTTACGAAACGCCTGGACCGATTTGTATGAAATTTTGTGTGCATATCGGGTAGGTCTGAGAATCGGCTACTATCTATTTTTTTTTTTGCAAAACGACGTTTGCGGGGTCAGCTAGATTTTTTATCTAAATGTCATCGATAAATCCCTGAATAGATAATTATACGCATTATAGGTAACTATTTCGTACACGACTTACCTGCGCAAACTCCCTACTACTGAGCTTGTCAAGTCTCATCTTTCGTGGCGCGTGTTATACTGCATGGTGTTGAAAATTCATAATGTATTTTTTGAAGCGCTGGGATGCGCTCTGCTGGATTCTCTATCCTCGGCTCAACAACGAGAGTTGAAAATCAAGTGCGCGATAAAAATCGCCCGTGTCACCCTGGGCTTAGGTATCGTTCAAAAACCCTTTGTGGCTCGTTTGTTACTTAGTTTATTACGATAAAGCATCAGATTCAGCTGGGTAATTGCGTAACACTATCAGCAGCAATGGCTTTCATATTGACAGTTCAATAACATTCATTGCGTTATTTACGTTGTTGAGTAGACAATTTTTTCGAACATACAATGCAATGGATTAGCAATATCCTTCAAAATTATTCAGATTGTGGTTGATAGTGTGTTACGCGGTTAGGGTGCTGATCTAGATTATGTTTTTGGAGAAAATATCTTTATACAGTACTAGCTTCTGTACACGATGTCGTCCGCGTAAAACTTGTTTTAACATAAAATATATCCTATGACATTGCAATTACTGTAGCTTTCCAAATTAGTGAAAAAAAAAGTCGGAATCGGATTAGTAGTTCCGAATAATATCCCCTAACATACAAACTCATAAATTCACACATGCCATGCTTTCCACTGATGTACAATCAGGGAAATCGATTGTTAAGCAATAAGCAATTTGCTCATTTCTAGTTACTGTTAAATTTAACCTTTTTTTGTGTTAAAGTAACACGACAATGACTCTATTGAGTATTGTTCTGACTTTGGAGTAAGACATTAAAATAAATTAAAGTTATTGTCCAAAACATTGCGATTAAAATAGTTACCCAATAAGTTGTGTTTTATACTAGCGTCTGCCCGCGACTTCATCCAAGTCTGTCGCATCGCATCGCCTGCTATAACTTAATTTTCGTTTATGACTTTCTGACTTTTTTTGCTCAGCTCCTAAGTATCCTATGTTATGTTAAATAGCCTAAAAACTGGGCTGGGCTGGGCACAAAGAATTTTTCAAAACCAACTGGTTGTTCCAGAAATTAGCGCGTTCAAAAAAACAAACAAACGCTTCAGCTTTATATATATAAAATTCAAAGTCCTGACTGACATATAAATATATCAACGCACAATCTAAACCGCGCGCGTTCAAAAAAACAAACAAACTCTTCAGCTTTATATTATAAAATTCAAGTCCTGACTGACTGATATATCAACGCACAGTCTAAACCGGTGGTCCTAGAGACATGAAATTTGGAGGGTGTGTTCATTGTGAAGAGTAGGAATCCACTAAGAAAGGATTTTTCGGAATTCCACCCCTAAGAGGGTGAATGGGGGAGTATGAAATTTCACGCGGACGAAGTCGCGGGCAGAAGCTAGTAGTAAGTAAAGTATAGATTACGAAGCAAATAGTAATGACTTCTTTACATTTACAACACGCAAAATACGCGCATTGACGTGGAGTTGCGGACACCAGCCCGTATTACCTACCTTTGTACCTAACTACATTTACAACGTATAGCTAGCGAAACTTTTATCACAAGTAAAACAAACATAACATCACGCTCGTATTATTTATTCCCCGAAGGGTTAGACAGAGGTGTACCTATAGTACACCCACATTTCGCCAGTTATGTTTCAGTCCCATGTAATAGGGGGCGAGCCTATTGCCATATCACAAGTACGGTAAACCTTTTATCTTATCTACGTTAACATTAGCTTAATTTCTTGTAATACGTATTGTATTAACAGCTTTCAGTTTTTATCAAGAATTTATTATGATAACCTACTTGGTGTGTAAGCAATTTCAGATAGAATTAAATATCGTGATACTTAACTCAACAAACAACTAAATTCGTGTGCTTGAAATCACACCGGCGGTGCGGTGTAAGTAATTTCGTAACACGCTATCAGTAGCAATGCCTTTCATTTTGACAGTTCAACAACATCAATTGCGTTATTTACGTTGTTGAGCACACAAAATTTTCGAACATATGAAGCAATGGATCAGCAATATCTTTCAAAATCATTCAGATTGCCGTTGATAGTGTGTCAGTGTAACGCAATAAAGGTGCTGGATCTGATGTTTGAATGTACTAACCTGAAGACATCTTTGCACTCAGGAGCGACGTATTTAGCCTCCTTTTCAGTGTGCATATGGACGACCTGGATGTCTTTCATGGAGCCCTGCATGCCGACGCCCGTCATGGCATCAACAAGAGGCACCGGGGTCGCTGCCGCACCCTGGACGAACACCGTTTGTCCTGGAAAGATGGAGAGCATATTTAGAGAGGGAAATGCATGAAAATGTGTAAAATGGCCGACGCGCGGTGCAAGCGCCAAAAACAATGCCAAGAGAGTTGTATTGATGATTTTTATTATTATAATTCTATTAATGAATATTTGTTACAGCCGCGAATCATATTTCGATCAACATACAACCTGATACTGACATGCAAATTACAAAAAACATAAGAAAATCTGAATTTTGCGGGCTACCCTGACGACGTGTTCCCATGTGTGAAGGACACAATATGGGAAAAACGAGCGACAGTGGCCTCTAAATCAAATCAAATCAAAAGTCATTTATTCAAACTAGGCTGAGAATCAGCACTTTTCGAACGTCAAAATTACAAAAGACAGTCCCCCAAAACGCCCGCCTTTTGCCACTTCCTAGTGCTTTCGCTGGGGAGAAGAAATGGCGGAACAAACTCCCCAGCAAAAGTTAATTGTCATTTTTCCGCTGTAATGCCACATTATTATTTAAAAATATATATATTTATTTATATACTTTATTGTACAGCACAAAAATACATAACATGAAAAAAAAATACATCAAACACTACAAAATATACAATGGGCAGCCTTATCGCTTTCAGCAATCTATAAAGAAAATGCCTAAGGGATTACTTGAAAATTTCTCCATTTATATCTGCAATTTACATTGTACAATAATAAAGAGTAGGTATTCTATTCTATCCCCCTGAAAGTACACGAACAGACTAAACCTCACCTAAGCTATGATGATTGATTTTATAATTTATACTTTTCAGTTGTAGGCACAGTTTTGATTGAAGATGTAAATTGACTGTCCTTGGCTTAATTCTTTTAACTTTAAACGGACGAAATAAACCAAGTACATACTTAAATTAATTCATGAAGCAAGTTTTGTCAATGAGTAGGTACCTACCTAATTAATTCCGACATTGACCTCTCATCATATGAAGATACAAAATAAAGTCATATAAAAATAGATTTCTGCATATTTTCAGTTTCAATAACGTTTGACTTTAGCCTGTCCCAAATTGTAAAATCAAGGTTTTAATTGTTTATTTTACAATTGTAAAATTAAAATTTTCTGGGATGGATTGTGTGAGGAATGATATGAAAGAGAAGGGAGTGAATGACAGCGTGAAGGTTGACCTTGACAGGGGAGAATGGAAGAAGAAAACGTGTTGCGGCGACCCCGAGAAACACGGGACAAGGGCAGGAAGATGAAGATTTAAATTTTCAGGAAAATGCCAGATCTATATTTTTTTTACTTGTAATATTTTGTGTTGTGTGCCTTTTAGTCTGTGCTAAATACATAAATGTATTTTCTTTCTTTCTTTACTTGGAGGACAAAGTGAAAATAAATGAGTTAATTCTGCAGCCTGTACCACGGTAAAACCGTGCTTGTACATAGTTGTTTTATATGTATACTTACCTAGTATATTATGAAGTCAGCGAGATAAACAGCTTGTTTCATGACGTTTGTGATTGTATAATACGCGCGGGCGCCGATGCAAACAACTGAATCGTAGCTTATCTGTAGTATTCGTTTCTATTTTAACTGACTACAGCGACGCCAAAAGGAAGGGTCATGTTCTGAGCTGTCTATGTATCTATGTATGTTTGTATGAACCATCGTAACGCCTTAATTACTCATTCAATTTTGATGAATGAGGTGTCAATCGATTCGTTATCATGGTCGGACACTGGGCACATTTTATACCAACAAAAGCAATACGACGGATGCCACATCCAAAAAAGTGACGGTCTCTGATTTTATTCTAAGTATTTTTTTCAACTTTTGCTAAAAGGCATTTTAAAGATCGCTATGCCTTTTTTTTGGATGGGAAATTATCTAATGACTTCTCCCGCTCTGGGTGGAGCGGAAGGGAGTGTCAGACTCTTACTGACTAAAACCCACCCGTGTTCCTTCCTTAGCCCTTTCCGGGGCAGCGGTAACCCTTTTGGACGATCCCGCTACCCCGGCATGCCTTCGAGCTCGTCTTCGTTCGCATGGATTACGGATGCTCCCATAAAGATTCCAGCATCCCATTTTATTAATGTAGCCGCGATATCAACCTGTTGGTTATAACCGCCCATAGCATGATTATGTAAAAATCAGACAATGATCTCATCGTGATCCCTAAGGTGAATTGAGCTTGAAGTGAGCTGTCATTCTACCTGATGGGATTACATTATTGACAGCTGGTAAGGTAAGACCCTTCCAAAAGGGCATCTCCTTTTCCTTTCCTATACAAAACGTACAGAAGCCAAGTCTAATGTTATTGGGTTTTTCTATCAGGAATATCTCAGTAGTAGCCCGCATGGATGCATGGATTTGTGCTCAGTGGATGGCAATTGTATAGCGAAATGTGGGTGAACTATGTATTATAGGCACACCTCAGCGTAGTCCTTCGGGCATCTGTTTAAAACAGAAGACGAACTAGCAGGGGATCGAGGGGGGGGGTTTGTGGAGGGGGGGTGTTCAGGGGACCAGACCGGAATAAATCGGGATTATAGGCGTGATGCTATGTCTAATGTCATTATCAGGAGAATCCACGTCATTAATGTGCCACTAACGAACCGGAACAAGCAGATAATAATAAACTACTTGCTAGTTGATATCGTTATCTGTTTGCGTACATGCTATTAGTTATTAATATTACGTTGACCCGGCTATTATCGCCATAACGCCATGCCATTTTATTAAGTGCACTCGAGAAAAAATATGTGTAGGTAGCACTGGTATATCCCGATTCAAACTTTATGCGGCGGCTCTGAAGAGCGCTACCAGCGCTACTCGCTGCGCAGTACCTCACGCCTTACCCCCGCTGACAGGTGAATTTGTTACTGCTGCGCAGCGACTCGCCTCATGTTCCGAGCCGCCAAGTTTGAATCGGGCTTGTAACTACGCTTGAGTATGTCATAAATTTAATTTTTATCAGTAAACTAGAAAAATATTTTTTTACAAAAATAGACGAGGAGATTGATGTCCTATAACCAAAAATTCGAAGACATTTGACCCGCACTGGGCCTGCGTGGAGGATTACGGCCCGCTCCCTCTCACAGAAAGGAGGCCTATGACCCAGCAGGTGGAACATTATAGGCTGATTGTACTAAAAATAGGGCACATCTGGGATGTTCTGAAGCGACAAGTAAGATCAGTGCTACCTGCTCCGCAAAACATCAGGGAGCTAAATAATGTAATCGCCGCGAAGTAGGAACATAATATTCCACAAGAAACCGATAGGAATATCCTCGCGAACGCAAGCTGTCATTTTAGCAAGAGAGGGCCATACACATTGAAACTTAAAAAAATATGATTTAGTAAAAAAATACATAGGTAATAAAAAATGTATGGTATGTTTTTATTTACAGAGTAGTTACACATTATTACATCAAGTGGTGTCGATTAATAATGATAATAAATAAAAACAAATCCTTACTTATCCTTTCCTTTAACATAATTTTATCGTAGATTTAATCGAAATTGGACAAAAACTATTCTCTGCTTCTAATTTTAAGTATTCAGGCTACTTAGTGTACTTAGATCAAATTAACTGAAGGTACCGATGCAATAGGTATTTGCTAAGGTGTCCGTTTTTTTGCCAAAGAGATTACAATTTCAGTATTTATACCAAGGGGTATCGTAATTCGTGATACCCTGAAACTGGGCTATCTAATGCAAAAATATTTTTTTAAAGCCGACTGGTAGTTTCAGATATTAGCGCGTTCAAATATTAGTATAGTATTATAGAAGACTGATGGCTTTGACACTTCACAATACAGTCTGTCGTTATTTTCACTTTCATAGGTCAGATTGTTTATCGATTATAATAAACAACGCCACCTCATTTGAAATGCATGCGGACAATATTAATATTTATTGATAACATTTGCACTTGAACTAGATACAGAAATTATATTCAAGTGTAATCGTTAATCGTACGCATTGATAATGTATTGTTTTATAGCTTGTTTGTACATACCTTTGCTACATTATGCAGCCTGAGTCAGAATTGCATTTGTTCTAGTATGCGCGAAAATATCTACCCGAAAATACACTTGCGCGAGTGTACAGTCAGGGAAACGTAATGTTCAATCAAGGATTATACAAATCCATACATACATAATACATTTACCATTGCACAAGATTATTAGATGAAGGTATATTTTTCTTGCAGATTCAATGCGATTCGATAATTTAAGAAGCTCACTTGACATAGAAAGAAGACGACCTCTCCAGCAAGCGACGCTCTAATCAAAGCCTGCGTTACGTAATCAGGTCAATGACCTAACGCTTCCCTACAGCCCACACAGCTGCTAAAGTATGACCTAAGTATAAGCGAGGAATAAAAAAATAATCTTACTTCATTTCTCGATTTGTTTATCAGACGTAATAAATAATCTGCCAGTTGGCGGTTTTTTCCCTCGATTGTAGATTTGTTTTTATAGACTTGTTGTAAACAAAGATTATGAAAAACAATACATACAATAACATTACAATCAAAGCCTCTCCTCCGCTTAAATTATACCAATTTGTTGACGTAATACTTAAATAATGCGTAAAATTGGCTTTCGACGATAGTATTTTGCATACCTACATTACCTACTTGGTCTTTTTTTAGTTTATTATTCTGTCTGACCTTTCCAACGACACTATGTATTTTTTATGCCCGCATTGTTTTTATACAATGTATTAAGTATGTACTACGTATAGTTTACCTAAAAAAACAAAATTTAATCACTTATTTATTTGACGAGTCGCATCCGGAAGAGCAATCTAGGTACATCATCTGCCTTTTCCCAACTAAGTTGGGGTCGGCTTCCAGTCTTACCAGATGGCGCTGAATAACAGTATTTTACTTGGAACGACTGCCGATCTGGAGGAGCAATCTAGTTATATACATTTAGTAGGAAAAAAGCAATCACGTTCACTTAGCATAGTAGAGAAGATACAAGACAACGCGACAGGCCTAGAAAGACGGCGGGATGAGCCCGGCTCCTTTTTTGTAAAGATTGGCCCAAATTCGCGGATCCCAATGAATGTAGTTCGGAAAAAGTAGAATGACGAAATCCCAGGCTTTTGCCCTAAATTGCGAAAGCATAATATGCTTAAAATCATTACGGCAAGTTAGAACATTGATTCTGAAATTATAATCGTTTAGTACCTATTGTCGAAAAGAGTGAGTCAATCTGCGTAACCTTTTACCAACAATGTTGAGTTCGGCTACCAGTCTAAACGAATGCAGCTGAATAATAGTATTTTACATGGAGTGATAGCCTATCTGACCTCCACAAGTCACAACCCAGTTACTAGGTAACACGATACCCCTTGTTAAGACTGAAATTGTTAGACATTTGGCCTTCTGACTACCCGTAACTACTGTCAAGGATCTACGACTGACAGCCGGGACCAACGGCTTAACTTGCATTCCGAGGCACGGAAGGGTCTCGATATGGTCACCCATCCGCGATCCGACCGCGGCAAGCGTAGCCTATACTTCGATCGACCCGGCCTGTGCGGTTGTTATCGTTTAGCCACGAGTGAATAACCTTCACTAATTAACTTCTGTGCAAAGTGCAATTGTTTGGACTTTGCACATTAGTTTTAAAAGTGATAAGTGATAGTGGATTACATAACGTAATGACATCGCGGTGATCGCGGGCAGGCTCAGGGTATAAAATATTAAAGACAAGTACTCTTATGCCGGGGCCACACCAACGGGAAACGCCATTGATTATCGCGATGTTGGGCGTTAACCGCAGGTGTAGCCACAACTTATCGTGATAATTTTACAACGGCATTCACATTGCCGATTGACGTTAGGCGATAACTCGGGTGGCGGTATTTTTTGAGATCAAAGAGATTTACCGCGAGAATTATTGCCAACGTTGAAGCGGCCACACTTACGTTTGTCATTGCGCACCGTGAGCGTGAGCGCGTGTATAATACAGTGCAGCAGCGTCAACGTCCATGTTCAAGGGGAACGTTATCGCCAATTTTATTGCCAATTGTCGTTGACCGCTCAAATGTGGCCACTCAATTTATCGCGTTAATTATCGGAATAATTACCACGGTGTTTACGGCGATGATGGGCATTGCCGTTTCCCGTTGGTGTGGCCCCGGCATTACAGACAGACTATAAAATAAAACCTAATAAGATTCTTTCCGAAAAAAAAAAACTCATATTGGACGAAAAAACATGTTGTAATCAAAATGTAGTTTATCTCGAAATGGCAACATTTGCAAAGGTAAATAACCCTATCCCAAATAGCTTGAAAATATGCTTATCCTGTCTTAATCAAAACAATTTCCTCTTCCTGAACTACGATAAAAAGAAGGGTGAATTCATGAGAGCTAGCAACGGCGCAGGTCTGGAAGTAGGCCAAGATAATCGATTGTTAGGAGCAATGACTTCTTATCATCCGGTACTCCGGGAGGGTCGGTGCGGGGCTTTGAAAGATCTGAAGAGGCTACAACATTACTGACAAAACTAGCACTGACTGGACAGGTCCACTGAAATCTGTGTGGTTTATTTATTTATTTAAACTTTTCGCGCAAAAAGGTACAAAGGCGGACTTAATGCCTTAGGCATTCTCTACCAGTCAACCACGGGTGGTGAAGAGATTAGATGGCAGGTGCTTTGGTTGAGAGGAACAATGACAAAAAAAAAAAACTATTAAAACTAGGTACACAAATATATAAATTATAGGTTACATTACATACACATACATACTATTTACTATAATATATATGAGTACATACCAATTCAAGGGAGAACGATGTTGAGATGAGTCTACGCTATTTAGGTACTTTGAAAATAACTCTGCAATTTCCGCTTAAATACATACCGACTGGTGGCCGTCCTGATACCAAGAGGAAGTGCATTCCAAAGAAGAATGGACTGAATATGAAAGGAAGAACGAACAAAGTCAGAAGTATGAGAAGGAGGTAGAAGAAGGAGGAGTGGTAGAAAGGCCATTTCAAACACTAAACTATGGTCTTCACATAATTTGGCCAAGATTATGTCTGCATTTTAAATGAGATTTTGACCCCTCAGTTTGTTTCGCTAATTCTTCTCAGGGGTAGGTAGTAGATACTAGAAAGGAAATGTCGACTCCATCTACGAGTAGCTTATTTTTTAAATTGATTTTATTATGACATGTAAAAGTGATTCCTATCCTATTTACAGAATCAACAATTTCATTTCATTTGCCACTAGGTAAGTAGTTCGTTGTTCGACTTTAGGAGAAAGTAAAACACCTATGAATATGCGAAATAAACGAAAATCTTGGTTTCCAAAAAGGTAAAATGTATTACGATAACGATGATAATGGTCTGTTGTTCACCAACTAAACTAAAAATTCAGTGCATCTTTTTCTAGGGCATAAAATAAATTTTAGTTTAGTCCCGTCAAATTAATCGGCGCCAGACGTAAATTGAGGTAATTTTAGTAAGCAAGTTTTTAATCACGTCTAAACTTCTATGGAGTACCTAGTGTCAGGCGCTGATTACTTTGACAGGAGGACTAAACTAAAATTTATCTTCTGTCATTTTCTTAATGAAATAGAAAGAAAAAGATGCACTGAACTTAAATTTAGTGTAGTTTGTGAACGAGAGAATCGGCACCATTGTGGGTAGTAATGGTACCTACACCTCTGTCCCACCCTTCGGAGTAAGCAGACGTGATGGTTGTTATTTTGTTATGTTCATATTGATTTTTTTATTAAAACCCGCACGGAGACGCGTAGATTACAGCCCGCTCCCTCTCACATAACAGCGTTCGCAGACGGCATACCATCGCTGGCCGATTTTTGTACGAGCTCAATGAAACAGTAGAGATCAAATGTATCAACGCACATGTCCTACAAAATAACGAAGGGCGAAAGAATCCGACCGCATGTAGGACCTACAAAAGGTATGCCATGGCCAGAGCACCTGATACATTGGCAGGTAAAGAACCGGTAAGAAACTCCTTGGTTACTTCAATTTGATTTTGGAAATCCCGCGTTACATTAGATACATTTTGCATTTGGAATCGCGCCAAATTATTCCGAATCAACTGCCCACGCATCTCAATTCACTGTTGTCTCCGACTCAGTTTTCGTATACCTACCAAGATATTATGCTGCTACAAAAACAAAATACGTTCGATCTATGTCTTCCACTGTTTAGCCCTGTTTTGCTTTAATAAATACTGGCGACCGGCCCCTGCTTCGCACGGTTTACGACTTGACAAAACATCGAGATTTCTCTTAATACACAAACATTCCGGAATAAATTGCCTAAATTATAGTACAAACCACGTCAAAATCCGTTGCGTAGTTTAGTAGAACAACGCGGTCAGCATAGCTATTTACAACCACTCGATACGCTTCCGTGCCGTATCGAACATCAATCAATGTTATCGTAGGAGTCCTCTAAACGCTGTTCACAAGTTCAAAACCCGAAAATTTTATTCTTCCGACAGCTGTTTGCTGTCGGGGGCAAGGCAAATCAGGTTATCGAAATATGTCATTTTCGATACGATAACCTGTCGGATGATTGTGAATGCAAGTCACACAGACAGACACGAAAAGCGACTACGTATAGATATTATAGAAGATATAGATGTTGGTGTTCATTGACACGAAAATCCTTGATTCACATCCAAACGAGTTTTCGCCAAAATAACGACTTTGTTGACAAGTAAGCAAGCTATAAACAGGAAAAACTGCTTCAAAAACCTCATGAACGTGGTACATTTCCTATAGTATGCTATGTATAGTAAAGGCACGAATTCTAATTAGTAAGCAACTCACACATTCAGTCTTTACGGTCTACGCTCGCTAAAAACCTGTGCTTAGCAAGCCTGGCGTAAAAAGGTCACATGATCTTGTTTTGCAAGTGTCGTTTCTATCGTACCAACTACCAGCTGATAAGAGAAATAGGTACATCGTACCAAAAAATAGGAAAAACTGTCGGTAGAACAGAAAGAGCAGTCTGTTGTAACCTGCAATTTAGTTTCAGGTGTTTGGCTCGGTTAGATAAAGCTGTATAAACCTATGTATTTTCACACCACCTGCTAGATAATGGTGCCGATTCTGTTGTTCACAAACTAAACTAAATTTAAGTTCAGTGCATGTTTTTCTTTCTATTTCATTAAGAAAAGGACTAAACTAAAATTTATCTTCTGTCCTTTTCAAAACGATGCACTGAATTTAAATTTAGTTTAGTTTGTGAACAAGGGAATCCGCATCAATGTCAAATTATGTCATGCAGACCTAACCTAGTACTTATCTACGTTGTAAATTCAATCAAATTAATTTATAACCCTGTTTAGCCGGGCAATAATATTGTATCATTACCGTTGTACGTACTAATTCCATGTATGGTACTGTTTTCAAACTGCACCCATATTGCGTAACACACTGATTTATAATCCGAGGGTTTTGAAGAAAATGCCTAATCAATTGCTTCATAGGTTTGAGAAAATTGGTCTGCTCAACAACGTAAATAACGCAATGAACGTGGCTGAACTGTCATAACCCGCTGGTCAATAATGTGATTTGAATTTAGAACCTCGTATTAAAATTATGAAAACAATTACAAAAAAAAAGAGGATGATCGAATTGCTTTTTATCATCCCACAGAAGTTGTGAAAAGTTCAGTACCTCGGGGTCAAAGGTGTCTTCGCCTTGGGCGAGCTTGAAACCCTCGATTTTAGTCGTCCGTGACATAAGACACTGCTTTACCCCCTTGGTGAATAATCTACTATTAAACACGTCTTCTCTGAACCGGATTGTATTGTTACAAAGTTTCTTCAGTGTTACTACTACAAAGTAACGCCATGTGTCATCAAATCTAAAAAAATAATCATCGAAACAGTTCTGTCGAAAAATAATCCCACAATTTGGCAGCACCATCTAATAGCAATAGACTACCTTGACCTGTGCTAAGGTGGGCCTAAAAGAAAAATAGATTAACTAGCTGTGCTCGCGACTTTGTTCGTGTGCATGTCGAAAATGAAATTGGATATCACGGGTTTTAGTGTTTTTGCGCAGAACCCTAATTCGTTTTTCTAAAATAAAAGTAGCCTTAGTTACTCCTTATTCCATCAGCTGTCTTCCAGTTAAAGTCCTGTCAAAATCGGTCCAGCCGTTTCGGAGATTAGCCGGAACAAACACACACGACCGACAGACAATCAAAAACAATTTTTTTTTTTTGTTATCAGTACCGTGTCATACTTTCATAATTTAAGTGCATTTAAATAAATAGCAGTAAAATGCTGTTATTTTAACATTACAAACAGACACTACTTGAACTTTATTTACCTATTTGTATGTATTTTTAAATAGATGTAGTTTACGTCAAGATGTTTATACAGCACACAGACATGTTCCTAGTCAAATGGGCGTGTATTATTATGACACGGCAAATATTTGCACATGCTATCGACCGGGGAGATGGAAAATAGTATGTAAATGCGATTATCAATTCTATCGTATTTTTGCTATTTTCAAACGGAATAAAATTAATATCAAAAGATAGTAGTGAATGAATTAGGAATTCTATTTCGTTTTATTTTTTTGCCCGGGATTTCGTCCGACGTGCCTCGGAAAGCACGTTAAGCCGTTGGTCCCGGCTGTCATTCATGGATCTTTGACAGTCGTTACGGGTAGTAGAAGCCCGAAAGTCTGACAATCAGTCTTACCAAGGGTTAAACTGGGTTTTGGAGGTCAGATAAGCAGTCGCTCCATGTAAAATACTAGTGTTCAGCTGCATCCCGTTAGACTAGAAGCCGACCCCAACATAGTTGGGAAAAGGCTAGGCAGATGACTTCGTCCGCGTGAAATTTTTTGTTCCTCCAAACCAACAACATTGCTGTCTTTGCGTGCAAAACCTGGATGAGGCTGGCACAGGAGCGTGGGGCTTGGCACAAGAAAAGAGAGGCCTATGTCCAGCAGTGGGGGAATCGGGCTGTGGATGATAACGATGTGTGTAACATGCATGTACAGACGCCAGCACATCAAGCTACCCGAAACTATAAAATTTTCCCAATCAACTTTGAACCTTATACTTTTGCAATAAAGTAGAAAATCTATTAAAGAAATTTGACAGATTGTAGTAGCTTGATGTGCTGGCGTCTGTACACACGGCGACACATCAAGCTATACATTTCCAGTTTTAGCTGACCTCGCACTGTACAGGTTTTTCGTACAATCAGAAGTCAGCTTATACTGGATATGTATAGCTTGATGTGTAGCCGTGTGTACCAATGAAATTATTTTTCTTATTCAGGTGACCACTCTATAATTCTTTATTTCGAAACCACGACAATTCCTTACTTAGCTAATCACGCAAACCTCGCGCTCATTTCGCGCGATTTCGTTCATCGTGTCATTGTCATAGAGAATATGGCCCCAGTGTGCTTACACGTTCCTTCGGGGTTTTAGAACATATTTGTATTGACTCTTTTGCGTTTTGTTTTTTTTTTCAATTTCCCTGTAGCAGTCCGGAGCCTGGGTTTATGCCGGGTTGATGGCAATACGCTCGCCCCGTATTACATGGGACTTAAACATAACTGGCGAAATGCGGGTGTAGGTCTTATAGATACACCTCTGCCTAACCCTTCGGCTTTTACATCGCGGTTGCATAAAAACTTGTTTTACTGAGCATAATGTACAAAGGCCAGCACATCAAGCTACCCCAATCTGCCTTTCTTTGATGGATTTTCAACTTTACCACAAAAGAATAAGGTTCATATTCAATTGCGAAAATTTGACAGATTGGGGTAGCTTGATGTGCTGGCCTCTGTACGTAATTATTTTTTTGCATAATAATTATGTTCGATAAACGGTTTGACGCAATCCGAAATTACATTTTTAAGTGCGAAGCACATTTTTGCGTTGTCCAAATATATCCAACGCGACACAATAAAGGGTTAACAACACTTGCAACAGTTGCATCATGCAGAGAATATACGGGATTGTTGCTACAATTCTACTGTCTCTGTAAGTACGTGCAAATGTATTTATGTACAGACGCCAGCACATCAACCTACTACAATCTGTCAGATTTCTGTAATAGATTTTCAACTTTATCGCTAAAGCATAAGGTTCAATGTTGATTGGGAAAATTTGACAGTTAGGTGTAGGTTGATGTGCTGGCGTCTGTACTTTGTTTTTAATTGATTCTATTAATAAAAATAATTATTTTATAACTTGCCTAACAATCTGTTTCACTGATTGTACGCACGCCGACATATCAAGCTATACATTTCCAGTATAAGCTGACTTCTCATTGTAGAAAAAAAACTGGAATGTAGGTATAGCTTGATTATTTTGTCGTCGTGTGACCAAACAATGAAAAATATGAGTTGACATTTAGAATATGTGTATGTGTGTAACTCTATATGTATGTATTAGGTATAATATATACAATTATATAAAACCAAGTTCATGAGTAATAGCATTAGCCCTGTTTATTGATATGGAATATTGGCATATTAATTAGACAGAAATACACTCATGAACTCTAAAGCTAAATGGCAACATCAGTACACAGAGTGCAAGTGTTTATTTTTATTTTAATAATAACTACTTAACCCAACAGACATTTTCCTTGTAGTTTCAATAATTCATACAGAAATCCCATAGAAAAAAGTATGTTCAGTCTTCCCGCATTTGAAAAATTTCTGGATAATCCATGTAAATGACGAAGTATCCATATGATCAAGTGAAACCAGACACAACAGCTTGTTAATTTGTCTATTAAAATACCAACTGTAAACAGGCCAATAAAAACAAGTTCATGGTAAATTGTATGTTAATGCTGAAGATTTATGGTTCAAGGTGGCTTAAAACATGATTCATAATGTACTTTGTACTTGAGTTTGCTACTTGTTGGTTCCCTTCTATTAAATAATAGGCCCATAGTTCATTCATCGGCCCCTTCTGTCTAGTGATATAACTGACTCTGGATTTTAACTTGTTTATCATTTGTCTCCTTTATTCTATCTTATATTTAGAATAGTTTGGAGGACTTGTGGCTAACCAATAAAAGCCGCACAGGTTGATTGATCAGGTTAAGCTACACTTGCCGCAGTTGGTCCATAGATGGGTGACCATCTTTACATACCAAGACCGCTCTTTGCCTCAGAAAGCATGTTAAGAAGTTGGTCCCGGTTGACATTTGTGTATCTTTGACAATAGTTACGGGTCATCAGAAGCCCGAAAGTCTGAAACTCAGACTGGAAGCCGACCCCAACAAAGTAGGGAAAATTCTAGGCAGATGATGATATTATTTTGAATTGTTGTATAGTTTTTTTTTCTTACATTTACCTTATATAGGTATAGAAGCAACAAGAATAATGTACCCAGGGACTTTGTAATATCTTGATTTAAAAGAGTAACTTTGAGTGTGAGAATTATTTATTTAATACTTCAAGCGCACAAAAATGTACACAGGCAGACTTAATTCCATTTCATTTGAATAAAACACAAGGAGGATGCAATTGTCTTTACTTGTCTATGATCACTTTTTATAAACTATGGTTATTAAATCAACAGCTGGGTGAGCTGGGTCAAGAGCCTGATGAGGAACTACACGGAAGACGAGGCGGTATGGTCGAAAGACTATAGCCTGCCCTTTAGGCAAAGTAAAAAAAAAAAAAACTGATGAAGTACAGGACAAAACTATGGCGGTAAGACTGTTCTTACCACCATAGGTTTGTCCTGGACTTCCTCATCAGCTTTTTTTTTAGCTAACAGTAGTCTGTACTACTCTGCCCCCCATAGTTAAAAAGACATATCTAACAAAAAGTAAAAACGGAGAAATAAATGTTTTAATGAATGAAAAACATTTATTTCTCCGTTTATACTTTTTGTTATATACGTCTTTTTAACTATCGGGGGCAGTACTGTTAGCTTGGGTATTGTAACTTTACAGGTAGAGCACTGCTTTTGTGCTTCTTTTCTAAACCCCTAAGATGACCCTCTGACCTCTGTAGGTCGTCTTAGGGGCGGTCATTCGAACTACGGCGGAACCCTTCATTGTGCGTGGTCCGACACGCACTTGGCCGGTTTTTGACATTATATGATTATCCTACTTTCTGTATCTTTCAAAGTTGTCTTTTATTCTCTAGAATTTTTGAGTTAGCCTTTCATTTGTTTTATTGTAATTTGGGGCGGTTCGGACTTGCTATTGTCACTAACAAACGCCGTGTGGAATATTTATCATAATAAATAAGCAAAGTAAAACGTTTCTCTTTAAACGGCATTAATTAGCATAATTCTGTGCTGAACACGTAGAAAAATAATTTAGGTAATTTGTGCAGTTATGTATCGAGAAAAAGTTTAATAGTAGAATTAATTAATTATATGTACTTACCGGATTTTAAATATTTCTCAAACGCCTCCTTGGCAGTCACATATTCAGGCTTCCTGTCCAGGGGCTGCGACAATTCTTGGGTGTACGTAAAATAACTTCTGTTCAACTTTGCACTACTCAAAACGCCACCTAATCTACCGAAATTTCGGATTGCCACATTGGGCACGTATTTACACACGGACATTTTGATGAAGCTTATTAAAAATACGTTTATTTTTTATTTTATCTTAACCAACTAGTTGTACAGGCCGGGTTCACAGAGCATGTAATCTTTGCCGGGTTGTTATTCTTATTTGTCTGATTTGATTATTTTTTTATTGAACGTCCGAATCCCCGCCACTGCACAGCGTACTACAGACGGCTGAGACGGGACGGCACACACAGTCAGTACACACTAGCACTACACACACACTACCAAGAAGCTTAAAGGCGTTCTACACGATCCAGACCGACCGCCGACAAAGGTGACCTTGGTCGCGTCAACCAACTTTTGTATTCGTTCTACACGGTCGGTGGTTGACACAAAAGCGCCTTATTCACCATCCATCTCGACGTACGTTCCGCCAAGGTCATCACGATGCACGAAGCAAAACGACTGTGAATATGCTTGACGTACGTCAATAATTATTATTAATTGCTTGCTGGACTTGCACGACCAATTTCGCATCCAGCGAGCGCCCCCACCACCGCGAACGTCGTGCAGATGGACAGTGAATAATGCGGACGTACGTCAGAGAGCCGTGCGTCGTGCGTGCTTGATCGTGTATAGACTTGCTGTATAGCCGATTCGCCATTTTGAGCTTGCATCGCCATAGTGACCGCACGTGTCGAAATGGATCGCGAAACGATAACAAGTTTTATCGAAAGATATAAATCCCACTCTTGTCTGTGGGACGTCTCAAGTCCTGATTATATGAATAAGAATAAAAGAATTAATGCATTGCAAGAGCCCATTTTAGGGGAAAGTGCAACGATTGATAGCGTTCGAAAAAAAATTGACATTCTTAGAAACGGTTATTACAGAGAAGGTTATTATCCGGTTAGACTGGAAGCCGACCCCAACATAGTTGGGAAAAGGCTAGGCAGATGGTTATTACAGAGAAGAATAAGAAGATTTTTTTTCATCCAGAACCTCTTCTTATTTTTTTTCTTCTCTTCTGCTGCTGCTGACAATATGAGAAGAACTCCCATTTTTTGGCGCTTTGATAAATTATGCGGCATTATAAACACACACAACCTCCTCGAATAATCGATCGATTACATCTAGCATGCTGGATGCGCGCACGAGTGTGTGTATGTTACATCTAGCGCCGCGGCCTTGAGCGGACGTACAGCTGGGATGGATGGTGAATAAGGCGCTAAACTTGTCAATTCCGTCCGGTGTTCACTCACAGCGTAAAGACGTATCCACAGAGTACATTGAATATATCAATATGGCTCCTTGCCTTTCAAAGCAACGGAAGGTCGGTTTGGCAATAACTTTTTTATGCTTGAATGAAGAAGAAAAATTAATTATTAATAAAAATTAAAAATTAAATAAACATTTTTTTATTCTTATCTTTATATAAATTAGATTCAATGTCCCAAAGACATGATAAATCTATACTAATATTATAAAGAAGAAAAATTTGTTTGTTTGTTTGTAATGAATAGGCTCAAAAACTACTGGACCGATTTAAAAAATTCTTTCACCATTCGAAAGCTACATTATCCACGAGTAACATAGGCAAAATTTTATTTTGGAAAAAAATAGGGTTCCGTAAGAAATTTGGGTTTTTTGGACACTAGGTGTAAAAAATCAACCAGAAAAGTTAGTTATTTTGCGTACGCTGCCTAAACTATAAAAGATAGAACCATAAAATGTTCAAACTAATTGTAGATCTTATAAATATCTACAAAAAAGTACGCGACACACTATACCTATCTATGTCGAGTGAGGCACAACAACCATTTTTTTATTTAAAAATCTTTAATTTTTTTTGGACTACATTTAAACGCATTTATATTACTCATGCTATTAATCCTTATCAAAATAAATTATTTCATCACTAAGTTCAGTTTATGTAGATAATATTTGGTCTTTGAATGATTAAAATTGGACGTTTGGTTTTGTTAAACATATAAATATAAAAATATAATAAGCTTTGAATTTTCAAAAAATATTCATTGTACACCTACAGATTCGGTCGATTTACTCCTTAATTATATGTATAGAAAAAAATTGTCGGTAAATAAGTTTACAAAATCAAAAATCAAGTCATAATATAACAGACTATTTACATCACATCCATGATCTGTATAGTATTATAAAATTTTCATAATTTTCGCAAAGTTTAAAAAATTCATCTTCTTACTTCTATTTATTTTATTTTTTTTAATTTGTATCTTTATGGGTTATTTTGATTTCCTTTTGAGATACGCAATCCTGTCACAAATCCGAAATCTACGCGGACGAAGTCGCGGGCAGAAGCTAGTCAGTGTATAAAGATATAAATTCGGTCAGAACCTCTCGTTCGCGGGGTTCGTTTTGTGAATCCATCGCTGTGACACGCAATGACGTGCGCCCATATTGACTGACAAACGCACACTGAAGCTCTCCCGTCGGCCGACAGCGTTCTAGACGGTTGGTACCGACCACAGACGCAGCCTGTCGCGATGGATGCGCTGCCGACCAAGGTTGTCCAAAGGTCGTTTGACCCCGCCCATATTTGGTCGACCGACCAACGTCTACACGGTAGATTTTCACACCAACTGGACCAAGGTCACCTCTGTCGGCGGTCGGTCTGGATCGTGTAGAACGCCTTTTATAGATAAAAGTGGAGGCAACACTCTGAATACCTATCTGAAGCCGACTGTGGGCTAACGCTCTCTTTCTAAATACATACATAAGAACGAGACAGTGATATGTGCTTTCTTTGTCATATGTATGTATTTAGAAAGAGAGCGTTAGCCCACAGTCGGCTTCAGATAGGTATTCAGTGTTGCCTCCACTTTTATCTATAAGCTTCTTGCACACTACCGACTACCATAGAGTAAGTAACAAAGAGTAATATAATAATACGGAAGGTAAGTAACGTTCCTTATCCGACTAGTCGACTACGGCTACAGCAAGCCACAGAGCACGTAAGCAAGCAAGCAGCCAAGCAGTAGTTACAGTAATGGGTGTGACGAACGATAATTTTCATTGGAGATATTATCAATATTATTTTGGTTGCTATATTAATGTGCTAGCTTTTGCTCGTTGTTTCGCAGGCATGGGGATCGAAAAAAAATTGTGCAAAAAACTCATATGTGCCAACTTTCATGGTGATTAACCGCTCAAGCTGCTATCTATGTCATGTCAAACATCCTTTTTATATCTATGTCATGTCAAACATCCGTTTTATATAACTCGATTTTTCTTAAGGACGCTATCACATTTTTCCACGAATAACAGTACTTTTCAGGTACCATTTTAGTGAACTTGGAGTCGCAACTGCAAGGATATCTTGGTTTCAAATTAAAGATAATATATTCATCTCCAGAATGGCTCCATAATAATTAAATAGCCCCATACAAAATTTTCACACAAATACGTTTTTACCATCACAGTAATCGCAAGAAATTTAATAAAAAGGGGTTTGAATAAGGACCTATATAGCTAAATCCATTGCATATTTTAACTTAAAAATAAGAAGATATTGTTGCTTATATAGTCCTCTATACGATAAGCTAAATATTTTGTAGATAAATAAATAACTTTTTCATTTATGAGACAAATAAGAAACGCTCTCAAATTTCTCCATACATTTTCTACCCGCGGACACTTGCGGTTCGTCATTCCGCGCTCAGAAGCGCTCGTGGAAGCACGTCTGTGTCGCTTTCTCGCAAAAAATAATTACGTAAAAAAGTGAGTTCCGAGTTGTGTACTGAGGTCGGACGAAGTTGATACTTTTTCGGACCGAAATAAAATTAAGTACGATTATTGGTATTTGTTTCAGAAACAAATACTTAGTTGTAATTTTTACAAGCTTTTATTTAACTTGCAATGTATGTATGTATGTATGTAACTATGTTTGTTCGGGTGGACTCTTGCAACTAAATTTTGAAGCAGATATCTTCAACCGATTGAGCTGAAATTTTGTATGCACGTTTAGTTTGGATGACAATGCATGGTTAGCTGTGTGACGTTATTCTAAATCCAAAATGGCGGAACGCCCAAGATGGCGGACTACTTATTTTTAAGGCACTCCTACAATATGGATATCAAATGAAAGGGATTGCTGAGAATAACTCGAAAAATAAAATGACGTCACTCTAAATCCAATATGGCGGACTTCTAAAGATGGTGGACTAGTTATTTTTAATGCACTCCTACAATATGGGTATCAAATGAAAGGGATTGCTGAGAATAACTCGAAAAATAAAGTGACGTCACTATAAATCTAATATGGCGGTCATCTAAAGATGGTGGACTAGTTACTTTTAATGCACTGCAACAATATGGGTATCAAATGAAAGGGCTTGCTGAGAATAACTCAAAAAACAATGTGACGTTACTCTAAATGCAATATGGCGGACTTCTAAACATAGCGGACTAAGTTTTTTATGCTTTCCTACAACATGGGTATCAAATGAAAGGTCTTGCTCAGAATACGTATGCGAGTTAAACTCCACAAAAAAACCTGTCAAGCGATAACTAAAAAGTAAAAACAAATTAAAAGTAAAAACTTTTTTTTAAAACAAGCTTTTAGTTAAATGCGCTAAAAAGAATAAATTAAAATTTTCCTTTAAAACTTTTACTATCAACTTATAACGTCAATAAGTACACAAGTTATATGATATAAAAGCTTGTTGCGAGATTTACCTGTGTAGATAAACAAGTAAATAAGATGATCTGATTGATTTTAATTTTTTCAATTTTCAAACTAAGTAAATATGAGTTCTTAAATCTGAAAAAAACTTTTTTACTTTTAATTTATTTATTTAGTGGATATAGATGACGGATAAAGATTGTATAAATATTTATTTTATAATCAAATTAAAATGATGGAAATATTTTTTTTAGACATTCGATATTAATAGTCGATTTTCGGGTTTTTCGGGGTGATGATTACGAATATAACATCCATTTTTTATTCAAGGTGGCGGATTTTTGTTTGTGACAAATCGACTTACGGCCAATTTCTTCATAATACCAGTATATCCAGTTGTCATGCTACGTCACAGTTTTACTCTTCAATTCAGTAATTTTTTTAGTGAATAATAATGTTGCTATATTGAAGAATACAATTGTGACGTAGCATGACAACTGAATAGACTGGTATTACGTTTAGTCGGTTAAGAAAATCGCGTGGTTTTTTTGTTTACCTTTATTTAGCTACCTAAACCTATGGAGTATAGTAGTAGTACAGACGCCAGCACATCAACCTACACCTAACTGTCAAATTTTCCCAATGAACATTGAACCTTATGCTTTAGTAATAAAGTTGAAAATCTATTACAGAAATCTGACAGATTGTAATAGGTTGATGTGCTGGCGTCTATACAATGAAATATTTTCTATGTGAAAAGACAGCTGTGCTGCTGGGGAGTTTGTTGCGCCACTTCTTCCCAGCGAAAGCACTAAGAAGTGAAGGGCGGGCGTTTTGGGGGACTGTCTTTTGTAATTTTGACATTCGAAAAGTGCTGATTCTCAGCCTAATTTGAATAAATTACTTTTGATTTACTTTGTTTTAATTTTTAAGTAAATAAAATACTTACTGTTTTCATAAGGGAATGATTATTTTTAAATATCACAACGAAACTACGATAAACTCCCAGGCTAGTATTTGATTATGAAATACTCCAACAATTGACATCAAAAATAATATTTAAAAGTACTTAGGTACAGACGCCAGCACATCAACCTACACCTAACTGTCAAATTTTCTCAATCAACATTGAACCTTATGCTTTAGCGATAAAGTTGAAAATCTATTACAGAAATCTGACAGATTGTAGTAGGTTGATGTGCTGGCGTCTGTACATATTTTCAAACTAACAGCAGACTGTGGTATAAATGTGGATGTTCCGTGTAATACTAAAATGTTAAGGTCGTTTTTGGGTACCTAGTAATGAACGTATTGACTGATGAACTTCAACAATACTAAAAACATGATTATCACGCAGATAGTAAGTACTAATAACACTTACCAAATTCGATTGCGAACTTACAACTAACTTTACTAAATAAATACCAGCAAAATTAAAAAAAAATATCTTCAAGTACCAAGATTAGTTAAGTTACGTATAAAAATCGAGCGAACAATGGTTTCAATGTGTGCGTGCGCGTAATGTTGCTGTGTTGCGATTCAGATACCTAAACTTGAGCGAGTTCAAAATGTGATAGCGTCCTTAATTTTCCAGGGGAGCGTATTGTTTGTTTTTTGTGGGTAATTTACAAAATGTAATGGTACAGTTAGAATAGAATAGAATACTCTTTATTATGTACTACACCATATAAATATAGTACAGTTTTGCTTCGAAATGATTAACCGCTCAAGCCCTTATCTACCACATGTGCACAAACGCGCCACAGCAAAAAGTGCCCCCTGCCTCTCATGAAAGTCACCCGTTTCACGCGGATTCAACCTCTATTATTACTGTAGCATACGGTCTAATATCCTGTGCGACTGTTTTAGTCTCTGGTCCGGTAGATAAACTAATCGACTAAATGTTTCCGAAAGAAAAATATGGGTTGGCAATAATGGAAAAAAAAGTAAAAATAGATTTTACGATTCTTAATGGTCGCCAGTGCGTGCTGCCAAAAAGTATTTTGTTATTGTTTATTTAATAGTGTTTTTGTGTAAAATCGACGTTAAGTGGATGAATATTCATTTATAAGATATTATACGTCCTTGTAGATAATATTTGCACGAAATAACATCACAATCATCCTTTTTTGGTCAAACAAAATTTTTGTAAACAATTAAATTAAACTAATTAAATTCCTGTCCCATACTTTTTTTCAGGAGAACTGCAGTGGTTTTCACTGTGAACGTGAAATGAAACCTATAAATATTTTCTTATTAGTTTTTTAACACGCTTTTATTTATACGAAATTTCCGTTTTTCTAAACTGCAGAAACCAACTAGAAATAGGTACTTATTTTTTCCAAACAAAAAGTGTCTGTTGATCGCCAATCACAGAACAGATAAAAGAGGTTAGAAAGGAAATAGTTCCCGATTTGTATTAGAACGCGTGTCGCCGCATGTCTCCCACTCTTTCACTCCACTACAAGCAAGAGATCAATACGTACGCGCATTACGCACACAAATAAACCACACGCACTTAGATCGCGTGTTTGCTATTGGTTGTCACACTAACGCAAACACTGCGTTTGACATACACGCACACAGCAATTTATTTCTCATGTATGTTACGGCGACCAAAAGCTCGATCAAATATATCGATAAAATTACTGTAATTTTGTTAATTAAAGTTTTGCGATCTTTTAAGTTGCGGGTACGGTACGAATAATGTGGACTTCCTAAATAAATATAAATATTAATGTCAAATTAAGGGGGAGCATCCGATACTGCCGCGAAATTTAAATATTTTAATATTGAACAATAATTTGGGCTAAAGTAAGTAAGTAAGCAAATAAATGACAAAGTAAAAAATAAAGGAATATTTTAATATTGAACAATAATTAAACTCAATTTCAACGCTTATTTTATCATTGTCCCTGAAATAATACGTATTTATTAAGTAACATGCGCTTGCTATCTCTTAAATTCGAATTTTTCAAAATAAAATGCAACCTTACATTAATATATTTTCCGATTATAGCTTTAGTTAGGTCTATAACATGGCTCGCAGTAGGATATAATCCAACCAGATGATTGCTAATATTGCTAAATAATTCGGTTCCGACAAAGCTGCGCAAAATCTTAGTTGTCAACATAATTATGTTTGTTAATGTTTCGTAGATTGTCGGTGTAAATTTTAATAATTGCTTCGGACGTTGTACAGATCAGTATTAGATCTTTAGAAGGATAAAAGAGACCCCCTTTGTCTTTTGCTACTATAAATTTATGGTCCGAATTTATTTCATTTGACAACAGAGCACCAACACAAATGTCACAATCAAGTTTCTTTATTAAAATGTGTGCTATGTATCCCGCGATGTGGCTAATAATCTGTTTACTGAAATAGGATTTTTTTTTTATTAGACGAAAAACCCATTAAGTTAGGTACTAAATTAATAATCCACAATAAACAATAATTAATGTTAATAAACAAAGTTATTTTAATTATAATATTACTGAAAAGAATCATTCGTACACACATACTTAATATCGACATTGTTTACAATTTGGTACAACACTATCGATGCGCATAGATTTCGCAGAATTCAAGCTTTGGCTCGACGCACGCGACGTTCGCAGGGAACGCAATACATTGCGCGACCGCTCACGTCGTGCAAGATCGTACCCATGTATTGCAAGCAATGTATAATTTTGCACCTAAATGCGATTTTATCGTTTTTGTCTACAAACTACATAATACTTTTTTAATAATTACAAATATCACTCGTATTTTAATGTTTTTGGACTCACCGGTGAAAAGGAATCCCTCCTCGGGCTACACTACACTCCTGGCTTCTTTTTCGACACGTTATAATAGCGCAAGACGGCATAATTGTTTTTTTCCGCGGAACTTCGGACGCTGTCACAACAAGAAAGCGATTGTGAGCGGGTGAATCAAATTTCGGTCGACATTCGAGCGTCTGCTCAAAAGTGCGGCGCGCCTGCCCCGCCCACAAGGCCCTTCTAACCTCTTTATCTGTTCTGTGTCGCCAATAGTTGCTTGAAAAGCATTTCGTGAGTTGCTTGATTTCAGTCTTCATCTCTTATCAACTAATTATTGTAAGATTGATCCGCATTCTTCTAATAATAACTGACGGCAGTTGCTGATTTTTTTTTAATGATTAACTATGTAACTAAGCATTGATTTTATACGACATTTCAGATATTATGCCGAACTTAGGAACAAAACGTTTTAATGTAAGGTTTTTTTTTTTATTAAAAGCAATTTTTTGATACTCAGGCTGAGATGTTATTATGAGTTAATTAATACAAAAAAAATCGGTCCAAAAACAGCGGAGTTATCGCGCGTAAAGTCCACGAGAAGCTATAAATAAATAAAGAACTTCTACGAAGCCCAAATTCAATCAACTCAAAGTAACATTATGTAATACGAAACTAACGAACAATTTCACTTGGTCGGGTTATATTTTAGTGATAAATAGCGCTGTCGTCTAATGTTTTGTGGTACTGGAACGCGTCTGACCACACGTCTCACATAATATTAGTAGACACACCTTCCAATATATAAATAAAAGGATAATAAACGTATTATTGAAATCCTTAGAACGGTCTTTCCTTTGGTGTTCAACCATTAACCCTAACAGGTTATGGTCTGACCACAGAACACATATACCCTCGTCTGACTCATGGAACGTAAACATTTGGGCCGCCATTTTGAAGTAAGTTCACGCTGACGCTGTCAATGCTGCAGAATACTCGGAATCGTCTGACCACAGTAATTAGATGTGTGTGTTAACATAATTAAATCCCTATATAAAAATAAAAATCATTACAAAATGTTTTTTTTATTTGATCCAAAGGTTGCGATTTTGCGAACCCCTGAATGTGTGTTTACAAAAAAGCTTCTCGTGACGGGGACTTTCTTGGTTATAACCTCTATAGAGGTCGGTACAAAACGGCAATTATTTTATTTAATTCCGATATATCGATATTTTATTTTGAATAGATTAGCGATAATACATTTAAAAAATGTCGATATATTTTACCGACACTTTTTGACACATCCCTAAATGTTCATGGGCTGTTTTTCAAAATGCGACATCTAGTGTCCACATCCCAAAACAATAAGTTACTTTTCTCACTGCAGATGGCGACACTATCAATAAAATTTCTAGTTATCTTTTCTAGTCTCTTTGAGTATCACATAAAAGCAAAGGCAGCTACATCCATTTCTACCAAGTTCTACTGAATAAAAATAATATTATAGGTAATTTTGCCGTGTATCAAGCCATGCGTTCGCTGGATGGGTTTTCCCATCGCTCGTAGTTACATCACAGCGGCGGCGCGGCGGCAAGCAAGACTACTTTCAGTATATCGGCGGCGGCGCACAGTGGGCCCATACTGAAAATTAGTGGACTTAGGCAACAAAGTTCCAATATCGATGCGATTTTTTTTTATATGACGTGTTATGATATTCCTGACAACTTTTATTCTTATAACATTTCTTCTAAAGTTGATAGTTTGTCTTGAAAAAAATTAATTAGATTATTTTGTATGGAGCGAATCACGTTTAATTTTTTTTCTTCAATTGTACTAATATGTTGGGTGTGTGGCGTGAGTATATGATAGCTAGGGTCATTCTCTATCCACGAAAAAAAAAACAGCGCCGGCCATCTGCGGCAGCGCGAGTAATCATTCGGTAAAAAAAAAATGTTATGTAAGATTTTTTTTTGCCATTTAAAATAAATTCAAAGTAAATTTTTTGTGTCATTAGGCTAATTCACCTTCTCTTTATTAAATATATAGTTTTAACAGCGCATAGGTACTTATAACTAATTATTCTGGTAGAAATTTAGTAATTATTGCTATGTTATCGGTAGCACCTGCATTGTGATTGATGACTCATTTGTTATTGCGCTCGGCTAAGCGCATAACTAATGAGTCATCGAAAAATGCTCGTCTCTGATTGGCTGAATAATTTTCACTCACTGATAACAGTGTCCACTACTTGAGTAATTAACACTGTCTATAAATATAAAGACATTCATTAAGTCCATCTAGTTTCGCTCTTGTCGCTTATTTGTGAACACAGTGAAATACTTTTATTTTTATATTTACATTAGAACTATGGCTGGATTTTGTACCAACCTAGATTTTTTTGTGAAATTAAGAAGTGGCGGTGATCTGAAAAATCATATGTTTCTATATGAAAGTATCATTTCTGTCTTGACTACCGAAGTTTCTGAAGAAGACAAGAACCGAATCAAGGAGTTCTGTCGACTTTTTTGTGTAAATCTAAATAAAAAGTGGATAGAGTCAAGTAGAAACCAAAAAACTTTTATGAATCGTGTAAGTAATCGCAAGTGGTTGGAAAAAAACATCAACTGGCCTGTTTGTGACAGTGTTGACCTGAGAAGTGAGATGGGCTTTTCGGACGCAGTCTTATCTGAACCTGTGGATATAGATTCCCATGTTCCTACTCTTGCAGTATGTACTGCGGAAGCGGGAACATCTACAGAAAAGGAGCACAGAAAACCATTCGAAGAGTTAAGTAAGAAGCAAAAAAAAAGACGTTCTACTTCCATAGTAGAAGAAAATTCCGAAGAAGAGTTGCAGACCTGGTACATAACAAAATTGAAAGACAACGGCAAAACGAATCTGGCAAAAGTGATCGAATACCTTTCCAGTAATCCAGATGCCCTATCCGAAGTAGACGAGCGACTATTCAAAAAGCAGAGCTTAAGTACTGTCTCTGAAGATAACTGTTTAGCTCTTTATACATCACTTGCGCTCTCGAAATGGAAGTACTTAGCTCTTCGACAATTTCTGAAAGAAGAAAACTGTGCTGCCTTTCCATCTTATCCAAAGCTTGTAAATGCCAAGAAAAGATGTTACCCACCACAAGAGAGTATGGAGATTACCGAAAAAGGAGCTCAAATTAAATTGCAAGCGCTATTGGACCACACTGTGGAAAGGATTTTACTAGGTATTAGTAATTCTGTTGATAGGTCTCAAAATAAAGAACTCAAGTTGACCTGGAAATGGGGACTTGATGGTTCTTCGTCGCAGAGCAATTATAAACAGAAAACGTCTACAGAGTTCGATGATTCATCAGTAGTCATGATAAGCATCGTCCCTCTTCGGCTAGTGTCTACTAGCCCATCTTCTGGGAATGAAAATATAGTTTGGGAGAACCCCACACCTTGCTCAACTCTGTACTGTCGACCGGTGAAGTTCACTTTCACTTCGGAGACAGCTGATTTTATAATGTCTGAAGAGTCTGAGATGAAAAAACAAATTGATGAACGAATATCTACACAGTGTGGAAATATTATTGTATCACATGAATTGCATATGACCATGATTGATGGAAAAGTGGCCAATATTATTGCTGAAGTACCATCATATGCAACGTGTCCTATTTGCTTGGCAAAACCGAGCGAGATGAATAATTTAGACGCTTTGACTTCCAAACCACTTCGTGAAGAAAAGACAATGCCAACATGTTAGAACAACCGTGGCCTACAGTGAACACTGATAAATAGTTTATGCAATTATAGTTTAAGTTGTTATGAACATATTCTAGTACTTATCAGTTAAGAAAATAAGTCGCCATTTGGCAACAAAGCTTAGACCCATCCGACAGTATATTGTTGCCTAACTATGTAAGAGCACCAAACACTCAAAATCAATGTTTCTTTCCTGGCTGTAATGAGACCAATCGGCTCACTGTTCCATCAGCACTGCGGGTACATCTATTTTGTGAGTACAATTATTATGTACCGCCGGATTGTAGAATCTGTTATTACCATATAAGTAGTAACTCCTGGGATTTACTTTTACAATCAATATATAATCCTATTAAAACATTTAGTGCAGCACAAATTGAAGATTTTGCTTCATTGCTAAAAGATAATATTATTATGCAAAATCATTTAGACTTTGAAAATATTCTGAGCATACTGTACATTATTATCTATGCTTAACTAAGCCACAATTTCGACAAATTCTGTCTGAAGTTCCCAGACTGTCAAATAAACATAGAGGTTCTAATATAATAAAAATAAATAATGAGTAGTTTGAATTTTGATTACAGTTTGCTGTCAAATCTATCATTCTGTCAAAGAATAATGTTTCCATATTTTAAAATATAATCGATAAGTTGCATCGATTGTTGGTCTTGATCAATTCATTTTTTATCTAACTACGGTAAAGCCTTAAAGAATTCAGTGACTTTACCTTTTTATGTTTATGTATGTGTGGACTATGATCTCTGGTCTGAGGTGTTATGAACATAATTGTTTTGTCATAAGGTCGAGTACGTTTCGTTCAAAGAAAATAAAATGACCATGACATCAGAAAATCTTTTTGCTTACCATAGAAATACATAAAATCATTTCTATGGTAAGAAAAAACTGAAACCCAACTAACGTATTTAGTAATAGTTTCAGCTTCCCGAAGTCAAGAGCATAAATGCCCAAGTTTTAATAATTAGTAGCCGACAAGTAGCTTTATTTTTCCCTGTTGGGTTTTAGGTTTTAAGTGATTATATTTAATTTTTTTATACCAGTATTTTATATTATTATTAATTAATCCGTAATCGATTAGATTTATTAAATATATAAATTGAAGTAAACTGTCCATTTAATGGCAACCCTAAACTTCGTTTGACAGTGAAACTCGCATTGATATAATAGTTAAATTACTTATTAATTTGCTAAAATCACGGCGTCTTTGTTAGAGATAAAACTTAAATGGAAATTTCCTATTTAAAATAATAATAATTTTTGATTATCGTTCAAAATGTGTTTGACGTGGGCCATAGGTTGGCATTATCCTTTACAAACAAGGAATTTCTTCACTGCATATGAAGATTCGGTGTATGGAATGTCTTCTCCATATATCTTATAATCTGGATTTTCAACGATGGACTGCTCGAGGCGAACATAAGGCTTTGAAACAAGCTAAAAAAAATACCACGCAACAAGAGTTTCGTGAGCAAACTGGAATGCTGATTGATATAGTCAAACAGGTATGTATTTAATTTTGGCTCTTTTTATGTTGTTTGTGTATTATATCTCTATGTATTGTATATTACAGTATTGTTTTCCCATTTTAGGGTTTTGGAACTACAAATGACGGGAATACTGCGAGGCGCTTTTTCCAAGATTACAAAAGATCATCCAGAATAACGGGAATTGACGAAAATCTGATTTTCAGATTTTCCGTTATTCTACAAGCCATATCATCAGGCAAAAACATTGACTGTGAAAAATTTAGAAGATACTGCAGAGAAACAGCTGATGTGTACGTGCAACACTATTCGTGGTACTACATGCCAGTTAGTGTACATAAACTTCTAATGCACGGTGCAGACATCTGTAACCACTTTGGTGTTTTGCCAATCGGTAAGTAAAAAATAAATATAGTTTGATGTATTATTTGACTCAATTGCGTTTTGAAATTAAAATGTATGTACTTATTCGTTTTAGGTATCTTATCTGAAGAAGCTTCGGAAGCCCGTAATAAGGACTTCAGAAACGTCAGGGAGTGGCACACTCGGAAAACGGGGAGAATAGCAACAAACGAAGACATCCTCCATGGACTTCTAATAAGCTCTGATCCCCACATATCCTACATAAGGCCTAAAATATTGAAACAGGGTCATAATGAGTTGTTGCCTGAAGCAATTCAGTTGTTACAGACTACTGAGCCTCCCTGTGACAGTGAGATTATGGAGGAAGAAGAATGCCTCATAGCAGAGTCCGAAAATTTGCCGGACCCACTAGCACTTCTGGAACAAGAAATAATGTGATCCGGCTCTAGATTATCCTCACAAAAGCCCATCAGGGCTAGGTATATGACAAACAGCCCTTTTCAGGGCTACAATTACTTCACAGTTTCATACGCTTGATTATGTAGATAATTATCAACGACTTGCCCGTACAAATTTAAATTATTTCACCTATCATTAACAAAATTAGTATAACCTGAAACTTATTACGATATTTATTCAACAATAGATAACGTGCAGTTAAAAAAATAACACAGCCAATCAGAGACAAGCATTTTTCGACGACTCATTAGTTATACGCTTAGACGAGCGCAATAACAAATGAGTCATCAATCACAATGCAGGTGCTACCGATAACATAGCAATAATTACTAAATTTCTACCAGAATAATTAGTTATAAGTACCTATGCGCTGTTAAAACTATATATTTAATAAAGAAAAGGTGAATTAGCCTAATGACACAAAAAATTTACTTTGAATTTATTTTAAATGGCAAAAAAAAATCTTACAAAACATTTTTTTTTACCGAATGATTACTCGCGCTGCCGCAGATGGCCGGCGCTGTTTTTTTTTTCGTGGATAGAGAATGACCCTAGCTATCATATACTCACGCCACACACCCAACATATTAGTACAATTGAAGAAAAAAAATTAAACGTGATTCGCTCCATACAAAATAATCTAATTAATTTTTTTCAAGACAAACTATCAACTTTAGAAGAAATGTTATAAGAATAAAAGTTGTCAGGAATATCATAACACGTCATATAAAAAAAAATCGCATCGATATTGGAACTTTGTTGCCTAAGTCCACTAATTTTCAGTATGGGCCCACTGTGCGGCGGCGCGGCGGTGAGGCGTAAAAAAACAATTTTTTGACTTGATTTTACCTATTTACACGACTGCGCAACGCAAAGGAGGGTAAAGTTCATAGCACACGTATCAAACCGCGTATAAAACCTACTGCAACGCACACTAATCGGAATCATAACGTTATCGCCTCGCCTCGGGATAAGCTCACGAACCACGGTGCGGTGCGTTACGGCTCGTCGTCCCCGCGCTTACGTCTCTCCATATCCGAGCTTACGTCTCTTCATCCACCCTTGCCCCTCCGGCCTGCCTGCTACACCATCAACCAGCGGTCGGCGAGCCGTAAGCGCGGCGTCGCCTAGCCGTAGCCGAGTCGACGTATCGGAGCTTCTGATCCGCTTTGGTTACGTGCTTACGTTAGGTTCACGCCTGTTTGACGGCGAGGCGAAAGGCGATATGGTGCCGATCGATCCCTTTCCGATTTGATACGTGTGCTATGACCTTTTAGGGTCTAAACAGACGGACTGCATTGCAGCTGCAACATGCTGTTGTTTCGATGCAGTGTTGTATAAAATCAAATTATTTTCTAACTGAACAGACAGCTGTGCTGCTGGGAAGTTTGTTCCGCCATTTCTTCTTCCCAGCGAAAGCACTAGGAAGTGGCGAAGGACGGGCGTTTTGGGGGACTGTCTTGACTTGTCTTGTAATTTTGACGTTCGAAAAGTGCTGATTCTCAGCCTAGTTTGAATAAATGACTTTTGATTTGATTTGCAGTTGACTTAAGGACGCTATCACATTTTGAACTCGCTCAAGTTTAGGTATCTGAATCGCAACACAGCAACATTACGCGCACGCACACATTGAAACCATTGTTCGCTCGATTTTTATACGTAACTTAACTAATCTTGGTACTTGAAGATATTTTTTTTTAATTTTGCTGGTATTTATTTAGTAAAGTTAATTGTAAGTTCGCAATCGAATTTGGTAAGTGTTATTAGTACTTACTATCTGCGTGATAATCATGTTTTTAGTATTGTTGAAGTTCATCAGTCAATACGTTCATTACTAGGTACCCAAAAACGACCTTAACATTTTAGTATTACACGGAACATCCACATTTATACCACAGTCTGCTGTTAGTTTGAAAATATGTACCTAAGTACTTTTAAATATTATTTTTGATGTCCATTGTTGGTGTATTACATAATCAAATACTAGTCTGGGAGTTTATCGTAGAGTTTCGTTGTGATATTTAAAAATAATCATTCCCTTATGAAAACAGTAAGTATTTTATTTACTTAAAAATTAAAACAAAGTAAATCAAAAGTAATTTATTCAAATTAGGCTGAGAATCAGCACTTTTCGAATGTCAAAATTACAAAAGACAGTCCCCCAAAACGCCCGCCCTTCACTTCTTAGTGCTTTCGCTGGGAAGAAGTGGCGCAACAAACTCCCCAGCAGCACAGCTGTCTTTTCACATAGAAAATATTTCAATGTACTACTACTATACTCCATAGGTTTAGGTAGCTAAATAAAGGTAAACAAAAAAACCACGCGACTTTCTTAACCGACTAAACGTAATACCAGTCTATTCAGTTGTCATGCTACGTCACAATTGTATTCTTCAATATAGCAACATTATAATTCACTAAAAAAATTACTGAATTGAAGAGTAAAACTGTGACGTAGCATGACAACTGGATATACTGGTATTATGAAGAAATTGGCCGTAAGTCGATTTGTCACAAACAAAAATCCGCCACCTTGAATAAAAAATGGATGTTATATTCGTAATCATCACCCCGAAAAACCCCAAAATCGACTATTAATATCGAATGTCTAAAAAAAATATTTCCATCATTTTAATTTGATTATAAAATAAATATTTATACAATCTTTATCCGTCATCTATATCGACTAAATAAATAAATTAAAAGTAAAAAAGTTTTTTTCAGATTTAAGAACTCATATTTACTTAGTTTGAAAATTAAAAAAATTAAAATCAATCAGATCATCTTATTTACTTGTTTATCTACACAGGTAAATCTCGCAACAAGCTTTTATATCATATAACTTGTGTACTTAATGACGTTATAAGTTGATAGTAAAAGTTTTAAAGGAAAATTTTATTTTATTCTTTTTAGCGCATTTAACTAAAAGCTTGTTTTAAAAAAAAGTTTTTACTTTTAATTTGTTTTTTACTTTTTAGTTATCGCTTGACAGGTTTTTTTGTGGAGTTTAACTCGCATACGTATTCTGAGCAAGACCTTTCATTTGATACCCATGTTGTAGGAAAGCATAAAAAACTTAGTCCGCTATGTTTAGAAGTCCGCCATATTGCATTTAGAGTAACGTCACATTGTTTTTTGAGTTATTCTCAGCAAGCCCTTTCATTTGATACCCATATTGTTGCAGTGCATTAAAAGTAACTACAGTCCGTCAAATCTAAGAAGTACCGTTTGACAGGTGTAAATATGTGTTATTTTGCTTTGTTTGAAAGTTTTCAATTACATTTAGATATTAAGAATTGTACATTTTTAGATACAATAATGAAATCTTTCTAAATTCATGGTTTTATGAAAAAGGTTATCGAAACTGATTGAAAAATATGAAACGTCAAACGGTACTTCTTAGATTTGACGGACTGTAGTCCACCATCTTTAGATGACCGCCATATTAGATTTATAGTGACGTCACTTTATTTTTCGAGTTATTCTCAGCAATCCCTTTCATTTGATACCCATATTGTAGGAGTGCATTAAAAATAACTAGTCCACCATCTTTAGAAGTCCGCCATATTGGATTTAGAGTGACGTCATTTTATTTTTCGAGTTATTCTCAGCAATCCCTTTCATTTGATATCCATATTGTAGGAGTGCCTTAAAAATAAGTAGTCCGCCATCTTGGGCGTTCCGCCATTTTGGATTTAGAATAACGTCACACAGCTAACCATGCATTGTCATCAAAACTAAACGTGCATACAAAATTTCAGCTCAATCGGTTGAAGATATCTGCTTCAAAATTTAGTTGCAAGAGTCCACCCGAACAAACATAGTTACATACATACATACATTGCAAGTTAAATAAAAGCTTGTAAAAATTACAACTAAGTATTTGTTTCTGAAACAAATACCAATAAAATCGTACTTAATTTTATTTCGGTCCGAAAAAGTATCAACTTCGTCCGACCTCAGTACACAACTCGGAACTCACTTTTTTACGTAATTATTTTTTGCGAGAAAGCGACACAGACGTGCTTCCACGAGCGCTTCTGAGCGCGGAATGACGAACCGCAAGTGTCCGCGGGTAGAAAATGTATGGAGAAATTTGAGAGCGTTTCTTATTTGTCTCATAAATGAAAAAGTTATTTATTTATCTACAAAATATTTAGCTTGTCGTATAGAGGACTATATAAGCAACAATATCTTCTTATTTTTAAGTTAAAATATGCAGTGGATTTAGCTATATAGGTCCTTATTCAAACCCCTTTTTATTAAATTTTTTGCGATTACTGTGATGGTAAAAACGTATTTGTGTGAAAATTTTGTATGGGGCTATTTAATTATTATGGAGCCATTCTGGAGATGAATATATTATCTTTAATTTGAAACCAAGATATCCTTGCAGTTGCGACTCCAAGTTCACTAAAATGGTACCTGAAAAGTACTGTTATTCGTGGAAAAATGTGATAGCGTCCTTAACTGTGCTTCGAAACCTAGTTATTTTTTTTTTGCAGCTGGCATGCAGTCCGTCTGTTTAGACCCTAAGAGCGGTTTTGCACTACATCCGATCCGAATCCGAATTAAAGATCCGACTTCAATCCGAATTGGGAATGTTCTAAATTCGGACGGATCGAGTTCGGATCTAGTGCGCAACCCCTCATACAAGGACTATGGTCACTTCGGACCGGCCGGCATTTATCGGATTCGGATCGTGTAGTGTAGTGCGAAACCACTCTTTATTTATTCATATAGGTAAATAGGTACCTACCTAATTATAAATTGTCAGGTAAGTACATCTTCTTTCTTAGCGTGTCGACGGCAAACTAAATGAACTTGGCCCAGAATTCATCACTAGCGTCCTGGGTCGCTGTAACGTTCAGCTGCCAGGCCACGTAGGTATTTATTTGTCAACTAGGTATAATTTATTAGGTAGGTACCCCTATTTTGTGATGGCCCAGCGAATTAGGCCTGGCTTCTCATATACACGAGGTTGTGGGTTCAAATCCGGGTAAGTAATTCACAAGTGCTTTTGGAGGTTATCTTGGACATTATCTGACATCCGTGAACATCGATCACTAGTTCTTTATTAGTGATCGAAGTCCGTGAAGGAAAACAGTGTGAGGAAACCGGACTTATACATAGTTATGGAGCGGTAAGAAGCAAATTTCGCATCGTGACTTCAAATAAGGTTCAAAACAGCGATGTGTTTGATGTTAGATGAATCTGTACGGGTCATTAAGTGGAATATTTTTTTTGGTATTTCTTTAATTGATTGAATTCCCTTTATTATCATTACATAAAATAATTATGATAATTTCTGGCTTGTAGTAAGTACTTACCAATACGCTTAACTGTGCGACAAAAAACTGAGTGTCCTACGTTTGGGCAACGCCCTAATGTAAACCTGAAATCGCGATGTCGTTTTCTGATGTACAAGTGACATTCAACTTTAGGGTGATAAAGTAATTAAGAGGTCGACTATACTACTATACAATTCAAAATAAGATCTTTTCGATAAGAGTGTAGAAATATATTTTATTGCATAAAAATAAAAAGCACTTCCAAAAGACAATGGGCAAAATGATCCAAGTATGTCGCTCACGAGACCTATGTAAAATAGGGAATAATTTTTAGTAAGTACTTACCTATTTATTTATTATCCGTCATGTTGTTTTTTTTTTCAAAATTCTTATCGCCGTGCCGTTGTCATTTGTGCAGTCAAAAAAATCTAATGACACCCCGTTTGAAATCAATCGAGCTGTTCAGGCTAAAATTATTGAAAAAAAAACACTTCTAATACCATCGAGTGGGATATCAAAATGAAGATTTTTAAAAGGTGATTTAAAAATATATAATATAACTTATATGGTTATAAGTAATTCGAAATGACAAAACGTAAAAAAGTAAATAAAAAAATATAAAATAAAATCTTTCACATTATTTTGTAAACTAAAAAGCTGGAAATAAAAAAAGTAATTTAAAATCCCGACTGCGGTAAAAAGGTTAAGTTAAAAAAACTAAAAAGCTTAAAACAAGCCCATTTTAAATTAAATAAAAGTTGGAAGCAGGCGGGACCGCGGGACCTATTCCATTTTTATGTATTTTCAAACTCAAATGGCTCCAGCCTGCTTCCAACTTTTATTTAATTTAAAATGGGCTTGTTTTTACCTTTTCAGTTTTTTTTAACTTAAGTTTTTTACCGCAGTCGGGTTTTTTAGTTTTTTAATTACTTTTTTTTCATAGTTATATCTTTTCACTGACAGATTTTTAGTATGGGATTCTTAGTGAAACTGACTCCTTTTAAATAATTACTATTGAGAGACATAGGTATCTTTAGTGGTGGACATTTAGACTATGCCCCATTCATTTTAGCCCAATGTCCTTTATAATATATGTACCTATAACGTCTGGTAGTTTTGATTGATACATAAATGTTATAACAAATAAAATAGTTATAAAATTAATAACTTCCAATACCATTACAAAAAAAAATTGTGGAAATGCTTTGGAGACCACGGTGACCTGAATCAAATGTGACCAAGATACTGGTAAAGGTATTTCATTGAATAAAATGGGCCCCTTAATAAATAATTATGTCCATCTGTCTGTTTGTAACAGCCATTTCGCCATTCAGGCTAGCTAGTTTCCACTATATTTAATCTGTGTATAATTTTTTTTCGATTTTTTCTTCTTAAGGGCAAGGCATAGTCTTGAGGCGGTCAAATGCGGCCTTTTCTAACTTTTCGCGGTGGTCGGGGTGAGCTACCTTGATCAGTTCGTATGCTCTCTGCCGGAGCGTCTTGCCGAATAAGTCAGCGATGCCATGCTCGGTGACAACCCACTGAACGTGCGCGCGAGTTGTCACGACGCCAGCACCTGCAAGATACAAAATAGGTAATATTTCTTATTTAGTTTAGTTTTTTTTAAAGCGCATGTTTCCTTCGAGTGAAAATTCGAAGCATCAGTAATTAAAGTTCCTGGGCCCGCTTCAACTTTTCACTTTGTATTCATATATTATGAGCTAGCCTTACATAGGGTAGCAGAGACGTCGTCGCACAACCTGTTACCATGATTATGGATCCCTCTGTGTTGTAATTATTCACAGGTTATATATAATATATGAATATACAAGGTGAAAAGTTGAAGCGGGCCCAGGAATCTTAAATATTGATGCTACCAATTTTTCGTAGCTAGGAATAAAAATCTTTTCAAGACAGCAAATGATGTGTCCTCGCAACAGACGAGATCCGTATAAATTGGTTCTTCATGATTTGCCAAGAATAACCAAGTACATACAATAGAAACTGCCTAGCAATGTGTGTGCGTATTGCTAACCACATGCCAAGCCACTTTAAGTCTCTAGATATAAGGTTGCTCAAGCTTAAATTGTATAAGTGGTTAAGCGAACGTAGTTATTATAATTTAAAAGAGTTTATGGATATTAAATGTTGATAAGTTTCTTTATTGTTACTTACAGATTATTTGCCAAAATTTTTGCATGCTATACATAGCAAAACATGTTTGTACTTTTTATTTTATTTAACACCATTTTTATACCGTGTTTTATGCAAATAAATGATTTATTATTATTATTATTAAACAAGTAGCAAGAACGATGCAGTATATGCTAACCAACTTTAAGTGTAGGCACGATCTTGGATATTCCCTTTTTGGTGACAGACAAAAGCGCGATGATGGGCTTGCCTCGCCCGTCCAGTCCCTCCGCCGCCCCGCGTATAAAGTCTACTTGACCGCCGAAGCCGGAGAACATGCAGGTACCTAGAAGATTCCAGAATAGACAATTGTAGTGGCAACACTGCATTGAAATGTCATCGTTACTTTCTGCCAGTTGTACTTGTATGACAGATGGTTTTTTTTTTGCGAAATAATTGGTATACCATAGCTCCTACCTGAGTAAGTCTCCTAACAATGTGGAATATTAACGGCCGTATATAACCCGTGGCGTTAAGAAAATAATTGAAAACGGCGGCCAAACAAAGGCTTATTAAGGCCCTTCCACCCGGACACTATTCCTGCCTTGAATGTGCAACTGACAGGGAGTAGTTACCGATATTTTAAATTCATTTCTTTAATAGCGCGGTTTATTTTTATTGTAATATCTTACCAATAGAGTCTGAGCACACTTGTCCCGTGAGGTCGACCTCAAGACACGAGTTGATGGCCGTCATGCGCGGCTGTAGCGATATGATGTGAGTGTTATTCACGTAATCAATTTCCAACATTTCTGCAATTTGATAACAGACTTTAAGTGTCTATGCTTTATGTTACTTAATATAATAAAAAGTAATAAAACTTTGCCAAAAAGTTGCTCTAATAAGCTTCAAACCTATTAGGTATACTTAATGGTGCCGATTCTGTTGTTCACAACCTAAACTAAATTTTAGTTCAGTGCATCTTTTTCTTTATACTGCCGTCCTTTAACTAGAAGGCCGTTAAGCCCAAAAAGTTGTTTCGGAGAAAATGCCAAAAAACGTGGGAATCGTTGTTTCTTAAAAACTATGATACTTAGGATAATGATTGTTGGACACATCAATTGATATTTCTTTCTGTTTATCGTAGATAACCCTTTTTGTCCAATAACTATTATTATTTAATTTTAAAATTCATTTTTCTCATTTTGTTAAGCATGTAACCTAGTTATTGCATCTTATTACTGTACTAAAAGGCCGTTATCCATACCTTAGCGGCTTTTTAGTCAAGTAATTTATTTAAAATGTTAAGCTTCATAATGTTTGTTATATTTTGTTTAGAAATACTTAACTAAAAAGTTGTTAAGTGACATAACTGCTTTATAGTCATGACATTCGCTTTAATTTCAATTTCAATAACTTTCCTAATGAGCAGTTACGGGGCTTTAGATGCTTTTTAGCTAATTGTTGGCAATGTTATATGGAATTTTTGTAAACTCTTAGCTACTGTACTTAACTAAAAGGTGGCTAAAAATATTTCGCTTGTGGTTAACTTCTGTATAGTGTAGCATTCATATGGAAATATGTGAGTAATTAATTAAATACTTACATCATGTTCTTTTAAAAATCAAAAGTATAATTCAACATTTAAAATATAAAAGAATTACTAATAATTTTAATACGCAATAATAATCAACTTATAACTAATTATGATCTAACAGATCATGAGCTCATTATTTGGCATGGACAATATTCTTAATCCATGTTCTTTATTCCATTGATTCAACCATTGATTTAATAGAAAACTTCTAACCCAGTTATTTTAATAAACTAAGGCTACATTATATCAGACATGAGGCAACTTCAGTCCTAAATTATTTAAATATTATAACAAATAAAAGTACCTAATAAAATATGTAGTAAAATTGCACACTAAATAAATAATAAAACATAAGCAGCACTTTCAAGTGTAGATAGATACATTTGGCACACTGGTAGACCATGACCTGGAATAAAACATTGAATACTTTTTATACCGGTAGTTCATTCCCGTGGGTTAATTATTCGAAATGATATCGTTTACCAACCTCCACGCGGACGGATCCATAAGCAAAAGCATGTAGTTTTAAGTATTTAGGAACATAACAATATCTAAATTAAACACAGTCATCAATATACTCAGCCTATCACAGTCCACTGCTAGACAAAGGTCTCTCCCAGGCTGCGCCATAACACCCTGTCCTCTACCTTCCGCATCCTGTTTGTCCTAGCCACCTTATTTAGGCCGTCGATCCATCTAGTTGGGGGAGGCTCACTCGACACTTGCCGATACGCGGTCTCCACTCCAGGATTCGTCTGCTCCACCGGCCATCGGTCCTTCGACAAACATGGCCAGCCCACTGCGACTTCAGTTTGCTTACTCTGCAAGCTATGTCGGTAACTGCGGTTCTTTTCCTGATATTTTCATTCCTGATTTTATACTTCAAAGAGACTCTGAGCATAGCTCGCTCTATAGCGCGCTGAGCGGCCTTGAATTGTGTACCAGCCCGACCGTCAATGTCTTCGTTTCGGCAACGTATATCATAACAGACAGGACGCACTGGTTAAGACCTTAGTCTTCAAACACTGCGGGATAGGCGACGAGACGCCTTGACGAAGTTTTCCAAATGCTGCCCAGCCCAACTGGATCCTTCAGTCGGCTTCTTTCTCAAAGTTGTGTCTACTGAGCTGGTTGACTTGCCCTAGGTAGACATAATCCGTCAAAACTTTGGTTGGACTCGTTAAGATGTGCGAATTGTACATGAATTTGGTCTTGTCCAAATTTAAGCTGAAACCAACCCACCGAGAGGCTCCATTTCGGCTGAAGAGACTTAGTCAATATGACGATGTCATCGGCAAATCGAACAAGATGAACAGACGCTGAAACAGTTAGACCAGATGTTGCACAACCTAAATGGAGCCTCCATTTAGGCTATGCAGCATCTGGTCTAACTGTTTCAGCGTCTCTGCCATTAGGACGATATCATCGGCAAATCGTAGATGTGAAATGTACTCGCCATTCACTTTGATACCCTGTCCAGTCCAGTCAGCCAGGGATATTACCTACATCCCCCTGTTTCACCCCTCTGAGCAGTTGGATGGGGTTGTTTTCTGATTCTGGATCTGAAAAGTTATTGTGGCAGCGTCGTACAAACATCTCAATGCCCGCCCGCACGCGCGCGCGCGCGCTCTCTCTATCTTTCTCTCTCTCTCTCGTCTCTTCGATGTAGCGTCAGTCAATTCGACATCGTTGCAAAAAAGGCCAGAACTGCCCATATTTTGACGGAGTCGCATCATTTCTCGTAGTCCACAAATGCTATACACAGGGACTGGTTATACTCCGCGGTATTCTGTATAATTTTCTGAACATAGATGGGGTCTATGGTACTGAAGCCTTTTCGAAAACCGGCTTGATTTGGCGGCTGGAACTCGACATGTCTCTTCGCGAGACGGTCCGTGACGACCCTCGGGAGCAGCTTGTATAAGTGTTTCAGCAGTGAGATGGGTCTATAGTTCTTCAGCGAGGATTTGTCACCTTTTTTGAAGAACAGAACCACCGCATCTCTGCTCCACGCCTCGGGCGTTGTACCCTCTTAGATGACGGAATTAAAGAGACTCGCTAGCTCTTTGATTTTATTGTATTTATTTTTTTGGATCGTAAGTAAGCACTAGGAAGTGGTGCAGGGCGGGCGTTTTGGGGGGACTGTCTTTTGTAATTTTGACGTTCGAAAAGTGCTGATTCTTAGCCTAGTTTGAATAAATGACTTTTGATTTTGTTTTCTTGTCGTTTTGGGTTTTTCTGTTTCAATATCTTCATCTGTATCGTCACTTCTTCGATCTTAGTTAGATCTCGTGGTTCATATCTTTGACAGAGTCAGTGTCAGTGCCCTCCGGGTGGAAAGATTTAGTCCGATGGGACGGCGGATGGCTTGAGCAGGGCACCCGCACCCCACTCAACCCCGGAGTGAACGCGGCGCGAGAGTCGGCTAACTGCTTTTTAGCTAAGTAATGAGGTTTAGCTGCTTTTTAGCTAAGTATTCTGGGAAATGTGCAAAATTACATGCTTAACTAAAACAGCGTTAAGGGCTGGTAACTGCAAATAAGTAAATTTTTTCACATAAATTGTTCTTTAAATGCTAACTATAAAGAAGTTATAGTCCGTTAGCGTCTTTATAGTCAAGAAAAATCAGATAACGTGCTTGTAGTTAAGCAGAAGGCTAGAAAATAATCATCACATCGGGCAGTTAAGTTATTTTAAAGTACATTAAGCTAAGAAGTGTGGGTTAGACGCTTTCAAGTGATGGAATCATCAAAAATTATGTTACTTAACGGCCTAAAAGATGTCCATATCTTTGGAACTATTTATGTTATAAAAATGTTTCTTAGACAGAAAGATAGAGAATTTTAAACTCTATCACTTTCTATTAAAAAGTAAAAATTTACCATTTGAGGGTTAACGGCTTTTTAGCTAAAGGGCGGCAGTATAGTTCATTAAAAAAAGGACAGAAGATAAATTTTAGTTTAGTCTAAGTACTATTAGTTATTCTGTGGTTTAGTCCTGTCAAATTAATCAGCGCCTGACGTAAATTGACGTAATTTTAGTAGGAAAGTTTTTATTCACGTCTAAACTTGTATGGAGTAGTGTCAGGCGCTGAATAATTGATAGGACTAAACAAAAATTTATATTCTGTCCTTTTCTTATCTTATGCCATAAACGCAAAAATATACCAGGGTCAAATTAAATTAGCTAGCAAAACTCCGCAGCCGTTCAGGGTTTCGAAATCTAAACATGATAAAAAAAATAGTAATGTAACTTTTTTGGGGTCATCGACCGCAGTTATTGTAGTCACTTAAGTTTCAGCCACTTAAGTTTTATCAGTAAAAAAAAAACAGTTTTTTGTGTTTAAATTTTGCAGACGTGGTGAGTTTCGGTATCTAAAACACGGTAACACAAAAGAAACGTTTCACAACACATACTTAAGTAAAAACACTACAAGAGGTCGTTGACCCAAAAACAACATCTAATCCTATTATTTTTTATTATTTATCACGTCTGCAGAGTTTCGCTAGCTTATCTGTATGGTATGTTATAAATTCCATGGGTTCTGTGCGAGTTTAAACATTTATAGGTTGGATTTGTAGTTATTTATGGGGTTTTATCCCGGAAAGATGCACGGCTCCTGTTAATGAATACTAGTTTTTTTCCGGTATAACTAATTATTCTCGGACGATTTCAGTAACAACATCAGAACAAAAATCTGATAATACTAACCAATGGAGGGGTTATCGTGAACAAAGTCATACAGTTCCTTGTTTCCGACAAGAAAGCTGCCTACCATACGGCCTTTGTGCCTTTTCTTCCTGGAAAAGAAATAATAATAAATAACCGATTCAATTACATTTACAATCAATACTGATAGTCGTATCAGTAAATGGTTTTTTAAGAGTTTCGACCAACACAGTTGTTTAGAGTAACTATCGCTACAGCTGGCTAAGGACTTAAGGAGTCAGATGCAGAAGGCGGTCCCACAGTCGCCTTGGACACGGCCAACATTGTGAGGAGGCTCCTCGCTCTTGATCTTTAATTATCGTTAGCTTGGGTCTTAACACCTTAGGTTTTACTGTAACATGCCCTTTGTTTTGGTATAGCACACGACAAATTAAAAACAAAATACGACTGCACATGGAGCTAAAATCCGTTTTTTTTTTAATGAATCTCGCGGTTTCTATACAATTCGAATTATAAGTCATTTGAAAATTCAACCAAGCCGTTTAGGCGCAAACTATAAAAAAAAATTGGCTCAAACTTATTAAAAGTTAGTGTTCAGTGACATAGGTCTCGTTTGTGGTGGACATTTGGAATTTTTATCCAATGTCCTTTAAAAAAAGTTTCAACCAATGCTTGCCCAACAATATTGTAAGTAGGTAAATGAAAGAATGTGATATTGTAATATTTTAAAGGGAGATTACTAGGTCAAGTGGAGTATCATAAGCCATTCATCATTTGCCCAAATATTTATTTTTTTGTCATAAGATATAAAATGGCCGTAAAAATACCATCCTTTATCTCCGAAGTTTGCAAAGCAAAATGTTTAAAGTTATTTATCATACAATAAGTATTATTTTATGAGTTGTGTTTTAACTATTGTGATAGTCAATATTTGTGTTATGTATTTCAAAAAAGATTAATCTCGGGTTACCATCCGTCCGGACTTTGTCAATTGTCATGCCTTGTCATTTATTCGAATGTTTCGAGATGAAGGGATGACGATAGGAAAAATTTATATTTTTCACAGAAAAGGAAGATTAAAAAGTAACATGTCCTGCCTTTTTTACAAATTCCTCTTTGTCAGGACTTTTAAAATTTCGCAATGGTAACACTAATCCCACATAAATTTAAAAAGTATATTACAAGTTGTTGGTAACGCATCCGCGCCTGATCAGGTCGATGACCCCGACGCTGAACATCTCCGAGTGGATGCCCAGGTCCTTATGGTTGTGCAGAGCTGACAGCACCGCGTCCGGAATGCTGCCGATACCTGAGATAAATGAAGTTAATTTAGGAAAGCAGGGATAAGGGTACCTATGAAATATCTTGTTCCTGCAGTAGAAACTTGTTTAGTTAAATAATGAAGGTCGTAATGATTAACTTTCCAAAATTCCACTTTAAAGGGGGTGGAGGGCGTGTTGAAGTGGATATAGTCCGCGCGGAACTAGTTGGCCGCTGAGATGGGGACAGGGGTGAGTGGGTGAGGCGGCGGTTCACAACGCACGTACTGAGCAATGCGCCCCCGCCCCTCCATCCCACCGCTCACATACCTAAGATAGGCGATCTGCGCGCGAGTCCACTCGCGCGTATACACTCGTGCGCTCGGCGGTCGGGTCGCGCTAGGGTTGTCAAGTTTGGCTTATATGCACAAAAAACTATCGTCGCTAGTAATATATAAGTCAATGATCGTGGTACTGTGGTAGTGGCACTCGTATCTAGTTGTGAGGGTCTTCACAACGAGTGAAGTACATACATGTGATTGACTTCTGTTCTCTCTGTATTTTGTGGCTTCTTGACCGATTACTAGTGCTGTCCGGAAAGAAAAGTAAAATATGGTACCTACATATCTTTTTTTATACTTTTATTGTATTTATGAGTAGTGAGTAGTCTATCTACAGTTTTTTCACTTTCATGTTTATGTCACAGAATACATAATGTACAAGTACCTACCTAATTAATAGTAATTAGGTATGCATGTAGTCGTGCATTTCTTTACCTTTCGATGTCCTTTGGAATTGAGGAAAAACGTGAGGTTCGGATCCTTGTTATTATTTAAGCAGACGAATACGATGTAATAAGCTTTTGCCTTCATTTTATCCTAAGCGACGAACGAACTAGTGAGTATTGAACTAACGTGCGGCCCCGCGGCGCGCGGCAGCCCCAGTACCATAGCCCGGCCGGCGCGGCAGGTCGGCCGTGTACTTTAGCTTTATGCCTAAAATGCGGAGTGCGCCTGGCCTGCGCGTGGCCAAAACATGAACCAACAACACCGTCATTTTCAGTCTATCAAAAAGTACTCTGTGAACGTCATCTTGTTTTTTCTATTCAATTTCTGTGACAAGTTGACTAGGTATTATGTTTTCCCCTGTCAATGTCATTCAGGTGCCAAAGGACAACAACATTCTCCATGGGACTTGATGGGGTCAATATCGTACTCCAGAAAAATCTAATTAGCCGTAAAACTTTAATTTAATTCTTAGTCTTACTCGACCCAAACGTATGGGATATTTGGGTCGGTCAAGTAAGTATTAAAGATTTGTATGGGACCGTTGATATTTTTTTCGCGATTACGATGTTGGTCCCATGGTATGGGGAAAGTTGTATAGTTTGATGGTTTGTACCACACGCTTAAATTTGACCACACCTTTCTGATAATATACTGTATAGTACATACTACTTCCATGAACTGCTGTGATTGGACAGACAATAATCCAATCCTGTTGTCTAACCTCCTTACTAATAACGTATTCTATCAGCACCGATTTCTCTCTTTCAGTCGTCAGCAATTTGACTTTCGAAAGAAGAAGACAAAGCGTTGTGTAACTAAACAGATGCTGTACCAAGTCATTGCGCTGTACAACATTTATTAGTAAGGAGGTTAGTGTATGATGATGTACAGACGCCAGCACATCAACCTACTACAATCTGTCAGATTTCTGTAATAGATTTTCAACTTTATCGCTAAAGCATAAGGTTCAATGTTGATTGGGAAAATTTGACAGGTGTAGGTTGATGTGCTGGCGTCTGTACCCACATACCCATCTGCAGTGTGGCTCCATCTTCAACCAGATTCTGTCCAATGAGCTTGCCGATCTGTATCTCCTCGGGACTGGCAGCTTTCCCGGCACCGTGTTCAGGCAATGCTGCGTCGTGTTCAACCATCATGTCGATGTGAGAGATATGGATGAGCGCGTCGCCGAATGTTCGAGGCACGCATTTGTTTACTTGTGCTGCAAATGTTTGAATTCAGCATAAAACTGTTAACTCTTTATTAAGTACCTCTCTTTAAGTGACTAACTCACTGACTCTCAGATTCATCTTTGTGACTGACCGACACCCTTTTATTATTCAAAAGTGCCTGTAAAATTGGTGAATTTGAAATAAATACTTTGAATTTTGATTTAGACTTTTGTCTATTGCTGTTCACCGGTAGACATTGCTCATAATATTAACGGTTCTTTCCTTACCGCCCGGCCACGAGCGGCGCGGTTTCTTTTGTCTAGTTTTGACGTCGTCGCCGCGTCGTGGCATGGTTCTTACATTTTGGTATATTTGTTTTTACCGCTCTCGCCACCCCGCGCTAAGCTGCCGCTGCTAGCGGCAAGGGCCGAGCGTCAGGGTAATGCAGCGAAATTCAAATTTTCTTACGATTTTTGCAGATCAATGTCAAGGTGTATGTTAATAAATTGTGATTCGCGACAGTAATAAATATGTAAATTCATCCCCTGATGAAAGTTTGTAAGAAAGTTCGTCATTTTTGTGTTTGAGAAATCTCTAGGGACGGCTTGTAATAATAAATATTCTACCAATAATAACTTTGGAGTTGACTAGCGCCGACCGGACGCAATCGACAGACGTTCCCAAACTGCAGTATCCATGCCCGTCGGGGGGAGAAACCTGCAATGTATATTTATATATAAAGGAAGATTATTAGTAAGCCTCGATTTATCGACGGCCAGCGCTGACATCAGCCGAACGTACCTTAGCTGCTATATCAATGAAAACTTATGAACAATACTTAATTCTTCTAGTCGGTGTCTTCAATTCTTCAATGCTTTATAGTGTTAATTGAATTTGTGTGGGGTAAGTACAACTAAAACGTGAAAAATAAAAACCTTATTACAAAAAAAAACCGTCTTAATAAAAAAAACACTACAAAGTGATAAATAACTTTAATTTCGGAAGTCGGTGTCAAAAAACGAAAATGCGGAACCAACGACACCGACTTCTTATCACTTTGTAGTTTTTTTTTGAAGTCGGTTTTTTTTGTAAAAAGATTTTTTGTTTTTTTTGTCGCCTTTCTCTTTCACACGCTGTCTACATCTCTCTATCTATTGTCCTATCGCAGCGCAGGGTATGGAGGAAGAGATTTCTTATGAAATAAGCATCACTTTTGTACCTATTTTTCTGTTCTGTTTTTTTTAAAGATGGAATTGCTAGAAAGGGGGCGACTACCTAGATAACGACTAATGAAAAAAGTCATAAATAATGTAGGTAATGGCAACGTTTACATTTTAATAGTATAATACTGTGGGGAAATGTGTACCTATTGCAATCAATTGCAATGCAACACTTCTCTTGTTAACGGTCAAAGGAAAATCTCCATGTTGTGTACGGAAAATAAAACAAGCATTAGGTATACCTAATAATAATTGCATTCCAACCTTTTATTTCCTAAAAATAACCTGAAATACCCTCCTTTTTTTTGAAGTCGGTAAAAAGACACGTTGCGCCGGCCCTAAATAAATTGGGATAAGGGCGGGAGAATGATGAGGATTTTGTTGAAGAATGATTCAGGCGAACAAAACGATGGACATGAGGGCATGTTATTATTTATCATTAATCTGGAACAAACCTGAATAACAGCAATGTCGGGCTGGATGATTTTTCTGTGGAACAGCTTAGGGATGTCTTGCAGGAATATAGGGATGCAATCCGCTTGACCCAAGGCGACCGCTTTACGGACATTCTTACCCATGAACAGAGAAATCGATCTGGGAATGAAAGCACAAAATTATTAGGCAGAAATTGGTTTGGCTATATAGGGTGACTGGTAATTAGTGACCGATACTTAAACACGTGATTGTACTCATGATAAATAATCGCGAAAAAAAAATCAGCTGTTCCCTACATTTTTATGTTCGTAACATAAAAATGTAGGGAACAGCTGATTTTTTTTTCGCGATTTCAGGTTTGGTTCCATAGTAAAAGTTGTTTGTTATCATGAGTACAATCACGTGTTTAAGTATCGGTCACTAATTACCAGTCACCCTATGTATATGAGTAGGCGAAGACCAAAGAAACGAAGGATGGACAGTGCTGCCCCCTCCCCCCTGTTGTCAAATACAACAGTAGGTAAGTAGACTTACTGTAATTATAACATCGGGGGCAGTGTGGAAGATGATATAGCTGGAAACGGGGTTACTACGGCCAGCGCAGACAGAACGGAGCGCAGCGGAGAGGATTTTATTAACGCACTTGAAAATAAACTTTAAAATGATTAGGTACAGACGCCAGCACATCAACCTACTACAATCTGTCAGATTTCTGTAATAGATTTTCAACTTTATCGCTAAAGCATAAGGTTCAATGTTGATTGGGAAAATTTGACAGTTAGGTGTAGGTTGATGTGCTGGCGTCTGTACAATAAAGTGCATAAATGCTTGAACCTGACAAAAAATGCTCGCGCGTCCTCGAAGACGCGTCCTCGCAACCTCGAACATACGCGATCCGTAAAGAAAATGCCTGAGACCGCGCGGGGATTATTCCTCTCTGTCTGCGCTGACCCTACCGAGAGAAGTACCTATGGAAAAGAAGACATGTTGCGCCGAACCCAAATAAATTGAGATAAGGGGGCACTACTTCTATTGCGTCGTTATTATCGCAGCAGCGATACAGGTGTCGTCACGTAAAAAGAACGCTGAGCGACAGTGGAGGGGGTGTGTCTGCGCACCGGTACGGTCTTGTTCCAAAGTACTAGGCTATTGTTTCATATATTATATACACGGTGTAATTGTTTTATTGTAGAACAATGGCGAAGGGTGAATTTATGACAAAGATAGGCCGGAGCAAAAAAAAGCCAAAAGAAAATTTCAATGACGAATTGACTATAGAGTGGTTATGTTCTGAATTTTCGAAGGTAAGCCGGTGAGAATCGAGTTGTATGGTACCTTCGCCACCGTTGTAGAATCATAATAGTTACCTACTTTACTAACGTCGCGCTCCCTTCATACCACCAATTTGATAGTTAAATCGTTCAGTGCGTAGGTAAACTCCAGCGTTCTTTTTACATGACGTGACGGGACCAATACCTTCGTGGCCGTCCTAATACACTGAAAACGGATAGCGCAATAACGCATCCGATATTATCGACCGATAATAAATTAATAACGCGCGTTTAGAGCATATTTTTGTATAACATTTTACTGTCATGGATTTCCGCAAAGTAACGCCTGATTCCAGAACTTAACCTGAAGACGTCTTTACATTCAGGGGCGACGTATTTAGCCTGCTTTTCAGTGTGCATATGGAAGACCTTGATATCTTTCATGGAGCCTTGCATGCCGACACACGTCATGGCATCGAGCAGATGCACTGGTGTGGCTGCCGCGGCTTGCGAATACACCGTTTGCCCTGGAAAGATGGAGAGTATATTTTAGACTAGTGTTTGCCGAACGTAGCTTCTAGCTTGGTCGGTGGGACGTCTTAGGGGCGAAATTAGAATATAATTAATAAATAGAATTAGACTATAAGACTCCCGAAGTCCTAACTAACCCAGGGCATGGTCCGCATGGTCCACCTGTGCGCCTAATTGAATACTAATTTTGGTGTCCGGTCCAAGAGTTTACAAAGCACTACTGGAATGAATTTATCCCAAGAACAAACTTAACATTGTAGTTGAAAATCATGTTCTACCATACAATGCAACTGCAGATTTAAGTTGGTCGACTATTACCGTTATTGTAAAGCCTACTTAGCTGTGATAGTTTTCCTTTTAATTTCGTTATATACCTACAATACTTCTGCTGTGAATTTTTTCACATACTTATCCAAAAACAACCATTTAGCTGACAGGGGGGGTCACTTTTTTTTTGGTGCGCGGTGGATATTCTCATGGACTTCGTGGGGGTGACAGAGGGGCATGCCGGACTCTTACCGGCTAAAACCACCGCGGTGTTCCACCTCTGCCCATGGACTGGGGGTGCGGGATTCGCGTAAGCATTCACCGCTCACCCGACAGGCCTCGACCTGCTGTGCCTCAGCGGGTCACACCTCCCCGTGCAGCCATTCCCATAATGGCCGCACCCACTCTCGAGAGGCGCGCGTGGAACACGTAGAATTAGGCGGGAGCGAGAGATCGCTCCCGCCTATTTCCGCGATGAGGTCACGGCACAGCGCTGCCCAAGCTGGACACTCCTCCCAACGTGTGCTGCGCCGTATCCTCCGGGCAACCCGCACAATGGTGACACACCGGCGTCTGCTCCCGACCTATACGACACAGGTACTTCCCAAAGCAGCCGTGGCCAGAAAGTGCCTGCGTCAGCCGGAAGCTGATGGCGCCATGACGCCAATCGATCCGCGCCTCCATGACGGGTCTTACCGTCGCTATAGCGACGTGCCCCGCAGTGGGTTGCGCAAGTCGCGTCTCCCATTCCACTCTCAGCACCCGGTGGAGCTCAGACCGCCGTGCTTTAATAACCCGAGGCCGGGGTCTCGTCACGCTCCAGCGCCTCTCCGCGCCACTTATATAGTGACGCGAGTGCATGGAGCTACACCCTTACCATGGATTCTAATGACGCTGCACTGCTGCTTGCTTTATTGATAAAGCGAAAATATCAATCGCGCCGTGCAGCTTCATTAGAAACCATGGTAAGGGTGTAGCTCCATCAAAATCTAGTGCAACACTAGTTCTGTTCCGCAGATGCCAAATCGCGAATGTGTAGCGTTCAGCCGTTGTGTCGATCTTCCGAAAAGCGACTGAATCGCCGCTTTTGGCGTTTTTAAGTGTGCGGTGTGGAATGCTTGGTCGCTGCATTTAGCTTCTAAAACGTGGCTAAATCGCCGATCGCCGATGCTATCATGCTAAAAGTAGCGTGTGTGCTTTGGCCCTTAGTATACCAGTTGGCTGCGTCATACTTACCCGATTTTAAATATTTCTCAAACGCTTCACCGGCAGTCCCACATTCGGGCTTCCTATCCAGGGGCTGCGACAATGATTTGGTGTACGTAAAATAACTTCTGTTCAATTTTGTACTAAGCGCGGCACTAAATCCACTGAAATTTCGGCTTGCCACATTGGGCACGTGTTTACGCATAGACATTCCAGTACTTAAAGCTTTTATATACTAAATGATACAATGCTTATGTTTCTAACAAAGACTACATTAAAATGTTTCTAACAACCGTCTGACTTTTTGAAAATTCCGCCAACTATGTAATATCCTTTGATGTAAACTAATCAAAAAGTACAATACTCTGTGATGTAAACCACAGAGTACTTTTTGATAGACTGAAAATGTAAACAACAGTGGCCGCAGTCTATCAAAAAGTACTCTGCATAGCTATAAGCTTCTTGATAGCTATGCTGCATAGAGTAAGTAATTTCAGTCTATTAAAAAGTACTCTGTGGTATGGTGGTAAGTAATGTTCCTTGGCCGCATAGAGGAAGAATTTTAGTGGCCGCCCATTTCCTATCTCAATGTGGCCGCCTAATGACCACAGATTTGATTTGATTTGCTCGAAATTGTTTATGCTATTCTCCATGGTTTAGGGTTATGTGCCCGAGACGATCAAACAGTTTGACTATCTCTAAGTAGTCTGTGAGTATGACCTGTTTAAATGCAACCGTTTCATGTCTATTCCTTGAATTTATTGTTGTTACTTAATGTTGTTATTTACCATGTAGTTTAATTGATTTTTCCATTGGCAGATAACTTTTATTCGAGGAATAAAATTGACGTTTGACAGTTTTGTATGAAATAACTGTCAAAATTTCAAAATTTAGTCCTCGAATATAAAGCAGATGATTGAAAACCAGAGATGTGCTATGCTACGTTGCTATGGATGCGTTTGATATCCACCAATCATATTCATCGGTCGACATAGCATAGCACTGGTGGAAACTGATTCAACTACAGTCCGTCAAATCTAAGAAGTACCGTTTGACGTTTCATATTTTTCAACTTTGTTCATACGAATTCATCATAAAACCATGAATTTAGAAAGATTTCATTATTGTATCTAAAAATGTACAATTCTTAATATCTAAATGTAATTGAAAACTTTCAAACAAAGCAAAATAACACATATTTATAACTGTCAAACGGTACTTCTTAGATTTGACGGACTGTAAGCTCCGTTTTTTATACGGAAGGATGTGTGCTTGTGAATGCGAGCTATGGATGCGAGCTATGAATGCGTGCTATGGATGTGTAGCTATATACAGAGCAGTGTATGTACTTTTCCTATTGTCGATAGGTCGCATAGCTCGAGCTGCGCATCTTCCTCGCACAGCTACCTTGTGGTGGCGCATTTTCATAGCACATTTTACTCGCTCCGCTACATAGCATAGCATCAGTGTAAACGGTCACATCTCACATAGTTTCGTAGCTTTTTTTTTTTGGATGAGAAATCATCTAACGACTCCTCCCGCTCTGGGTGGAGCGGAAGGGAGTGCCAGATTCGACTCTTACTGACTAAAACTCACCCGTGTTCCTTCCTTAGCTCTTTATGTTCCGGGGCAGCGATACCCTTTCGGACGATCCCGCTATCCCGGCAGGCTTCGGCCCTAGCGGGCCCCTTCCTTTATGCTGACATCTCTTTGAGGCACGCGTGGAACACATACGCGCCGTCCGGCACGGGCCTGGTCCTGATCGGATGGAGAGCTACCCATTACTCTCCGTCCACAGGCCCGCGCCTACGGTGGCCCGGGAGTCGTCACGCGGCTCCCGACGCCCGGAGCGTCTCCCGCGGCGGCTAGACGTGAGGCTCTCTACCTCAGCCGTCCCGCCACCTCCTTCGCTAGCATGACTGCTTCGCAGAAGGAGGTGACTGCCTCCCACTCCCTCTTGCTCCGGACCATGGAGGGCCGGACGCGAGAGGTCGCCGCCGCTGCCGATCGTCTCTACGAGGACACGGCGCGGCGGTGCTCCGCTCAAGCGGGGCAGACCTCCACCGTATGCTCCACCGTGTCCTCTGGGCGATCCTCGCAATGGTGACACCCGGGCGTCTCCTCCCGCCTGATGATGTGCAGGAACCTCCCGAAACATCCGTGTCCGGTGAAATTTGCCAAACATTACGTTAAAATAAATGTTCTTGTATATCGATTTTATTCAATTTCGAGCAGCCATTGTTGTTTACATCTTTGGCAAATTTAGCGCGGCCGGACCTTAGTAGAGGTTTTTGAAATTGGCAGGTCAGTGTCAGGTTGTATATATATAATCATTAATACAGTATGTCATTACTTCCTAGAATTCGATCCTTATCAGCGACACTATCGAATGGTGTAAAAATACAGTGTTTTTTTTTCAAAATCAACAGGTTCGATTCCTGGCTAGGCACATTGATTTTTCAAAAGTCCAGTGATGCAGTTTTAGTTTTTATCAAAATCGAGCCCGGGACTTCTTTGAGTACTTTTCGCTATTCCTCACTTGAAAAATTCAGTCTGTATACAGGGGGCTTACCACCAGCTCTTATAGCAGGGCAGAAGTTGAACTGCATTGCGTTTTTGTACTATGACGTCATATTAGCAGGCCTGCAGTAGGCCTGCTACGTTGACGTTTACAAATACTGTTCACCTTGTTTTTTGTATAGAATTTCATACCATGACGTGCTAATTGACAGCAGCAAAACGACTAATGGAACGCCTGTAATGTCAAAATAACCCGTCTTGAATAAGTTACTACTAGAGCAACTTATTCAACATTGTTTTGTAATTCAGTGCTCAATATACAACACTGATTTTTATTATAAGCTCTAATTTTGTAGATGTGTGAACGAGCACGAAATATTTGAAGAGTGAATATCGAAAAGAAAAAAGAAGAAGAGAAAAAAGAAGGAAATAAATAACCCTTTTGAAATACTTAAATAAAGGGAATTTATGAATTAATGTTTTTCTTATTTGACCTAGTACTAAAAATAAAATAATAGTGATCACACAATATAGTAATTAAGTGACTAATGCAATCAGTGTACCTACTGGCCCCTATGCTGTTTAACATCTACCTACACTAATGGTCAACCGGTGAGCCTAAACACAATCCGCTTTCTGTACGCAGACGACCTGGCATTAACTTGCCAAGCCAATGACTTTGAGGAGATTGAAAACAACCTTTCTAGCGCCCTCTCAGATCTTGGACATTATTATGCTGAGAACGCCCTGAAACCAAATCCCTCTAAAACGCAGTCTTGCGCATTGCACCTTCGTAACAGAAAAGCGGGTCGAACACTGAATATCTCATGGCAAGGGGTTCCAATCATCCACAGTACTCACCCAAAGTATCTTGGCATCACTTTGGATAGGTCCCCTAACTTCCGGAGAAACTGCGAAAAACAGAAAGTGCATACCTACCAGAAATCACTTACTCCGTCGCCTAACATCCACCAGATGGGGCGCATCTGCTCAAGTCCAGCGAACAACTGGAATGGCGCTTTGTGTCTCCGCAGGCCTGTCCAGTATGGGACCAATCAGCCCACGCTAAGTTAGTGGATACAGCTCTAAATGAGACATTAATGATTATTACTGGTTGCTTAAAACCGACCCCGTTGCGATTGCTGTATCCACTAACTGGCATCGCGCTTCCAGAATTTCGCAGGACTATAGCCAGCCGCATCGAAAGGGCGAAGCTACACGCTACCCACGCCACTCGCTCAATGCACAATTTTAACCTTTTAACCGCCTACGTCGGATTAATCCGACAAATATTTTCGTGTCCATTCCGCCAGGGTCGTATATATACGACAAAATAACACAGCTCGTTTAATCTGAATTATTATTACATCATCACAGCTCGTTTCATCGGCGTTTATTTTTCGTTTTTTTTTTTTTTTTGTTCGGGCGCTGGGGGCACGACAACTCATATAAAGTCGGGCGGTTAAAAGGTTAATTCAGTCACAGTGGCTTAAAAGCCGCATGTTTATGTTCCCTAGATGTGATTATAGTGGTACCGTAATAATAGTTAAACTTCGTGGGAATACCTACTGAGAAATACGATCATACCTCCCGTATTATTATTAAACTCTTTGGATCACTCACATCCTAAAACAAACTAAAAGAGCTATCGTTTAGTGAGTAGTTCGGTCTCGGTTTTATAATTTAGTAAAATAGTGCACTGTTCAGTAATAAATAGTAGGAATTAGGTAGTGTACGGTTAACGGTTTATGACATAGAATTATTAGGCTTACTCTAAGGTTTATGAAATCAAAAATCACATAATTTTCAAAATATTTTTATTACTTCATGTAGGATATCAATTTCAACGTCAGACGACATAAAAGTAAATACAGTCAGTGGGTCGTCTTAGGGGCGTAGTATTTCATCTAAAATTATGCAGGTCGCTCCACTTCTCATCTTGATACCATGTCCAAGATCTCTACATGTGCACAACAGCCAAACGCGAACAATGTCCTCAAACATTGCCTGGAGTAAATGCTGTACCATCTTGAAGATTCCATGTTCATTAAAATCCTTCAATTACACACGGGAAAACAGAAATATCAATTAAACGGAATAAATAAATGAATGAAATTGAAATGTTGTTGTCACTTGACAGTCTTGACACTTGTCTTTCTGACAGTGTCAGATAGTGCTGAGGCTTGATTATATGTAACTCGTTACTCTAAATAAAATAAAGTCTGTAGTTAATTTTCTCTCGATTTGATCTTTCAATTTTTTTTGTGTGCGTTTCAAATATACGAAGCTGCTAGGTTTGAATTTGAGGTAGGTACTGGAGGGAGGTAGTACATATCTAAGATATAAGATATGATATCTTATATTCAACTTTTCGAACTACATAATCGGGACGAGTATACAGGGTTATTTTTCAAAGAGCAGCCAAATTTAAGGGTGTGGTACAGACTATAAAACTGAAGAACTTTCTCTATGGGACCAATATCGAAATCGCGAAAAATTTATCAACTGTCCCATAGAAAACTTCAATAGGTACTCGACTTAAACGTATGGGACGGCTGAATTTTTATTCGCGATTACGATATTGGTCCCATGGAGAAAGTTGTTCAGTTGTGATGGTCTGTACCGCACCCTTAAATTTGGCTGGTCTTTGAAAAATAACCCTGTATAATTATGTTCTGTGATCGGGTCAATCGAGTGCCTGACCGTTAATCACAGAAGTACTAGTATGTAGCAAATGACTGAGTAACAACACTAGTCAAACTGACAAGAAACCAAAAACTGCAATCCGTTTCACGTTAATTTTTAAACTACTTTACGCGAGAGTAAGCAAATATAAAAATGGGATTAAACACAGGAGGACCTACTGCAGCGTCAATGGTAAATTTTTCTACTTAGTTTTGGTTTCCACCTCGAACTGTAATTAGGTATATATTATTTTTTTATATATTAAGTCGTTAAATACGTTTCAATACACATATTTATTACGCTGACGACGTCTGGAATATTGAATCAATTGAGTGCATTATCAAAACATTTTCTTTTTATTACGATTTCGTGATCCCGGTTAAACTTTATTAAAAAAATCGATCATTTTAAATGATAATACGGTTATTTTTTTTAGGTATAATATAATTTATTTGGCGCGCAAATTTTTTTTTTAATTGTTGCATGAATTATCCACACACGTTCAAAATCACGTTGAGTCTTTCAAAGATAAAAAGTTGTTTTGACCGTGAAATTGAGCTTTATAGTGCTTTTAGATAATGTATCAAGGTAACTTGTTATACATAATCATAGTTAAAATATGTATATACCCAAGAAAATCAAGTTTCTATTATTTAAAAAAAACCGGTAATATGAAAATAGACATAGATTTAAGTTTTTGAACGATGCCTATTAAAAAGACAATGGCATTAAAGCAGGCCACAGACAAGCATTACCATTCAACTTTGGTGAACTTCGTTCAATAGTCGTTAACTTTTATTACTCTCATAGTACGATTATTTGCAGGGCAGAAGTAGGCCTGCATTTGAACTGACTGGAAATTGAACGTTTCTGTAAAAGGTCATGGTAAGCCCCCAGGTGTCCCAAAAAATAGTGTCAAGCGGAAGTCCAGAGACAAAGCACCCTTTCGTTCTGCGATTTTTCATAGATTTCGTGTTATGATTTGTTTTTCTTTATTTTTGAGAATTTTCGACCTAAAAACTTACTTTTTTTTTAAAGTAGAAGATTTTTAAATTTTTTTCTTTCTCCAACTGAATCACCTTAAATTGTACTTTTATGCATAAAATAATCAGCTTCGTAACTTTGACCAAAATTATGAAAATGTTGGTGTAAAGCCAAAAATTTATGGTTGGTGAATAATGACTTAAATATGGTAAGTAGGGCTCAAGAATTCTGCAAATTCTCAGCTTTCATAATCATTAAAAAAATAGAAGTACATTCCTAGTCCCAGTAGTTTCAGCTGTGCGTTGATATGTTAGTCAGTCATGACTAACAAGTGATTAAAAAAAGTTAATCTGCACTCTAATTGATTTACGCTCATTAGCGGAAACATAATTATCCTATCACAGCTAAATAGGCTTTCAGTTTACGAGTAATAGTCGACAACTTACATTTATTTTGCAGTTGCAATGTATGGAAAGAAAAAGAAAGAAAGAAAATACGTTTATTTGCGGTGAACATGACGCAAAAATACACATGACACAAAGTAAAAAAAAAAAAAAATTATTAAAAAAAAAAAAACAACTACAATGTTAATTTTGTTTTTTGGATAAATTCATTCCAACTACGGAACCCTTCATTATGCATGGTCCGTCACACACGCACTTGGCCGGTTTTTTTTAATACAATTTCAGAAATGTTTAACAACAATGTCTCCTTGTTCTTGATCATTCAGACACCTAAAAATCCTTGTAGAACTGCAAATTATTATTATTATTCCGCAAACCCATGAAAAACCAAAACTATAGAGTGAATTTAGGGTACGAGTATGTACTCTGTGGTTAAAATATAGTAGTGTCGTACATACATGGCTAAAAGGCAAACAAGCCAATAAAAAAAAAAAAAAAAGTGTCGTAGTCTTAGATAGGTAGTTTCATGTCAATGATAGGTAGTGTCAAATCCATAGACAAAATAGATGGATTAAGAAGTCATTTTTTAATTGGGTTGCCATACAAAATTGCTTTTCCATTTTTAGTGGTAAGTCAGTCTTTTGTAAAATAAACTAGTCTTGAATAATTTTGTTTTGACACATTTTTACCTAAGCTCCGGCCGCGCTAAGTTTACTAAAGATGTAAACAACAATGACCGCTCGAAATTGAATAAAATCGATATACAAGAACATTTATTTTAAAGTAATGTTTGTTTTCGTCTAGTTAGAACGGAGATTTAGATCTCAAACGGAGCCTACTTTTTAAGGAAATTACAGTCTTCACGAAATTAATTGATTTATTTGCTAAAGCAGACAGGCATTTTTTAACTTTTAAGGGAGAAAGTTGAAAGACTATTGATTTTTGGGGAACTAATAGTACCATAGAGCAATTTTTGCCTTGTGATAGGTCACGTGACGGCACGTGAAGTAACATAGACAAGACATCCATTCGCCAGTTTTCGGGCGAGGAGGCAGCGCAGTTTGCTGTTTTATTGAACGGACTGCCAAAAAGTGAAAACTGAAAAATGGCATCGCAAAACACCCTTACGGCTAGGGCCGCAGCACAGGAGCATGTCTTAGCTGTATCCCGGGACTTCATATCCCAGCCCCGTCTAAGTGAGTACACCCAAATTTTTATCATCTATTTCGGCTATGTCGTATGACTGACATTTCAATGAAAATATCGATTTTGGTTCTGCGTTTCTATGTTACGTAGTTTTGATGTTGTCTTTCAGCCCTATTTACAATAACAAGGGTTGTGGTTCTTGATTTTATAAGAATGGATGGTCTAAACTTGTGATATCGACCAACCAAAAGATAATTATCGGACTATCTTTGAGAGCCCCATTTTCTTTGATCATGGACTGTGTGACACCTTAATAGATGCATATAAGCTATAATATAGTCCCTAACCCCGAAAAACATGAGAATGTTGTAATTAGTTAACGGAATTGAATGTTGTCGTCATAGCAAGTCCTTAATTTTTGTCACCTGATCATAGGTACCTACTTAACTTTTTACGACACTAGAACAGCCTTCATATGTGTTTTTAAGGTATAAATAGGCATTACTACATAGAACTTGCACAAATGGTGGTCAATAAAAGAACATGTAAATTTTTGAAACTTCTAATTGCAAAATGCCTAATTAGAAAAGAATGCACCTGATTCGAGTCTTACTGCCTAGGAAGATGTAACATATGATATAATCATCAGGAAGGAGACCATTTTCCTATTTAGCACATCATAAATTACTTTTGTCTCAAGACCATCATGATTGCTGCAATATTATAGAAATAGCAATTCTCTAGAAAATCTATGAATGAAAGGAAGATGATAGCATAAAGATGCTTCCTCTACTATAGTCTATTCTAAAAATCATGCATACAGAGTAAATATTCATATTCATATATTTATTTGCATTCCAGAGTTGCTACACATAGATAATTCTACTAAATGATGTAAATGATCAATATTAAACAGTCATATGATCATAATGTAACCCAACGTGCTATATTGATGTCACAGGCAGTTATCTCAATAGAATAAAATATAGGTGATCAGCTGATCTTGTTTATGGAAAAACATTGCCAATCCCTCATTAAGTGAATGTCCTATTGGTTTCCTAACTCTTTCTAAACTACAATAAAGAATAATGGAATTTTCTCCTAAATCTTGTTAAAGAAAAATGCTAATTTTATTAGAACAATAGTTAATGATTTTCTAATTGGATTCACTTAGACAACAAATAAAGCAGATATCAGATTGTCACTTGTTTTTTTAAGAGTTATGGCAATGGCATCATTCACTTACATCCACAGCTGGAGAAAGGCAGAATATGAGCGCTTTAAAAAATATTTTTTTTGTTGATCTGAAGAGCAAATTGCAATACCCAAAAATGTTCAAAATCTGGTTTCAATCTCATCTCAGCAACAATGTCTAAAGCTTGTCAAAAATGTATGGAAATTAGTGGTGTTTTTGACAGATCAAGAAAGAGATTAGAATGTGAACAATGTATGTCTTTGTTCCCTACCACATATAACCAGTTAGTCTTCAAAGCAAGAGTGAATATGCATCTTCTGGTATTCTGGTTCTTTTATCGTAGACCTCATCCATCGCTGTCCACTAGGGGATCCAGGACAAGAGCTAGCCCTTGTTGCAATACAAAAAAAAGGGAATTGTCCCTCTGATCAGCTGATTAAGAAAAACTAGCATAACATGGGGTGTTACCTTATTGCAGCTTATTTAATATGGTGCTGCTGTCAATGGCATATGTTAACCATATTGACAAACTTGGGAACAATGTTAAATACAGATGTCTAATTTATTTGTAAAAAGAAAATATTATGTAGCTAATAAAAAAATCTGCCAGCTGTTAAAAACAAACAACTTCACCAAAACTGAGGCCACAATATGATAATAGTTGCTAACTCCGTTTCTTACAATATTTGATAGAAAGACAAAACAAGAACAGGAATAGAGAAAAAAGTGGCACAGTATGCAAGTGTATAACATACATAATCAGCCTATAATTTTCCGACTGCTGGGACACAGGCCTCCTCTCAGTGAGAAGGAGTGGGCCGTAATCCACCACACGGGCCCAGTGCGGGTTGGCAGATGTCACATGTCTTAGAATTTTTGGTTCTAGGACATGCCGGTTTCCTCACAATGTTTTCCTTCACCGTTTTGAGAGCAGTGGTGATGAAATAATTTATAAAAAGTAAAGCGCCTTTCTGGATTCGAACCTACGACCCACAACTCGTAAGTCGCGGCCGTTACCAATTTGGCCACCATTGCTCTCTTGCAAGTAACATGGACAAGATTAAAAATTGCCAAATGCTGCACTTCCCCACCTTATAATAGAAGTGTCTCAAGACTGCAGACATTCATAGACTATAATGGATGCCAATTTAAACTCTTGAAGAAAAAAAAACATAATAATTGTCAAATTTAGTAAGGAAACTTCTTCAGGCTTGCTCGTTCCAATGGTGGTCTATGAAGACCTCATCCATTGCTTTCCACCAGGCGAGATCGAGGTCAAGAGCCGTAATAAAAATAAAAGTTGAAAGAAATCATGAGTGACATAGTTTGATCTATTCCCCCTAATTCGGCAAGCACTGCAATCTAATATTTATTTAACTTTTAATAATACTTGACTCGTCTTAGCTCTATGATCAATCCTCATTCCTTCTCCATATGAGAAGAGGCCTTCGCGCTGCTGTGGGATAATAATAGATTGGTATTATGCTTGGTTCCTACAAAAAAACTGGCACTCCGGGAGTGCCGACAGAAGTGAAAACAATACAAAAAGAATACTTCATCACTCACTGACATATCGGATTTACATTAAAACCGAGTACATCCCGAGGACAGCCGAACACATCCGAATCGGTGTCGTTACGATAACAGTGGCGCGAATTCAATGGTTTTTCCCATCTCAAAAAATGCCCAATGCGCCTAATGATGTTTTCATTTCAAAACTAATGGTAGTATTTTTCATTGCAAAACCAAATAGATTCGTAAGCTAATTTTACCTGTGATAGCTACTTCCTTAAGGGAAAGTCTAATATGCTATGAGGTCTTTGCTTCATCATTTGTAAAGATACAAGAGTCTTAATTCTAACCAATAACAGTTCATAAATTATAGGAATCGGTACCATGAAGGCCATGTGCACATTATGTTCATTCATTCCAGCTCCATAAGATCATCTTCATCAAAAGTCCAGTGTACAGTTATCAGCCAACATTCTCCAAAGAGGTGGTTTTAAATACTCTATAGGGAATGCTGGCCGGTTAGCTTTTCACATACAATTCACCACATCAGTCATCGCTTGTCATCAAAAGGAAATTAAGATATGTACAAAGTTATTGACATTGTTCAAAGTCGATGTTTTAATTTTGTAGTTTCGAATTGCATCCTTTGATTAGATCAAGAATTTTTATGTTCTAATGTACTAGGCTAAAGTATACAGGATGCTTGCGTTATAAACTTTTGTTGGTTATTAAAAAAAATACAGTTCTATTCTGTACATTTTGAGTGTATTACACTTTTCTATGAAACAGCTGATACTTAATTACTTAATTATTATTTTTTGATAACCCATGAAAAATTTCTAAGGGATCTAGAATCATGTGCTCAATTCATTCAAATTTGATTTGATTTTGATTCATTGTTACTGTTTGCGCGTCGATGTCCCTACGAACTAATATCTTAAAAAAAAAAACTGTCTAGTACATTACTACATAGATTAGATTACATTGATTTAATTTTTCATAGAATCTGCTGACGTAACACGGGTGCTCTTTGAACGCGACGTTTTTACTGCGACATTATTTAACCGCGCCCTCGATTTTCAACTCTCTGCGTTGAGCCGAGCGTTGAGAATCGAACAGACTGTTGCGTGCACATGCGCGCTAAAATGCGTGCACATGCGCGTTAAAAAGCAGCCGTGCGAACGTGGGCTTGGTAGTAGTAGCAAAGGCGGAGTCTCGTCATGACGTAGGAAAGATAAGAAATAGAGCCATCTGCATAATACTCATATTAAAATCCAATGATAAATAAGCCAAGAACAGTGAGGTCATAAATTGTCCAATGACAACATTTTTTCACTAACTATGGCCTACTTACACCACAAATCACTAATTGTCTTTAACGCTAACTTGTTTAAAACATCTTTCCATTTCTGTCTATCGTTTGAAGATGACAGAGACAAACAGATGTTTTAAATAGAGCATGATCAGCCTATAATGTTCCCACTGCTGGGACACAGGCCTCCTCATTGTGAGAGGGAGTGGGCTGTAATCCACCACGCGGGCCCAGTGTGGATTGGTAGATGTCACATGTCTTCGAATTTTTGATTCTTGGACATCCGTTTTGATGAGAGCAGTGGTGATAAACACAAACTAAAGTGCCTGCCTGGGTTTGAACCACTAGTCCACCACTGCTCACTGTTTTAAATATGTTTAGCGCTAAATGCATTTAGCGGTTTGTGGTGCAATTGGGCCTTAATATCCGTCTAAAGAGAAGTCCCATGACTTCTATTGCATGCATCGATTCAAAGAACTCTGTCATCTTTCCACCTAATTACTCTGATTACCAGTTTTTTAATAATTTTATGACTTAAAAAAGTGTCTGTGGAAGGAACCTACTACGCTTTGGAATGGGCAACTAGCTTCATCTTTCTGATTGACCAATCCCTTGACAATTCAAAAAATGCCTGTAATTTGTTTATTTGAAATAAATACTTTGAGTTTATAACAGTCTGATCAGCCCACAAAGGGTTCAATAGAAATTGTATCTATTGAACCATATTACCATAATGTAAAGATTGTACTTTCAACTAATATTATCGACATAAGAAAGTAGGTCATCTTCCTTCTTAATTCTTAAGGCTCCCGCAGACAGGCGCGACGCGACTCTGGTAAAACAATTTCCATGAAGTTTTCATGGATTTTGTTGCATCCATCGGAGTGGGGTTGCGCCGTGCGTCGTCGCGTCGCGCCTGTCTGTGGGAGCCTTTAACTGGCGATCGCCCAACACAGGACTACGATATACTCTGTTCATTTTAAGAAGATTAATCATCATTCTCCTGCCCTTATCCCAATTTGTTTGGGGTCGGCGCAACATATCTTTTTCTTCCATACTTCTCTATTAGACGTCATCTCGGTAGTCACCCCCTTTCTAATCATATCATCATTCACACATTCCATCCATCGTTTTTTTGGTCTTCCCCTACCCTTATAGCCATCGACATTCATACTCAAAACTCTCCTCACGACATTTTCCTCATTCCTCCGCATCACATGCCCATACCATGACAACCGATTTCCACACAACTTTTCCGTTACCGGTGCCACTTTCAAACTTCCTCTTATGTACTCATTTCTTATTCTATCCATTCGTGTAACACCACACATCCCTCTTAGCATTCTCATCTCTGCTACATGCAGTTGCCTTTCATTTATCCCTTTTGTGGCCCAACATTCTGATCCATACAAGACAGCAGGTCTAATCATTGTTTTATATATCTTCCCCTTAAGCTTAAGGGGAATGCGGGAGTAAGAAGATTAATATGACATAATAATTATCACATAGGTTAGGTACATATCTTGCTTATTTTAAGTAGTGTTGCCCAAATTCAGTCTTGGTCTTGCAGTCTTGGTCTTGTTCTTGCGTTTTTGCAAGACCAAGACCAAGAACAAGACCGCGTATTTTTAGCAAGACCAAGACCAAGACTGACCGTGCAAGACTTGAGCAAGAACAAGACATAGCCTGCAAGACTCTTGCGTCTTGCAGCTAGGACTTAGCGCTATTTCACTGAGTAGTTAGGTGTAACAGTTCGGTGTATAGGTAGGTACGCTTAGGAATTCTATGAGACGCAAAGTATTGTTCTTTAAAATACAGTCAAGTTATTGTAATTAATTTGTTTTTTTACATGTTTTAGCAAATGTAAGCTTATAAATCATAAATGTTTATTAAGAAACAGTTACTTCCATGGAAAACGACATATAGGTCAGTTGATTTTTCGAATTTCTTATCAAATCTTCAGTTATTTATTAATCTGCTTGATCTTTACTATGGCTATGTTAATTCAAGCTCACAATGTTCCAATTCTAATACGTTTTTCTAAGATTTAAAGTAAACTTTAATAAATAGTAATAGACTAATAGGTAATTGCAAGACTTGCAAGACTCTTGCTGCAAGACCAAGACCAAGACCAAGACTGGGAGCGCAAGACCAAGACCAAGACCAAGACCAGGTGTATTGGCGCAAGACCAAGACCAAGACTGGCTAAGTCTCGTCTTGTTCTTGCATTTGGGCAACACTAATTTTAAGAGTTTATAATTTGATTTTTAGTTTTATTTGACACAAGTTATTAATGTACAGACGCCAGCACATCAACCTACTACAATCTGTCAAATTTCTGTAATAGATTTTCAACTTTATCGCTAAACCATAAGGTTCAATGTTGATTGTGAAAATTTGACAGTTAGGGGTAGGTTGATGTGCTGGCGTCTGTACTTGGATCTTAGAAAAAAGCATGACCTTTTTTGTTTTGTCTCATTTAAAAATAATCATAAACACAGTATAATTCCGTTCTTACAGAACGCCGCGCCGTCCTTCTTATTATAGAGCTGTTTCAATGTTCCAGCCATTTTTTAATTTCAGACTTTATTCAGAGCACGGTAAAGAACTGACAACTTAGACTATGTTTTTTTAATTATACTTTTTTTTTGTAATAGAGTTCTTTATTCAAAAATGGCTCGATCTAATTGCGTAAACTATCAATCACAATCTGCGAGGTAATTGCATAATACACTAACAGTAGGAATCGCTTTCATTTTGACAGTCGTTGATATGCAGATTTTTTTTTCGAATATACGAAGCAATGAATTATGTGTGTGTGAAATAGTGTGTTACGCAATTTGGGTGCTGAATCATTTTGAAGGACATTACTAATCCATTGCTTTATATGTTCGAAAAATGTGTCAGCTCAACAACGTAAATAACGCAATGAATGTTGTTGAACTGTCAAAATGAAAGCCGATCCTACTGTTAGTGTGTTACGCAATTATCCCGCTGGGCTGAGAAATAAACATCGTTTTGTAATAAATCCGCATACATTCCACCCCATAATTCACAAAAATGTACCCCCATGACTAAAATGAATATTACTTGTCCAGCTTACAAGACGGTGTCAGGTGTGAACGGGCCCTTGGTCATCTTGGACGATGTGAAGTTCCCCAAGTTCTCCGAGATTGTACAGCTCAAGCTCGCTGATGGCACCCTTCGCTCCGGCCAGGTATGTTGGCGATAACTTATAAGATTTTTATCGAAATGAATAATCCTGCTTACACCCTGCTGTAAGGGGTCCAACCATAAATTTCCCTACACACACTAATTTCATGATTTTTGGAAGACCGCCTCTGAGGGCTAACTCTCTAAAGTCCGTCAACGAAGATACGGGCCCGTCGGAAGGTGAACCCTGCACCCTAATTAACTTTCTTGGACGGGCAAACACACATATCGGGTAGGGACAGGGACACATGTCAAACCGTGTTATTATTCCTTCTTAGGTTGGGCCCCAAACTAATCTTATGTCCGTGACTGATACGTCGTTTGTCTCGCCCGTAATTACGTCCGCAACTACGGATTTTGGGCTTTGGGATTAGACCTCCTGCATAGCTATTAACAATTACCACTCGATACGCTTCCGTATCCCGAAACCCGAAATGTGTAATTTTCGATACGATAGCCTGACGGATGGTTGTGAATAGCTATGCTGGTGTTACATCAAAGAAAATCAAGCAATAAAGCAAAATTCAACAGTCGTCATTTTCACTCGAAATATTATATTTTTTTCTCAGTAACAGCCCGAAGTTTGGATTTGTGCCCAGTTGATTGCAATAGGCTCGCTCCCTAGTCCCTATCACATGTAACCATAACTGGCGAATTATGGGACAGGATAATATTTTAACCAGCGCGCAAACAGGAACAATGAATTCAGCACATGATCCTAGACCCCCCCTAACGTACAAATTTTTCGTCGATTATCGAATCAAAAACCAACTGTTTCATAGAAAAGTACAATATCTACTATCATCATCATCTGCCTAGCCTTTTCCCAACTATGTTGGGGTCGGCTTCCAGTCTAACCGGATGCAGCTGAATACCAGTATTTTACATTGAGCGACTGCCTATCTGAGATCTGACCTACACAATCCAGTTATTGGGTAATACGATACCCCTTGGTAAGACTGATTGTCAGATTTTCGGGCTTCTGACGACCCGTAACGACTGTCAAAGATCCACGAATGACAGCCGGGACCAACGGCTTAACGTGCTTTCCGAGGCACGGAGGGGTCTTGGTATGTAAAGATGGTCACCCATCCACAGACCAACCGCGGCAAGCGTAGCTTAACCTGATCGATCCATAAAAAAGTGCAATACCTACCAACGCGGTCAAAATGTATGGAACAACAATTTTTTTTTATAACAAAAAAATAGTTACAGAGCGCACTGGTTAAATTTTTGTCCTGTATAGGTACATTGTGTTTTGTTTTATTATATTTTAAACGATATGTGTCTCCCCAGGTGCTCGAGGTCAGCGGCACCAAGGCCGTGGTCCAGGTGTTCGAGGGCACATCAGGTATCGACGCCAAGAATACTCTCTGCGAGTTCACCGGCGATATTCTGCGTACTCCCGTGTCTGAAGATATGTTGGGTAAGTACAAGAGAAACTGCTGCTAGAATAATCTTTTTTTGTACTTCATCTTAGCGTGTCAATGGCAATCTTAAAAGGCTTTGATCAAAAATAGTCTAAAATTGTATTTTTACTTTGTATACAGATACGTATAGATAGATAGGTCGTAGAGAGGACACATTCGCGGGTTTAGCGAGGCTTTTAAGGGTTGAGAAATCAACTCCCATGAGCTTAAACCTAGATCAAGATCAAAATAATACAAAAGAATAAGAATAAGTAACCATTTTGTGCTTTTAAATCATACAGTTGATTTAAACCATTTCATAACAAAATGAATTCTAAGTTTGGTCCAAGCTTAAACCTTTCAGCCAGATTTGGTATTTCAAACCTTATTTCGACCGTTACTGTATTTAAGTTCTTAATTCAAAATTGACAAGTTAGGACTGTGGTTTTAATTATTTTTAGGTTTAAGTTCGTAATTCTAAAATGGCTTCTAAATGACACACCATCAATCACAATCTGAATAATTTTGAAGGATATTGCTAATCCATTGCTTCATATTATGTTCGAAAGAAAGGTACAGACTATCAGACTGAACAACTTTCTTCATGGGACCAACATTGTAATCGCCAAAAAATTATCACCTGTCCCATACAAAACATCAATATTTACTCAACCCAAATGTATGGGAAGGTTGATTATTTTTTGTCAACCAACCCCCTTACCTTAAATTGACCACTCCTTTCTGATTCACGCCATAAGTTCTGAGTTGATGTACACGATTACTGACAAATACGTGCACTGACTGGACAGGTCCACTTAAAACTATATAGCTCTTTCCTTAAAAGTCCATCTCAGATATTAACCTGTGCACCTTCAAAAAGTCTGATTATGCCTGGACTTTAAAAGGGACTGTGACTTCAACATTTAAATTACATTTTTGTCACCAGGACGTGTATTCAACGGTTCCGGCAAGCCCATTGACAAGGGACCCCCCATCCTGGCTGAGGCCTTCTTGGACATCCAGGGACAGCCCATCAACCCCTGGACTCGTATCTACCCTGAGGAGATGATCCAGACTGGTAAGGATTTAATTTTATTTTTTGTATTTTAAAGACAAAAATAAGACCATAATGTTATTTTTAATAATATTGATTTGTATAATTGGTTGTTTATGTAGTTACTTTATATTCTGAGTACTGTTAATTTTATTTTATTTTGTCACCTATAGTACTAATGATCCTGACTTGGTTTCCGTATGTCCTTTTCGGGTAACCACTGAAAATCAGCGCTGTGAAGTGGGTCCCTCATAGCACAGCATCATGCTGAGTGGACCCCTTCTTGCCATGGTCATGACGTGCAGCTGTCGACTATTTGTTTTTTGTTCGTAATTATAGATCTATTTGGTTCTTATTACCCGACTGTGCCTGAAGGAGGGTTATGTTTTTCGAGAGTATGTACCTATGTATGTATAATTGTTTGGCACGCTCTGCGGCCTGAACGGCTCGATGGGTTTTAGCTTGAGAGGTGTCGTTAGATTCGTATTTACTGTGAGAGTGACACTGGGTATATCAAATTTAAAAAAAAAAACAAAATGGCGGATTTTTGGCGCCATATTATGATGCCTTCAAAAAATAATTTTTTTCCTATCGAGTGGGGTATTAAAATAAAGGTTTTAAAAGGTGATTACAAAAATATATACAACCTATATGGTTAAAAGTAATTCCAAGTGACAAATCGTAAAAAATACGTAGGTACCAAGAACTAAATCGCCTGCGAAATCTTTCACATTTGTAAACTAAAAAGCTGGAAATATAAAAAAAGTAATTTAAAAACCCGACTGCGATAAAAAACTTAGTTAAAAAAAAAGTGAAAGCTAAAAACGAGCCTATTTTAAATTAAATAAAAGTTGGAAGCGGGTGGGATCCATACCATTTTTATTATATTTTCAAATTCAAATGGGCTCGTTTTTAGCTTTCAGTTTTTTTTAAACTAAGTTTTTTATCGCAGTCGGGTTTTTAAATTTTTGTTTTTGAAAAAAAAAATCTTTGTATGCAAGTGTTTCTGTGACAAATAGACCAATTTTTCTTTCTTTCTTTGTTTCAGTATATAAAATAATGTCTTGTTTCCAGGTATCTCCGCTATCGACGTGATGAACTCCATCGCCCGTGGTCAGAAGATCCCAATCTTCTCAGCCGCCGGTTTGCCCCACAACGAAATTGCCGCCCAGATCTGTAGACAGGCCGGTCTTGTCAAGGTAATAAGCGTCAAACAAACAAAAAAAACATTAGGAGAAGAATCTCAATGTTTTTTTTTTGTTTGGTTTATAGGGCAGAAACGAAATTTGTAGTTGACTAGTCTTAACTTTAAGGTCGATTTTATGTATAATGGAAAAATCAACCTTGAGCGCCGCCAGGTAAACGTACGAAAATTTGAATTTCGCATTCAAATTTTCTTACGTTTTTTACAAGTTGCAAGTCAGTGCAGGCCCGGACTGGGACCTAAAATCGGCCCGGGCGTTTTAGAGACGGCCGGCCCTCCACTTTAGAGAGGAAAACTACGAATGTAAATTTTGAATGTTTCAAATTTTACAATCGTTATTTATAATATGTATATATATCTATTTAAAATATATACATAATATATTATGTATGTATTAAAATTTGAAAAATTTAAGGTAATTAAAAGTCTATGACTACCGAAGAAGCTTATTGCTTCATTTTTTTAAGTTGCAATAGTTCCATGTGGAACTAGCTACATGGAACTACTGGGAATTAAGGCTCTCGGATACTTTATCATTTATGTCGACACTACCTAAATTCATTAAGAGATTTTTTATACGGAAATTATCATGAAGGAATTTGAAAAAAATATCACACTCCATTTGCGATTTATGAAATTTTTATTAGGGTTGAAAAGTATCTTTCCGAAGCAACTTTACTCAATGATAACGTAGGCAGAGAACGCTAGTCCAAACAAGGGCGGATCAAGCCTTCGAGTTAGAAGGGATCACATAGTCGAGGTCCAGTCGAGACAGGCTCTAATCAATGGCGGACTAAGCATCTCGGGGGCCCGGGACGGCAAAACAAAATGCCCCCCCCAGTCTTCTGTGGTAATGTAGGTGATTCTGGTAAGGTTTTGCAAAAAAAAAAAACAAGGGTAACGTGCGTAATTATACTCTACCACAAATACATCATGGACCTCGCACCTGCCAGGATTTTTTTTCAGGCAGGTGCATTTTCATCTCCTCAACATGCTATTTACGAATAGGGCGAGGAAAGCTCGGAAATTAGCACCCCGTCTCCGGATTATCGGTTAGTTTTCTATTGAACGTTCTTACGAAATTAGGAGTTGCTTTTTCGACTTATGCAGGAAAGTTTAACAGTTATAATAATATAGGACGCAGGAGCGAGCGGAGCGAGCTCGAAAATTTTAGCACACCGCCTTGTGTAAGTAAGGTTTTGTTTCGAATCATCATTCATCATTTCAGCCGAAAGACGTCCACTGCTGGACATAGGCCTCCCCCAAGCACCTCCACTTCGACCGGTTCTGTGCTTCTCGCATCCAACGGGTTCCTGCGGCCTTCACAAGGTCGTCCTTGTGGGAGGCCTTCCAACGCTACGCCTTCCGGTACGCGGTCGCCACTCCAGAACCTTTCGGCCCCATCGGCCATCTGTTCTGCGAGCAATGTGCCCTGCCCACTGCCGCTTAACCTTTCGTATGCTTAAACGTGGATCCACGCGAGACACAATGGCTTTTTAATTGTGTCTGTAATTATGGCATTCAACCGGTTATGTTTGGCAATTCTTCGGGCTATGTCGGTTACCTTGGTTCTCCTGCGGATCTCCTCATTTCTGATTCGACCACGCAGGGAAACTAAGCATTGCCCTCTCCATTGCCCTTTGGGTGACTTATCTTTCTAATAAAGTCCATTGTGAGCGACCACGTTTCAGTGCCATATGTCATTACTGGCAACACACACTGGTCATAGACTTTCGTCTTGAGACACTGCGGTATGTGGAACGAGAAGATATTGCGTAGCTTCCCGAACGCTGCCCAGCCGAGTCGGTCTGTATTAAAGCGGCGAAGATCGCTTTTCAAGGACTTCGAGATCCGTCTATTGAGCTGCCGGTAATTGAGCGCATCATCTGAAGACTGCAGGATTATCTCGCGCCTCCTTCATGAGTCGCAAAGTAGGATCAGAGAGCCTCTTTTTTGAATTCGTACGACGGGTCTTGAAGATCTTAGACCCGACCGTATGGACAGTTTCCACGAACCCATCGTTATAATCGTTCACGGAGCTCCCTAGGCACTCGAAACGATTCTGAAGTTCAAGCTGAAAGCTCTCGGGGTTTTGGACTTGGATCGGTGCTGGGCGGAGCGTAGACTTCATCAGTCCAGATCTTTCCAACTTGATATTTAAGTTCAATGTGCCTCTTACCATGCGGTGATCACGTCCCGTTTTGCACCGCGTTAATCACAGAGACATCATTGAATATTTGCTTCTTCGTCGACATAATGAAGTCAATCTCATTTTTAGTTGTACCATCCGAGCTCTGCCAGGTCCACTTTATGTGCTCACGTAAACTCACGTTTCCTGAAGAAGGAATTAATAGGCCTTTCTTTTCCATATAACTGGCGAGTAGGTGGCCCCGGTGGTTCCGGCGTCCAACTCCAAATTGCCCCACTCGCAGCTCATCATCGTTTCGTTTACCCAGTTTCGCGTTAAAGTCCCCTATGAGTCTATGACAACGATAAAGTGAGTTTTAGGAGCCATGCATGGCTTTGGAAATATCCTCATACATGGTCTCCACCTCATGGCCTGCCAAGGTATGGGGCCTCCAACTCCAAACTGCTTCTTACTGAATATATTTTGATCGTGTTTGGTATTTGATTAAAAAGTACTTCTTAAGATTTGGGCCAGAAAGTTATTATCAACGTTACATTATGAAGCCGAATCCAAGTTTGAGAATTAACCAATAATTTTCTTCAAAGCTGTATCTTTAGACCACCAACGTGTTTCTCCAATAGTTGAGAGCCTTTTAGGATTTCCGTCCTCTTTAGTTTGTTCCCACATATCCATACGTTAGTAAGATTCGCGAAGAAATACAACCACGTAAGTCAGTAAGCCAAATAATGAAGCAATTTGAATTACAGCTTTAGTATATCTCCTAATAATAAATTCAATACATGATGTGTTCTGGAGATTCTTTGGAAAGCCAAGAAAAAAACCTATCCGACCCGATATTAGAAGACTTTAAAACTGAATCAACTAAAGAAAACATATTCTGCCCGGTTCTCACATTATATAAGGACTTCCCGGTTCTCACATTGTACAAGGACGATAACGTAAATTGAATCGTATTGACGCTAGAGGACGTTATTTTAATCGAGGTATCGCGTTTTTTTAAATAGCTAAGTTACGTCGATCGCTCCGCCCCAGCGGGCGTTCAGGGATCTTGCCAGACTTGCATAAATGTGAGTAATATATTTTTTTCCGAATTTTATCAGTAATTGCACTTTATTCGGTATGGTAGATGGCGTTGCCGCCAAGTAAACATTGTGCTCCGCATATTTTAATAATAATAAAAAAAGTTCTAAGTGATAATTTGCTGTAAAGTGTAGTGTATGTATGTATACTCGTCTAGATAGTGTAAATATCACCTAACATTGTTATCTCAACCGAACTCTCTTGTAGAACATTGTTACAATGGTTTAAAGTTTTGAACTATAAACAGTGTCTAAATCAAGGTGTTTGTGTTGATAAAGTGACGTAAACAACAAACACACAAGTAGCATATTTACCATTCAATTTAATGAACAGTTAAAATACAACAGCAAAACAAAAGGTAACATAATAACATTAAGTGAAGAAATATTCGACCCACCCGTCACTTTTGTAAAATTCTTTTGAAATAAATTGAAGGCCAATTCTCGTAATTTAAAACGTTCAAAATCTAGTCGCAGTGTCATCTCGGCGATAAACAAATGTCAAAAACTTGTCAAAATGTAGGGAAATTAGAGGTATTTTTGACAGATTGGGACTGAGATCAGTAGGCCAATTCTCGTAATTTAAAACGTTCAAAATCTAGTCGCAGTGTCATCTCGGCGATAAACAAATGTCAAACACTTTTCAAAATGTAGGGAAATTAGAGGTATTTTTGACAGATTGGGACTGAGATCAGTAGGCCAATTCTCGTAATTTAAAACGTTCAAAATCTAGTCGCAGTGTCATCTCGGCGATAAACAAATGTCAAATACTTTTCAAAATGTAGGGAAATTAGAGGTATTTTCGACAGATTGGGACTGAGATCAGAAGGCCAATTTTTCGTAATTTAAAACGTTCAAAATCTAGTTTCAGTCTCATCTCGGCAACAAACAAATGTCAAAAACTTGTCAAAATGTAGGGAAATTCGAGGTTTTTTTATTACTCCACAGCGGAGTTTATGGAGAACACCACTGAAATTTAGATTTTTACAATATTACATTTAATTTAATGATTTTATTTTCCTCGTTGGTTTTAGATGTTGTTGAAATAGCTGTTTCTTTTGATTTCAATGTAGATTAAGTATATTCTAAGTTACAATCTGTTTTGTTCTTGTTCATATATTTAGATTATTATTATGTTGACATTGGGTAATTTTGTGTTAGTACGTAAATAATTGTGTATTAGTAAGTAATTATTTTATTTTAAACCAACTGTGCCCCGCGGTTTTACCCGCATAAGTTTCGATCCCGTGGGAATATCGGGATAAAAAGTATCCTATGTCCTTTCCCTATCTCTATACCAAATTTCATCTAAATCGGTTCAGCGGTTTAAGCGTAAAGAGGTAACATACAGACAGACAGACACACACTCGCATTTATAATATTAGTATGGATGTATGTCTGTGGTTTCGACACCACTAACTTTATTATTATTTGTATACTCTCGAATAAAATGTAGCGAACTGACCATCTTATTATAACATCCTATTGTAATGAAACCTACATTTACGAATAAGTTTGATTATTGATGATTGAAGTGGATGTATTTCTCTGAAAAAAGAAATTTCCCTGTGCCGGAAAAAAAAAAGAAATCGGCCAAAAATGAATATTTCTGCAGAAAATTGCCGAAAACGAAATTCGTTGGAACTCTACGAATACCAATACCCCAATTTACCACAACCACTTTTTCTCCACCAGCAACCCGGCAAATCCGTAATGGATGACCACGAAGACAACTTCGCCATAGTATTCGCTGCCATGGGTGTGAACATGGAAACCGCTCGGTTCTTCAAACAGGACTTCGAGGAGAACGGTTCCATGGAGAACGTGTGCCTGTTCTTGAACTTGGCTAACGACCCTACCATTGAGAGAATTATCACACCCCGTCTGGCTTTGACTGCCGCGGAGTTCTTGGCTTATCAGTGTGAGGTAAGATTTCTATTATATACTCATTTAATTCTATGTTACTATGTCACAATTAGGCCATATTTTTCACGTAAGGTCCTTGGTTAGGTGGAGCGACGATCTTCGCAGGGTGGCTTTCATCCAGGTTCTACCCAGCTGGAATAGAGTTGTCGAGGATCGAGCTGATTGACGTGCAACTGGAGAGGCCTATGTCCAGCAGTAGACTGCTGTAGGCTGATCATGACGATGTTACAGTTTGCGAGTTGGGGTTTTCATGTAAAAAAAAAAGATATATGTAAAACTAGCTGCGCCCCGCGGTTTCACCCGCATAAGTGTCGATCCCGTGGGAATATCGGGATAAAAAGTATTATATGTTAATCCTGGTTATAAACTATCTGTGTGCCAAATTTCATCCAAATCCGTTCAGCCGTTTATGCGTGAAGAAGTAACAAACATAATAAACACACACACGCAAACTTTCGCCTGTATAATATTAGTGTAATACCAGAAATTCTAAACTTTTCTTCGCATTGGTCTAGTGGTCGCAAGCGCTACTGCTAAGCATGAAGTCCTGGGTTCGATTCCCAGGTCAGGCAAAGTGTTATTGGGTTTTGCTATCTGGAATTTCTCAATAGCAGCTCGTAATCTAGAGTTGTGCCTGGTTGATGGTAATACACTGGCCCCCATATTGGCTGTACTACAGGTACACTTCTGCCTTACTCTTCGGAGATTACAAGCTTGCATGTTGCCACCATTTGAAGAAATACAGGGATGATGATATGTAATGTTTGCACAGAAACACGTGCTGGTCATCCTGACTGACATGTCCTCATACGCTGAGGCTCTGCGTGAGGTGTCTGCCGCCCGTGAGGAGGTACCCGGACGTCGTGGTTTCCCAGGTTTGTCTCTAAACATTTATGGCTTAGCCTTTGTCATTTATTATCACAATATCTCTGTTAAAAAATAGTCACCAGCGTTTGGGCTTGTGAATATTTCACGACACTTCACTTACAAAATTATTGGACATCAATACATGTTTGATAAAATATCTACTGAAGTCGCTGGAAAAGCTCATAAAATGCCCTTCCAATTTCATCAAGAAATATCAAATCTAACATGCGTTTGAAAACTCCTCAATACTATTATAACCAATTGGGCTTTCGCTCGCGGCTTCTCGTGGGTAATAATCGCACGAGAACGTACTACTGGGATGAAAAGTATCCTTTGCCCAAACCCAGGTCATGTCTACTTGCGCCAAAATTCATCTAAATCCGTTCAGCCGCTAAGGCGTGGAAAGGTAACAGACAAGAGTTACTTTCGCATTTATAATAAGAGTGTTTTTGAAAAAGTTTTTCTACACTCGGGTTTTCTCCCGGTGATATTTCCTTACTCCCCCCTGAGACCTTCAGCGAAAAGGAGGTTCGGATCCCCTGTTACAAATACTGTACCACCTTTTTTTTTTTTTGTTGCGCGGTGTAAATCCTCATGGACTTCCTCCATCGTGGGGAGAGGGGCATGCCGGACTCTTACCGGCTAAAACCACCGCGGTGTTCCACCTCTACCTATGGCCGGGGGTGCGGGATTCGCATAAGCATTCACCGCCAAATACTGTACCACCTAGTACTTTGCTTAATATTAAAACGTATTTCTCCCCAGGTTACATGTACACCGATTTGGCCACGATCTACGAGCGCGCCGGGCGTGTAGAAGGCAGGAACGGGTCCATCACTCAGATCCCCATCCTGACTATGCCCAACGACGACATCACCCATCCTATTCCTGATTTGACAGGTTATATTACCGAGGGACAGGTGAGAGATATTTTTATTAATACAGTTTTATTTTGTTTAAAGTGTATTTACATGCTACAGTATTTTTATCTCACGAAGCGACGCGCGCTTTACTTGTGGAAACAAATTGTACAAACACGCTGTGAATTAGCGCGTGAAGACGAATAGCGTCAGCACATAAGACACACACATTTCCGACTTCGCTATTGGCTCGGACGGTACCGAGAGCTCCACACATTCACAGCATGTTTCTACACGTCTTTGTAACCACAAGTGTCGACTCCGGAGTAGTCAGGTAGGAAAAAATGACGACTCCACCTATTTTTTTTTAACGTGAGTAAAAGTGATTCCGATGAGTATCCAATTTACAAAATAAATAATTTCATATAATTTCTGAAGAAGATCTAATAGAAAGACATTTTTCCTGCCACATTCAAAAACAAAGAAAATAAAAACTTTTTCCAACCTTGCCTCATCTACCTCGACAGATCTACGTAGACCGTCAGCTCCACAACAGACAGATCTACCCTCCAGTCAACGTGCTGCCGTCTCTGTCCCGTCTCATGAAGTCCGCCATCGGTGAGGGCATGACCCGCAAGGACCACTCTGACGTCTCCAACCAGCTGGTAAGTTTGACCGTAACTCACACAGACATTTTACTTGGAGACTTTGGGGATGCATGAAGAAGCCTCCACGTGTAGCGCAGTTTGTTATTTAATTGAACCGAGCGCTCGGCGCATCCTGGACAGTCACACCACTTGTTGTTGTTAATACTGACGTGTCATTTCTCCTCCAGTACGCTTGCTACGCCATCGGTAAGGACGTGCAGGCGATGAAGGCCGTCGTAGGAGAGGAGGCGCTGACACCTGACGATCTGCTGTACCTCGAGTTCCTCGTCAAGTTCGAGAAGAACTTCATCTCTCAGGTATGTCCAATATTATCATTATATTATTGTCGTCATGGCCCAGTTTTTACGACCTCTCCTTTCATGCACGAAACTTCAAATCCCGGCAAGTACCAATGTGACTTTTTCATATGTACTTTCTAAGTTTATCTTGGACGTGACTGACATAAGTAAAGGAAAACATCGTGAGGAAACCTGGACTTACGGTTAATATAAGTCTGAAATCGCCAACCTGTCTTAGCAAGAGGTAGTAATCAATGCTCAAGCCTTCCCTCTATGGTAAGAGGCTACAACAAAAGGCTGGGTATTGTTATGGTCGCTTCCCACGACGCGTGATATCATAATATCAGTGCGGCGCAACTTGTAAGTAGCGGTAGACCCCACCGCCTCCACTTACCGAGTCGTAGGTCCGAGGTCGTAGATTCGAAACCATAAAGTCGCTTTACTTTGTGTAAATAATTTCATCACCACTGCTCTCAAAACGGTCAAGAAAAACATCATGAGGAAACCGGCATAACCTAGAACCAATCAATCCGGATTGGGCCCACGTGGCACATACTGTCTATATATATACCTTTTCATGTTTTTGAAAATAAAATCAACTATAAGTCATAAACTGATTCTCGAATTAAAAGAGACAGATAAAATGGTTCTAATAACTTGTTTAGTTACTAAAATCCATAACCATACGCAAAAACTTATTTTATTAGTATGTTTTGTGCATATTTATTGGAACGACGTTCCTTAACGCAGATTGCAATGGGAGTTGACTGGTAGTACCAAGTGGACTAGAATCAATTGTTTTTACTATAATTTTTGACGTTCAAAAGTGCCTTTACTGTGCCTAATTGAAATAAATGATTTGACTTTGACTTTGAGTAATTGTCACGCTGAAAAATCGCTATAACTCCATGCGACTTTCTCTCTCTGTCTCTTCCTATTATATACGAGTGTGTGTGCGCGCGAGTATCGCGAAAGATACCAGTTCCTGTCCGTGGTTCCCCGACCACACACGTTTTTAACCGACTTCAAAAAAGGTGGAGGTTCTCAATTTGGATGTTTATATATTTTTTTATGTATGTTCGGCATAACTCCGTCATATATAGACGGATTTACAAAATTATTTTTTTAATGCCACAGGGGTGGTCCCTTAAATTTTTTATTAACTTTGCTTGGGTAGTTTTTAACTTAGCTTCAATAATACAATTTTTTTCCACTTAGTTTATATTGATGACGTTTTAACAACTTCCTGTCACTGATATTTACATAGCAAGTAGTGTTAAATGAATTTGTGTGGGGTAGGTACAACTAAAAATAGAAAAATAATAACTTTTTTACAAAAAAAAAACAACTTCTAAAAAAAAACTACAAAGTGATAAATAACTTTAATTTCGGAAGTCAGTGTTGTTGGTTCCGCATTTTCTTTTATTAATATTTACACATAAATGTTTATCATCTCCAGGGTAACTACGAGAACCGCACAGTGTTCGAGTCCCTGGACATTGGCTGGCAGCTGCTGCGTATCTTCCCCAAGGAGATGTTGAAGCGTATCCCCGCGTCCGTACTCGCAGAGTTCTACCCACGAGACTCCCGTCACTAAGCGATCATGTACCGTGGTCGGCAGTACTAGCTTCACGATTAGAAGCGCTTATACGAGCAACTTTGGGCATTTTTTGGCAATTCTGGGCAATTTTTGGCAATTCTGGGCAATATTGTTCACGAGCGACCACATCATGTAGGTATTGTATTATGTTGGCTACTTTGGTCACTTCTGAGCAATATTGGACAAATGTATGTCACTTCATAACATCAAGGAATTTACTCCCAATGCCACCATATTATTGAGCTATTAAAGTAAGTAAATAAACTTATCAAAATACATGGAGTAATTAGAGGCAATAAAAACTAGATTGCTCCAATGCCTCCAACAACTGTTGTAGGGCAATAATTGCTAAAAAAAGTGCCCATGTAAGCATAGCTACACACGGTCATCATGCCAGAAACATCTAACGAATGTAACCCCAGGTTAGCACTCCGGCCATGATATTCTTGTAAGATAAAATACTGTTTAATAGTAAGTTGTTAATAGTTTATTATAATGTATTACATACATGTATTATGATCATGTGCAAAATTATATAAACGCGTTTAAATCGTAAGTAACAGCCATCGTAATGCTGAGAACGACCGACTTGTGTATATATTTTCATCGTTAATATTCTAGAATGTACTTGATCGGTTAAATTATTATATTTCTGAATAGATGCCATTTGTTAGACTTTTTCTTTTTTGGTGCTTTGGACACAGTATAAACGATATTTAAAAGCTAAAAGTTATTTTGTGTGCACAAATTGTTGATGTGTTCAAATTATATGTAATAATTAATCAAAATCTGTTGTAAATCAAGATGTTGCCATTTATTATGGTGATATCGCTTGCACTTCCGCAGTTTGTGATGTCAGTGATTTGAGAAATATTTATATGTAAATAAAACAATAGCCCAGTAACGACACGTTACATTCCAAATTAAGTTTTCCTGTTCACTCCAGCTAGATACTGTATTCAGCTAATAAAAGTGAATTAGGATACTGTTGTTTTCAATGGAAATAAAAATATAGAAAGTTTATATTGTTTGTTTCTCTTACGTATTATAATTACGTCTCATTAGAGTCAGCGGGACTAGGTAGAGAGCAATGGTGGCCCAGTGGTAACTGCCGCGACTTACGAGTTATAATAGGTCGTAGGTTCGAACCCAGATAGGTATTTTACGTTGTGTAAATCATTTCATCACCACTGCTCTCAAAACGGTGAAAGAAAACATCGTGAGCGAACCGGCATGTCCTAGACATTGACATCTACCAGACCAGCCCGTGTGGTGAATTACAGAGCCCACTCCCTGTCGAATAGAGGAGACCTGTGTGCCCCTGCGAGAACATTATAGGCCGATTGTGATCAGTGGCGTAGCTAGCATGGGTGTCGCCCGTTGTGGTCGTCGTGGTGTCACTCCGACACAGAAAGCTCTCTCTATGAACGTAAGGCGCGTTGAAGAAGCGACGGTGGCTGAGTGGTAAGAGCGTCTGACTTCCGAGCTGGAGGTTCGGGGTTCAGGCCCTTGAGATTCGTATTTTCTCATGTGCTGATTAATGTAATTAATCTAATGTCGAGATGCAAAACTGCCGCCTAACCAGGAATGGTCATGATTTTCCCATCTATGTGGCAGAGGTCTGATTTTGCAGTCGCACTGTGTAAAAGACAGGACCCTCGTCAAAATCTCCTGGTTTAGGTAGCCGACCCCGAGAGATACGGGAAAGGACTGGGAAGACTATGATTTGATTTTTATTTATTTACCGATTTGTATTATATTTTATTTTAATGTGTTGTGTACTTTTCTATTGATAGATTTATCGGTCCATCGATAGATTTATTGATCAATTACTCCATTTTTAGGGTTCCGTGCCTCAAAAGGAAAAACGGAACCCTTATAGGATCACTTTGTTGTCCGTCTGTTTGTCTGTCAAAACTCTTTATCTCGGGAAAGCGTGGAGGTATCGAGTACTCGGGTCTACAGTCCCTTGAAGCTGTGAAAAAAATCAAACTTCTAAGTTAACGTAAAAATAAAGATACGGCCGTTTATGCCGCAAAAAACGTATATTTCGACACTCAGGGAATCAAAATTTATAGGGTACTTCCCTTTGACCTAGATCATGAAATTTGGCATGAAGCAAGGTCATGTAGCACAAGTAAACGAAAAAATCTGAAAACCGTAAATTAGTGACATACTTACTGTACGGAACCCTCGGTGCGCGAGTCCGACTCGCACTTGACCGGGTTTTTTTTTAAATATAATTAGGTTTATTAAAGGTTTGTGTGAAGAATAGGTTATACAGGGTTATTGGAAAAACATTAACAACTTCTTAAGAGGTCATTGCACTCATCATTATGAACAACTTTTACTACACGACCAAACCTGAAATCGCGAAAAAAAAATGAGCTGTTCCCTACATTTTGACGAGTTATACGAACATAAATGTAGGGAACAGAAAAGTTTTTTTCGAGTTAAAGTTGTTCATAATGATGAGTACAATGACTTCTTAAGAGGTTGTTGATGTTTTCCAATAACCCTGTATATTTTTTCACGGTCGGACGGCACCCTTCGGGTGGCACCCGGAGCGAGCCGCCCCCGCCGCCCCTCCCTAGCTATGCCACTGATTGTGATTGTGTTATCAGGCATTGCATTTGCATCTTAGTGAAATGTTAAAATCGATATTTTGAACTTTACTTTTTTTTTTTGAATGATACTCCGCTGAAATGGCATTTATTGCGACACGTATCACACTATCAGTAATTATCGCACACTTTTTATAACAAACTAGCTTCTGCCCGCGACTTCGTCCGCGTGAAATTTCACCCTCTTAGGGGTGGAATTTCGAAAAACCCTTAGTGGATACCTACTCTTCATAAAGGACACACTCTAGGACCAGCGGTTTAGGCTGTGCGTTGATATATCAGTCAGTCAGGACTTTGAATTTTATATACCTAGGTATATCTTAAGGGGACAGAAAAAAAACTAAATGCAGCCAGATTAAAACTTATTTTGACTAAGGTGTAGAGTTTGTCAGTTTGTGAAGTTAGGGCTTGTAGAGTTAGAGCGTGTGGCGGCTCTAAAGTGTGCTACTCGCTGTGCTGTAGGTACAGACGCCAGCACATCAAGCTACCCGATTTCCCCAATCAACGTTGAACCTTATGCTCTAGCGATAAAGTTGAAAATCTATTAAGGAAATTTGACAGATTGTAGTAGCTTGATGTGCTGATGGCGTCTGTACCTCACCCCTCTGACACGTGAATTTGTTACTGCGCAGCGACTCTCGTCATGTTCCGAGCCGCCATAAAGTTTGAATCGGGCTATACGATTGCATGCTATTGTGGGAATTTTATGAGACCTTTGATTAGGGCTTATTTCTAAGCTACTCCAACATTTATTTCCCGTAGGTAAGTATTGGTAAAGTTGGACGAAAGATAAATAATAAGGACCAATTTCTTGAAGAACTATTCTAATTTAATTATTTAAAAACATATAAACCGAGTGACTTTGGTCATACGAAAATGCAACTTACACATAAACCAAAATATATGACAAAAACAATATTAGAAGAAAATAAAAAAGGAGTACTTAGGTACTTATACAAAAACTAATAGAAGAACACCTTATAATAATTATTAATTTAATCGACTAACAAACATTTAAAATCTATGTCTAATCAGTATCTGATCTGAGAAAGTATTTATAAGTCTGACCCCTTAAAAAAATTATTTCGGCTTCTTTTTTTCCTGTTCAACTTTTTTCAAGTTGACTTTACCTTCCTCTTTAGAAAGAAACTTCATAATGTTATGATCACTTTCAAAGTTTACCTTATTCTCACCCTTAACCCTATCTAACCGGCCCACATACTTTTCACTTGCTTTAACAAAGTCTTTGACACTTACACCATTGATGACGCTCTCGTAACTCGCAAACACTTCCTCAATATCGTTATTAACATTCAGTGGGAAAATCGTCACTAGATCGTCCTTGAATTTTTTCTTTTTCAAAATGTACTCTCTATATTCGTTCAACGTAGGGAATTTATCGTTGTCCTTAACACAATGTAGATACAAATTATACAAAGACAAAATTTTACTGAATTCCAGCTGGTTGATTGGTTCATATGTCAGCACAATTTCGCCTTCAATATTATGGACTACAACTTGATTAGCACTCGTGTACAATTTGCTATAGAAAGATTCGTTTTGGTCAATCATAAAATAGGGACGGTATGTTTTCTCGCAAATATGAACCTCTGGACCTCCAGACCGATGTAAGAAGTGAACGTAATCTTCCAATTTGACTTCCTCCGTGATGACGTCGTCTCTCAGCATTTCTTTATGGTTCATTTTCAAGTAATTAAGCTTTTTCACATTCGCCTGATTTTCAATTTCACTGACTAGAAAACCGTTAACGGTTTTGAAAATCTTCTCTACCATATAAAAAACTTTTTTCCTCCGCGTTGGGATTTTCTTCAGAGTAACGACATGCCTCATTAAATCTTTTCGCTTATTGATGGTCTCCAAGTCTAATTTGTAGTTTAAATAGATCAGGATTTCGACCATAGCATCTGCGACGCCGCAGTACATTCGCATGCGTTCGTGTGCAAAGCGTTCAGGATCGTCTTTGTAGATGATCGTGGACATTTCGACGCAATACCACAAAGCAGTCGGTAACGAAGAATTCACTTGAGGATCTAGTGGCAAAGATGAAAGTCCAATCTTACACTTCGTTGTACTGATACGCCTCAACGCGTAATTTTTGAACTGTGCAACTACGTTTTCGTCCATCCACTGTTTCTTTTCACAAATTTTCCATAATACGAAGTAGAACAAACCGATGTTATATTTCACTTTTTTGAAGTTGAAGTACGTGGCAGAGAGAATGTAGTCGTTGTATCTGTCGAAGTCGTCGGTATCCACGAGCACCAGACCGCCGTGGAATGGTCGCCGTGAGCGAGGCTCTAACTTTGGTTGTTCTAACAACTGTTTGTAGACAGTTAAGGTATAAAAATACCCAATTGAGTCAATGAGATCAGTATTCTCCAACAAAAACAACGGACATTCCATCATGGCATTGAATTTTGAGAAACTTGCTGTCGATTCCGAGTTTTGGAAAATAAGTTTTTCCAGCAGATTCGATTCTGTGCATAAGATCACAGGAATTCCTGTCTCGTTATCCAAAATGATGTCAGGAAACTTGATTTCTTGGTCAGCTGTAAAATTGATATCCTCAATTGGTTCTTCGGGAACTTCATTGTTGAATGTGTTTTCGAACTTTAAAGCGTCGAACCCATATGATTTTTTTTCACTGACGATGTAGTTAATTAATGTAGTAATGGATCTCTCAATGTCTACTTTCAAATCGTATGATGGATTGCTGAAACTCTTGTACCAGTTTGTATTCTTAAATTCACATAAAAATATATCTTTATCCATCGTGTCTGGAAAGTTTTCTGTCGCCACACTGTTCAATCTATTCTTCAACTTTTTCAGCTTATCAATTTCTTTGAGAGATTTTTCATTATTTTTCCCGGAAGTTAGGAATTTGAATTTAATGTAAGACTTCAGACTTTCTTTTTCGGTAGCAAAGTTGTCGGCGGTTATTTTATCGTAGTCAAACTCCTTAGAAATATCAGTTTCATCGAAAAGTTCATTGTTCCGGTAAATAGTACATTGGCTTTTGATAAATGACGCGGTGACCGATAAATCGATACATCTCAAGTTTTCACTTAGCGCATGAAAAACCACCTTTTCATAATCAATATTTTCATTAAGGGCCAAACATTTGTTGAAGCTTTGCCTGTTGATCTGACCGTCGGTAATGATGTACAACAATTTAATTTTGTCGCTGCTATCAATATTTGCCTTTACCCACTCGATAATAGTTTCCGGCAACGTATTGGTCCCTCTGCCATCCTGATCCCTGTAAGCATTACGAGCTTTAGTTTCGTCGACTTCCTCGCACCTGTTCCCCCAATGTAAATAAACAATTTGTGATTCTTCATCTGCTAAAGCACTATTAATTTGGTTCACGTCACTTTTAAATTGTTCGAGGGTTGTTAGTCCATTCTTGTGATAATACATCACTCTATTCGTCGAGAAGGAGTAATCCTTCGCGTATATGTAATAATTAACCATTTTTAAGTGTAAATTAAATAACTTGGGTCACAGATAATGAAATATTAGCTTGGGTAAACAATAAACTTGACCGAGTTGAACTACAGAACACTTCTCTCTGGCGAGAGGAGTGAACCGTACACGCGACAGTCGACAACTGATAAATATTTCGGGAACTCCGGCTTTTAAGCGCACCGTACAAGGGAGTACCTAACGGGATAAGGCGGACGGCGGACCTGCTTGACGGCTTGCTGTCAGTTTCTTGGCTTGATCGGATGCGAAATTGATATTTCATGAAATAGACGTTCAATTGGGTTATACTTATGAACCTAGAGGGCTGTATTGAGCAATTTCCGACAACTTAGCAAAAATCTTCCAACTAGACATGTAGGTATTATTGCCATTACCGCACACAACCGGTACCTACTGTCACCAGGGCCCACACCCTATTTGCATAACACACTATCAACCACAACCTGAATCATCTTGAAGGATATTCCTAATCCATCGCTTCACATGTTCGAAAAATTTGTCTGCTCAACAACGTAAATAACGCAATGAATGTTGTTGAATTGTCAAAATTGAAGCCATTTTTACTGATAGTGAATACTTGAATACTACGCAATTACCCTGCAGATCTAGCTATTTAGCCACTCCGGTCAAAATTAATATTCGCTGCCTTTTACACTAACATAACACCATATTATGTCATGCATTTGTTATTCCAAAGATAGGATGTTATACAGTATATCCATTTGCCACTGGACACCTGTATAACATCGTAATACAACACCCTGTATAACATAGTAATTCTGAACGCAACACGTTAGAGGGGTGCGGGGGGCGTCATTGAAAGCATAAGCTCTGCGGATTTTTTTGCAGCCATGGAGCAGTGGTGTGGAGTGCAGCGCTTTTTTGCCAGGAGTAGATTTTCGCTTACGGAAATACGTCCTCGATTTAGTAATCGTTACGATATTCGTCGATTGCGTGATGGACCATCGATCAACCTTATTCAGTTTTTGGGTAGCAAAGATCAGAGCTACAGAACAGCCTCAGACAAGGACCTATACCAGCGGTAGCCATGGACGAAAATGTTGCACGTGTTAAGGTTTCTGTGACTGAAAATCCCTGTTTATCACTTCGTAGTTCGTGCACGTTCATCGATATTGGGAATCGCGAAATCAACCTTACAGTTCATACTTAATGCGAAAATGAGATTTGTAAATGGAACGATCTTTTACTCCGAAACATGGCAATCAAGGAGGTAACTTATCAAAGGTTTTATTTAAATTTCGAACTGGCTTGCAAATAGAAAGCTGTTTATTGAAAAAAAAAAAACAAATGAACACTTCGCGGGAAAAATTATTAAGGACTCCGTGCAACCGCCTGGCGCCCTGAATTTTACAGCCCTTCATTATTGTCACTTTGTTGGGCATTTGCCTGGCTTGCCCCCCTTTAGATCGAGCACTGTCAGTCCATCCCATAGATATATGAAAGTAGTCCTTGAGGCAAGAACAAATTCAAATTCTTTATTGCGAACTAAGTGTACAGAATTATAGAGATGTTAACAATTGGTAGGTTCTTAGAACTTAGTTGCCTGTTAAGGCATTGCAATTTAAATAGTTATAAATATTTAAAAAAGTATAAGTACATACTTATACAGTTATACAATTTACATAGGTTTACAGTATATTATATTATATTGTCGTAACCAACTCAAGCCCACGCACTTCCGGTCGCCGCCGCGCATGCCTTCCCTCTCGCTTTAGTGACTATGCCCTAGAGGCATAGGAGAGAGACAGCGATATGGCAGACGCGACGCACGCGCCGCGCGCGCCTCCGACGAAGGGAGTCGACGCTTAGCCACGCGCGTAACGATACACGTCACGAACCGCCGCGCGCGCCCGAGCTCTGTCCGGCACGCGTTTTCTTCTAACGGTTTTGTTCTACTTAAATAGTTCCTTCCCGTGACAGTACTGTATATATTATATCATATTAGTGTATCGATTTTACGTGTTTACCGTGATTATACGACATATGTTACAACAACGTGTTTGATTCCACAATCCAGTATGGACACAGTTACGAAAATGGCGTCCCAACTGTAGGCCGAATGCCACAGTTCCTGTGAAAAAAACTGTGTAGTGAAAAGACTTAGTGTGTGTACAACTGTGAACATAATTGTGATCGTGTAACAATGCCGAAGACACGGAGTAGGCAATCCCTCAGTGGCTCGCATGACGATGAACTCAATAACAGCGTCATGCTGTCTCGCGATAACTTTACCGCTCTGCTAACAACGATTCAACAATCGAATGCGGATATCTGTGAGCGTATGTTAGAGCGCCTGTCGACAATCACGTCCCCTCTGACCGTTCAGTCACCGGCGCCAGCGCCGAGTGCGGCAGAGAAGACCGGCAATTTCTCACGATGCTCGTCCAGATTCTCCGGAGCGGCGAAGGAAAACGTCGAAGCGTTCATCGATGCCATTGAAGCATTTAAAGAATGCACGAACATCTGTGATGATGTCGCTATTCGAGGTATGTCTATGCTACTTACCGGCGAAGCAGCAACCTGGTGGCAGAGTATCCGCGCGGAGGTCACATCCTGGAAAGATGCAATACAATACCTTCGTGACGCGTACGGCGACCGCCGTCCTGAATACAAAATATATCGTGAGTTATTCAGAGACGAGCAGGGTGAAAACGAACGAACAGATATCTTCGTAGCGAAGAGTCGAGCCCTCCTAACACGCCTGCCAGCAAACGATCTGTCTACCAAGGTACAACTCGATATGATTTACGGCCTATTACACCGAAAAATCCGTAAAAGATTACGACGCGAAGAGGTCAGTAATTTTTCCGAGTTGCTATCGAAATCTCGAATTATCGAAGATTCCTTAAACGAGTCGACAAAGCGAGAATCGCAAAAGGCCGCATCCATTGCTTCGCGTACGAAACGTAACGATTCCGAAACGCCTACTCAGCCCGCAATGAACAGCGCGCGAAGATCAGACTCCGCTGCAAGCGTGAGACCGGCGCACGGGGCAACTATCACGCCACGCGGCGACGGCGGCGCTCCGCCCTCCGCCGCGCGGCCGCAGGACTCGCACGCGCAAGTACCGAACGAGGCGCGCGCACAGCGCGCATCACACGCGCGTGCCCCCGCTGCACGCGATGAACACGCACCAGCTGCAGCGTCATCTAAGCAACAACGACCGTTTTGTGCGTATTGTAAACACTACGGACACCAGCGCGACCAGTGCCGTAAGTTGGCGGACAAAGGTGAGTCAGCGATTGATTCTAATAATTCGGTTTCGTGTTACAAGTGCGGATCTAAAAATGTTACTCGTGAAACTTGCAAAAAGTGTAACAACGAATCAAGTTTTTATAGTGTTGATACTACTCTGCAAACTTCGGGACCAAAGTTCATTCAAATGCAAAAGTTTAAAAATCGTTATCGAAATGCGGGTTCCGAGAATTTGTATAATCGTGTAGAGATAGAGAAGTATTTTGATAAACATTGTTGTGAAGATTTGAATTACTCTAATACTTCGCCTTCTTGTTTTAAAAATGTTGATGCAAATGTTTGTTGTGTCGTTCAAGAAAATAATAACTGGTCTCGTGATAGTTCGAGTGAGCTTGCGTACAGTCAAGCTGAATTATCTAATAATAATAATTGTTATTCAGTACAGAGTAATTTTTCGGACAACGATTTGTCGAACGATCACTTGACCAGCTGCGAGGTCGATAATAGTAACGACCGTTTTTGTAATTTTTCAGATAATGATTATTCTTGTTATGATGACGCCCTTAATGTAAAAGAGCGTAAGGGCAAAGTTCGTATTTTCTCTGAAAATAATAATTTTTGTTATAATGACGTCCGCATTGCAAAGGGACGTAAGGATCATTTTTATAATTTTTTGCAAAATGATTTATTTTGTTGTAATGATGTTTCTAAGAATGTGTTAAATATTAATATGGTGTGTAGCGACACATGTGTAGAGAACGCGCGCGCCGGTAAGAGCTCCGACAGAAAAGTTTTACGCCCAATTTTTAATATCAAAATTCTAGACGCGTCGGGGACCGCGTTAGTTGACACCGGTGCCAAACATTGTATTGCGGGTCATACACTGCATACCCTCCTCTGTCGAAAGGGACACCCTTTTGAACCGGCGCGAAGACGTATTAAACTCGCCGATGGACACGTTCGCGACGTAGACGTGCTCATGACTACTCTTGACGTGCACTTAGAGGAGAAAGTCATTAGGACTCCTTTTCTTATTCTCCCTGAGGCGCATAACAATGAAACGTTGCTTGGCATGGATTTCTTGTTTGCAGCCGAAGTAGTCATGGATTTTTCTCGGGAATGCTGGTATTTCTCTAATAACAGCCGCGTTCAGTACATGATGCGTTTTGAACCATCCTTATCACCAGAGCTGTCTTGTTCCTCTGCGGACGTACTCAGGGACGACGAAGGTACATTGTTGAACCCACCTGACCGGAACCTGCTGGCGCAGACCTTGGTTACCAATACGGACATTTTCCAGCTAGGGGGAGGACCTACCCCGTTTGCTGAGCACTGTATTGATACAGGTGAGCATCCTCCTATCTATGTACCTCCGTACCGATTGACCCCTGCCAAAAAGGAACTTATGCGTCAGGAGATTGAGAAGATGCTGAAGGACAACATCATTGAAGAGTGTGAGTCTGCCTGGTGTTCTCCAGCTCTCCTGGTTCCTAAGGCGAATGGCAGCACCCGCTTCTGCGTAGATTACAGACGCCTAAACGCCGTGACCAAAACCGACCATTACCCGATGCCTTTGATTGATGAATTGTTACAGTCAACAAAGAGGGATTGTTATACGAGTACATTGGACCTGAGATCCGGCTACTGGCAGGTGAGTGTAAATGAGCAGGATAGAGATAAAACCGCCTTCATTAGCCCCTTGGGAACTTTTCGCTTCAAGCGCATGCCCTTTGGTCTCAAAAACGCTCCGGCGACCTTTCAACGGCTGATCGACCGTCTGCGCTCCTGTTCATCCCTGGCCAACGTGACAGTCCTCGCCTATTTAGATGACCTGCTGATCATCTCTGAAGGTTTCCAGCAGCATCTCCAGGATCTCCAGGCTGTATTCAGTCGGCTTCGCGAATTCAAGCTGCGAGTCAACCGGGAGAAGTGCGTTTTTGCCAGGGGGAGTGTCAAGTATCTGGGGCACGTAATTACGCAACAGGGCGTGTCACCCGACCCTGAAAAGGTTCAAGCTGTCCTAGACATGAAAGAACCAAGCAACTTGAAACATCTACGGACATTTTTACAGACCTGTTCCTGGTTCAGGAAATTTATCCCAAATTTCTCCTCTGTAGCCGAGCCACTTACAAGGCTAACAAGAAAGCATCAGACCTGGACCTGGGGTTCCGCTCAGATTACTGCTTTTAACGAGCTGAAACAACTTCTTACCTCAGCGCCAATCTTAATCCAGGCTGACTTTAATCACCCCTTCGTTCTCCGCACTGACGCGAGCAATTATGCCATCGGAGCCGTTTTACTCCAGGGGGAGGACAAGGAAGAAAGACCCATTGAATACGCCAGCCGTCTCCTGAACGCAGCTGAGCGTAACTATTCTACAACCGAACGAGAGGCCTTAGCGGTAGTGTGGGCGGTGGAGCGATTTAGATGTTACCTAGACGGACATCCGGTGATTATTGGTAGCGACCACCAACCACTCCGTTGGCTGATGACGCTTAAGTCTCCCACAGGTCGTTTGGTGAGGTGGGCTCTCAAGCTACAATCATTCGACATTCAGTATCAGTACACTCCGGGAAAAGCAAATGTAGTGGCAGATACGCTGAGTAGGCCGATATGCTCTCCAGATACTCGCGACAGTTGCGGTATTTGCTCAGTGATAATTGATTTACCCACTAAGAGCCCTGCAGAGTTAAGGCGGGAACAGCTTGCCGACCCGGAGGTTGACAAAATCATCAAAGAGATGGAAAGTCCAGACGAAGTGGCATCTCGCAGGTGGACGGAGCGCGGGTACCTGTTATCACAAGGAGTACTATACCGGTATAATCCCGACTCAGACAGCGAGACTCCTCAACTTGTTATCCCAATTTCACTCCGTCCCGAGATCTTGAAAGAGTGCCACGATTCACCTCTGGCGGGACATTCTGGAATCGATCGTACTTACCACAAGATCGCCCAGTCCTATTATTTCCCTGGGATGCGAAGAATCATTACAGATTATGTGAAGGCCTGTGTCGATTGTCAGCGATATAAGGCTACCAACGACAAACCGCCTGGACTACTACAGACGCCTGTGATGCAGCAACGGAATGAGGTTCTAGCTGTAGACCTTTTTGGTCCCTTACCTGAAGGAGAGAACGGTGAGAGATGGATACTTCTAGTTGAAGACACCGCCACACGTTGGGTTGAGCTCTACGCCCTTCAGGAAGCGACTGCTGAAGCCTGCGCCCGTACTCTCACCGAGGAATACTTTCTCCGATACGGCTTACCGCGCAGGGTCATCTCTGATAACGGCGTACAATTCGTCGGGGCTGTCATGCAACAATGTATGTTCATCTTAGGGGTCCAACAAAACTTCGTGCCACTTTATCATCCGGAGGCAAACCCCGCCGAGCGTAAGAATCGAGACCTCAAGGCGCAGCTCGCACAACTCGTGGAGAATGACCATTGCTCTTGGCCTGCGAAACTCCCAGTGATTCGGTTCGCTATGAATAGCGCAGTATGCAGAACCACTGGTGCCACTCCCGCATATCTCATGTTTGCCAGAGAAATAAGGTCTCTCACAGAAGCTCGTCATGATTTGAGGGCGATCCTCGATAAAGAGAATTTTGTTCCTCAAATTACTCCCTACCTAAGATCTTTTATCAACTCTTTATCTGCTATTCGTGAGCGAGTCGAATTACAGCAAGATCAATCTAAGAGGGTTGCTGATCGATCCCGTCGACCCAGTCCAACGTACGAGGTCGGAGATAAAGTTCTGGTCCGGTCACATGTCCTGAGCCAAGGAAGCAAGGGTCTCACCGCTAAATTTGTGCCCAAACGGGATGGACCGTATGTTATAAAGGGGAAGGTTAGCCCTACCACCTATCTTATCTCTCCAATAGGGAACCCTGAGGAATCTTTAGGAAAATACCATGCACAGGATTTGACACCTTTTGTAGACAGTGGTACTGGAAGCAACGTACCACCTAATCCTGTCATTCCCAAGCGACATCGCGGACGCCCGAAGCACAAGGGCAATGAGCCAGTCCAGGAACGAGGGCGTTCTCCTAGACTAGAGGGGGAGTCTGTCGTAACCAACTCAAGCCCACGCACTTCCGGTCGCCGCCGCGCATGCCTTCCCTCTCGCTTTAGTGACTATGCCCTAGAGGCATAGGAGAGAGACAGCGATATGGCAGACGCGACGCACGCGCCGCGCGCGCCTCCGACGAAGGGAGTCGACGCTTAGCCACGCGCGTAACGATACACGTCACGAACCGCCGCGCGCGCCCGAGCTCTGTCCGGCACGCGTTTTCTTCTAACGGTTTTGTTCTACTTAAATAGTTCCTTCCCGTGACAGTACTGTATATATTATATCATATTAGTGTATCGATTTTACGTGTTTACCGTGATTATACGACATATGTTACAACAACGTGTTTGATTCCACAATCCAGTATGGACACAGTTACGAAAATATCATTAATCGTACATTTTATATTATATCATACTGTTCTTATAATTACCTATATCACATTATAATAAGTATCACAATCATTTTAGTAGGTATTAAATATTTATTTTTCTTCAAGGAATTCTTTTACAGAGTAATATGCCTTGTTAATCAGGAAGTCTTTTAGCTTCCTTTTAAAAATATCAATTGAATGTAGGTAACAACTTAACAACAACGTAACAACTTCACTCGAGGTATTCATTTTTAAAAGGTGAGGCAGAACTGACAGTAAAACTGATCATGTACGACTGTTTATGGGAAACAACGCCGGCGTCAGTAAATATGCTATATCTACAGTACCTAATTGGTGAGTTAGGGTCAGCGCTCAACAGTTTCTGATGCAACACAACAGAGGACGTTGCAATCAATCAGTATTATTGTTTGTTACGCTCTGCAATTTCATCTTTCAAACTAACAAAGGTATAGTAAGTAGAAAGATAAAAAAATACACTCTTCATAAATTTGAAAGTAGTGTAAGTATAACTTAAGTTTCATAATTTTATAAAATTGTCGAGATTGTTTGATCAAAATAATATGGTGTAAGTCAAAGTGTAATGTAGGGTTTTCTTGCATCATATTTCACAGTTGTTTTTTTTATGTTTTCCTCTTTCACAATTGTGTCATCATATTTGCAATTCGTTGCAACCTATTATATCAGTATATTTATAGATCAAAAAAATGACGAGAGATTGTTTTTCATCGCGTCGCATGCTTTTATATACCTAGGTAGGTAATAGGTATAGATTTCTATATTTTATGTAACTTTAAAATTAATTAATTACTTATATGTAGGTACTTACATAGAAACCTTCCGGAATAAATAATATAAATGATAGTGAAAACCGCATCAATACCCGCGTAGTTTACAAGAACAATGCGGTCACCGTCACACTGACAGACACGAAATGAGACTTTAATTTTTGTAATATGTAGGTACTTATACAAGGTGTAAGAGGCCATTGTCATCATTATGAACAACTTTTACCGTGGCTGTTCCCTAGATTTTGACTACAGTTATGCGAACATAGTAGTAGGGAACAGCCATTGACTTATATATTACTAGGAAATCATTGGGATCAGCTGATTTTTTATCGCGATTTCAAGTTTGCAAAAAAAAAAAAATTCAAATGCAAAAATAATTTTTCAAATTCGACTGGCAGCTCGTTCAAATAAACTCTTCAGCTTTATTATTAGTTTATTTATTTACTCGTAGATGACAAAATTAGGTTGCCGTTAACCCACTGAAGTTGAATTAGAAATAATTACCTATTTAGGATATTGTGTTGCGATTATCAGTTATCTCTATTGAATGAAAGCATTCAAGTGATGATAAAAAGACAGATAGCATTGCGCAAACACTTCGCAAATGTTAAATCTCATATAAAGTCGGGCGGTTAAAAGGTTAATTACTTAAGTAGTGCAAAAACTGTATTAAAACACAACTATTGCAGACCAGCGCCCCTTGGTACACATGACGACATATCAAGCTATAATTTCCAGTTTTAGCTGACCTCGCATCGTATAGGCCTTTCGTATCATAAGTAGTCAGCTTATACTGGAAATGTATACCTTGATATGTCGCCGTGCGTAGGTACGAGGACACAAAGTAAACCTAAGTTCGAACCCTGGCAGGCGCTTTACTTTGTGTAATTTATTTCATCGCCACTCCTCTCAAAACGGTGAAGGAAAACATCGTGAGGAAACCGGCATGTCCTAGAACCAAACATTCGAAGACATGTGACATCCACCAACCCGCACGCGTGATGTATTACGGCCTACTGAGGCCAACGGCGGATCCAGGGGGGGGGTCATGGGGGTCATGACCCCCCCCTGAGCTGGTTCCAGGACTTAGGTGGACCACTAATTGAACATAATGATTTTATTTATATATTTTGTCACCATACAGATTTTATGTAACTACATACCTTCAATATTTAAACATATCATAACATAGCTCTAAGTTAAAAAACTAAAATTTCTTTCTACCTATAATGTGTTTATAAGTGTACCTCTATAAGTATTCTTAAAAATTGTTGCTGCAAATTCATTCATTACAAGAAATGCGGAGTTTTGGGTCATACCCCTCGACATACCTCTAGCTGTTATGACAAATCATTCACCACGGTTATGGAAAATAAATAGGCTGCCTCATTACGTGCGTGATACCCCAGCCCGATCTCTATGTATGGCAAGCCTATTCCTTGGGGTAAACAAGCCAAATACCTAGGTGTCATCCTCGACCACAACCTCAACTTCAAAGAGCACATAAAGACGACGCGCTCGCGCGCCGCTTTTGCTCTCGGTAGGCTCCACTCCCTAATGACTGCCCGCAGCAAATTATCACTTAAGTTCAAATTGCGCCTCTACGCCGCAGTCACCCGTCCCATCATGACCTACGCTTGCGTAGTCTTCGCACACGCCAAGCCTCGCCATCTGCATAAAATGCAAACCCTTCAAAACTGGACCCTCAGAAAGGTCACGGGATCCCCCTTCTATGTCCGTAACATAAATCTCCACCTGGATCTTAGAATACCCTCCGTCCAGCAGTTCATGAAACTCGTCGCCAAGTGTTTCTTCGACTCCGCTATTAAGCACCCCAATCCCCTGATTGCGGTGGCCTCCCGATATACTCCCTCCCGTATAATTAGGATTCGCCGACCAAGACATACCCTCATCATCCCCGACGACGCCACTACCCTCTTACAGGAGAGCAGAAAAGTCACCAGCACCATTAAGAGATACATAAACAAGACCCGTCAGCCGTCCTTCCGTCCCCGCCGTCGAGGACGCCCGTCGCGACGCCCCGTAAATTCTCCTCCCTGACCCTTGCTCGAGCCAGCCCGCGCCGCTGAGCCTGTAGTATTAAATTCGCCCCAAAATAATTCCGATCCAGCCTGTCCCTTGCTGCCCTCCCCCAGCGACGCCCTAAGCCGAGGTCCGTACCCCACAGGGGGTGCCTTTAGCGTGTAGTCGCTTAGCTTTTAAGTTTTTAAGCCCTGGCTTGAGGCCATAATTTTGAGGCATCCACAGGCAAGTCCGGTTAAGCAGACGACAACCTCATAGGTTGAAATGCGAGATGCCATTACCAAAAAAAAAAAAAAACCGTGCGTGATAGTGCTTCTCTGGATGTCTTCAAGAGAAGATGGCAATATGTACGTGTATATGTACAAGTTATTATGTGTTAAGTTTTTCAAGTTTACAATAAAGAATAAATATTTTTAAGTACAGCCATGCTATTCTGTTGAAATCTCACCGTGAAAACTTAGGTGAAGTGAGCTGTCAATAGTGTCAATCCCTAGCATCAGTTGGAATGACAGCTCACTTGAAGCTCACTTCACCTAAGTTATCACGGTGATCTTTTTACAGAATAGCACCGCTGTACTTACGTACAGACGCCAGCACATCAACCTACCCCAAACTGTCAAATTTTCCTAATTAATTTCGAACCTTATGCTTTAGCAATAAAGTTGAAAATCTATAAAAGAAATTTGGCTGATTGTAGAGTAGGTTGATAAAATAGGTGCCTACTTTTTACCGACTTCACAAAAAGGAGGAGGTACTATGTTCGGCTGTTTGTTGGCTTACTTATGGTTTTTCGCATATTTTATGAAGTATCTTGTGTATTTGCGTATGGTTGTCACCATCTCAGGTAGCTGCGCTGATGATGGAAGGTACAACTCCTTAACAGTAAGAAGTTACTCGAACAGGCAAGGACTGTTTTAGTAAATTGTTTTGATATTTGATTGGGCATTTGCCACATTTGGTCTCATGATCATCAAGTCATGACCTGATGCTGCAGTCAGGATAGTCTGCAGAGTACCTAACTCCTCGACAACTAACAGCAGATATATCGTGTTTAGGCTCATTGAAAAGGGCTCGATGTGTGGATAAACGTAATGTTAATGAGGAACACGGAAGTACATAGAGACCTGATGCTGAAGCCAGGAGCATCAGAAAAAGTACAAACCTTGAAATTACAGCACCGTAGTCGTGTTTGGGCTCATTTTAAACAGGACTAAATTTTAAGTTCAATGCAATGTTGACATAAGTTTGGCCTGATGCTGCAGCCAGGATTATCAGCATCTAGTCTAATTAATGAATAAGGTATGCTTCAGAGGTGGTCCCATATAAATTTTATGAACTTTGCTTGGGTTGTTTTGGAATTAGCGTCAACAATACGTTTGTTTTCCACTTAGTTTATATTGATGATGTTTATCTTCCTGTCACTAGCAAGTAGTGTTATATGAATTTGTATGGGGTAGGTACAACTAAAAAGCGAAAAATAAAAACTTTTTTACAAAAAAAACAACCGACTTCCAAAAGAAAAACACTACAAAGTGAAAAATAACTTTAATTTCGGAAGTCGGTGTCGTTGGTTCCACATTTTCGTTTTTTTGACACCGACTTCCGAAATTAAAGTTATTTTTCACTTTGTAGTGTTTTTCTTTTGGAAGTCGGTTGTTTTTTTTGTAAAAAAGTTTTTTTACTTGTAGGTATCTATTGTTATCAAAATTAAATTATAAGTTCTTGACTTGACCACGACTATGTGACCCCCTCCTGGTGCCAAAGCTGGATCCGCCCTTGACTGAGGCGAGGCCTGTGTCCCAGCAGTGGGAAAATTATAGGTTGTTTATTATGCTATGCACGTTAGTACCTTTTTTTTTTTTTTTGTTGCGCGGTGGAAATCCTCATGGACTTCCTCCGTCGTGGGGGGGACAGAGGGGCATGCCGGACTCTTACCGGCTAAAACCACCGCGGTGTTCCACCTCTACCTATGGCCGGGGGTGCGGGATTCGCATAAGCATTCACCGCTCATGCATCTTAGTACCTACTCAATAACTGCAAGTTAATTAAGTAACAGCTCCGAAGTGTTTATACAGCATCGATAGTAGAAGAGTATCCCAAAATTGATTGCGTTTTTTTTGTGGAAAACGCCTTATCAGAATACCAGCGCGGCGGTATTTATTTTTAAAATTACCGAATGGATTTTGATGAAACTTGCACTGTTCCCTAAGTTGAAGTAAATGTAAGCCGATAAAAAAATGGTCACGATCCGATTAATAGTTGCGGAGAAATGCGTGGACAAACATACATACATCTATAAAATGTTGTATATTTATTTGGAAGCGCTAATAGATTCTCATATGTGAATATATTTTGCAGTTCCAATAATATTACATGCATACGTGTCGAATTCATAACCTCCTTTTTTTAAAGTCGGTAATAAAACACCAATAACTGTAGTTTATTATATTTATTAGAATTGTTGACACTATGTACATGCTCCGCGTGGTCATGTAAACAATTTTATATACGTTTTCAGATGTTAATTGGAATGAAGAAAATTAATTTTTCTACAAATAGATACGAAAATTTCCCACGAAACTCGAATTTCGCCGGGCGTTGAGTAATAAATACTAGTTTAAAAATACTCCAGCTTATATCTATGCGCATGGATTGCACTGTGTATTCATTACTAACATTTATATGAATATTGTTATAAAAAAACTGCATTACTAACTTCCCGAATCTTCCCCGCTGATATTTATTTAATACACGCAACTGTAATTTTGCTACGACAAATGCATTTTTTTATGTGCCCTTATAACTAAGTTACCCAGCAATACCGACGATGGCTTCAGAGGCGAAGTATTTCACGTCAACATCAGGATCTACGTTTAATTTCTCAAGTACAGGCTTGACTTGCGGTTGAATGACCGCGGGGTCTAAGAAAGGCGCCATTTTCTGCAAAGTCTTGGCAACATTGAATCGTACATTGGCAACATTGTCGTCTGCCATCGACAAGACAGTGGGCAGAAGCACTCTGGTGGTGATATCCTTGCCGCACACTTCAGAAAGCACATTGATGCAGAACAGGTAGGTCATTCTGTGGAGATAGTTTTGTTCGCGTGACATGGCGAGTACTTTGGGGATGACGTTGGTTTCGGCCCACTGCGATCCGTATTGTTCGACTAATTTCTTGAGGTTGAGGGTGGCTGCCTCGCGGATAGCATACACATGGTCGATGAGCCAGGACATGCAGAGACCGGTCAGTTTCTCATCGAAGAACTCCTGTCCAAGTTGTCCGGCGAGTAGGGGCATGTGTTCGATGATGGCGAGACGCACGCGCCATTTTGTGTCTTCAGCTAATTCTACGATGGCGGGAAGCAAGGATTGCACGAGCTGCTGGATTCCGATGACTTCATTGACGCACTCGAGGTTGGAGATGATGTTGAGCCTGACCTCGGGGCACTCATCCTTGAGCTGGGTCAGGAATAGAGGGAGGAGGTGTTCGATGGTGTTCTGGCGGCCGACGATGGGACTGAGAATAGAATAGAAAACTCTTTATATAAACCATATATATTACAGATATCAATACACACACATATAACATCACGGGAGTATTTCCCGAAGGGTTAGGCAGAGGTACACCTCTCAATACACCCACATTTCGCCAGTTTTGCTTAAGTCACATGTAACAGGTGGCGAGCCTATTGTCATCAACCAGGCATGCTATCTAAGCTCTTTGCTGCAGCTGAGAAATATCAGACGGAAAAACCCAATAACACTTTCTCCGACCCGGGAATCGATCCTCGGTCCTGCCTCATGCTTAGCAGTAGCGCTTGCAACTACTAGACTAACGAGGCAGTCCACTCTTTATTATGTACATCATATAAATAATAGATGTAGAAAAGGGCTTTGATGGTCCGTGGCATACATACATGTCCGCCATTTTGATTTTTTTTCAAAATGGCGGCCAGGCATGTAACCTATATAAAACGATAGCTGACATCAATGCAAACAAAGGACATAATAAGACCAAACCCCGTAAAATGTCACATTTCTGAGATATTAACATTCATTCAGTAGGCGTCATGTTTTGGAAAAAAAAAAACAAACAAAATGACGGACAGGTCATATGCCAGCCTCCATGTAGTGAGACAATGGGCGGTCATCGTTAAAAGCTATGTTTTTAAGACGACGCTTGTAGTACCTGAGGCCCATGATGACGGAGGCGAGCGCTGACTTGACGTGCTGGTTGGCGTCGCACACCAGGTCCTTGATCTGTGGCAGGATCATTGTCATGATGATGTGCTCCTGGTGAGCCTTGTCTAAGTTCATGCAGAAGTCCTTCACCTGGAGGAACGAGGGAAATTATTAAAATAAAATTTTATATTTACCACAATAAATTATCGTGGCGACGCTCAGGTCACTTTATACTTAAAAAGATCTAAAGTCAAGTGACAATCTCATCTCTTAATAAGACTAAAGTAAACGTGCGCAATGCTGCACACTCCTACCCTATTTCGAGTTAAACAAATACCAACTTTATTTCAATGAAAATTAAGTTGATTTCATAGTGACTACCACTATTGAAAAAGATATAAAAATGTTACAAGTTGTAGCGTAAACTGAACTTTATTGTCTACGAATTAAAGTTATTTTTCCATTAATTCATATTTATTTACATTTTTGGCAAATAAATCGCGAACGGATTACGGGACTATGAGGTTAAGATCAATTTTTTTAATGCAGCTCGCGATGAACCTTGTTCTTACCTTGCCAGCAGCTGCTGCACGGACCTCAGCCTCCGTGTCCTTGAGCAGGGCTTGGAAGATCTGCGCGAGATCTGAACGAGCCAGCTCCGGTCCAACGGCCTGCTGTAATTCGACGAACCTGTAACAGAAATTATGATGGTTAATGCTGTGCAATTTAGAAGTACCGCGTTGGGCGGCAGCGCATCGTACTACAAGCGGCCAAGTGCGAATCGGACTCGCACACGAAAGGTTCCGTACCACAAGACAAAAACCGCCGAAAAAATACGTTTCTTGTATGGAGACCCTCTGTATTTTATTTTTATTATTTATTGATTGATATTGCGGCAATAGAAATGAAATTTTTAACTATCTACTTATTACGGTTCATGAGATACATCTCGCTGACAGACAGACGGACGAACGGATGGGCGGACAGCAGAGCTTTAGTAATAGGGCCCCGTTGGCACCCTTTGGGTATGGAACCCTAAAAAGTACGAAAGTGATGTAGCAGGGTTTTTGCAATGGGCACTCACTTGTCGGCGACCATGTAGCGGACCCTCCACGAGGTGTCTCCAGCCCGGGCGCGCACTGTGGGCATCACCAGCTGTTCCATGTCTTCGGGAGGCAAAAGAGCCGCTACTGCCGCACAGGCTTCTGCAGCTAGCAGACGCACTGAGTCTTGCTCGTCCTGGATTAGGAAGATGTTGAATATTTATTTATTTATTCATTATAACAATTCGCATTGTGTTTGAAATAAGTAGTACATTAATTAATTTATTACAGCTAAACATAATAAATAATGAATTTCAAACAGTAATTTCACTAAAATAATCAATAACATTTGATAAATATTATGTCAATAGAATATGAAATAACTTAAGACAGATTTTGACTGTGCGGTTTCAATATACCATAAGTTGAAAGCAACAATTAAAGTTGCACCATCTAAACAGTGTTTATACAATGTTGTTGCTTCAAGTTAATAGTAGGCAACAGACAAGACACTTGCATCATGTCAATGGGGCTGTAATCAACTGTATCTGTAATGATATTAAAGCGATATTGCAAAAACTTCTTGGTTTTTTGATCAGACCTCATGTTGGTCTGCTATAAAGTCTTTGGTTATCTGTTGTAATTGGTTAGACAAAAATTACCAGTCAAGTGAGTAAAAGTTATGAACTTCACCAACAGCTGAATTGCTGGCTTTATTTCCTCGGAGAGAAAGGTAGCCTGAGTACCACAACGGAAATATTATTTTTTGGCTGATTTTAGGCACCTTCATCAAAAAAAAAAAAAACAAAACAATAAACAACCAAAAAAATTTACAAACAAGTCCTAGGGCTTTTTCTACAAATAAAAATCTATTATGGGCTAATTTTACCTTTTTCCTGTCCAGTTTTTTTTTTAATATTTTATCTGTGGAATAAAATTGACGTCTGACAGTTCTAGTATGGAAAAGCTGTCGTAAATTTAAAATTTATTCCCAGTATAAAACTTATTCTATGTATAAAAGTTTGGTGGAATGCACCCATAATCATAATATTAACCATTATTATTATTTGACTTTCTTGCCTGCTCTTCTCCATAGGTACCTATTATGCTTTGGAATGGATATCTTTCTGACTGACCGACGCCTTTGAAATGAATTTTATGAGTTTTTGATTTGTAACTTACCTGAGCCAGCGTTACGAACATAGGGATGAGGTCACTCTTCACGTACTCGACCTCGACCACCCTGGCGAACTCGCCCAGCTTGTACGCGGCCGCGCGTCGCACCATTGGTGTGTCGTCCTGGCATAGCGAGCGGAAGTGCTGGCGGAGCTCGGCCTTCACTGGGGCGGAGACTCGCGGATAGCACACACTGGAAGTCAGAATGGATATTGGTATAGATTTTATATTTTATTTCTAGACAAAAAACAGAAAATGTATAAAAAAAAATTGCGTCCCTAGTCGGGAGGTAGAGCTGTCCTTGTGATTACTAAGAGAATGCAAGAGCGAGTGAAGCAAGCTTGAAAATTGGAGCCTACTGATTCAGATAGGTTAGATTTTCTGTGTGATTTTACTAAATTAATGCAAGATCTTGGGAATAGGACCGCGCCTAAAGTTCAGTCGTCCTCCATAGAAAAGGGAGGATCCTCCGACCAGATGGGTGTTGTCTGGTGGACTACTGCCCGACGATTGATGTCGGGACGTTGTACATTATATGCTAGTCGCGCGATAAACTTCGCTTGCGCGATGCAGGATCTTGTGTGACGTGAGAGTGATGAGTAGTTCGCATGCGGCGTTGTAGATGTCGCCACATATTCATTACGAATGTTTGCTCACATACGTGGGGGCCGTGTAGCTTGGGGAGCCAGTATCCTTGATACGGCTGATAAGGAGGCAGCTACGCCACTGTGCGAAAGTAATTCTGTCTGCCTGTCCGTTACCTTTTCAGCTGAATGGATTTGGATGAAATTGGGCATAGGGAATAGACCATGACCTTTGTTAGGACATAAGGATATTTTCTATCCAGGATCGTTAACGTTGGAGAATTTCCGACCAATATGCGGGCGAAACCGCGGGCAAAAGCTAGTTTAGAATAAAATAAATAATACAAGCAACTGGTATTGGAAATAATTTACAAAGATTTTCAACATTTCCTTTGTTGCAGTTGCAATGCAGACTTTGTTAATTTCACAAATAACAAGGTCTGCATTTCTAAATACATCCAAGTAAGCAAATAGAAATATATAGGTTTTTAGAAATAGATGTGCCCGCGACTTCGCTCGCGTGCATGCCTGTAGATATAAATTTTCTTAAAAATACAGTCCAAATAAGACTCCCTAATCAAGCCCGCAGTGGGCTAAAAAGCAAAATCAGCCAAAAATGTTTCCACTGGTGGGACTCTGGCTTCCCTCTTCGAGAGGGAGTGGGCTGTAATCTACCACGCGGGCGCTGTGCGGGTTAGATTTCACATGTCTTCAAATTTTTGGTTCTAGGACACGCCAGTATCCTCACAATGTTTTCCTTCACCGTTTTGAGAGCACAGGTGATGAAATTATTTACACAAAGTAAAGCGCCTGTCTGGCGCTAAACAAAGGAGAAAGACTTCTTCCAAAACGTAAACACATCACAAAACAGTCTTCAGTGTTTACCTGAACAACCCGCAAGCAGATGCACGAGATGTGAACCAGTCGCCGCCAGCAAGGCGTTGGACTAGCGGTACAAAGTGCTGCTCCAAAGCTTGAGGAGTGTGATGAGCAGCTACAGCACGGAGTGAAGCAACGGCCTTGTCACGTACTACAGTCTCTTCTACGGTGGCCAGAGACTCCAGCGGTGGGAGGAGGCAGTGAGCGAATTCACCACCACCAACCAAGTTGATGAAATTTCCTGAAAGATTTTTTTTGTTCATGTTATTCATTAAATGATATTATGATACTCACACCCTTCTAAGTTCCTATTAAAATTCACATGCTCTCATGAAATACCTGCAATACCCAGCGGACTTCGTGAGATCATCTATACTAAAGAGAATAATAATAACACATTCATCTGTATTCGGGAGGTTTCAACTTTATATTTCACCACTCTGTCCAAAACCTATTGTGTTTATAGAAATACACTCAATAGTCAAATGACAGACATCTTTAGGGTGTTGTGAATTTACCTGAACCTGTATTTATAATTTCAGGTTTAAGTATGCAATAAATAACTCAATTTGTATTGTAAGTGGCATTACAAAGTTTTCTTACTCATTTATTTACATTTTCAACAAATTGTTTCAGAACAGAGTATAAATAAATACCTTTTTTAACTGAAGAAGGATACAATTAGCAATTTCAAGGTAAATCAAGACCTACCTTGAGTTCTATTGAGTGAAGTTTGCAGAATAATGTTCTAATACATATTGGTGTTAGATGTACCAAAGGTTAAAAAAATATACACATTGCCTGTAAGGTCAATTTAAAAATGTTATTATTATAAAAGTAGTATTACCTACATTATAAGTAGTTATAAGCACCTATTATGTTTTCTTTTTTATATCTGATTAATATTATGGTAAAGTAGAATAGTAGCAGGAAATAAAGGCTATTTTTATTTTTATTTTATTTATTATCTATTGTGACTGCAAGTGTTACACAATATTAGGATAAACCATATTTTCATTACTGCCCAATTCAAACTTTTTGGCGGCTGTGAAGTGTGCACACATTCATATTGATACACACATAATTTTGGGAGTTAAAAAAGTGCTGATTCTCAGCCGATCTTGAATAAATGACTTTTGTTTTTATTTTTAACAGGCTGAATCATCATCATCATCATCATCTGCTTAGAATTTTCCCAAATATGTTGGGGTCGGCTTCCAATCTAACAGGATGCAGCTGAGTATTTTACATGAAGCAACTGCCCATCAGACCTCCACAACCCAGTTACTGGGTAATACGAAACCCAAATAGGCTGAATACTGCAGTATTTTATTGGTGGCCTCCAATGTACTATGGCCATGTGTATTCCCACTCCGTTGAATTATAAATTCTAATTATCCTTATTATCGGAACTTCCTCCTCCCAACAATCATTTCAATATTAATTAGTTTTCTTCTCAGCGTTGGTACTATGATTCTTCGTCGTAACTTTGTGGAAATTAAAAATAGCAAACAGGTTTTTTTTAACGGAGGTAGTTTTAACTGGTTGTGTATGGCATTTTACATTCCTAAATTGATAATTTAGTATCAGAGCAATATGATACTAACTCTACTCTGAATTGCTGCGCGAAAAAACATGTTTATCTTTCAATCAAGGCATTGTCTACTATTTTTTTGTCCTACGTATTTATAACCAAAAACAGACGATATGATGGGGAAGCTTTGTATATTGAAACAGGATGAAAAACAACAATAAATAGGTTATCAAAACATACAATGCCGAGTTACAGATAATCTTCTGGCGATAAATTATAACATTTGCAATGTACTAACCCAGTTGTTCGGCCAGGGCGAGTAAAACTTCGTCTTCATCGTAAATGGTTTCCGTCAGGAAGGGGATTAGCTCAGACCTGGTTCTCTCCACGCCCAGGGCCAACGCGATGGTCGATAATTTCTTGATAGAATTCAAACGAAGCTGCACATCCTCGTTTTTCAACTCGTCTATGAGCACCGCAATAGGATACAGTGACTCATCTGTCCCAGAGTCGCTCGCTGCCATCTTTGTGTTTGTTGCGCTGCTTTGATTTCAAATTTCACGAACTTTAAAAGATTTTCTACAGATTTACGAAATTATCGCGAGTATTATCTTTATAAAAACGAACGCTATTGAACTCAAATGCAGCAAAATGGCAGCTTGTATTTTCTTTTTAATTTTCGACCTATAACTCTAGGTCGATATTTTCAAGCACAGAAACAAAGCTATACAGCCAATGGCCAAAGATAAAAATAATAGTGAAGGTGTGTATCTATATGTAGCATCAAAAAAACTGGTCGACATTATTTAATTTCATTCATTGACATTATTCATTATGAACAATATTTAAATGCGCAATTATTATAATAAAAAAGGAATCAGTAAAGTGCCACAAAAGAACAACCGTTAGTAGCGCCATCTTGTTTACAAACCAAGCACTAATTACTTATTATTTCCACGCTTGTAAAATTGGTGATTTATTTACAATGACTAATTGTTTAATAAAAACACAAGGTCGAATAACCTTCTAAATGAGAGATAATGATGATAAGAGAAAACTATTCGTTTTTGTTCTTCATAGTATTATGTTTTCCACAAAGTGTAGTGTAAAGAAAAATAGCTGGAGCAGTTTCTTTAGGCGCTGGTGTAGAACATCCGTTATTTTTATCCAACTGCGCCAGAAGGAGGGTTATGTTTTTCGAGTGTATGTATGTATATTTCTTTGGCACGCTCTGTAGCCTAAACGGCTTGATCGATTTCAGTTTGAGAGGTGCCGTTAGATTCGTCTTAATAGTGAAAGTGACACTAGGTATATCAAAATAAAAAAAATGGCCGTTTTTTGGCGCCATATTATATCTTCAAAAAATTTTAATTAGATATGTATTAACACTAAGGTCCAATCCTAAATTCCTAATCCATTCATTTGAGCAAATTCCACAAGTAATTGTCGCAGTTAAGTCACTGACCTGTATTATACAAGTAGGTACGCTGGACTTCATAATTATTATCGATGACAAAATGAAGACATTTGATTTTCGCCATTTTGGCGCTGATATCAACGTGAGGGTTCATGGAACTAATATTAGAGATGGGACAGTATATCCTTCGAAAAAAAAAACTTTTATGAACTTTATCGATCGTTATAACCACTGAGAGTAATTTATTGAGAAAAAAATCACTCCTAGTCATTGATGATATACATCAATGCTCCTAGTTATTTTTATGCTTCATTTTTAAGAGTCCCTATCAATTTCTGCGCGCTACTAGATTAGGTAATTATAGGAGCGCAATGTGTCTGTGTGCGTTCGAACTATAGTTGATAATCGTAGTGTGCGTTGAAGCGTACGATGAAGCGGGAACAAATAATCTTGGTCCGGAACCGCTATTATTAGTACTCCATAGTTTTTACTAAGATTCCGTAATACTGGATGGATTTTATTGTGATTATGACATGTTATGTTTAGGTCCCCTAAATACAATAAATATCGTTGAAATAAAAACATCTTAACCTAGTATTCACTATAGCAAAAGCAAATTACAAAGTGTGACCAGCGTATACAAGGTACGTCTGAAACGAATTACACGTGTTATTGTTTACCTAATACAGAACGAAGGGGTCTGTAGTATTTCCCTCGCTATAAGATCGCATACCATGAGAGTATAGTATAGCGAGCCATTTTGTCTTATTTATTTTATTTATTTATTAGGCTTTTCAACAATGAGTACACTGTTACTTTATAATTTGTCTTGTTTGTATGTTTGTATTTGTGTTTTTGCTCATTGATGATGTTCCAAGTAATATTTGATTTTTGGTAGATTTCTGCCATGTAATTCTCTACAAATACAATTAAAATATTTTTAGACTATATAAATAATAGTAAATTATTACAATTTTCTTAATTAAGGTGATTGCAACAATTATTATTTACCTAAGAACTGCACGTGCCTTTCGTGTTTTTTCAACTTTATTCTTTTTACCTTTGATTTTTCCATGATAATAAAGTTCACTTTTTCGACCCATTTTCTAAAAATATATTCACCATATTACTAATAGTACAATACAAAACATTAATAAGTCACACTATTAAAATAAAAAAATAAATATACTTAGTCTCAAAACTGGTCAGGCGTAGTACAAAATCATGCGCGATTCGCTAGTTACGTCGGGAGCGGCGAACGTCACAGGCGACACAGGTCCGTCGTCGAGAAGCCCTCGGGCGCGACTGAATGCATCGAGCGAGCGCATCGGTTTATAAGGCATTATTTAAATATTTTACTACAATTAAATAAGTAGTCTAAATTAAAATATAAAAATTGAGTTTGGTAGATAAACACCTCAAATTTTAAAATATTTAACACTTATTGTTATTTTCAATCAATTCTTACACATAGACGACGGTTTTGCACATGATTTTATTGGAGTTTTTCAGCGTAGTCAACATTTTTTTACAAGTACTAATTCATTAAACTTTTAAAAAATAAATTGTAGACTTACTAATATACTATGTTCCCAATATTTGGGATTTTTTTCAGATTGTTATTTGCTACCAGTAAGCTAAAAAAGCAATTGAAAAACATGGTGTTTCGTGTTTACGTAAAAACGTGTGTTAGATTTTTATTTTTCTTAATTTATATTAAGTAGTTATCAAAATTTTAATTTGTAGACTTACTAGATAAATAGATGATAAATAACTGTGCATTAAAAAAAAAAAGTAGATAACCTAAGGATATTGAGAAAATTGCGCTGAAAAAAATGGAATTTTCTGTTTTTAGACAGCGAAATTGATAGGGACTCTCAAAAGATAACTGAAAATTCATTAGGGCGCGGTCAGATCGCAAGCTATAATATAAACTTGGGTCAGTGGGTCGTCTTAGGTTGTGTATAGTGTCCTAGTAAAGTGCATGACGGTCAGATCAGTGAGCTTAAAATATGAGAATAGGCTTAAAATTTAGCCTTAAACTACTATAGTTGAGCCATAACTGTTTAGTTGAGTCGGTGGGAAATCTGAAATTAAGTATTTAAAAGTCAAAATGCTAAAGTATAGGTACCTACACACAGTGTCATTGTAGTTGGTAAGTTTTATTTCGATGTTAGGTGTTTACTTCGGATACAAGTAAACATTACATTTGATATTTATCTTTTGAAATGAGAAACTAGTATTTGCTAATTTGTTTTAGCTAATGAAATTGCAGAAAGGAGAGTGGGAAACAAAATGTATGGGATCTGGGCCCACCCTCCAATAGTAACATGTGATTTACCGTAGGATAGGGCTTTTTAAGCGGAACATTAGTCACTAATAAAACTATGGTCAAATGTTAGTACTTTCGGAGATACGTCTCACGTCTCAGTTTCTCGTCTCAGTATAACATATTCTTTATGGATATTTATAACGTAGAATAGTCAACATAGGCTCAGTTGCCATTGACGAAAAAAAAAAAAGTAATAATACATGTATTTGCACACAAAACAGTTCCGATGTTGTTCCATTATCCACAAAACCAATCCAGATGCAGTTCAGGGGCTGATATTTTTATCGGAGGAATAATTTTGTTTTTTTGACAATTTTTCCATACAAAAACTCTCAGATGTCAATTTTATTCCTCGAATAAAAATTATCTGTCGATTGAAAAATCAACTAGCAGACAAAGCCGTTTTTTTTTACTTTGACCCCTCGCACTAGGAATTTCTCCTGTATTGTGAATGCGTTTACAAACATTTAAACACACAAAGACAAACAGCCAGATCCGGAACAACTACTTATAGGTCATACAAATATTTATTCCGTGCGGGAATCGAACCCGCGAGACGCAGCGCAGCATTAATCGCTTAACCACTGCGCCAACCATGCCGTCCGAGTCGGTACTGTTTATATTCATAATGAAGTAAACTACGATAATTAATTCCTTAGATTGGGATCACTTTTATGGCAGTATAATAGGTAAGTAGTATAACTCGGAAAGTACTGACTTTTAACCTTAATCGTAATCAGTGGCGTAACTATACTGTTTGGGGCCCGTGGCAAGTTCAAGGGATGGGGCCCTCCCTCAATGTAAAGAAGCTCAACCAACATTATTGTTTTTTTTTACTAGCACTTCTCCAGCGACTTCTTCCGCGTAGATTTTACATTTCCCTACAACATTTAACACCTGACTGCTTCGTTGGTCTAATGGTCGCAGACGCTACTGCTGAGCATGAGGCCCTGTCCAAAAAATTAGACAATGGGAAAAAGGTACAAAATTTTCGAAACCTGAATTCCCTAACCTGATTTCCTTTGTTGCACATTTTCAAAAAAGTTTGCATTTATAAACTTATGTTAGGATCCTCCTGTGCTCATGGCCCTCTCGGGCCGGGGGCCCCCTCTGGCTGGGGGCCCGTGGCATTTTGCCCGAATGCCATTGCCACCCTATAGTTACGCCACTGATCGTAATACTAAGTTTTATTCTGCATAAAAATACCTATGAATCATTCATAAGTATTGTTACGAGCTTGGGGTTCGTGACAATAAAAACTGCCGATTTAATAACCAAAAATAAACACTTTAATTAAATAACACCAATAAAACACAAACACACTAATTATAAAACACAATCGCACTACTGATCACTCTTAAGTCGCACTTGAAGATCGCTTCGAATGTTATCGCTTGTATCGCAGAACCAATACTGACCCGGTCGCGGCCCATACCGGCCTTATATAGGGCCTCAGATAGTTCCAGAACCTTCTACTGTAGAAACATCTAGAATGTTCGAGTACATACCGGTCCCGACTGACCCGATGTCGATAGTTCTAGAATGTTCTAGTATCGAAAGTTCTGGAAGCATCTCGACCTACTAGTTCTGCTACTCGATACTAGATGGCGCTAGTGGTAGCTAATGTCGCCATCAATCGTGGCGCGCAACACTGCCCCCTCCTAAGACATGCTCGTCCCGAGCATTATCGGCCCCATAATAACGCGCCAATCGATCCACATGGACGATCTTAGGAGTACCTCTTGCACCTTTCTGTATCCGGTAGGTTACGTCATTGATCTTTGTCACAATCCGGTACGGCCCGTCCCATTTAGCTTGAAGCTTAGGAGATTTCCCTTTGCTGCGGACTGGATTGTGCAACCACACTAGTGAACCTTCGTCGAACCCTTTATTGTTAATTTTTCGGTCATAACGGGTTTTCATCTTTTCAGACATTTGCTGGCCTGATTGTCTGACGTGCTCATAAATGTCATTCATTTTGTTCCGCAAGTCATTCGCATAATCGGTTATACTGCGTGGGGCATCAGGTGGTATTCCGGTGATCAGGTCTGCAGGCAGCCTTAATTCCCTTCCAAAGTTTGCGAAAGCTGGCGTCACCGATGTACTTTCGTGAACAGCACTTCTATATGACAACAAAAACGGTTGTATGTGCTTGTCCCAATCTCGTTGCCGATTTTCCACAACTTTCGCCAGGTATCTCTCCAATGTCTGATTAAATCGTTCCACCATTCCATCCGATTGTGGGTGGTAAGAAGTTGTTCTCGTTTTATGAGTACCCATGACTCGGCAAGTTTCCTGGAATATTTGGGACTCAAAATTCCTTCCCTGATCGCTGTGAATCTCCAAGGGTACTCCAAAACGGCAGAAGACTTCATGAACCAGTTTATCGGCAACTGTTGAAGCTTCCTGGTTTGGAATGGCGAAGACTTCCGGCCACTTAGTGAAGTAATCCATTACAACCATGAAATACTTGTTACCACTTTCACTTACCGGAAACGGCCCCGCAACGTCAAGGGCTATCCTCTCCCATGGTGCACCAACATTGTACAATTTCAATGCACCTCTACTACGAGTCTGAGGTCCCTTTACAGCTGCACAACTCGTACATTTGCGACACCAGTCCTCGACATCGTCCCGACAGTGGACCCAGTAAAACCGTTCTCGTATCTTCAGTAGAGTCCGTTTTACTCCCAGATGACCTCCTGAACAACCATTATGGTACAGCTGTAGAACATCCGGTACTTGAGCTTTAGGGACAATCATTTGCAAATGACAGCTGTCCCCCCGAGCATTTTCCCATTTACGGCACAGGACTCCATCCTGAATCACCAAGCTGTCCCATTGGGCCCAATAGCTTTTCGTGATCGAACTCATTGCTGAGACTTCGCTCCACGTGGGCTTAGGTGCACTGGCTTTCCTCCACTCTAGAATCGGCTTGAGGTCTGAATCTTCCTGCTGTGCACGTTGTAGGCTTTCCTTCCACTCGCTGCTGAGGTCTGTCTTGAGCATCCTCACAGGTACGACTTCCTTACCCTCTTGCCTAGTACAATGCTTGCAGTCTTCAGGACAAGGTCTTCTTGATAATGCATCTGCGTTGCCATGAGATTTCCCGCTGCGATGTTCGACCACAAAGTCGTATTCCTGCAGTAGCTCAATCCACCTTGCAACTTGTCCTTCTGGATTTTTGAACTGCAATAGCCATTTCAGTGCAGCATGGTCAGTTCGTAAATGGAATTTCCGCCCCAGAAGATATTTGCTAAAATGCTGCAATGACTTTACCACAGCAAGCAATTCCCGTCTAGTGACACAATAATTCCTTTCCGGCTTTGACAACGACTTGCTGAAGTACGCTATCACAACCTCTTGATCACCATTCCGTTGAGACAACACACCGCCAAGTCCTATGTCACTTGCGTCTGTGTCAACTATAAATTCCTTGCTTGCATCAGGGTACCCCAAAATAGGTGTTTTGCACAGTCGGTCCTTTAACTCCTGGAATGCGATGTCGCAACTTTCATCCCAGCAGAAATGTCGCTTCTCCTCGGTTAGCTTGTGCAGGGGTTTGGCTATATCCGCAAAGTTCTTAACAAATCGCCGATAATAAGAGCACAAACCCAAAAATGCTCTGACCTGCGTCTTGTCTTTCGGAACTGGCCAATCCTTGACAGCGGCGATTTTCTCTGGATCCGTGCGGATGCCTTCTTCCGACACTACATACCCCAAAAAGCTAACTTGCCGTTTGAATAGTGAACATTTCTTTGGACTCAACTTGAGGTTGGCACTCTGGATCTTCATGAGCACGCGTTCCAAGTTTTGAAGATGTTCTTCAAACGTACGGCCTACGATGATGATGTCATCCAAGTAGACCAGACAGGCATCGCCAATTAACCCGGTTAGTACAAGTTCCATCAGCCTTTCAAATGTTGCCGGAGCGTTGCATAATCCAAACGGCATAACTTTAAATTGCCAAAGACCCTTTCCTGTCGAGAATGCAGTTTTCTCCTTGTCCTTAGGATCAATTTCGACTTGCCAGTAGCCACTTTTCAGGTCCAGTGTGCTAAACCACTTTACTCCAGTAAGCATGTCTAGCGTGTCATCTATTCTTGGCAAAGGGTAGCTGTCCTTCTTCGTAACGTCATTCAGACGACGATAGTCAACACAAAACCGCATGCTGCCGTCCTTCTTCCTTACCAGCACTACAGGTGAACACCATGGACTAGATGAAGGTTCAATAACACCATCCTTCACCATTCCTTCAATCATGGTTTCCACTTCCTTTTGGCGTGCTACCGGCAATCTCCTTGGCCGCTGACGGATAGGCAATTCTTCTCCTGTGTTTATTTTGTGTTGAACTAAGCCAGTCTTCCCGATGTCAGCATCGTTTGACGAGAAAACATCGGCATACTTGAGTAACATCTTCTTCGCCTTGACCATTTCATTTTGGGACAGAGCGCTGCGGCAGTCTTCTAAAAGTGTGGACACTTTTGTTTGTGCATCCTTGCTGAGGGTACCAGTCGATAGATATTGGCATCGACGCAACCAATCCACTTCCTCGCAAGTACCAACTAGTGTGCCTTTTTCTATAATCTGTTCCTGATCACAAAGGTTCAGCACACGTACCCCTGAGATGTCGGTGGCTCTGACCAAAGTTCGTGCCACTTTCCATGGAAGGTCATTGTCTACCCTTTCCACGAGTACACAACGATGAGTTTGCCCAGGATTCCGAGGAAGACTAACCGGCACCATCGTTTCTGATCTCGGCGGAAGTACAATCTTCTTAAGGCTGTACACATTCCCTGGTAACGCCCCTTCCATAAAAAGTTCTTCTTGTCCACATTTCAAAACACCTTGCTTGACGTCAATCTCACAACAATTCTTCCTCATAAAGTCAAGGCCCAAGATGCAATCGTCCATTATATCAGCCACGATGACATTATGCAGGTAGAATCTGTTGCCTAGCTTCAACTCCATCTTCTTCTCTCCATGGACGGTTATGCGCTGACCGGTGGCTGTTACCAAATTAATGCGTTCTCGGTTGTATGCGGAGTCCCCAAGGAACCGACTTGTTAGTTGGGAACTAACGACCGTACGAGAGGCTCCTGTATCTATGGTCAGCTTACAAGGCGTTCCGTTGACCTCGCCCTTGATGATTAAACTGTTCCCGTCATGGGTTTGCGTGATCGAAATCCTTGGGGCTCTTTGAACACCAGCCAGCACCCGCCCCGCAGTCCTGGCTATTACTCGTTTCCCTGCTGTTGGTGCTGGGCGGTGCTGTTAGCCGCACTGCCCTCTGGAGATCGGCCGTCTTCTCTTTCTGCAGTCCGCTTAGGGCAACTGGATCTAAGGTGGCCCCTTTCCCCACAGCCGTAGCACCTAGGGCTGTATCCTTTATTGCGGTCGCGAACTGTAGCCGCTGCAACCTCCCTGACGCGATGAGAACGATGATCCTGCCGCACAGCTTCCACCTCCAGTGCATGGGCCAAGGCGTCCTTAAGTGTCCCGTGATGACCGAGCCTCACAGCAGCTCTAACTTCAAGGTCGCGGATGCCATCGATGAATACCTGCACCAGGTTCCCATGAATAAGCGCAGGTACCGACTGGTATGCTTTCCGAACCAGCTTCTCCACTTCAAGGGCCCACTGCTGCAGGTTTTCATTACTGCGTTGCACGCGATCCTTTAGCTGCGCACGAAACACGTGTTCCAGGTGAGCGTCGCCATACCGAGCCTCCAATGCCTCAAGGAGCTGCTCGTAAGTCACTTCCTTACCGAGAGCTTCCAGGACAGTTAAGGCCTGGTCACGCAGGCCTAGGGTGAGGGCAGTCATGGCCTGACTTTCATTCCACCCGTTCGCCTTCATGACAGCCTCAAACTGGATTTTATAGGCGGACCAGGAAGAAGTTCCGTCGAACGGTGGCACTTTGAACCCACGTAGCGTAGGTGTTGTAGCTACGGGAGCTGCGATTCCATCCTCAAGTTTAAGGCAATTCAGCGTTTTCTTCACGTCAGCCATCACGTTGTCAACCCGATTATTCACTTGGTCGATTCGGGTTTCAGCTTCCAATAGGCGGTTGTCATGTTGGGCAACCTTATCCTTCACCTCCTTCATGTCTTTCCCGAAGGTAGCGTGAAGGTCCTTCATAAGGAGCATCTGTTCTTCCTGGCGGCGAGCCTGTTCCTCCTTATCACGCTGGAGCTGTTCTTCCAGCCGACGAGCCTGTTCCTCCTGACGGCGGGCCTGTTCCTCCTTGTCCCGCTGGAGCTGTTCTTCCAGCCGACGAGCCTGTTCCTCCTGACGGCGGGCCTGTTCCTCCTGTCGACGAGCCTGCTCCTCCTGACGGCGAGCCTGCTCCTGCAGCATCATCATCAGAGCAGCCAAATCTGGTGCTGATGATCCTGGAGCAGCTGCGGACGGCCCGGCCTCCGTGGTCGGCAGCTGGCCCTCCGACATCTGTGGCGCAGCTCCACCAAAACGTCTCTGGTCCGTCTCCTGTTGGCGTTGACTCCGGGTACGGATACCCTCCGTGTCGTCTTTGGGTAAAATCGGCATGATTTTAATCCTTGCTTCTGACACCAATTGTTACGAGCTTGGGGTTCGTGACAATAAAAACTGCCCTCTTAATAACCAAAAATAAACACTTTAATTAAATAACACCAATAAAACACAAACACACTAATTATAAAACACAATCGCACTACTGATCACTCTTAAGTCGCACTTGAAGATCGCTTCGAATGTTATCGCTTGTATCGCAGAACCAATACTGACCCGGTCGCGGCCCATACCGGCCTTATATAGGGCCTCAGATAGTTCCAGAACCTTCTACTGTAGAAACATCTAGAATGTTCGAGTACATACCGGTCCCGACTGACCCGATGTCGATAGTTCTAGAATGTTCTAGTATCGAAAGTTCTGGAAGCATCTCGACCTACTAGTTCTGCTACTCGATACTAGATGGCGCTAGTGGTAGCTAATGTCGCCATCAATCGTGGCGCGCAACAGTATCATATTTCTATGGGGAGTTGGGCCCACCATTTCTCATTATCCTTTCTGGCGACATTAATTTTCTATTTCAAAGACGTAAAATTACTCCCTGTCTGAAGAAAATTATCGACATAATCATTATCGACATGGAACATTCACAACTTTGTTTATTTGAATTTTAGTTCCTGAGAACCTCGAGCGGGGCGCTTTGAATCGGAAAAAAAAAAAACCACTGTCATTTCGTATAGTATATTTAGTCCAGCGCATGTTATAAGTCCATAGCATGGACTTATAGTAGGTAATATAATGAGTCCATGGTCCATGGTCCATGGTCCAGCGTACCTACTTGTTTATTAGAGTAGGGTAGGTATACTAGGTATATATGTTCTACTGTGATTAGAGGTCAGTGAGTTAAATACATTCTTCTTACGTAACTATTTTTTTAATTAGTGACACTGACACCTCACTAAAAAGATTATATTAAAATTAGAATGACACTGACAACAATTTTTTTTACTCAAAATCATGAAATGGGGTGCGCAAATTTTTAATTTTATGTGTGTAAACAATATTTAGTGATTAAGGTAGTGTACAAATGCTATGGGCGCCGATGACAACCTTAATGCATCTATCGCACACCTCGCACTATGCTGCGTCGCCGGGCGCGGGATCAGTCGGATGAGCAGCGCCAGCTACACACATCCTGGAATGCATGCAAATTTCTTTATACACGGAATAGTTGGATTCTTACATTACCAAAGTAGGTATGATGGTGCTCAGTAGACAATGTAAGCAGCAGAGCTTATGCAAAAAATTGCGAGTTCAGATTGGCGATAGACTCGTTATAGCATAGGAATCGATCGACAATCAGAACCTCGGAAAATTACGTTTCGATATGGTCATAACATGCAAATATAAGCATCGGCCTATAATGTTCTCACTACTGGGACACAGGCCTCTTCTTTATGAGAGGGAGTGGGCGATAATCAACCACGCGGGCCCAGTGCGGGTTGGTGGATGTCACATGTCTGCGAACATCTGGTTCTAAGATATGCCGGTTTCCTCACGATGTTTTCCTTCACCGTTTTGAGAGCAGTGGTGATGAAATTAATACAAAAGTAATGTGCCTGCCTGGGTCGAACTCACGACCTACAACTTGTAAGTCGAGGCCGATTCTACTGGGCCACTAGTGTTCAAATGCAAATATAGGTGCTTACCTACATAATAACTAATTTGTAGTTTTAATTGAGGTATCCAAAGTGTCTTTATGTTTCAGTATAATATCCATGGATTCATAAGTGTCTTAACCTTTCCTTTATCATTTTTCTCCAGGCGGAATATTGAACGACGATATCAACGCAATATACTTGATTAGCTTGAAAGCTGCACGGTACCTGGCCCTGCCATGTTTGAATGCGGACCTCCGGCGAAGTGATAAGACCCTCTCCCTGCTGCATTTGCTCTCGGGAGTGGTTCCCTTCGCTCTTGCCCTCTCTGGCGAGGACAATGTCCCTCTAGGGAATCTAGCGATTGCCCTGAACATTATTTCTTTGTGCCACTACTCCCATGTCAACAACCGCGAGTTCGGTTGGTACACGGCGGGTGCTGCTTGTCTGGCGTACTTCGTCACGGCAAAGACGAGCCAAAAGTTTATGTTCCCTCTAGCCCTGGCACTTATGGAGTATTTTGCGTACAGGGTCTACCACGTTCACTACGACGCACCACCGCCACCACGACCATAGACTGAGAGGTGACGGGATTTTTTATAACGATCATGGATACGGTTAGATTTACTGTTATGGTTTGTAGAGTATAGTCCCCTAATGTGAATGATGTCGGTCTGCCTGCGCTCAGTGGTTGCAACTTTGAGTTATAGCGCTTACAAGAGGCTTCATTGTTGTGGAAAAAAAAAACGATCAGAGATATGGTCAGTTTTAGTACATATTCAAAGTCTGGCGTCTCCACAGATGAAACGAGTTGGTCTGCCGACTCTCAGTGGTTGCATTTCGGAGCTATCATGCGCCCAAGTCACTGCATTGTTGGAAAATAAAACGATAAGAGAAATGGTAAGTTTTAGTAGGTACAGACGCCAGCACATCAAGTTACTGCAATCTGTCAAATTTTTTCTTTAATAGATTTTCAAATTTATCACTAAAGCATAAGGTTCAAAGTTGATTGGGAAAATTTGACAGTTTCGGGTAGCTTGATGTGCTGGCGTCTGTACCTATTCGTAGTCTTGTATATCACAGCTTAGTTATACGCAAGGCGCTTAGTAATAGAAAAAATCAACAGTAATCAATAAAATAAAGAATTAAATCGAAAAAATCCAATTTTTATTAATTCAACTTCGGTACATTAATCTAATCATCTTTTGGTAAAATCACAGATTAATAATTTTGTAGAATATAGCTAAGACTTTAGAGTTAAATATTTACTTACTTCTAACATTCTATATTTTTTGAGCTGTTTCATTAATCACATTTAAATTAAACCACAAAATAAAATAATAAATGCATTTTTTTAAATTAATTGACTTACAATATAATCTAATCATCTTTGGGTAAAATCACAGATTAATCATTTTATTGAATATTGCTGACATTCTTTACATATTTTTGAGTTTTTTTCATTAGTCACATTAAAGTCTATATTAAACCACAAAATAAAGTATTAAATCCAGTTTTTTTTATTTAGCTTGTAATATAATCTGATTTTTTTTTTTAATCTAATATTTTTTTTAATACAACCACTGATAGCCGGCAGACCAACTCGTGTCACCTGTGGAGACACCATACTTCGAGACTAGGTACTAAAACTGACCATTTCTCTTATCGTTTTTTTTTCCAACAATGTATGCAGTGACTGGCGCGCATCATAGCTCTGAAATGCAACCACTGAGAGCCGGCAGACCAACTTGTTTCATCTGCGGAGACGGCATACTTTGAATATGTGCTAAAACTGACCATTTCTCTGATCGTTTTTTTTTTTTTTCGCAACAATGAAGCCTCTTGTAAGCGCTATAACTCAAAGTTGCAACCACTGAGCGCAGGCAGACCGACATTATTCACATTAGGGGACTACTCTACAAACCATAACAGTAAATCTAACCGTATCCATGATTGTTATGAAAAATCCCGTCACCTCTTAGACCACCACCAAATGGAAGGTGCTGAATGGTTATAAGTACTGTATCTGTTTTTTTTGTAATATATTTTTTTTTTTGAGCGTTGGTGTTTTATTTTATATGCTGCATTTCCTCTACTATATGACAGAGAATCTAAACATGCCCTAATTACATGAAAGTAATGGTACAAAAGTTCATTTCATTGTGGTTCATTTTCTTAGGTTGCAATAGTTCCATGTGGCTAGCAACTACTGGGAATAAAGGCCTATGACACGGTAATACTTCCCTCTAGTTCCATACACGGAACTAGTGAGTTGCAGTAGTTCCATGTGGAACTAGCTACATGGAACTACTGGGAATAAAGGTGACACGGTAGAAGTGTATCATTGTTAGTGAATAAGTTTTCGAAATCGGATCAGTATTTCCAGAGATTACGGATTGATTTATTTGATTAATTCTTGAATTAATCAAATAATTCATCTTGCGCCACGAGAGTAAATAAAAAAAAAAACTAGAGTTCAACTTTTAAATATTAAACCCACCGATGTGACCAGTTAAGTCGCTAAACTCTGCGCTAGTGTTGGTAATGTGAAAATAAATTGTCGTTATGCGGTAAGTACCGCTGATAACTTATTTGTATTTTATATTAGTTGCGTCCCGCGGTTTCACCTGCGTAAATTTCGATCCCGTCGGAATATCAGGATGAAAAGTAGCCTATATGTTAATCCAGGGTGTCAGCTACCTCCATACAAAATCTTATCAAAATTGGTCAAGCCGATTGAGCGTGAAGAAGTAACAAACATATAAACACACACACACACACTCAAACTTTCGCCTTTATAATGGGCTCCCACACAAAACCGCGAATTCGCATCGCATCGCAAATATCTGCGAATTCGCACGAACGCACCGCAAGAATTTCCGATCTGCTACGCATCGCACATTCCTGCGATATTACGTCATCCTTGGTGACGCCATTTTAGTCCACTCTGAGACAGCTTTAGAGAAAGACGCGAAAATGAAGATATGCTCATTCTAAAATAATCAAAAAAATTATCTTCTTCAGTTCTCAACGCATAGTACTTTTGAGTAAAATAGTTCCCATCAGAGTTCAGAATCGTAATAAATGGATGAACCCAGAATTTTCTTTTTCTTTTATATCTATTTAACAATAACAGCAGTGCAATAATCTTTTTGCGATCCATCTTACGCTTCCTAAAAACACGTCCAGTACGGCTGACTACACTTGAAGGAATGGTCGCCCTACCAAACGGTTTGCCGCACTAAATCGTACCGCAGAAATTCGCATCGCAAGTTCCTGCGATGCGAATTCGCATCACATCGCATCGCAGTTTTGTGTGGGAGCCCAATATTAAGTGTGATGATTGTTAGACGCTGTAGTTACTATTTTATTATATCTATAATAAAAATAAAAAAAAACAGCTGGAAAAACCTGGACTAGACTGGCGCGAGAGAGAGAAGATTGGAAAGTGTTGGAGGAGACCTTTGCCAAAGGGCACATAGATTAAAAACAAACTTATCTATAAAACAAAAATTTAATATGTATAGTACTTATGTCTGATAAAGGCTATAAATAAATAAAATAAATAAATAATATCTATAATAACTGCCTACTCATAACAGATACTGCATAATCTATATATGCTAGCGTTATCCTTCGTGTCACGTCGCCCGTAGCAACAAGAAAAAAAGCAATTCCTTTGTCTTCCCCATAAGGGGGGTAACAAACCGTGCTAGTACTAAAAGGATGCCTAATGCATGCCTGCTGGCTCATCGTAGAGCTCCCGCGGAGACAACATATTAGAAATTAGAACGTATCGTACAGTCACGAGCATAAATGCCTTATCTTACCTTTTGTTTCATCATCATTTCAGCCGAAAGACGTCCAATGGTGGACATAGGCCTTTCCCAACAATTTCCACTTCGACCGGTTCTGTACTTATCGCATTCAGCTTACTCCTGCCTTCACCAAAAGGCCAATTCCCGTAATTTTTGAAATTAGAGGTATTTTTGATAGATTAAGACTGAGACCGTGAACGTTCTTAAAATTACGAGAATTGCCCTATAGGACATCTGTCCACCTTGTGGGAGGCTTTCCAACGCTACGTCTTCCGGTATACGGTCGTCACTCAGAATCTTTCGGCCCCATCGGCCCTCATCTGTTCTGCGAGCAATGTGCCCTTTTGTTTAATAACCTGACTTGCTTAGTTTCCGATGGAAGCCAAGTCAGGTTTATTAAAACTTTCCGTACGCACTTTTCGGGGGACCACTGAAAATCAGCGCTGTGTGCTCTATGGGGAGCAAAATTACTCTTCAATATTGTGTGACTTTATGGTCTTTAGGTATGGTATTTATGCTTATGACTGTACAAGGTACCTATCTATATACATACTTACATTTAGATGTGTAATCATGCAATATTTATTTTTACTTAGTAAAGAAATGTGATAAATAAATAATAATAATAATTTAATTTAATTCAGGTAACACATAACCGTTGGATTATGTGGTACCTGAAATAAATATAAAAACAATATTATTGCAAAGCAACAACGGTTGAAATTACAGCAGACCCCAAAAACAATTATTCATTTAAGTAGTCATCAAGTTACAAAAAGTTTCACAAAATACATTAAACATACGAGTAATAGTTCGCCCGCTCCGACGATAATTTCATATAGTTGACTAAAATATCGGTATCAACACATGTTGCCGTTCTCTCGCCCATTAGACTGAAGACTGAAACTGATACTTTAGGAGAAACAATCAACATAATGGGTACAAAGCGAAACATTGTCGGTGCCAAAATAATTATTTTAGTAAAGCCATAGAGAGAGTAAGAGAGGGAGAGTAAGTTAAGTGCTGTGCACACCTTTCATTCACAAGTTCGTTGTATAGGTCTACCAGAAACTCATGGCATAAAAAAACATAGTGATTTTCATATGGATTGACTTTGCCATATGAAAATCTTACTGGGGTCAACGATAGTAGGTATGTGTTGTAGTTGAAGTATGATAGTAAACCAGTTTTTTTTGTGTAAATTTAACATACGAGTACGTCATGGCTATCAATATCAGGAATCAGGAAGACCTGCAAGCATTAACGTCCCGAGCCACTCTTCATTAACTTCAAAGTCTATATTTCTGAGTTTGTGAACTGTTGTCATAATTTTATTCACGTATTCTTCGACACTACTGCTTGATTCCAGTGATGTGGTGACTAAATCCTTTAATAGATCTAGTTTTCTTGTCAATCCATTGTCATCAAAGGCCCTTTTTAGGTTATTCCAAACTTCTTGGAATCAAAAACCGATAAAACAAAAAAAAACCGATTTTCCAGTCATAGGTACGTCAATTAACTATACTACCCGCGGTCTTTGACCCCAAAAATGATAATTTTCTTTTTTTTTTCGTCTTATCATGTTTAAATATCGATACCCATCACGTCTGTGGAGTTTCGCTAGCTAATTTAATTTGACCCTGTATAATAAGACTAAGTTCTCTGTTAATGTTTTTGTGAGTCAGTCATTGGAGTGCCATAACAAATAAATAAGAAAACAAACATTAAAATATCACAGTCTCACAGGCAGTTTATATTAACTTTAAAAATCCATAAATTTATCTTTGATTACAAAACACAAATTAGAAGTTTATCACACAAAAGAATACCATGAAAAAGTCTTCTTCAATTAACATTCACCGTTTCAATCAAACACAAAATTAAATAAAATGCTACTAAGGTTGAATCGTTCCTAACAAATTAAACGAAGATCTAATCGTAGTCTAATTAATAAAGCAGAATCACCATTGGCGAATTAGTGCGGATTCCGGAATCTGAGCGAATTAGGGCGATGCATACGTGACCGGAAGTCACGAATTTTCTATCATTTTATATAGGTAGATTAGTATTGCACAATTTATGAAAACAGTTTCGTAATATCATATTAAGTATATTAAAATACTTCCGACGGTTTTGAGAATGGATGTCAGTCTAGTACGGTGCCTTTAAATTAAGGTGTCCCTCAAGGTTCAACTCTGGGACCACTATTAATGTATTTAATGATAAGTATTCATTATAGGGTTCTCCATTAAAATTAACATTTATTTACTTAGCTCGTACTGAAGGGTTCCTAGAAAGGTTATGTAGGTACCGTAATAAATTCTCGTTATTGCAGCACCGGGACGTTGATTCATCATAATCAGCCTATAATGTTCCCGCTGCTGGGACACAGGCCTCCTCTCTGTGAAAGGGAGTGGGCCGTAATCCACGACGCGGGCCCAGTGCGGTTTGGTAGATGTCACATGTCTTCAAATTTGTAGGAGTTTGAATTTGACTCCTACTGTTTTTTCTTCTATTCTAAATTCATATTAGTATTTATCTCATAAATTTAAGCCATTATTCTATAATTACTTACTAGAAAAGGTTACATATACACATACAGGGTAAAATTTAATTAGCTAGCGAAACTCCGCAGACGTGATGGGTATCGATATCTAAACATGACCAAACAAAAAAGAAATTAATTGAGTTTGGGGTCATCAACCGCAGGTAGTGTAGTCACTTGAAATATCAGTGTAAAATCTGTTTCCTTTGTGTAACTTTGCAAACGTGATAGTTATCGATATTTAGATCAACGAAGACGACGTCGCCGTCGTCGACGTGACATTTTTTCGTTTTTTTTTCTCAATTCATACTTGAAGTAACAACACGGACAAACCCCATAAAATCATCAAATTTTACTTTTTTTTTTCTTGTTTAGATATCGATACTCAACACGTCTGCGGAGTTTTAATTTGACCCTGTATATTAGAACCATGCAGCGGGGTAATTGCGTAACACACTAGCAGTAGGAATGGCTTTCATTTTGACAGTTCACCACTATTCATTGCGTTATTTACGTTGTTGAGCTGACAATCTTTTCAAACATATGAAGCAATGGATTAGGAATATCTTTGAAAATGATTCAGATTTTGATTGATAGTGTGTTACGCAATTAGGATACTGGTCATTAATCTCCACAGTACCTATTAATGGCAATAGTCTCGCCAGCAATTATGACCAATGGGGCTAATGACATAACTTTCAGGCGAAATATGTCAGTTAGTATTTTACCTCTGATTTTGCATCACTGTACAAATCATAGTGATCTTTATTTTCATTATTATAAGGTTGCTGTTGGATTGCTGTCATTGACAAGTCTGTCAAAATCATTGTGATCTTTATTCTCGTCATTATAAGGTTGCTGTTAGGTTGCTACTGTCAGAGGTAGAATAACTGTGAACGGACTGTACCTCGGCCTATCCTTATAGACCATAGAGTATACACGTGTGATTTTATATAGGTATCTTATGTCAAAGAGAATGGAGATTTCTTCGTAGACAAGAGATTTATTTTATGGCCTAGCCAAAGGCTATTATTTCCCGTGCCTCTGTAGGCTTATTACTAGATAAATTCAGGTGTAAGTGGCAGCCTAGCCAAATACTTAATTAGGTAGTTAATGTGGCTAGCACTATAACTCTTCGGGTCACTTACACGGGTAAAACCGGGTTAAACTATAGTAGTCATTTTGAAACACCTAATTTAGGCCCATTGTAGTTCGTCTAGGGAGATCGTATTCCTGATTTTCTTAGCTTGTCGCGACTGACCTTGAAATTAATGGTTCCTATATGATAGTACTAGCTTTTGCGTGCAGCTTCCCCCGCATGGGGGTCAGAAATTATCTCACGGGAATATACAATCCTTTGTCCTACCACAGGTCATGGTCTATTATCCGTGTACCAACTTTCATACAAATCCGTTAAAGCGTGAAAAGTTAATAGTCAGACAGAGTTCATTTCGCATTTAAACTGAAGTGGCACTGGGCTGGCCATGTTTGTCGAAGGACCGATGGCCGGTGAAGTAGATGAGCCCTGGAGTGGAGACCGCGTATCGGCAAGCGTAGTGTGGGGCGGACGCCCCCCAGCTAGATAGACCGAAGGCGGAAGACAGGGTGTTGTGGCGCAGCCTGGGAGAGGCCTATGTCCAGCAGTGGACTGCGATATGCTGAGTTGATTGATTGAGATGTCAAATGACCTGAAAAATAAACACTTGACGACCACTTGACTTGACCTAGACGACACAAGTCAACAGCAAAGTCGTAGTAAACAAAAATAATACACGTTCTAATTGATAAATGTCACATAGAAGTCAAAATTATTCACACCGCTGTCGACTGTCCCAAATTAAGACCACCGAGTGTCCCGAATTAAGACATGCTTGTGTAACTATTTGTCCTAAATTGTAGTGAGCTTAGGGCTACCCCTTTCATTCTAGGTACTGTAAAGGTTGTCTGCAGAAGTCGACCTTATGTAGTGCGGGCTGGCAGTAAAATAACTCTGATTGCATTCGAACATCATCATCTGCCTTGCCTTTTCCCAACTACTTTGGGGTCGGCTTCCAGTCTAACCGGATGCAGCTGAGTACCAGTATTTTACATGGAGCGACTGCCTATCTGACCTCCACAACCCAGTTACTGGGTAATACGAAACCCCTTGGCAAGACTGGTTGTCAGATTTTCGGGCTTCTGACGACCCGTAACGACTGCCAAAGATCCACGAATGACAGCCGGGACCAACGGCTTAACGTGCTTTCTGAGGCACAGAGGGGTCTTGGTATGTAAAGATGGTCACCCATCCACGGATCAACCGCGGCAAGCGTAGCTTAACCTGACCCATCGACCCGTGCGGCTGTTATTACTTAGCCACAAGCCCCGCCCTGATTGCATTCGAACAGTCAAGCGAATTTAGAATGAGCTTTAAAATTTTTGTACTAAATTTTTATTTGAAAAACAACAGTGATACCTAGGTATAATAGGCGCATACTTAGATGTAAACACATTTCTCGGAATAAACGGAATAAATATAACATTGTTTATTTTATAGCCCCCACAGTACTATATCGCTCATTTGGAGAAAGATCGACGTAAATGTATTTTTTCCTAAAAATTTGTTAAATATGACAAAGCACTTAGAAAGCGTATTTACGTTAGGAACGCAAAGAAAAAAAAAAAGTAGTTACGTCGCTGTTTCTCCAAATGAGCGATATGTCCTAGATCGTAACCCAACCGCAAATTCATCCGCAAGCAAGATTCAACCACCATGGCTATGACTCGTATATGTAGAGTAAAAAAAAATCATCAATGTAAAAAAAAATGCCTATCTGACCTCCACAAACCTATTACTGAAAGAAAGACAGAAAATTCTTTTATTTAGCACAGACTAAAAGACACACAATGCATCAGATACATACATCAGATAAAAACATATAAAAGATCAAATACTGGATAACACGATACCCCTTGGTAAGATTGGTTGTCAGACTTTTTTGGTGTCTGACTATCCGTAACGACTGTCAAAGATCTACGAATGACAGTGGACCAACGGCTTAACGTGATTTCTTTTTACGGAGAGGTCTCGCTATGTATTGGATGTCACCCATCCACAAACCGACCGCGGCAACCATAGTTTAACCTTCGATTAACTCGAGCGTCTGTTATTATATTTAGCCAGGAGTCTCTCGCTTACCTATCTTCATTGCTAGATACAAATTACATGAATTCCTAACGGTTTCGATTCTATCTAGCATTTAAAAGTGTTTATAAACTTCAACCCTGTGTCATGTTTAGATTAAAGTTAATGCCCAAATGGTTCATAAAGCATATGGAGCCGTCGTTCATAGTCATAAAGTGGAATTAATTACAAATTAACGATCTTTGTAGAATATTACACCTATTATAAACAGCCGCTGTTCTGTATTATAAGTACAGACGCCAGCACATCAAGCTACTACAATCTGTGAAATTTCTTTAATATATTTTCAACTTTATCGCTAAAGCATAAGGTTCAAAGTTGATTGGGAAAATTTGACAGTTTTGGGTAGCTTTATGTGCTGGCGTCTGTAACTAATGGAATCCTTTGTGTGAGTTACTTGATTGCTTCGCTTTTTGATAAAACTACAACATAAGTTTAATATTACTGTATTGTAGGTACACATAAACCTTCCATAATTTCTTGCCGGCTGGTCGACACTTCACGAGATCAGAGGGCTGGGTCGTTCTTTGGCCAAAGATTAGCATTGCCATTCAACGTGGCAATGATGCCAGTCTTCTGGGCACGTTTCTGGATGACAGCGATGCGGACGATTACTTCGACGCCTAATGTTTTTGTATTTATTTGTAGGTATAGTAAGTTAATTAGTCATTTAATTTAGTATCTAGATAATTAGAAAGGTTCGTTCGTTTTAGGAGTAAATTCACCCGGCTAGCCTTCCGGTTTAAATTCTCTAAACCGCTCTCCGGAAGTGTTTGTCGCAAAATTTTATTTTTATACAACCAACTTAAGTTAATTAAACATTTATTAAAGGGTAGGTACATCCTAAACATTCAGCTGTTTCTTATTGCCTCAGATCCATCATCATCAATTTACTGTCTTTTACAGAAGCTTGGGCTGACGTCAGACGAAGCGTAATCTACACCACTCCTAACCTAATGTGACTCACTAATCACGCTAAATGGTGGAGGAAAGGAAATAGACGTATTTGTAATCATGGTCTGTTTAGTGCAGATTTTGACAGTTCAAGTTCTGACTTTACTTCTATACCTATTAGTAGGTACATACTAACACCATGCATTACTTTTACTATGGTATAGTATAGTACATACTAATTCCACGCATTATTCGCCGTACAATGTGGTACGGGCCGCATTTTATGGTATATTATATTTTTAACTAGCTGTGCCCGCGACTTCGTTTGTGTGGATGTCAGAAAACAATAATGAGTCTACTAATTCTTTTTCTTTATTTTTATCTAAAATAAAAGTAGCTTAAGTGACTCCTTACTTGTTGTTATTAAATAAGTACCGTAATTATACTTTCATAATTATGCATTTAGTAAAAAGTTGTTATTTTGATATTAAGTACCTACAAACATAATTTATTTGTAAAGATTTGTATGTACCTACAGTGCCGCTGGTTAAATTTTGATTTGTATTATTTTCCAAATGGAGTCCATCAGTCCAGTTTGGTGTAAATTTTCAACGAAGTGCAACTACATATTTGACAAAAAACAAAACTGTATTGAAAATTATCAGACAATAACATAACAAACAACAAAACAACGTATCATAGAGATTTAGATTTTCCATAAGTAATATCGATTTACGAATACTTACTTATTATGTGATAGTAAGAATAGCTAAAATGACACAGGCGAACAAGCGTAACGGAATCTTATTTTGGGAAATAAGATTATAAATGTAGGTAACATAACATAAAACATCACCCTTGTAAGTTGTAATCCCCAAAAGGTTATGTAGCTACAATACACCAACATTTCTCTTATCTATGATTTCGCCATTTTTGTGCCCGGCATAAATCCAGACTTCGGGGTACTACTGTGAAATCCCAGATGGAAAAATCCAATATCCAAGCTGTGGCGAGCCAAACTAATTGTCTATGGTTCCCACTGTTAGATATAAAAGACAACACTACGGCGCGGCGGCGGAGAGTGATGTCTATGGTACACAGGAGTCTAGGGTCTGAATTTGAATCCGAAGGCAAACCATTATTATTCCACTCCATGTGATTTATTAACACGATTGTTACCTTGTGTTTGAGTAAATGTGTACGGTGTATTCCTCCGCTGTCGCTTGTTTACTGTGATACAAATACACATCTGATACAACTGGATCGAGTTTCATTTAAGTAAACTATAACGCGCCTAAAACACTTTGCCAGACCTGGGAATCTAACCCAGGACCTCATGCTCAGCAGAAGCGCTTGCGACCTCTAGGCCCTAGACGAACGAGGCAGTAAATGTAGGTAGTTATGCAAATAAGAGAAAATTTATTTCATAATTCATAATAGTTTGTCTAGTGCAATTAGCAAGGCTTAAGAGACACTATCCAAGGATTAGTTATCTTAGCCAGTAGTTAATTACTTATAAAAACAGACACTAGTATCTTCACTGGTTTAGCTTGAATGAAAAAGAAAGAAGAAAGAAAATAAGTTTTTCTCAAACATGCTTGGAAAGAGCATTATTTTGACAACCTTCTTCGAAATAAATCGAAATTGCTGTACTGGCCAAATATGATCCGTTCGGAAACCCTGACGGATAATATAAGAAAGTGTGCGCTTAAGAGAAGATTTTGTATGAAATGCGTGCATTCGGGGTCTCCAAATCTGAATTCCGAATCAGGAAACCGGACGTATGCGGCCAGCCTAACGCGGGAAAAATGGTTGTTGTTCGTTGTTCGTCATTGATTTTGAAAAGTAATTGTATTTGACAAAAAAGTTCTGCCTAGGTACCTATTACTTAGTTTTAATTTCCGCGCATTATATATTTGAGAAAAGTACTATACAAGCCTTGGCCACAACTATAAATTGATGGACTTACATATATATATTTATATGTTCTTCCATCAATGCCTCTTTTGCTGGCCGCTGCAGTTATGTACTATATTTGACCCAATAGGGTAATTGCGTAACACACTATCAGTAGCAATGGATTTCATTTTGACAGTTCAACAATATTCATTGCGTTATTTTCGTTGTTGAGCAGACACATTTTTCGAACATATGTATGGAGCAATGGATTAGAAATACGCTTCAAAATTATTCAAATTGAGAGTAATAGTGTGTGACGCAATGTTATGTAAGGCACACAATACAATATTCACACACAAAAAAAAAAAACGGAAAACATACTTAAAATACGGAAGGGAGTTTGGAATTGGGTAGTTAATAAAATTGTTATGCTTCTTCCGTTGTTTGTCATATTGAATGAATCTGGCTGGAAGCTGCTTGTTTAAAAACTCAGAATAAAAATAATGACTTAATCATTTTTGTTATGAAATACAGGTTCAAATTATTATTAAATTATCTAGCGAAACTTTGCAGACGTCATGCATGGGTATCGACATCTAAACATGATTTATAAAATAAAAAAGTTTTTTTTGTGGTCAACGACCGCTGGTAGTGTTATTATTTGAAGTTATAAGCTATGAAAATTTGTTTTCGTATGGTTTTAAATATCGATAGGTACTTACCCATAATGACAAAGTAAAGTTTACAAAAGAAAAAATGTATAACATCACCGAAAAATCGAATAAATTGTCTATTATCAAACGCGAACTTTATGTCAATGTTGAAGTTGGGTTGAAGATACCAAACATGTTAGGTAGTAGATACATGAAAATCTGCTTTCACAGAAACAAACAAAACACAACCCTCGGAACTCAGAAAGTTATAAATACATGACATTAAAAGCTAAACCATGTTTCGCGCCAATTTTTATCCAAGATGGCGGATCATGTGTCACTCTAGTCGCTATTCGATCATTTGTTACAATATGGCAGCCTATTACATGGCTGTCGTGAGGTCTTTAAGCTACATTTATCATCGCCATCTGCAGATGTTTAGTGATTATTGTAATAGTCTACAAATTACGAGATGAAATGGCAATATCGATACGAAAGATTTTCGGGGATAGATTAATTGATTTATTTTTCTGTTGTGTTTTCTTTATTTCTATCTAGATTCAATTAAACTTAAGGAAAGTCAGAATGTGAAAAGTGTACGGTGCCAATTTGTCGTTTCTTTTCGATTCTTCCTTCAGCAAGATCTGAAGCCATTTATAACTTCTCGGGCGTAAAGATCACAAATCGCTTTCGCGAACTGTCCACCTGTCACAAAGGACCCAAACTAAATCTGTTTTATTATAGGCCTATTTAGATTAACGGCTTCTCAGTGTAATTACTCGCCCATCGTGCGAACTAGTTAAAGGTGCGTTTTCATTCGTTGGAAAGAGCGAAGATAACGGCGATAACATAATATAAAAGTCAATTTTGATTGGTAAATACCTAAAAACTACATGTACTTACCGACATAATTTCAAGAGTCTGAAAAGTTGATGAATAGTTTAAAACTCAAACAGAAACTCAAAGCATTTATTTCAATTAAACTATTTACAGACACTTTTGAACTGTCAAGCAGTCGGTCAGTCAGAAAATATGAAGCTAGTTGCCCATTCCGAAGCGTAGTAGGTACCTATGGAGAAGAACGGGCAAACTCCATGGACACTCTTTTAAATTATATTGTTATAAAAATATTAGTTACATCATTAATGTTGTATTTGTTGTCCAGAGCAAAACAAACAATCCAACATAAAATGATTAAAAATAAGACGAGGCAGCTAAGTGACGAATTGGAAAGTCAGAAGTTTTTCCCCATATAGTACAAAGCCAGCATGTAAACTGCGATGAAACCGCACTTCAACTTCAAGCAAGAACAAATTCAAAATTAGAACAAAAGTAATGACACAAAGTTGTGTTGTTTAGTTTTTTTTTCAGTGGTCATACTGGCCATTGTCACAAAATAAACTATAGCAGTAAAACCTCTTTAGTAAGACAGGCACGTCATTCAATGTCGTTAAGCGAGGTAATGGCGCGTTAACTTCTGACCCGATTGCTGTGCGTATTACTGTTGTCTGGCCACTACCCTATTTTAAGGGTATATTCATACAAAGTAGGGGATTACCACTCATAAAAACTTAATAGTTGAAAACCCTTTATTTTTATATGGCCTTGTAGTTTATAAACACAATACATAGATTATAATAGCGGAAGAGTTAGACAGAAGCTGTGGTACGCTCAGCCAACGACAATATTCAAGTCAATGAAGTTAGGGTAAAATAACTTTTTGCTCACAAACAAAAGAAGTTAAGCCTCGTATCCACTAGGCAACAATTGACGCGCAAAACGTGACGCTCAACATTTTCGGCAGCATTGCACAACAGCGCGCGACGAGCTGGCGCGCAATATGACGCGCGGCTTGTTGTTTGTTTCCGTGCAACATGCAGTTGAGCATCAATAAGCGCGCGGTACTGAGGCGTCGGAAGGCGAGAGCGGTAACAGCGCGGGGGTCGGGTGGGGGGTCTCAAGTTAACTCTTGCGGGTTCTACTGCTAACTATAAAAAACGTTTACGAGATCATCAAAAGGCCAGTGGCTAGAAATTAACAATAATCTGTGATAGCAACTACAACTGACGCACAATTGATTCTTTAGGTGTTAATTAGCCGACATGGCTCGGGCACCTGTCGCACCGCCGGTGATTAACGAGAAGTTAGTAGAGCTAGTAACTAAAAACTATTTGGCGAGCAACGAGCTGCGTCTGCGCGACAAAGACGACCGATTACTCGCTGGTATTCGTATGTATGTACCTACCAAGCGTGAGCCTCTTAGCTGGTTGATGGTTGAGCTGGATGGGTGCTGATCCACACGTCATGTTCGTGAATGGGCGCCGATTTTGAATTGTTTCTTCATTTGTGTGTTTTTTTTACATTGTTCTCACCTATAGAAGCAACATGAATAATGTACCCAGGAATTTGTAATATCTTGATTTGAAAGAGAGTACATGGAGTTTCTTGCCCGTTCTTCTCCATAGAGATCTACGTTTTGGAATGGGCAACTAGTTTCAACTTTCTGACTAACTGACCGACTATTTAATTTTGACAATTCAAAAGTGCCTGTACATGGTTTAATTGAAATAAATGCTTTGAGTTTGAGTTTGAGCTCACTAGCTCAAACTCAAACTCAAAGCCTTCTGTCCGCCAAGCGAGCATCGCCGTCTCGCTGAGCGAATACTCTCTTTGATAGCTATTATCGCTGTGATAAACGCAGAGGAGGACACCATGGAGTTTTAGCGGGTTAGAGTCCCACATAACTGCACTATCTCCCCGTGGTACTGCAGAATGCATAAGCATTTCTTCACGATAAAAAAAGGGCTAAAAGGCTCTGGCCGCAAGCAACCCCGACCAGGTAGCTTACCTGCCTGACGTCAGGCAGGCGGACAGGTTACAGTCTTGCCCCTTACTAATAAACGTATTATATCAGATGAATAGTTACACACCGATTTCTCTCTTTCAATCTTTTATCTGTTCTGTGATTTCAGTCGTCAGTAATTTGACATTCGAAAGAAGAATATAAAGCGTTGTGTAACTATACATACGATATATAACGTTTATTAGTGAGGGGGCTAGTGTATTATTTTACCTTTCGGTATGCAAAGTAAGTATATAAAATCTAAACACAAAAAAATTAAAATTAAAGAGTAGGTAGGTATACAATTAAGTACTCATCAATAAAACTAGTTTAAAAATAAATCCTATAGTTTAGGTATCCTACAAATACTCAGAGTCAGATATTATCTAGAAGATAACGTTTTATGCTGTTACCTACCAGTATTTTGTGAAAGTGGACAAAAAGAAAATTCCTTCTACAATCAAAAAGACAGAGTACTGATCATAAAAACATAATGATTAATGACACTCGCACTCAAGTTCAAAAATTCGTTTAGATGCTATTAAACTTTCAAACAAAATCAGAAAACTTTGTACAAAACTGAACATCGTGCCCACGTTTGAAACACGGAAAGTTTTCCAATGCCGCCGCTGCGCTGTTGTTATCCGTAAATAATATGTCCGGTGACATTTGCAAGAACAAGAAATATCAAACTTGTATGTTTTCGCGACATTTTCATTTTAAAAGTTGTTTTCCAGATGCTGTACCTATGGATTTCAAAGTTTATTAAATCCAGTTGGAAGCATTATTTCATTATCAAACTCAAACTCAAAGCATTTATCTCAAATTAACCATTAACAGGCACTTTTGAACTGTCAATTAGTTGGTCAGACAAAAATCTGAAGCTAGTTGCCCATTTCAAAGCGTAGCAGGTACCTATGGAGAAAAACGGGCATGAAACTCCATGGACACTCTTTTGAATTTACCTATAAGGTATTGTAACAAAAATAATGTTGAATGTATAATTATTTTTAAGAACGATGTATAAAAAACGTACACGTTAAAAGCGTCCAGAGTTACAGCAAATGAATTACAGCAAACCGGCATGTCCTAGAACCAAAAAATTCGAAGACATTTGTCATCCACCAACCCGCACTGGGCCCGCGTGGTAGATTATGGCCCACTCCCTCTGGCAGAGAGGAGGCCTGTGTCCCACTCCCAGCAGTGAGAACATTATAGGCCGATTATGCTTATATCTACTTAGTAACACTACACTAAGTTAGGTATACCGATATCCTATCCTACTAATATTATTATATGTAAATGCGAAAGATTATGAGGATGTTTGTTACTCTTTCACGCAAAAACTATTGAACGGATTTTGATGAAACTTTACAGTAATATAGCTTATACATCAGAATAACACATAGGATACTTTTTATCCCGATATTCTCACGGGATCGACATTTACGCGGGTGAAACCGCGGGGCGCAGCTAGTAGCTTAATAAAATAGTGTTACAATCACACCATAATTTATAACCCAGGAAGTTATTTCCCGACTAAAATAAACTTAAGAAAACGTTGTTAAAATTACAGACGTTGAGACAAAGGGGGTTAAGAAAGACAAAGACAAAAGAGACAGAGGTTTTCTTTTATTTCGTCTTTTGAAAGATAACAATGGAGCTAATACTAAGCTGAAAGAATTCGCTTCACTAGTTGGGTAATGCAATGATATTTTATAGTGGTACAGTAGTACAGAGTATTATCTTGCTCATCTGTGTTAGCCCGGTATTTTGGTCCGCCAATATGTTTTTTCAAAATCATTTATAAAAGACGATAAGTATATACATTCAAAGTGCAATGACATATTTCGCCATAGATTGAAATGAAAATATTTGATAAACAAGGTGCTCACTAAAACCACCTAAGTTGTCAGCGCACCGTGGCTCATCTGCACATAGAACTTTCAATAATTCGAATGTTAAAGAGTGTTGTCCAGCATTTAACATTAGCTTAGCTTCATCACTAACGTCATGAACATCATTTTCAATCCTAATAAAAACAAATAATTTTACTTACAGCGCACCATCAGTGCCCATAGCACGAAAGCGTGGAGTCAACTGAACGAATTTAAAATTGAAAAAACTCATTTAACACTTATTTATTAGTAGCCTACACTGTCCCACTCCTGGGAAAAGGCCTCCCTCCACGCCTTCCATCTTTCGCGAGCCTGTGCGTTCTCCTTCCAGATTTGACAGAACCTATCCAAAACCAATATGCTGTTGTGCGATTCAAAAATCGTTCGAATTTACGGCGACTTCTGGCTTCTGGCTATTCTGCTTCCCGACTACTCAATATAGTCACCTGCAATCACGACGTCAGCCAAGCAGGTTTGCGTCTAAAGGACCTCTGATGTTGCTACGATCCGACCCTAGCCTGCGGGTTAATTGCGAAACACAGTCATTAACAATTCATTGCGTTATTTACGTTTAGTTGGCGAGCAGACGAATTTTTCAAACATAATGAAGCAATGTATTAGGAATTTCTTTCAAAACACTTTGGATTGTGAAAGAAAGTGTTACACAATTTGGGTGCTGGTCTGTCCAGTCCAAAATTAGCTGCATACCTTGCATTCACAATACCCTCTATCAACCTGCAAACCCACAGTTTGTTGGCAGAAAAACAAAAGAAATTCGAACTCCATTGACATTAGTGCTTATGTCAGCTGTCAGGGGAGAAAATAATGGCGCGACATAACTTTTCCGATGTATGTGGGGCACAGCGCACGAACTAGCTGAAGGGAAATATGTGCACGCCACTGCAAAGTTGGTGTTAACGTTTTAGTATGACGCCGTAATTTTACTTCTTTCTTTGAATTACGGTAATTTGCTGTTGATAAGGAAGAAATGTAGGTATTGAAATGCATACTTTTGGAACGGCTGCCATCGACACGCTAAGAAGACTCTTACATCAAACAATGATCATTGAACGTTTTTGAACGTCCACCATTCATACCGTATAGCTTTATTCTGTGTATGTCCATTGAGTGTTTGTAAGCTCAGTGGACTGACGTTGATTGATCGAGCCGTTCAATGGATTTCGTTTTCAGGTAGTTCTGTCGTTAATTGAATGGACGCTTGAGTTAATAGGGAGAAATTTGATTGACATAGGTAATACTGAAATGGGATATATTTTCATCAGATAGTATGAACTTATTTATAGACTAATAAGAAAGTTAATACCATATGATTATTTATTAATATCCTAGTAGATTTTGTCAATCGATCACTAAACTCAGCTTATTACAGTCCACTTCTGGATAGTGGATATAAGCTTCTCATAGTTGCCCCACAACACCTGGTTCTCTTTCGCATCCAGCCCATCCCAATGGACTATTTAACCATTTAACGTCCGTCTAGTGATTGGTTTCTATCATCATCATCCACCTAGCCTTTTCCCAACTATGTTGGGGTCGGCTTCCAGTCTAATCGGATGTAGCTGAATACCAGTATTTTACATGGAGCGACTGCCTGTCTGACCTCCACAACCCAGTTACTGAGTACTACGGTACTCCTTGGTAAGTAACTGTAGCTCATAAAAATCTATTTTACCAACTTCCCTCTTGCCAGCGCTAGATGAAAACCAATATTAAGTGGCATCAAAAGGTATCAAACCTCACCTCAGTAACGTCCAGTCCTTCCACCATCTTCGATGAAAGACTGCCTCTGAACAATGATGCCGTATCAAAATGGACAGTCGTCAGGAAATTAACACCTCGTCGTCACCACCATAATGTGTCATTGTGAGAAGGTTCACTTGACTCTTTTCACTGGAGTCGCCATTAGAAGGATCTCCAACATATAAACATAATTACACAAGGATGTTGCTGACGTCAAATCATTGGAAGAATAATAGAGGTAAGAGGTTGAGTTTCATAATGGTTTAAACGTATTAAAATTAAATATGTAGCTTTGGTCCGCGGCTTTGCCAGCGTTGTAGTCGGAAATTATGCTACGAGAACGTAATTACCGGTATAAAAGTATTGTATGTCCGAACCCAGGTCTACCTGTGTGTCAAATTAATGTAACAGTCAGACAGATCTACTTTCACATGTTTATTATTATGTATATATTACTTAAGTAACTATCATATACTTAGTAATTGCCAATTCTATCATATGGTTATATCCATAGGATAAGTATGCAGTCATATCCTGGTATTCAGCTGCATTCGGTTAGACTGGAAGCCGACCCCAACATAGTTGGGAAAAGGCTAGGCAGATGATGATGAAGTACAGTCATATCCATCATGTTTGGAGAATCCGAATTTTACAAAATTCTATCTTGAATAATTTTTGAGTATATCATTATCTACCAGTGACTTCCGAAAGTAAAATGATTGTCGCTTCTTGTACAAAATATTTACCATTGAAAATGCTGGACTATTTTCAGGGACTGTTCACAACTACAATTCTGTTGTTACCGTACCTTGTGTCGCTGGTTCTGAACTTGTAGAAGTTTCAGTGTTGGAAATATAATTTCCGTTTGGTTAAACTTGCGGCTTCTTTACTGGTCGGCTTGCTTTACTTTTTTCTTGGAAAATCGGCCATCTTTATGACTTGTGATATTTATTCAAGATTGTGAGATTTTCTGAATTTGTTAAGAGAATTTGTACATTTTTATTTCTGAAGTGCTTGCCGTGTTAAATAGCGAACGTTTTCTGCCCCATAAAAAAGATTAATAAGTCCATCCGCAGTCCGGTAACTGATATTTCAAGCAACTGCACTAACTGCAGTCTATGACCCCACAAAAAACATCAAATAATTTTTATAATTAAGTATTTTTTGTGTTGTCGTGTTTAGATAGCGATACCATCACGTCTACGGAGTTTCGCTAGCTAATTTACTTTGACCCTGTACTTTAGCCGTCATTTTGGTGTAGCAAATTAAAATCAGAGTTTAGTGACAGTATATGACTATCATCATCTGCCTAGCCTTTTCCCAACTATGTTGAGGTCGGCTTCCAGTCTAACCGGATGCAGCTGGATAACAGTATTTTACATGGAGCGGCCGCCCAGTAGTGATCGACCGTTATAAATGTCATGTGAGGTGTCTATGGGTCAATTTATCTTTTTAATCTTTGTTTTTTTTTCTCACCTTTTTTATGTTTTTTTAATGCCTTTTGTTGCACTGAATAAACGGTTTATCTATCTATCTGACCTCCACAACCCAGTTACTGGGTAATACGATACTCCTTGGTAAGACTGGTTATCAGACTTTCGAACTTCTGACTACCCGTAACGACTGTCAAAGATCCATGAATGACAACCGGGACCAACAGCTTAACGTGCGTGCGTGTGACAGTATCCGACCAATTTTGTTATATAGCCATTTTCATCCCTAGCCAGATTTAACTACCTCCACGGTCCATGGCCAAGCATATATTTCAAGTCCCCCATCAAGTAGCCTTATAAAAAAGATTAATAAGTCCATCCGGTTGTCCGGAGCTTACAAAGAATTTAATCAAAGTATAGGTCCACTCTTTTATTCGTTCAAAGACCGCCACATTCTCTGTTGTCAGCCTTATTGGCTATAAGTTAGGCGGTAAACTTGGTAGATAGTAGGCTATCTTCCAAGTTTACAGCCGTTTGTGAATATCGGCTAAGAGTAATCGACAGGGTGACAGGGACTTCGACTCGCAGACTGTTACTATGTGTCCTATTTCTGTGTAAAGGGTTTAAAGTAACCTAACCATTTTTTTTTGTTTTCGGGGTGGAAAATCCTCATGGATGTCCGCCGCCCTGGGGCGGGCGGTGGGGTCTGTCAGACTCTTACTGACTAAAAACCACCCCGGTGTTCCATCTCACACCTACGCCCGGGTCGCGGGTAAGTACGTACGATCCTTCCGCAACAAGTAACCTAACCAAACCTAACCTCGGGTGCCTTCCGCTCGCTCTTGCATCCTACGTCGCCTATCGACCGACCGCAACCATGCAACCGATGTCACCCGAAGTACACACGAACCGCATGTGGCCGGCTGCACCTAGTTGTACCCGGCTAAAACTAGGTGTAGCCGCACTTCGGCTATTAGCCGTGTCATATTATACAAATATAATAAAGCTAAAGAGTTAGTTTGTTTGAAAGGGTTAATCTCTGGAACTACCAGTCGGATTTGAAGAAGTCTTTTAGCATTTGACATCACAATTATTTAGGAAGGTTCTACTAACATACAGAAGCTATTGTGGACATATCGACCGGGGTGGTTGAAGAGTTTATGAAAGAATGTTAAGTTTGTATGGCTGGTTTGTATTGCTTGTATCCGCAATATCAATTCCGCATCATCTGCCTAGCCTTTTCCCAACTATGTTGGGGTCGGCTTCCAGTCTAACCGGATGCAGCTGAATACCAGTATTTTACATAGAGCGACTGCCTCTCTGACCTCCACAACCCAGTTACTGGGTAATACGATACCCCTTGGTAAGACTAATTGTCAGACTTTCGGGCTTGTGACTGACTACCCGTAACAACTGTCAAAGATCCACGAATGACAGACGGGACCAACGGCTTAACGTGCTTTCCGAGGCACGGATGGGTCTCGGTATGTAAAGATGGTCACCCATCCACAGACCAACCTCGGCAAGCGTAGTTTAACCTGACAAATTGACCTGTGCGGCTGTTATTAAATAGCCACGAGCCCCTCCACATAACAATATATCTAATTTAATGACGCTAGCAAGAACGGCGCTGCTCATTCAACAAAACTTTCTGTTAGGTTAATTTACCCCAAAAATAGAAGCGATGTAGCACAAAACTGGATCAGATACGCATCGAAAGTTATCCAACATTGGAATCCGAAACTGGGGGGATGGATGAAAGGGGGGAGGGAGGATGAATAAAAGGGGGGAGGAGGGATGAATGGAGTTTCATAGATTAAGTTAGGGAAGACGTTTAGAGTTGTAAAATGTATTCGTAAGTTCAGTTTGTGATTGAATTAATTTGTAGTTCGTTCAAAGTTGTGCTGGCTTTTATTTAAGTTTGTACGGAGTTTTTTGACAGTGTTATAGTGTTTTTAGTTGGGTAATGTAGATTTGTTGACTCTAGTCTAGTCCGGGAGTGTATATTTATAGAACACGGTCACTATACTAACAACCACCAAGACTTCCACTATTTTATAAGTAACTTACAATCTCAACGCAATGAGCTCTACAGTCCCTAGGGTGCAATAGCTTATCTTGAGCCCAAGCGGAATTAATCAGAAGAAATGTAGGAGACGTAAGAAATAAAATGCGTTTGCGCCTTGCGTTGATAGAACAATATAGAGTCCTCAATATTGTTCTATATAAATAATTATTTATATATTTTTATCTAAAATAAAATGAATATATATTTACGCCCAAAACCAAAACATAGGCACGTAATAGTGGAAGACACAAAACTGTTTATCTATTGTACTTGTTTTTTTTTTTTTAACTTTATGCATTTTTATTTGGGCTCGTTAAGACACATCTCATAGTCATCATCATATGAGTCCATACTCGATCGGTTTTCTAGCAGTTATTCAAGAGTTTCATTATGTAACGTTCTGGTCAGTCATCAGTTATGTTTGGGTCGGCTTCCAGCCTAACCGGATCCAACTGAATACCAGTATTTTACATGGAGCGACTGCCTATCTGACCTCCACAACACAGTTACTGGGTAACACGATACCCCTTGGTGAGACTGGTTGTCAGACTTTCGGGTTACTGACTACCCGTAAAGACTGTCAAAGTTCTACGAATGACACACATATGGCAACACATTAAGTGACCCGTCAGTCATTCAAACGTTAGTTTATCATTAAGTTAATGTGGTTAAGTACATAAGTAAAGTAATGCTTTTAACTTACATGCAGTACTAAAGTTTAGTAGTTTCGAAACGAAACGCTAATGGTTTGTTTTGTTATTTTAACGATACATTTTAGTTGTTACGAAATATACTTAGATAGGTATGTAGTTGTTTTGTTAAAAGTTCTATAATTTTAGTCACCATCATCTGCTTAGCCTATTTCCAAACTATGTTGGGGTTGGCTTCCAGTCTAACCAGATGCAGCTGAATATACCACTCCTACATTGACCGACTGCCAATCTGACCTCCACAATCCAGTTAAAAATTATGGAGTCTGGCCTCTTATTTTTTAGCCCATAAATAAATAGGTAAGGTCCGTGGATGGGTGACCATCTTTACATAACAAGACCCCTCCGTGCCTCGGAAAGCACGTTAAGCCGTTGGTCCCGGCTGTCATTCGTGGATCTTTGACAGTCGTTAAGGGTCGTCAGAATCCCGAAATCTGACAACCAGTCTTACTATCGGGTATCGTGTTACCCAGTAACTAGGTTGTGGAGATCAGATAGCTCCATGTAAAATACTGGTACTCAGCTACATCTGGTTAGACTGGAAGCCGACCCCAACATAGTTAGGAAAAGGCTAGGCAGATGATGACCCAATAGTGATAGTAATTTTCCTAGTTTTGATCCTCTACAAAAAAAACGAAATCCACACAAAACACTTCTATTTTTCTTTCTAAAAATAACCTAGAAATCCTGATATTCTTCTTCTAACCATTCAAAAACGTGTCCGCTCCCCCATTCATCTTTGGGCTGGACCAATAAACTATAATCCGTTTATTGGCCCCATTATTACTATTTATAGGGCTCCCTAATGCGACAAACACTCATACATTATACACGTTGGTCGGTGTTGAGTTAAAACGATGTAAGGCTGGGCATACACTTGCGTTCTGTAAGTTTGCCAGAATTTTTGTGGCCCACCTTTCACGGAAGTGGTTACCGTCACCTGTGAATATCTGTAAAACTAGATGCATCACACGGGTCGTCATTCCAGAGACAAAGCTAAAATGTCTCGTGTATCCGGCATTGCTGACGCTGACAGAAACGCTGCATGGCGGCAGAAATATGTTGGATTAGAAAATCTATTCATCATCATCATCATTTCAGCCGAAAGATGCCCACTGCTGGACATAGGCCTCCCCCAAGCACCTCCACTTCGACCGGTTCTGTGCTTCTCGCATCCAATGGGTTCCTGCGGCCTTCACAAGGTCGTCGGTCCACCTTGTGGGAGACCTTCCAACGCTACGTCTTCCGGCACGCGGTAAAAAAAAAAAGCGCGGTAAAATCTATAATCTCCTTTAATTTCGATACATGCAAGATTATATTTACGACAAATATTGCTATGTATGTATTTAATAAGTAAACCTTTGTACAGGGTAGCAGGGATTTCGACCGTCTAAACATAGTCAAACCACTGCAACGGTTTTGTGGGGCTTAGCTTATAAGTTACTTAAGTACCTTTTTGGAATAAAGATAAATAAATAAAAAAATAACTACTCTAGGGGGTCTAGAATCATGTACTGAAATCATGGTTACAGTTGTATAAATAAAATGCCTAAACTATTAAATTGTGTCGGTTCTGCGACGCGATTATAGACCAATCTCTAATGTGGGTCTGGCCTTAGAATTATTTCACTTTCGCTTGGTCAGATTAAACGAATGTTTATACCGTAGAGAAATGGTTTTTCGGTTATTTTCGTCCTATTTGGGGTTATTCTGAGGGCCGACTTTGAAACGCTTTGTGTATTTGGTTCGATACTTGGTCCTTTGTGTTTACGGAAAACCCAGAATATATGCTTTTTATATTATGAACATAGGATGAAATTAAATAAGTTAGCAAATATCGATTGTATATAAATACAAGCAGCGCCCCGCGGTTTCACATGCATAAGTTTCCCGTGGGAATAACGGGATAAAAACAGAACAACTTTCACTATGGGACCAACTCTGAAATCAAGAAAAAAAAAACAGCTGTTTCATACATTTTGATCAAGTAAGTATTGAACTTTTGTATGAAACAGCTGATTTTTTCGTGATTTCAGAGATGGTCCCATAGTGAAAGTTGTTCAATTCGATGGTCTAAAGCACCTCTTAAACTTTGTAAGGTTAATTTTTTAACACTTTGTATACGTCATTTGTCTCGTAGTGCGAGTAAATGGTGACACGCTTAAGTATGTATAGAAAATGTTGACAATATCACTTGTAGCAGCGGCCGCCGAGCCACTTCCTTGCTCTGTAGACAAACAGCCTTATCTGTTTTCAATAAGGTACCCTCTGGTAACTGTGATGGTTTCATTATCCCAAAAGTACACTCGTAGATCATATTATTTCGCGGAAAAATGATATCAATTTCATGAATTAAAAATCAAATAACGAACAACAAACGTTCGTGACTACTTCGTGCGACTTCGGCTCAAGATCGGAATGGAAATAAAATCTATTGTACACACGGCTACACATCAAGCTATACATTTCCAGTTTGAGTTGACCTCGCACTGTATAGGTTTTTCGTACAATCCGAAGTCAGCTTATACTGGTTATGTATAGCTTGATGTGTAGCCGTGTGTACCCTCAATTTATTTTACGTCACTGGCACAACCTTTTGAACAAAGGTTGCTCACAACCATTAATTATGAAAGGTCCTTAGTTTATTACGAATGTCTTTGTAAAAGTTATTGCTTAGGGTCAGTTCACACCGTGACGCGACGCGGCGCGCAGTTTTCAAGATAGCAGTACAATTATAGACCTTATCTACTACACATAAAGGTACACAATTCAGTGAGGTGGTGTCTACTACGTCGAGCTACGCCGCGCGGCCCACCTCACTGAATTGTGTTCCTTTTTGTGTAGCAGATAAGGTCTATAATTGTATTGCTATCTTGAAAACTGCGCGCCGCGGGGGTCTGTGTGAACTGACCCTTAGGCGTTCTTGATGACATACTAGCTTCTGCCTGCGACTTTGTCCGCACGGACGTTCTAAGATACACACTATACTAAAATAATAGACCCATTTATATAAAACTTCTCGGCGCGCGACCCACAGCGTCGCATTGCATCGCCCGCCCGATCTATTACTTTTTTTTCGCTTAGCGTTCTTTTTGATTTTTTTCTTCGTCGTAGCGTGATGTGAACTGCCTAAAACCTTATTTTAGGCTATTTATTCTTTTTTTCGGTAGTTTGGAATTAAGAGGAAGTTCGCCGTAATGCTAAAGTCGAGCTTAAGAAGTATCAAATTTAAATTCTAAATTCAGAAAACGAGCGTTAATAACGAGGTTATGAATTAAGCGAAATTATGATAGTACAGTTAACAGCAAAAGTAGGTGATGAAATTTTGGAGTCACTTTTGGAGTCAAAACTGATCACGAATATATGGCAGTTGTACTAGTAGTAAATGTTTGGTATAATTTACAATCACATACTTTTGAATCACTTCGACGCCACACAGTTCTGACGCGAACTCCGTATTGAATTTCTGATTTTCATCATCTACTTTTGCTGTCGACTGTACAATGAATTTCGTGTGGAAAGTCCACGTTAATAGTGCAATAGGAGATTGCGCAGCGATTAGCACATTTCGGAGCCGCCATACAGTTGGACGTGAACTACAGCTTAACTAGGAAATTAAATATGAAGTAAGTTTAAAGGTTTAAAGAAAGAATAATATTCCACAGTTGATTCGACACCTTTGGCAGCTGAAATCTAGACTACTTATAACTTTACAAAAACCTTCCTCCGTTTTATAAATCTGTGGTAGGTGAAACAGTCTCCCATTTCTCCCTGTTCGCGTATTCACGAGAAGCGGCACGCCCCAGTTAAATGACGTTTTATCGACGGGAACTCAATAAGTATGAATGTTTTAACTTTTCCAATATTACTTTTGAAGACTGGAGTGTTGCTGAATAGTTCCATGTTAAACGTTCGGAGTTTTAGATGATATACGAGGAAATGTGGGGATGGAATGCAAAGATCGTCCACTCGGCGAATGTGCAGGGTTTGTACCTCTTTGTTTTTTTTTTCCTATATGGCATTCTTAGTTGACCTTGAGAGGACTACTTAATCGGACTATACTTAACTGGGACTATAATAGAATAACGATACTTATAGTCTGCGCGGAACTAGTTGGTCGCTGAGGTGGGGATAGGGCAGGGGTGAGGCGGCGGTTCGCAACGCACGTACAGACGCCAGCACATCAACCTACACCTAACTGTCAAATTTTCCCAATCAACATTGAACCTTATACTTTAGCGATAAAGTTGAAAATCTATTACAGAAATCAGACAGATTGTAGTAGGTTGATGTGCTGGCGTCTGTACTGAGTAATGCGCTCCGCTCCTCCGTCCCACTGCTCACATACCTAAGGCGCGGCCAACTAGTTCCGCGCGGACTATAGAAAAGAAACCTTTTTATGTAGCTCAACTCATGAGCATGGTTAATCAGCAGAGGAAATAGTAAAAACAATGAGCCAAAAAAGCCCTTTAAATTGACAAAACTATCAAGTCTCATTTACTTGTTATTTCACTCTATATTTGCAGGTGGTATATTTGGCAGACTGAGACTGAGATCAGACTGTGAACGTTCTTAAAATTATTGTGACACTGTAGCACTTTAAAATATTCCTTTGGGCACATTATGTCCAATTCGCAAAATGTCCAACTGTCCAATTCTCAATTGGTCGAGTTCGCAATTGGTCCAGTTCGCAATTGGTCCAGTTCGTAATTGGTCCAGTTCGCAATTGGTCTAGTTCGCAATTGGTCCAGTTCGCAATTAGTCCAATTCGCAATAAATGATAAATGATTTTATTTCTGTAAGTAGGTCCAGTTCGCAATTAGGGGGCGCCCTTGATTACGAGAGGCATTTTTTGACACGACCCCCACGTGAAATTGGGCGAGATTCGGCTCGAACTAAACATGCATATTATATTGCTGTGCCCTAGCAGGGTTCATGTATGGAACCTATATACTTGTAACAACTTGTAAACTACATGAATGCAATAAATGATGATAATGATAAAATTACGAGAATTGCCCCTCTGATGGGAAACCCCAATAACGTTTTGCTCGGCCGGGGAATCGAACCCAGGACCTCATGCTAAGTAGTAACGCTTGCGACTACTAGACCAACGAAGCAGTTAGAATTCACTATACTCGAATTACGATAAAGATTAGGTGCAATACAAAACCAACAACAAAATGAAGTCCATCACAACTTGACTATTAGCATGAACCCTTTGTAGAACTGTTGTATGGACTCGATTTAAATATTTTAACAACCTCCAAAGTCTTTGAGAGAAGACTTGAATAAAACATGCACAATATGCAGAAATGCGACCAAGTTCGTCTGCTAACAGTAGTACGTGTTGACAAGTTTAAATTCGAACTTATGTGGAAAACAATGAAAAATTATTTTGATTTGGGGTTTATCTTCTATATATATAAAAGGAGAACTGACTGACTGACATATCAACGCACAGCCCAAACCGCTGGGTCTAGAGATTCCAAACTTGGCATGTAGGTTCCTTATGAGGTCTAGGGGTGCACTAAGAAAGGGTTTTTCGAAATTCCACCCCTAAGAGGGTGAATGGGGGGGAGGGTGAAATTTCACGCGGACGAAGTCGCGGGCAGAAGCTAGTTTTCGTATATATGAGCAAAAGAGTAGTGCTTTCGAGTTTTTAAAAAAGCATCTTTTATTGTTTTAGTATGGGTTTTATTACGAGAAGAGCTTTATTCCGGAAATAATTAACTAACTTTATTTGTGTTTTGTGTCTGTCGGGTGCTAAAAAAATTCTAGCTCGCTTCGGCCACTCTCTTATGACTTTTTGCATACATAAGTCGACAAAGTAACCCCTATTTCCGTACGAATAAGAATGTTCAAAACTAACCTGACCACAAAATATTTAGATTTTCGAGTTCTTGTCGCTCGCTCTCGTATCCTTGCTTGCTTTTCTTGAATAGCATAATGAGGAGATGAATATGCACCTCCCTGAAAAAAAATATCCTGCTGCTTGTGAGGCCCATGATATAGGTATTATTCATTTTTTATTATTCATTTTTTATCGGGCCCCCGACAGGCATTCTACCGGAGATGGTCAAGCTGAAATGTTTGTCTTGAACCCGGTGCACAGAAAACAATGAGTCAGTTTTGAGAAACGGTGTAATAATGTATTTTACAGATAAATAAAGAATCAGATTAAAAAAAAGACAGAAACAAATGAACTGGGCAGTTACCACACGGGATTGATTTCAGGTGCAAGTACAGTCAGGGAAATTAATTGTTAAGCAATCTAAGACCCTACGATAATTTGCCGTGTTCCAATTCATACAGCTGTAAAAGTTTGATATAGATATATAGGGTGACTGGTAATTAGTGACCGATACTTAAACACGTGTTTGTATTCATGATAACAAACAACTTTTACTATGGGACCAAACCTGAAATTGCGAAAAAAAATCTGCTGTTTAGTCGTTTATGTTCGCCTAACTGCAGCTGCAACTGCGCCTAACAGCAGATTTTTTTTTCGCGATTTCAGGTTTGGTCCCATAGTAAAAGTTGTTTGTTATCATGAGTACAATCACGTGTTTAGGTATCGGTCACTAATTACCAGTCACCCTATATAGTTTGATTAGATAATTTAGTCAATTGGTATTCAATTTGCTTAACAATAATTAATAGAAACATGGAGGCCAATGAATTGATCACCTTTCTCGTCAACCATATAATGCCTGGCCTTGGCCATGTTCCTATAATTATGTCTAATGTTTGTCGTCTACATCCTCTAAGTCAAACATTAAACTTGTTTTTAATTTCATTGGTTCAGGCTATGTTGTCTGTCAGTCAGGCCATCAGTTAGTTAATATTTTTCTTATAATATCATCCCATACCTACTAGTTAACGTTACAAGTTTACGACGCCCATTTTACACGCCAAACGATTTTTTTTTTATTTTACTAAAATTAAATGCGTTTGGCCCGCCGGGAATCGTTGCGTGATTTATATGGGTATATGATATACGATACTAGATACGGAATTAGGATCATCCGGTAATAGGGGTGAGCGTGTGATTTGTTACTTAGGGATTAATATTTGTAAGTTGCGTGATTATTAATGATTGATAGAAGAAAGTCGGCTGCATTTTGTAAAATTGATTTCGTCATAGAAGTAAGCGTTTGTAATGCGCCAGGGTAACCCGCGAAATTCAAATTTGCTTAGGTTTTTTGCATGCAATTGCTAGTGTCCTGGATCTGACAACAGTTTAATTTATTAATATTTTAATTCATTGCGTGACACACTTTCCATAGCAGAGGGTTTTAAAGGAAATTCCTTATAAATGGAACACAAAAAAAAACATATTTTTTAAAAACAACATTTTATATATTTTTTTTATAGTATTTGTTTTTTTAACAATTTAAATCATAAAAAAAATACTTAAACTTAATTAGATATTTACATAAGTTTAAATTAAAGCTAGTAGTTATTATAATTTAATTTAAAATAAAATATTTTTTTTTGTGTCTGCTCAACAACGTAAATAAATAAAAGAATGAACGTGGCTGTCAAAATAAAAGTCATTTTATGTGTGTTACGCCTTTACTCCGCGGTTTATCAAGTTTCTATCTCAATTTCAATACCTACTTGTAATTGGCATACCTGTAAGTAGAGGAGTCTCCACAGAGTACTTTATACGATACTGATAGTAGTCCCCGAAGATTGCGGTAGGTATAATGTTTACAGCGTGCAATAAAAAAAAACTATAATCAAAGAGACTATCTTTAGGTTTCCCGTTACCATCTTTTCAAGTTAAAAATAAAAGTCGTCTGGAGACAAACCTACCTACCTTATCGGCTTATCGCACTTAGGTATTCAGTTGAGGTGTAAGCGTAGGTGATATGAGGGAGAGAGCCTCACGTCCCAGACGTCGCGGGAGACGCTCCGGGCGTCGCGTCGGGAGCCGCGTGACGACTCCCGGCCACCGTAGGCGCGGGCCTGCGGACGGAGAATAATGGGTAGCTCACCGTCCGATCAGGACCGGGCCCGTGCCGGACGGCGCGTGAAGGACAAGGACAAGAAGGACAACGAAGTGATCTTATAAGGGTTCCGTTTTTCCTTTTAAGGTACGGTACCCTAGAAGTATAAAAAATTCGCTAATAATCTTTAGTGTCTTAGTTCTTCTAAACAACTTCACTATAATTTGGGAATTTATTCTGGAAAGTTGATGTGTGTAATAGGTTAAAATCTAACTGAGATTAGGCACAAAAATCTCGACGTTTTGACATGACGTGTGGAGCAAGAACGAGTCGCTAGTAGTATATTCATAATCGTATCAACACCAGTCTGTATTACATACTTCAGCGATTACATCGATCATGCCTTGAATATTTATCAGCACCTGTCCAGGGAAATCACACGGTACAAACAAGGTACAAAGACACATTTTAGGCACCTATTACCTATACAGGGTGAAATTGAAAACATGCGCCAACTTGAAATAGGAGGTTCAGGAGGTCAATTCCACTAATAAATTTACAACGAAATCGCAACAGAACCGTAACTAAACAAAAGCTATTGAGCGTTTTTCTATTCTGCTAAAATAACAACGATATAAGTTTAGTTCTAGTTAAGTTGAAGTTAAAAACTCGATTCTACTAACACAACCGATCCCGAACGAAACGTTAACTTGTTATAATCGCTATTCTACTAATGTTTTGACGCAAGCGTCACTCGAACCAAAACGAAACTTGAACGAAACTAAAGCGTCTCATCTGTCAAAATTAGTCGCTACGGGAAAGTTGGCTTTGTATAACTTTTTCTTGACTGTTCGCATTTATCCTTTAATTAAGATGATGTTCTACAATGAATATCTTAGTCTCGCCGATCAAGTAGACATCGGAAGAGTGAGAAGACGAAATTTGTCGTCAAGGCTACGTAATTTCGCCTTTGACTTAACCGATCGTGAGTTTGTGAAAACCTATAGGCTTTCCAAAAACGTAATTTTATATTTTAGAAGTTTTTTCCTTTTTTCTTATGGTATCTCGCATACGTACTTTTTAATCTGTGCAATACAATTCTTGGCACAATTTCGTTTCGCTGATTAGGCGCCGTGTTCACGTTACAGTAGCGTTGTAGTTGCGTTGCGGTTCCTTATCAGTTTTAGTTTTAAAATAGTAGAATACCAAAAACCCTAATGGTCGAAACTGAATCGAAACATAAACGAAACAGTTCGATTATTGTTAGATATTAGTAGAATTGATCTCCAGTAACTGTTGCATAAACATTATAAATTGACATTTCCCAAATCTAAATTCTTGAAAAATATCATGTAAATATCGTCTTCAATAGTGCAAACTAAGTTATTGCCTTCAAGTAAACACGAATTATAGGCGTTTTAGTAAAAAAAATATATATCATAATCTATCAAAACAAAAACTCGGAGTTCACAACATGAATCAAGTTGGCAAAGTGTTGAACTAGCAGTCATTAACCTAATTTTGATCGTTCCTATTAAAAAAAGGGTGCGACGACGCGACGTTGCCAAATCGTTTGCCTACGCGCACGCATGCATCCTTTTGCTTATTGACGTTCTAATTTTTTTTCATCCTGTATATAGAGACACGTGTCAATCAGTCTAGTTTCAGGGCACGCGTCCAATCAAATAGAATATATGTAAAATATTAATAAAGTTTGGTCTCCTGGGTGCATTAATTAACTATTTGCGAACGGAAGAGCCCTTGATTGTACGGTTTAATTAAAATGTAGCCTAGGAAACTGGTAGTGATTGGTTTTGGGGGTGCTGTACTACCCAACTTTAAGTTTAGCTACGGATAATGAGTAGGTTGCTAGCCCAGAAATACGAGAATTATGCTGTAAAAGGTATACAGGGTTGCAGGGACATCGACGCGCAGTTTTGTAGTGTAATAAAATATGTAAGTAATTCTGGATGTATGATATGAGTAATGATGTATGTAAGTCTTGGATGAAAACTGCTTTAATGTTATTTTTTTTTTGCTGAATGGCCCGCTCTTGATCTCGATCACGCCTGATGGAAAGCGATGGATGAGGTCTATGATGGAACGAGTGTGCCCAGAAGATACCTAAGGCACTGGAACTCCCACGGATCCACAAAACACAGCAGGCTGCCGGACTCCGGTGGGAGGGTGATCGTAAACCAGGCGGGCGTTAGTCCTACCACCGCAAGGGAAGAATTGGTCAGTCAAATAAGGTGTTGGGTGTGACTGTCCAGGATGCGCCGAGCGCTCGGTTCAGTGGAGTAACTGGCGGAACAAACTACGCTACACGAGGAGGCTTCTTCATGCATGTCCACAACCTGCAACCTTGAATTCAGTTCATGATGGTAGTCCCCTATGTAATAAATATGGAATGCAATAAAGAATTGAGTATTGGAATTTAATTTTGACGTCACTACCGGCTTTACCACCCTGGAAAACCATGAAAACAATTTCTGGGAGTTAAGTATCTATGAGCAACAGAAAGACGCATAACATCTTTTTGAAGTGAAAACTTCTTTAGGCACTTTGGCCATTTTTTGAGATGGGAAAAAACCATTGAACTCGCGACACTGTTACCGACACCGCGCTACATTCGGATGTGTTCGGCTGTCTTCGGGATGTACTCGGTTTTAATGTATTCCGATATGTCAGTGAGTGATGGCAAAGTATTCTGTTTGTGTTTTGTTTATATGACGATTAAAAAAATACAAGTTTTCACTTCTGTCGGCACTCCCGGAGTGCCATTGTTATTTTTTTGTTATGTGACTATTTCTACCAGTTTACCTCTAAAACAAAGCCACGTTAAAGAAATTCGTTCCAAAAAGCTAAAGAAAATCAATAAACTCATTTTGACAGTTGCAACACTTGCAACCACAGTTCAACCCACAAATTTAACACTTTTGTTATTTATAGTTATTGTAATAAATAACGAGTTCATAGCTATAAAACGTTATTTATACCAGTTTGTTAACATGGTGTTAGTTGATAAATATACTATTTATTATACTAAATTATATTTAATGTCGCTACTTGTAATTTTTATTGGATACTAACTTCTGCCTGCGACTTCGTCCGTGTGACATTTGCTGTTCCACGACCCACCACGTCGCGTCGTATCGCATCGCCATTTTTTTTTTTGATGAGAAATCATCTAATGACTCCTCCCGCTCTGGGTGGAGCGGAAGGGAGTGTCAGACTCTTACTGACTAAAACCCACCCGTGTTCCTCCCTTAGCCCTTTATGTTCCGGGGCAGCGGTAACCCTTTCGGACGATCCCGCTACCCGTATCGCATCGCCTGCCTGCGCTATTTCTTCGTTTCCGTTTAGCATTGTTTCTCACTTTTATTCTCGACTCTTTTGGGTCCTAGCGTGATGTTATAGCCTATTAACCTTCCTCAAGAATTAGGTTATTAAATACAAAAACAATTATTCAAATCCGACCGGGATCCAGAGTTTAGCGCGTTCAAACAAACTAACAAATTCTTCAGGTTTATTATTAGTATAGAAATAGGTAACAGTTCCTAGCTATAAAACGTTATTTATATACCAGTTTGTTAACACGGTGTTAGTTGATAAATTAATGTACTATTTTGTAATCTTTATTGGATATTTAAATTAGAATGTAAATGAGAAACTGTCTATTGCAGGTTGTCTCCACGGCAGAGTACATGTGGATATGGGTTAATATGGTCTACTAAGTTTTAGTCTGTATTATTAACTATTTTCTGCCCGCGACTTCGTTCGCGTAAAATTTCTTGATCCCCCGACCCACCTCGTCGACCCGTGCTATTACTTCATTTTCGCTTTCGTTCTTTCTGGCTTCTCTTCTTTTTGTTTGGCTTCTAAGGGTGCTAGCGCGTTGGTAAATAGCCTATCGCCTTCCGCAATAATTGGGCTATTAAATACAAAAATAATTATTCAAATCCGACCGGCAGGTTCGGAGATTACTCCCTACAAACAAAAACATACCTCTTTATAGATCGGAATGTGAATGTGAAACTGTCTATTGCAGTTTGTCTTCACGACAGAGTAAATGGGGATATATGTAGGTTAATATGGTCTACTAAGTTTAATCTGTATCATTTATAGAGGTATGAGGAACAGGGTGTAAAGTTCACTTATATACTCTATGGAAAAGGGAGGAACCTCCGACCAGACAGGTGTCGTGTCTGGCGGGCAACTGCCCGATGATTCATGTTGGGCCGTTGTATTATATGCTAGTTGCGCGGTAAACTCTGCTTGCGCGATGCAGGATTTTGCGTGACGCCAGTAAGTATGACTCGTAGTTCGCATGTGGCGTTGTAGATACTACACATTTTATCTGTGAGTGAGTTCCTCATTGGTCTAGTGGCCACAAGCGCTACTGCTGAGCAAGAGGTCCTGGTTCGATTTCCAGGTCGGGCAAAGTGTTATTGGGTTTTTCCATTAAAAATTTCTCGGTAGTATCTCGGAGGCTGGAATACAGACTCCGGGCTGCTACTGACAAATTCTATTACCATCAACCGACAAAGCAATCAATTCATATGACAATAGACTCACCCTCTGTTACATGGGACTTAAACATAAATGCCGAAATAAAAATGTACAGACGCCAGCACATCAAGCTACTACAATCTGTCAAATTTCTTTAATAGATTTTCAACTTTATCGCTCAACCATAAAGTTAAAAGTTGATTGGGAAAATTTGACAATTTCCGGTAGCTTGATGTGCTGGCATCTGTTCACACCGCGGGTTGCTAAATTATTGTTTTATTTAATTTTTTCTTTAAACCCTCTAAGTTTAACTTCATCCTTGTTAAGCTGCAATTTTTTTTATCGAGAAGGTTTCATTGTATCGTGTTTTCCTTCTATAGGATGCTAGGCCGGGTTACCATAGAACCACCAAAAAAAAAATTACAAGTAATCACTTCCCAAACAATTTTCTGCATAATTTCATTTGCCAAATTATTACTTAGCAAATAAACTCTTCACAAATAATTGTAACGCAAACCATACAATTAAATGTTAAATCCCTAGTCATATGGATAGGGATTTAACATTGAAGTATATGCTTAAAAAGGTACACTATAAAGAGTAAGCACATTTTTTTTCTATATATCATCTAACGTGAGTGAGACAGCACCGACACAAGCACTTTTGTAACTTACTAACATGGACCTATAAAAAAAGGCGGACGGAACTTCACTAAGAAACAACTGAAGCACCAAAATGGCGGCGGCGTAACTGTGTGTGCGTGAGTACTTCGGAGCGTAATGGCCGACGGCAGACCGACTATGGTGTGAATGTGTGCGTGCTGGCTTGTCTATATATTAGCGCGCTGACCGACTTAGGGTGCTTCAGTTATTGTTAAAGGAGACGGCGTCCGCCTTTTTTTATAGGTCCATGCTTACTAAGCATGCTAGCAACTATTTCGTTTTTCCATTTTAAGCTATACATGTTCGTCATCAATTCATCAATCAGTCTCCATACTCCTTTTATTTCACTGTTATTTTGATTGCGTTCATGTCACCAAAAAGGCAAAAATGCCTAACATCCTATACACTTTCTTCATACGTTATCCACTTATCTGTTAATTCACTTTTTCATCTTCTTTTTCTACACACATCAAAAGTGTCTAGGGATCAAGCATTTTTATGCGGATTTCTTGAGATTGAGATGTGGCTTTGTAATAAATTTATGATTTTATAAATTTATATGGATCCTTTTTGGTGCATTTCATAATTTGAATCAGGAACTGTGAATCAAATTCGAGTAAAAGATGAAAATCAGCTGTCAATATTTTCCCTATAAAAACATACAACGCATTGAAGACATTATTAGTGCTACTGTTTCCCTACTACTGATTAAAACCAACGTTATTATGGAGCGGCGACGTCATTTAAGCAGGGAAGAAATGCTCAGAGCCGTGGGAATGATAGAAGCTGGTTCCCGGCAACGTACTGTGGCTTTAGCTCTGAATACAAGTCAGAGTGTTATCAGTCGACTTTGGACACGTTACCGAAGCACTGGTACCGTGGCTGAGCGCCATGGAGGACGGTATCGCTGCACCACACGGAGACAAGACCGATACATTCAAATCTTAACTCGAAGAGCTCCAACAATAACCGCCATGATGTTAGCCGTGAGGCTTCATCACTCTTCAGGGAACTTAATTAGCGACCAAACAGTCAGAAACCGCTTGCATGAAGTGAACCTTCATTCCCGAAGACAGCTACGGGTACCACCTATAGCAATGCACAATCGTAGGATTCGATATCAATGGGCTCTTGAACACAGAAATTGGGCAGAAGAACAATGGCGTTTCGTGTGCTTTTCTGATGAGTCTCGTTTTGGTATGAGACCGGATACAAGACGTATACGACACTGGAGAACCCCTGGACGCCAACAGCGATTAAAATCCTGCCAGGAAGTCCATCCTTATAGTGGTGGAACCATCATGGTATGGGCGGGTATTTGGATCGGCGGAAGAACTGAGTTGATTTGGATCAGAGGCAACCTCAACGCTCAAATTTATGCTGAGACGATTGTATCAGACGTCATCGTTCCTCTACAAGTGCAAATCGGTCCCTTATTTCAGTTAATGCATGATAATGCACGACCGCACACCGCAAGAGTTGTAAGACAGACTCTCGCCGCAGCTAACATCAATGTCCTGCCCTGGCCTGCTCAGTCGCCAGACTTGAACCCGATTGAGCATGCATGGGATATGCTACAGAGAAGAGCTCTGCCGAATATGGAGGGTATCCAGTCGCAAGAAGACCTTTTTTTGTTGTTGCAACGAACATGGGCTGCCATTCCACAGCGTGATTTGGATGAACTCATTTTGAGTATGCCAAACCGATGTTCTTGTGTTGTTAGTGTTCGCGGTAGAAACACGGATTATTAATTGTTTAAGTTACCCAATAAAATTTTAAAGAAAACTGTTATTTCAGTCTTTTTTTCGAACTTTTGTGTTAGTGGTTCAAATGTCAAAAATCCCTTTATTAGGAAAATGGCAAATTTCTTTATTAATGCAAAGGTGACTTGGTTTATCGTTACTGTGACAAACGAAAACACTTTATTTGATGAATCCTTAAAGAAAATTTTAATTAATATCAATCAGGAGAAAAGTTATTGCAAAAATATATGTTGATCCCTAGACACTTTTGGTGTGTGTATTAGGACATCTGAAACCACAGTGAACTAAAAGGTATGACATTCATCTATCTGAAACATAAAAGATATCAGACTTCAAGGGACCACGACATTGCGACACCGAATCTCAAACATTTGGGCAGTCTTCAAAGAGCTTATAAATAATTTAATATAGCTTCCACGATGATTGAAAGCGACTGTTTATTTATCAGAAACGAAGTTCAATGAACGGTTTTTCGTAACACAATCTTATTTGATTTGTTTACGAAGTTTTATGGTTAATTTTGCGGTAGTAAATCTGTCAAATGTTACCTCACTGTTTGATTAAGTAGTTAAGAATATTTTGGGAGAGTGTAGATAGTTCAATTTAGGTCAGGTGAGTCGTACTTCAATCAATGGTAATATTCTACGGTGGTAATTGCATAACACACTAACAGTAGCAATGGCTTTCATTTTGACAGTTCAACAACATTCATTACGTTATTTATGTTGTTGATAAGACATATTTTTCGAACATTTGAAGCAATGAATAACGCGCTATGCGCTGTACCAAAATCTGAAAATGAAAAAAATAGGTTACCTACTTCGTTCCTTCAAAAAAGCGATTCAAACTTCGTCGATGCGTGGGAGTTCCAGTGCCTTAGGCATCTTGTAGGCACGCTTGTTCCATCATAGACCTCATCCATGCTTTCCATCAGGCGTGATCGAAATCAAGAGCAGGCACATTCTGCAATAAAAAAAAATTGACGTTAACTTATTACAAATAACATCAAAAAAGTTTGGAAGACATGTATGTAGGTATTAACATCAAACCTTTTACATTTTACGTTTATAGAAGTTCATATCTCTATGCCCGGATCGGTAAGTAGGAACTTGCTATCCGTCATTTCTGTTCAACATTACATACCGTACAGTTTCTTCTAAAATGATTGGATATTTGTAAAAAATCGGGCCAAAAAAATTCTCGTAATTTTAGGAACGTTCACAGTCTGATCTCAGTCTCAATCTGTCAAAAATAACTCTAATTTTCCTATTGACAAGTTTTTGACATTGATTGTCGTTGAGATATAATTGCGACTAGATTTTGAACGTTTTTAGTTACGGGAATTGGCCATCTGATACAGCTTTGACTGCATCAGACCGGTCAGAAAGTTGAAAAGAGGGTCGACTATTTAAAATAATGTGCATCATTAGAAGCGCAATTTATATTTTAGAGGTTCCACAATTTTATAAAATTGTCCACCATTAGAAGTTTTTAGCGGATTAGGTTAATATTTCCTTTTACAATTTGGGGATCAAGAGTAACAGGAGCAGATGAAAAATTTAGATATCTTTCCACCACATTCAGAGGTTGAGGTCAACAACTTTCAAGTACAATTCAGCTTATTTCCTTAGGGGAATAAATCTAGTAGATAAATAAGTAAGAAGTCACATCTCACCTTATTTGACAAGATAAGTAAGTGCCAAAATTGTAGGCCAATCTGACCTTCTACATTGTCAGGAGTTTGTGTAAATAGGAATATAGGACGTTACCAACGATCTTAGAAATATGAAAAGATAAGATATACAATGTGGAGACAATAATACGACAGTAAATAAAAACACTGGCAATACTAATCGAAGATAAGATTATTTTGGTACTGGTACCGATTCTGTTGCGCACAAACTAAACTTTATGCAACTTTTTCTTTCTATTTCATTAAGAAAAGGACAGAAGATAAATTTTAATTTAGTCCTGTCAAATTGATCAGCGCCAGAAGTCAGTTTATAATCACGTCTAAACTTGTATGGAGTAGTGTCAGGCGCTGATTAATTAGTAGTTACTTTAGTATGTTGCTTGAAGGATAATCTGACAAAAAATCAGAATTATTGGATGTATATTAGTATGGTTTATATTGTAAAAAAAAAAGTTTTTAGAGGTATTTTCATGATTTTTTTCTATCGTATCAAATTAGTTGTATTATGTTTTCAACACACTATCTACCTAGCACATATCCTGAAGAATATCATATATTTTTCTAATTTTGTTTACTGTAGTCGATTATGTACTTTTAGGCATTATGAAACTTGCGTTTTTTGCGTTTAGGTCCTGTAATACCCTTAAGACAATATTTTTTTAAATTGATTCGTTTCACCCATAGGAGGAACCCTATTGAAAATGGCTCTTTTATTCAAAGTAGTTTTTTTATACGATGAAATGACGTGCATTTTTGGATTTTTTAATTCTGTCTACTGCCGGCTGCTTTAGCTCATCCTATATATTTCTACGCTCCAAGGTAGTATCAAATCATCTGACTCCTATATTTGCGTACTCCTCAAACCCGTTCAGTATCGGATTGAAGGACTGTTTGTAATGTGTTAGCGGTTGACCTTCGATCATCTGTGGCTATACGACCTTCGGCCCAGGGAGGTATTTGTGGAATTATGTAATTAAAAGTGCGGGACTTTAGAAGTATGGGACCCTGGTATCATTTGTGGTAATACGATTTTCGGCCATGGGATATATTTGTGGAAATATGTAATTAAAAAGTGTATATGTATCTATAGAAGTATGGGATCCTGGTATTATCTGTGGTAATACGACCTTCGACTAGAATTGGAAGGTATTTGTGGAATTATGTAATTAATAAGTAAGTAATTGTGTACCTTTAGAAGTATGGGACCTGGTCCTGGTAACTATATAGGGATTTAATAATGAAAGGTTTGAGGTAAATATTTGTGTAGGTGTAATTAATTTGGTATCTTTGGTTGAGAAGAGAAATGGTGCCGGGAATTTCACTAACCAGATTTTGGTTTTAGGCGGTCTGTTTAGAAACTAATCAAATGTAAGCTTTTCTATGAGATTTTCATCTAGAATCTACGCAGCTATGTATATCCTCAGTTACTTCATATCTAGACACTAGAACGCGTTCTTCTTTATCGTGTCGATGGTACTGTTAGATTTTAATGGCCCAGTACTTCGCCACTTCCACGGCATCGCCGGTGGCAGCACAGAGATCGCTGACAGCAGGTTTTGGGGCATAAAAGGTGCCCCAAGAGGAGAGGAGGTCAGACATAGTCTGCAATGCAGTTCCCCGTTCTACATTCGCACCCTTCAGCCGTTTCGTCATGGTATCCCTACTTTCCCGGATTGGCGCTACATCAGCCCACTGACGCGTTGAAAAACAAAGAGATGACTTAAAATATATATAAAAAAAAATATATATAACCCTGGCGATTATTTTCACTGTATTGTATCCTATCGTTAATCTGTGAACAGCATTGTGGGCTGCAATATTGTGTTGTGTTGTGTTTTGTTTATTTCTTGTTTCTATGTTTTATATTGTAGCTGTTTGCTGTTCCTCTTGAATAAAAATAATAAATAAAATAAAATATACATTCAAATTCAACTACGTAAGCGTGATGATCAATGCTCATATCTTCTCTGTATCGAAAGAGAGAGGGTTTGATTAGCACTAGGGCAGTTACAGTCTGATCTGCTTAGTAATGCTAAATGTTAAAATTTACGAGAAGAAGAGAGTATAGAGATTATGATCTGCATGGTTTTAGACATGCAACCTTTTTGGTAATTATAAGATAATGTTACCATGTTACCATGGGATGATGGGACACACACCGCCCAGTAGTGATCGACCGTTATAAATGTCATGTGAGGTGTCATATGGGTCAATTTATCTTTTTAATCTTTGTTTTTTTTTCTCACCTTTTTTGATGTTTTTGCCTGTATTGTGTATTTTGTTGCACTGAATAAACGGTTTAAATAATCGGCTAAATAATCGTTTATCTTAATAACATTATAAGATAAACGATTGAGTGATTCGTCAACTCGTCTTATATGTCTACGGCCCATTTGGGATGACTTGACGAAAATGATTTAGATTTTTGTCAAGTCGTCCCAAATGGGCCGTAGACTTGTAGGACGAGTTGACGAGTCACTCAAACGATTTACGGTTTCGCTCTACTCACCACAGCATTTTAAGTTTACGTAGTTTGCAATGGTAACGCATAAAATAGCTAAGACGACAAAGAGGTGTGTCGAGACCGCAATTGACCGTTTGTGACGAACGAACTAGAGTTAAAAATAGTAGCTTGACTGAAAAACCATCAAATTGACCCACTTGCAGAGCTAAGTTCAACATAGGTCGTTTATTAGACAGAGGAGATACGGACACATAATGTGGTTATAGTCGGATAGTTTTTAAATGCGCTAATAAACTGGAATATTTACTTGCAATGGATTTCGACAAGACAGCTAAATTCTTTAGGGGTCTAAGTAACATGAATGATAACGTAACGTAAATTCGAACGATTTTAAAATTTACAACATTCGTTTCGCACATAATATTTACTTAGTTTTAATCTATGGGTGATAGTAATTATTGTGCTTGCCGCAAAAATCCAAACCAAAATGCTATAGGATATTATGAATGTTTGATTCAAAAATACTTTGGAATTCCGTTGCGATTGAGTCGCGCGTTGGTACTAGGGCCTCAGTTCGAATTCGAAACATTTAAAAATGGCGAAAGCGCCGTTGCTCTGTTACAAGAGAATGCTCAGCACTTTTAAATTTTTTAATGTAAATTGCTGAACGTTAAATGGATTTTCAAAAATCACTTTTGTTTTTTGACAGAGTACTAAAATGATCTGAAAAAGCAGCTGTTACATTCGTTTTTTTTAGATGCAATAAAGACAAGATAGAAAAAGATAAACAAAGGCACATAGAACGATTTCTAGGAATAATAATTGGACTTATACGAAAGACCGTGGTTTAATTGATTCCTCCCGGTACTCTGAGAGGACGTAGCTAGTAAACCTCTTCTGTAGTACTCTGTTATTGCATTTAGGTTTCCACATCTTCGCGACTACTGAACCGACTTTCCTGAACACTGCTACTCGGAGTCCATTGCCACTCCCAGTCAAATCTCCTTGGAGTAAGTAAATAAATTTCAATAAAATAGTCACCTACCTGTTATTAATAATTCTATTCCAATTTATCCTAATTTTGACCAATTTCGTTTCATTTTATTTAATTTCATCTTTTGTCCAGTTTTATTACCTATATGATTTAACCTAATTTTATGATTGCATGACATGTGTAATTAGTAATATTGACTAAAACTTGTATGTGTGGTGCAATTGTCAATATAAGTTGGTTGTTAATAAATATAAATAAAATAAACATATAAAATATCCACATATTAAAGTAGAGGGGTCTAGTACAGTTTTAAAAGCAATACCAAATGATTTTCACCCAAATCTTATCAGCCGGCGACACTATAATATACAGACACATAATAGTATATAGAAACTTCATACATATTTGAAGCTCCTACCTACATCTGTGTTCACCTGTTGGATTCAGTCAAAATCAAAATATTTTATTTCACATAAACCTACATGGGCACTTATGAAACGTCAGAAGCTAGATGCACGGTTCCAATTGGTCGTTTCCTATGGAGAAGAACCGGCAAGAAAATCACGGTTACTCTTTTAAAAAATAATTGGATTTTACAATGTTTTCAAATTACAGTAGGTATGGGAGGACAGCGTAGGCCTGTCAACAAGTACCAGATACTTGATAAAATAAAACAGTAGAGAACTCTGTCTATAACCCAATTGTAACCGAAGGCTGCGAATGTGTTTGTCACATCTAATACTCCCACGCGATTCCTGACATATGTAGGTACGAGAATATTTTTAGCTAGAAATTGATATACTGATATTGTAGTTAGGGCGTTTGCTTTGCGTTGACGTTTCTCGACAGGGGGCGATGTTGACGCCGGCTGTCGCTGAAAACCAGCGCTGGGGCTCTGTGTCGCATAGGGTCTTAGCATTATGCTGAGCGATGGCCGTTTTGCGCGAATGTGACGTACGCTATCCCCCAATCTGTTATTTTTTTTGTGTTTGTGTTCTTTTTCTGCGTCATTTACCGTAAATAAACGGTAATAATTTCTTTCTTATCTTTGATGCACATTTTTCTATTCAACATCTTCCAAGCGGTAACGCTCACGATATTCTCCCGTATATTCCACTCAAATATCATTCTAGAGTTGTGGGCGTGGGCGGGGAAACATATCATTTCGTTAGGATAACATTACAAGCTGCACCGCGTGCGTATGTTGTTTCTAGGAATGTCCTTCAGTTGGGAAATGTTGGAAGTAGTTCATATTTTGTGTGGTTCAGTTAGGAATATGGTGTTTTGTTTTAGATTCAATTTCATTAGTTTAAAAGGGTGATGTTTTTCTCCTTTTGTATCGGCACAATACTATGTCCGTATTATTACTAAAGAATTGCCAAACTTAAGTGGCAGTGGGCAGGGCACATTGCTCGCAGAACAGATGGCCGATGGGGCCGAAAGGTTCTGGAGTGGCGACCGCGTACCGGAAGACGTAGCGTTGAAAGGCCTCCCACAGGGTGGATCGACGACCTTGTGAAGGCCGCAGGAACTCGTTGGATGCGAGAAGCACAAAACCGGTCGAAGTGGACCTTGGGGGAGGCCTATGTCCAGCAGTGGACGTCTTTCGGCTGAAATGATGACTAAACGCAATAGCCTAAACCTTCGAGCCAGTTACTGTATTTTTTTTAACTTAATTCTAACAACGTTCTTATTACAAAACTACTTAGTCTCCGGATTCCCATCATCCTAATTATCCTAACTAATATTATAAATGCGAAAGTAAGTTTGTTTGTTACCTTTTCACGCCTAAACCACTGAATCGCTCATCCTGAAAATTTACAAACCGTGTATTGTTGTTTTCCTGGGCAACAGCACTTTTTTTCGAGATGAAAGGTACCTTCTCCGTTTCTGTATAGTTCGTGCAATCCACGAAGACGCGCCCCACTCTTTTTCCTAATCTCTTACACAACAAGTGTGCAACATTCCGCTAGTGTTTTAGTTTTTTTATACACACTAATTACTTATTACTTAGTGGGTAATTAGCGTGTATCGAAAAAACAAAACAATAGCGGAATTAACTGGCGATATTACGATTAGGAAAAAGAGTGGGGCGCGTCTTCGTGGATTGCACGAACTATACTCCTGACAACGTAAATGCAAAATGTCTATTAAATTTTTTTTTGGTTTCGATGCATGTATTATGTATGTATGTAATTATGTATGTATGTAATATTTTTGTTTTACAATTCGGGTATGATTTTCATAGCGAAAGTTGTTGATACAGGTTGTACTTATACAGGGTGGCGATTTAGAGCGGTTCTGCACTACATCTGATCCGAATCCGAATTAAAGATCCGACTTTAATCCGAATTGGGAATGTTCTAAATTCGGACGGATAGAGTTAGCATAAAGTGGATAAGACAAAGTGTGAAACAGAAGACGAACTAGCAGGGGAACGAGGAGGGGGGGCTCAGGTGATCAGACCGAAATAAATCGTTTCTAGTGCGCAACCCCTCATACAAATAGGACTATAGTCACTTCGAAGCAGCATTTCTCGGATTCGGATCGGATGTAGTGCAGAACCGCTCTTCGTCACCTGCATCCGACAAGGAGAATCATCCCCTTGTCGGATGCAGGTGACTAAGTCGGCACCCTGGATAAGTTGTGTCTTCGATATACGAGGGGAAATGAGACTTTTATTCCCTGCAACCGGAATATAAAATGTTTCTGGTCAACAGGCCCAACCGAAGATCCCTTGGCCGTTGTTCTCTATTTACTTACTTATATTTACGGAACAGTCCAAACAACGTGTAACCCTACCGACAAACACTTCCCGATTTTCCCCATTAGGTATATTTACCATCAACTTGACTCAATTCACCCCTCTTTCCTCTACATCTCCCCTCTGCATGTTTTTCTCCTCCACTCTTAAGTATCCGCGCCTGAGCCAGAAAGCAGGTCAATATTTGATTTAAACTGATGTGTTAAGCAATTTTGAGCCTTGAGCGGTGCACCTATTACTGTCAACTTGACCTGCCCAGTTTGTAACTGCGAATCAAAGCATTTATTTCAATTAAACCATTTACAGGCACTTTTGAATTGTCAAGAAGTCGGTCAGTCAGAAAATATGAAGCTAGTTACCCATTCCAAAGCGTAGGTACCTATGGAGAAGAACGGGCAAGAAACTCCATGGACACTCTTTTAAATTATATTTTTACAAAAATATTAGTTACATCATTTATGTTGAATTTATAAATTATATGTGAGAACGATGTAAAAAAAAAAGACTTACGCGTTAAAAGCGTGAATTATGGTACAGAGGTTATTGTTTGTTTTTTAAATTTTATTGTAGAGAGCAATTAAGAGGAATACATGACCTAAAGCGCGGTCTTTGTCGGTCTGCATAGAAAAGAAAGAGAAGCGCGATGCCACAACGCTGGTAATTTATTGCAAAATATGAAGCAATTATCGATTTACGAAAAATCTAGTCTTTGGACAAAAAAACTAAAACACTATAGTTTTAGTATGTTGCTTGTAGAATAATCTGACAAAAAATCATAATGATTGTATGTATATTAGTATGAATTTTGTTGTAATTAAAAAGGTTTTTAGAGGTATCTTCATGATTTTTTTCTATCGTACCAAATAAGTTGTATTATGTTTTCAACACACTATCATCCTAGCATTTATCCTGAAGAATATCATATACTTTTTTGTTTTTTTTTACTGTAGGCGATCATTTACTTTTATTGTTTCTAAAACTTGCGTTTTTTGCGTTTAGGTCCTGTAAGCCCCTTAAGATTACTATACTAGCTTCTGCCCGCATCTTCGTCCGCATGAAATTTCTTTTCCCCCCGACCCACCCCGTCACATCGTATCGCCTGCCCGCGCTATCACATCGTTTTCGCTTAGCGTTCTTTCTGACTCTTTTAGGGTTCCGTACCCAAAGGGTAAAAACGGGACCCTATTACTAAGACTCCACTGTGCGTCTGTCTGTCTGTCTATCTGTCTGTCACCAGGCAGTATCTCATGAATCGTGATGGCTAGACAGTTGAAATTTTCACAGATGATGTATTTCTGTTGCCGCTATAACAACAAACACTAAAACAGAATAAAATAAATATTTAAGGGGGGCTCCCATACAACAAACGTGATTTTTTGCCGTTATTTGCTCGATATTAACCCTTCGAACATAGATCCACGCGAGACTCAACGGCTTTTTAATTGTTTCGGTAATTACGGCATTCAACCGGTTAAAGATGGTACGGAACCCTTCGTGCGCGAGTCCGACTCGCACTTGGCCGCTTTGTTTAATTTTGCTCGGCTCTTAAGGGTCATAGCGCCTTCCTCAATATTTGGGCTACCAAATGCAAATAGTATTAATATTCAAATCCAATCAGTAGTTCCAGAGATTAGCGCGTTTAAACAAACAAACTCTTCAGCTTTATTATTAGTACTAGCCACGCCCCGCGGTTTCACCCGCATAAGTCTCGATCCCACGGGAATATCGGGATAAAAAGTATACTATGTGTTAATCCAGGGTGTCAGCTACCTCCATACAAAATTTTATCAAAATTGGTCCAGCCGTTTGAGCGTGAAGAAGTAACAAACGTACAAACACACTCGCAAACTTTCGCCTTTATAATATTACTAGCTGCGCCCCGCGGTTTCACCCGCATAAGTTTAGATCCTGTGGGAATATCAGGATAAATAGTGAAGAGACATCCTATGTGTTAATCCTGGTTATAAACTATCTGTGTGCCAAATTTCATCCAAATCCTGTCATTAGTTGTTGCGTGAAAGAGTAACAAACATCCATCCATCCTCACTAACTTTCGCGGTTATAATATTAATAGGATAATAGGATTAGTGTGATAGAGATCTATTGTAAATATCTGTAGAATGCCCCGTTGTCCTCGTGGTTGGAAGTGCGACTTCTGAGCGAGGGGTCCTGGGTCCGATTCCTAGGTCGGGTTAGGTTTTTTCTGTTTCCCGTGCCTCGTAAAGAACGTGAAGCTGCTGGATCTGCGCCTGATCTATGAGAGTGAGGGAATAGGGAGTGCATCTGCGTTTGCGCACACACTTGTGCACTATAATAATCCTCCGTACTTGGCTAGTCTCTGTGTCGGCGGACGGAATTCGTTTGGTAGGATATTATTATTATACAGATTATTATCATCTGCCTAGCCTTTTCCCAACTATGTTGGGGTCGGCTTCCAGTCTAACCGGATGTAGCTGAATACCAGTATTTTACATGGAGCAGTCGCTCCAGTCAGGCAGTCGGTCAGTTAGGCAGTCGCCTAACTGACCTCCACAACCCAGTTACTGGATAACACGATACCCCTTGGTAAAACTGGTGGTCAGACTTTCGGACTACCCGTAACGACTGTTAAAGATCTACGAATGACAGCCGGGACCAACGGCTTAACGTGCTTTCCGAGACAAGGAGGGAGTCTCGGTATGTAAAGATGCTCACCCATCCACGAACCAACCGCGGCAAGCGTAGCCTGATCGATTAAACCGTGCAGCTATTATTACTTAGCCCCTCAGTCGAGAGGATATTACCTATGGTTATACTATCTATCTAGACCAAAGTACCAACTTGACTTAATTTATCCCTCTAAATCTCCCCTCTGCATGTTTGCCCCTTCAGTCTTCGGTATCAGAGTCTGATGGCGACACATGTAGCCACCACGCGAGATTAATGACGCTTCCGTTCCGCTGCCTTTTTCATAACCACCCCTATTCTGTGTGGTTCTGATTGTTGCTAAAATTTAATTGTCCTCACAACAGTAACATATAACTATTGCATAATACTAACACATCACATTACATCATTTTGGCCATTTTGTAATTTCTTACATCATAATTTCTAGTGCGTGTTGGGTACACCTACGTCAAATTAAAAGGACGCTTCGAAATGTTGCCACTACATAAAGAGTAAAACGATTATTGAGGATGATATCCTCATAGCATGTACTGTATCTGGGTCTGTTTTCTGTTTAGTATCACCGGCACAGTGTTGTAATAATTGTGTGTTGCATCGGACGACGTCATCACGTCAGCGCCGGCTGTCGCTGAAAACCAGCGCTGGGGCTCTGTCTTGCATAGGGTCGCAGCAGAATGCTGAGCGATAGCCGTTTTGCGTGGATGTGACGCATGTCCCTTACCTTCTTTTTTTGAAGTGAAACTTCTTTACGCACGCTTGACTTGGGAGTAAGCTGGCGAATGCGTGACGTAAGCGTTACGAAAAGTGTGATCGGGCGAGGCGAACGGGAGTTGAGTGGGGGATATAACAAGAGACAGCAGTGCGCGCGCACATTTTCTTTCTCTCTTCCTCTAATAGCCAAATACGTTCCGTATATCTAAGAAGAAGTTTCACTTCAGTCGTGTGGTCATAAGCACACTCGTTTTTTATTTTAGTTTTGTGTTTATGTTAATTTTTGCGTTATGTTCACCGCAAATAAACGTATTTTCTTTCTTTCCTTCTTTTCTTTTCGTGTGTAATAGAGAGATTCATATTCCGTTAAGCCGTATAGACTATACAGATTATAATTTCCCGATAATCTCCTCCCACACCCTTTTCAATTAACCGCCACTGACTACTTAAAACAGTAAACAGTATTATCGTTGAACCATACTTCGCGTCACAAACTATAATTTCTAAATCCTGAACGTGCCTCCCTCAATAGTTAACGGATCTATTTACTGATTTATATACTAGCGAGCCGCCCTGCGCCGCACGGTTTTTGTGACCTAAAGGCCTATTCTCGTAATTTAAAACGTTCAAAATCTAGTCGCAATCTCATCTCAGCGACATTAAATGTCAAAAACTAGTCAAAAATGTAGGGAAATTAGAGGTATTTTTGACAAAAAATTACATGTCCACCAAACTATAGACCAGAATATGCCCTCCACCAGTAATGGAATCGAGAAACCGACTAGATATATTAAAATGCTTGTCATCTACTCTGACACATATGTCAGTCGCCGACCGAATACAGATGGTGTCACAAAAACTCGCAAGCACGTTATACATTGCAAGCTTTGTAACCACATGACTGAAATTGAACAAAGTTGATACGCAATGTATGTGTAGCTTAGGCTAAGCGACACGACGTTGAGGAAGATGGATTAATTTCAGTTTGAGTGGCACGTGGGATCAGATTTTTATGGTGAAAAAATATGTTTGAAGATCTTGGAACAAATGTTTTTTTTCAAGGGCATGGATAGTGAACGGTTATTTTAAGAATTGGCGACTATTAAAAGGTTTATTTCGCCGAAATAGACACACATACATAATGTTGTATGCCTTTTAGTTTGTCTAAATAAATGTATTTTTTGTTTCATTCCTTTTAATAATAAGTAGGTAGCAGAAATGTCTGCCAAGTCTAATGTAGCGGGACTATATATACCTTTTTTAGGTTTTTTTTTGTCTCTTATATCAGGACGTCAGGATAACCATAATTAGAAAAGTAGTTACAATCGTCGGAAACGCAACTGTTGAGCATGCAAAGTTAAAACATTTATTTCAAACTAGCTAGGCACATAAAAGGCACTTTTGAACGTCAAAAGTGCGGGAAGCTTGAATCTCGAATGCGGGATTTTTGGTTCAACCCCAGGTTCGTAAGTGTTATTCGTTTTCGGTTAGCCCGAAGAATGGAATTTTTCTCGATTGATGGATTCTCCTTTTCCTTTGTCATGGGACTTGAAATATAGCTGTAAAATGTGGATGCACTATGCGAGGTAGGTAGATCTACCTACCTCTTCGGGAATGCAGTCGTGTTGCTATGTTATGTTAGTGTGGCGGCACTCTGCCGTTACATATTGCTGTTTGATAAAGTAGAACTAGTATATAGTAGATAACGTTTACGTGTGCGTTTACGTCACGGTTTACGTCAAACTGAAAATGGAATTTTTTACGATACGACGTGACGCATGCAATGTTACAGCGCACTTGACGAGTTTAAAGGAAGCGAGATATAAGTAAGTATTTTATATCACTTTAGTTATTTTTAAAATTATAGTGCTCCAGACCGTATTTCAACAAAGACTAGCCTTCGGCGCGGGAGATATTATAGTGCACAAGTGTGTGCGCAGACACAGGTCTACTCCCTCTTCCCTCACTCTCATAGTCCGATAGAACGCCAATCCGACACGATCGGAGAGAGTAACAGGACCAACGGCTTATGACGGCGACCACCATACGCCGACCGCACAGTGGCGCCCTCATCGTTTTTTTGGTTATTTCTTTTATTTTAGAACGAAAATGCAGAAAATAAGCACGTTAAGTTGTGCTCCACAAGAAAATACGTTAATATTATTACAAACGGTACTTTTACTTTGTTTAGTTTTATTGTTTTGTTTTTTAGTTTTATTGTTTTGTTTTTTAGTTTTATTGTTTAGTTTAGTAAGAAACCGATGGATGTTGTCGACTGAAATTTAATTTGATAAATGAGCTGTTTGTTTTCTATTATAAATAAAATTTTCTTTATAAAAGTTTCTTACTAAACTTCAACTATATCCGACGATCCTGCATATTTATCTCTTTTGTTGACTGTACATACGCCATGGCAGTGCGTTTTTCACAACGGAACACAACACAAAACAAAAAAAAAACACAATCAAAACATACAACACAACACTAAACAAAACACGAATCAAAATAAAACTCACAAAACTAAAGATAACAGCCTGTCTAAAATGTGAATTCTGTCGTCAATAAATCAGTTTCGCTGGTCTGTATCTTCTGGGAAATGCATCTCTTGCAACGGGTTGTGTTCTAGTGCTCTGTACCAGGAACTGTGTTTAGGAGAAACAGAATAGAATTAGACTGACATGGTGACGTGTGTTGCATAGAAAGCTATACGACAGCGATTATAAATTTTTAGTTTTAAGGGGGATGCGCTAGATAACCCGCGAAATCAAATTTTCTTGAAATTTGTAGTTCGGTGTCAGGTTGTATGTTGAACAAAATAATTATGATTCGCGAGTGTAACAAGTATGTATTTACAGATTTATAATAATTAAAATCATAAATACAATCCTCTAAGTTCTGAAAATCCTATTGAATGACTATTTCATGAAATATCTATCAATAAGATTATATGAACTTTTCGCGGGCTACCTGGCGCATTCCCCTTAAGGAAATTACAGGACCTAAACGCAAAAAAAGCAAGTTTTAGAAGCATTAAAAGTATGTGATCGACTATAGTAAACAAAATCAGAAAAATATATGATGTTCTTCAGGATATATGCTAGGTAGATAGTGTGTTGAAAACATAATACAACTAATTTGATACGATAGAAAAAAATCATGAAGAGCCTCTAAAAACTTTCTTTTTACAATAAAAACCATACTAATATACATACAATATTTTGTCAGATTATTCTACAAGCAACATACTAAAGCACTAGGGTTTTAATTTTTTAGTCCAAACAATAGATTTTTTGTAAATATATAATTGCTTTATATTTTGCAATATATTACCATCGTTGTGTCATCGCCTTCTTTTATATATCTATGGTCATCGCGCTTCTCTTTCTTTTCTACACAGTCCGACAGTGACCGCGCTTTAGGTCATGTAGTCGGTGTGGTGTGTGGTGTGGTGTTTGGTGGTATGTTTTCCTGAATTGTTACAGCATACATGTTGCTGTATCAGTACCGGAGAGAAGGTATTAATTAATTATATTATTTTTATTTATTAATTTTATGTTTGACCCATCATCTGCCTAGCCTTTTCCCAACTATGTTGGGGTCAGCTTCCAGTCTAACCGGATGCAGCTGAATACCGGTATTTTACATGGAGCTACTGCCTATCTGACCTCCACAAGCCAGTTACTGAATAATACCGTTACTCCTTGGTAAGACGGGTTGTCAGACTTTTGGGCTTCTGACTACCCGTAAAGACTGTCAAAGATCTACTAATTTTATGTTTGACTATGGGTGCTAATTACCTGAAATAAAGGAATTTATTTACGTTTCGGTCCCGGGGGAGTGTCGGGATAAAAATATCCTATTGTCCTAATCGATGTCATGGTCTACCCATGTGCCAAATTTCATCCAAATCGGTACAGCCGTTTAAGCGTGAAAGCGTAACAAACAAACATATAAAAAATCAAATCTCTCTTTTTTTAATTTATAATATAATAACTAGCAGCGCCCCGCGGTTTCACCCGCGTAAGTTTCGATTCCAAAATATTTCTGGACAGGGCCACCCTTATCACCTTAGGGGTATAAAAAATAGCCTACAACCTATTCTCAGACTACCAAATATACACGAAAAATTTCATAAAAATCGGTCAAGCCCTAGCCGTTGCGAAGGAGTTCGATAACAAACACTGTGCCACGAGATTTTTATCATAGTCCTTAAGAGCGTTTACGACGTACGGCATTTCATACAAACTTTCAAGCCCTTGTTTTTCGAAATGAATGAACCGATTTTAATGAAACTTCGTACACATAAGCAGGATACAAAGGTCTAAAAAGTTAGTAAAGAACATTTTCGAAAAATAGTGTTACAGCCGAATTAGACAGATTTCTAATTTTCCATAGAAACAGAGATTTCCAGTTATCTTTTTTTAAATAAGACATTTCGAAAATGTTCTTTACTAACTTTTTAGACCTTTGTATCCTGCTTATGCGTACGAAGTTTCATTAAAATCGGTACATCCATTTCGAAAAACAAAGGCTTGAAAGTTTGTATGAAATGCCGTACGTCGTAAACGGGTACGTATCAAAATCCCGAAAGTTCATAATACCTATGATTGAAATACCGACGTCCAAAACACCGAAATTCAAAATACCGAAAGTTTTAAATGCCGATAGTCGTTATTTATTTATTTATCCATTTATTTATTTTTTTATTTATATATCCATTTTTTTCATTTAGTTATATCGAAACACAAAATACCGATGTTCAAATGCTCGAAAGGACGAAATCCCGAATGGACGAAAGATTAGGCTAATTATTTTTTTTAAAAATTGTTAAGTTAAGTTAGGTTAAAACTGGGACCCCTACGCACGAGCCGAGCGAGCGAAGCGAGCGGTGCCGCGGCAGCGGCCGGCGAGTGCCAGAAACGACAGGATTATATAGAAAAAAATTACTTTTACACAAAATATGAGCGCCAGAAACGACTTGCGCTAATAGAAAAAAAGAGATTATTTTTAGTAGGCTACCTGGAACCGAACTAGTTAGAATAGGTTAATTATTTAAAAAAAATTAGGGTACTTTTAAGTGTTTTGAGGTTAGGTTTACAAAAAATAGTTTTTCTCGGAAACGGTGACAATTTCGGGATTTTGAACTTCGGGATTTTAAACTTCGGGATTTTAAACTTTCGGGCAAATGAACTTTCGGGATTTTAAACTTTCGACCAAACAACCATTCGGCGTTTCAATTTTCGGGATTTCGTCCATCGGTATTTTAAAATTCGGTCTTTTAAAATTCGGGATTTTGATACGTACCCTCGTAAACACTTAAAAAATAAATGGGTTCTTACTTGAAAAACAGAAGGACGTATCAAAGGGAAAATTGCCGTATTCATGTTATCCAACACACTTGGTAGCTGGATTTATGATCAAAGCAACAAATTACATAGGCCTTTATTATGACACTAATATTTCAGCACAAGCATGAGAATACATCAGTAGCGCTTGCGCATGCTACGGTCATCATCAAAGCGAACATTTCTGAGAAGATTGTCTTCCAGCTACTAAAGAATGTCCACACTCGGGCGCTATCCAATATTTCTACAACGAGAAATATTTTAAAACAACTTTTTCGTCGTTCAATGTGGAGAAACTATAATTTACTTTTACTCGTGAGTCAAAGCCGACATTAATTTCTGGATTTCCCAGACAGTGTTATACATAGTTTCCAAACTCGCTTGGAGAGTTTGTATATTAAAAAAAAAACATGGTTATCTGTAAAGTCGGTGTACGGACGATAATTTTACGTGATAACGTCATAAAAGAACATCAGCTGAACGCTTAGGCTGATCGTGCCTCTCTATCGCTTGTTCCGCGCTCTCGCTTGCACGCTCGGCTCAGGCGGAACGTGACAACGAGTCATGCTTTTTCGTGCGTGCAGCCGGCGTTCATCGATTTATAAGACATTATCACGTCAAAAAAAGTTAAGATAAGGTAATTTATTTGTCCAAAACATGAGTATACACACATGGCATGCAAGATGTTACATCAAATTAAAGCGCAGTCATATTTTGCCTAAACGGCGTACAAATATAAATAGGTGATTATATGAAATAATTATAAACGTATCCATTTTTCAAAGCAATTAACATTACAAATTAGAACCAACTTAAAAAATTAAATAAGTATACTAATAGTTGAAGACGCTGTGCTGTACAACGTCATCCTAACTAATATTATAAATGCGAAAGTAACTCTGTCTGTCTGTCTTTTCTTCACGCCTAAACTACTGAACCGATTTGTGTGAAATTTGGTACAGGGTAAGTGTGAACCCCAACAAAGGACATAGGCTACTTTTTATTCGACTTCGACTTCGTCTGCGTCCGCGATAACCGACATATACGCGGACGAAGTCGCGGGCAAAAGCTAGTCAACTTATTATAAATCAAATCGAAAATCTATATATTATATAAATAAAACAAAGTCGGGTTAGTTACACCATTTACAACCCAAGAACGTCTGGACTGATTTTTATGAACTTTGATTTGTTAGATTTGTCTCCGCCCCGAATAGCAGAATAACTATTATACGTAACATCGGGAAAATTCACGAAAAAAATAATAACGAAGATAACTCATTTTCCAAAACATTTTGTATGGAAAGGCTTTTTTGATGATATGTCAACGGATTGACTGATTTTCGATATTGATTCTGAGGCGGTATGAAGATCGCCGGGTCAGCTAGTATACAAATATAATAAAATAGCCAATTAAATGTCAAAGTAAACAGGAACAAAATCTAGATATTTCATGTAAGTCAGAATAACCCTATACTATCCCACTGCTGGCCAAAGGCCTCGCCCAAGTCCTTCCAGGAAATCTTTTCAAGCGTGGCGCTTCGAACCAAACCAAGATTGTGTATTAAGAGTGGTTTTTTTATATTTTTCATTTGTAATATTCCGCAATCAAGCTACATTTTATTTTACATGATGATATGTGCGGAAAATTAATTTGTACATTTCTCAGAATATGTCAATGTAATGTCGTTACTAGATATTATTTCACGACGGATTCCACGAATCCCATGCGCAGGCGACGAAATGCGCGCACGAGGAACTTCGAAATAGTTACAGTAAATGTTGCTATTTAGTTAAACAGTTGCTATCCAGTATAATACGTTTAGTTAAAACAGTTATTTCATTGGTCTAGTGGTCGTTAGTGAGGATGACGACGGTGAGGTTACAGATTCGATTCCTGAGATGGTTTTTTTTGGGATTTTTGATCGGTAAATTCGCATTTGTAGTCCAATATAAGGCTGTAATATTCCTAAGAATGTGAAATGAATGTGAAAAGAATGGAAACAAAAAAAAAATCGTTTGGGCCTCTGCTTTCCCTATCGCGAAATACTCGTACAAGCGTGATTTTAGAGTGAAATGCGATTGTTTCTGAGAAAGATGGACGCACGCGACGAAATATTCATCTACAAGGAAAATCGAAATTGTTTCTGTTTCACTGAAATTAATGTGACAATATCGGTTTAAATGTTTCTTCTCTGGCGATATAATGAGCTAAGGAGATTCCTTAATTCTCCATTTCTATTTTATTTATTAGGGAAAACAAACATACTTATCGCTGTATTCATTCTTAAAATGAAAAAAATCGGAAGAAAATGTTAATGCGTCAGTAATTTAAACTTTCTCACGTTTTTCACAATTTGCAGGTCAGTATCATTAATCAAAATATTATAATGATGGTTTTAATGATTATATTATTCTGGAAATACACATTTGTTATTGTCGCTAATCATATTTTGATCAACATAAAACCTAACACTTATATTACATGCAAATCGAAAAACGTGAGAAAATTTGAATTTCACGCGCTACCTTATCTATCGCTTCCCCCTTAAAAATGGAAGCACCATTTTAAAATCAGACAACAAATCAAATCTAATACAAATATTTACTTGTGAAATACAGTGAGAACCGAAATACAGGTCCAAATGTTCTTGTAAGTAAGTATATTATTCACTACATAAAACATTGCTCTTTCTATTGATATATTTCACATACTTCTCTGGGTAAAAACTACATGTCCTATAATTTTATTTACTCCATTTGAGACGGCCTTACATCTAGGGATTTATTAGAAGATATTCCTCCAAAATAAATATCAATACCTACTATAATAAATCAAGCGAACTATTTTACGTAACGTGATTTACGTTTGCTATAGAAAATAGTTGAATATTATCTAGACTAGAATGCAGGACAATGGTCTGCAGAAGGCTCATTTTCATGCATAATTTTCCTACTGCTGGGACAAAGACCTCCTCGCTGTGAGAGGGAGTGGGCCATAATCCACCACACGGGTCATTTACGAGTTGGTGGATGTCACAGACTTAGTTTATTTTCTTTTCTAGGACATACCGGTTTCCTTACGGTTTTTCCTTCACCGTTTTGAGAGCGGTGGTAAAGAAATTAATTACATAAAGTGCCTGCCTACGTTCGAACTCACGACCTACAACTCGGTAAGTCGGGGGCCTGTACCACTGGGCCACCACTGCTCTTCATTTCATTTTCATGCACAGATATTAATTTTACGATTTGGAGACGTAAGTCATTATTGGTTAGAATAAATCAACAACAACAACATTCAACATCCCAACAATAACAACATTCCAACATTTTTTTTTTGTCAATTTTTTACACTTGTACGAGGCTTTTGACTACGTTTTATGTGTATATTTTATTTATTTATTTTAATTTTTTTATTTGTATCTAATGTGCGTTTTGTTTGTGCACAATAAACAAATTTTCTTTCTTTTCTTAATAAATGTATGAAGTCCTCCAAACCGTATTTCGGCCACGGCGGCCAATCTCAACGGACACAGGCGCGCTCCATCTTCCCTCACTCTCATAGCACCTCCACGGAAAGACAACACCTCCACTTCTTGTGGGAAGTTTATATAATCGTTTAAATGACTATTTCATGAAATATCAATCAATAGGATTATGTGAACCTAATTAATTTGAATATATTCTAATCTTATTTTCGCAGGCAACTCTTGCGTTTCTCGCTAAGCTAAACCGTTCTCACTGTCAGTGGCGTAGCTATCGGAGGGCTAGGCAGTGCCCGGCATCGGGGCCCCCAGGCTCAGGGGGCCCCTCGGCCCCTGACCAGCAAACCTCGAACTGACCTAGCAAAAAATTCTTCCACCTTCATAACATAAATATAATAATTTTTTTCTGTTGTTTTTTGTAAGTTCTTGTACTTAGCCACTTCAACCAATCGGCTGTTATGCGACCGATTTATGAATACTAGCTTACTCTACTGAGATATTAGTAATGAACTGCACTACCTTTTTTGAAAAAAAAAATCCATATCCTTGACATCTTCTACAAAATATTGTGACGGTACTTATACACCCTGTTCAGGTGGAGATTTATAGACGACTCCGCCTTCCAGTGTAAATTGTGGTGCTGTTCGTCAAACAATGGGACACTTAATATCGTGCCCTGCGTGTTCTGTCAGCTGCACGTTACAGGAACTGATGGACGCTGGTGATGGCGCCAAACAAGTAGCCGAATTCTGGGTCGAGTACATTTAGATTGCTATCGACACGCTAAGAAGAAGAGAAGACTCATACACCCTAAACCAGGGCCCCTGGTCACTTAGCTACGCCACTGCTCACCGTGTGCCTTTCAGCCTATGTTCAGAGTTACGACATCTGTAGCTTATGTTAGCTTGACCGTCTGCTTACATCATTATATCATCATTATTTAATACTTCAAGCACATAGATGTACAGAGGCGATCTTAATGCCATAGGCATGTTATGTCGTATGGACTGGATCTTCTGTCTTGACTTTCATCTTTTATAACTAGACAACCAGACAGGGCGGCGGCAGGTGGGCTACTGTCTGCTACGGCCTAAAATCAGATGAACAGGTGACATAGAACTACACATTCCCTACGACAATCTAAAGTCTTTAATATCCATTGCTGCTTTTTTTCTAGCTCCTCCACGTGTCAATAGTAAAAAAGCAGCAATGGAATTGAATTTGTAGAAATGGTCGTTAAGGTTTTGGGTTTCGTGGTAGATGCCAAAGCGCGGGCGATGTCCAAGCCAACACGTTTGCACAGAGGGCTATAATTCAAAGATATAATTTATGACACTGCCAAAATCACTGAGGTGGGTCTCGGTATATTTATATGCCGTGTAACACGCCTTTTAATCTTGAAGTCAGATGGTTAATGTTATTACACTGTAGTTACACTGACAACTATTGCACCACAAATAACACTGTATATAAACATAATCAGGCCTGTATTTTACAACGAATTTCAGCGGGAATCAATCTCGGTTCTAAATTCATAGAGTTCATACTCCTCCTTGCCTTACAAAAAGTATTTACGAAAACTCAAACAGTGGCCATAATCTATAATTAAATAAAAATAATTACGTAAATCTGATATAATTATGGTCCTCAAGTTATAAATAAACTAAAGGAGAAACGATGCGTTTTAAAATTTGCAAGAAAAATTGAATGAAAAACTTTTTGAGTAGTCTAATAAATGTATAGCTAGAATAATTCGCTTTTAGCGATAAGACCGCCCATTGTGTCACCCATTGTAAAGTTTCTATATTTATGTCTGTAATTTATATGGTGTACATAATAAAGAGTATTCTATTCTATTGGTCCGAATATATAGCAGTTCGTCTTGGACATGGTACCACAGTGATTACCCTGACATCATCTGTGTCAGAAGAAAGCCGCCACGCAACCAGAGGGGCAATTCTCGCCTGCCGGGGTAGCGGGATCGTCCGAAAGGGTTACCGCTGCCCCGGAACATAAAGGGCTAAGGAAGGAACACGGGTGGGTTTTAGTCAGTAAGAGTCTGACACTCCCTTCCGCTCCACCCAGAGCGGGAGGAGTCATTAGATGATTTCCCATCCACAAAAAAAAAAAAGGGGCAATTCTCGTAATTTTAAGAACGTTCACAGTCTGATTTCAGTCTCAATCTGTCAAAAATACCTCTAATTTCCCTACATTTTGACAAGTTTTTGAGATTTGTTTGTCACTGAGATGAGACTGCGACTAGATTTTGAACGTTTTAAATTACGAGAATTGGCCTTCATATCGATACAACGCTCTGCTAGAGAGACTGTCACCAGCCAGTCATGTCACTCTTATTCAACCTTTTCGGTGATTCAAGTAACTTTTTTTACAAAACTAGACGTCGCTATTTGCTGCGCCGTGAGATATATTAACTCCATTACCTCCTTAATCTAAATTAAGGAAAATTCAGCCATCTAGACAATTAAATTCCCAATTCGCTGAAACTACTCAAATACAAGGAAAACAGAAGAATATAATGGCAAAAGGAAGTTTGGGATGACATTTTTTATTTGTTTTTCTTCCCTTAACACATATTTTTGTCATAGTTTATGATGGGTCGTTTATGGGCCGATTTGTAGATTCTATCCCTAATAGGGCTGTAAAGATTTTGGCGGGAGGAAATATACAGGGTTCGTTGACCTGCATGCTATTCACAATCACTCGATACGCTTCCGTACCTATCGAACATCATGAGCACAAACGAATTAAAGTTATCGTAGGAGTCCTCTAAACGCTGTCCACAAGTCCAATAGACGGCCGCTATTCTTCCAACACCTGTTTGCTGTCGGGGGTAAGGCAGCATGCTATGTCTATCGCATAATATTGTTCACTTGCACACAACAAACAAACAAACATGCAGATCTACCTGTTATTTTAAGACCTTGCACATATTATTTGATGTATACCTTCATGTATACTCATGTTTTACAATAAATATTATTCTATTCTATTCTTGGCTTATATGTCGTCGCTCGCATGACTTAGGCTTATATCTCATTGGGACACCAAGGTGGCGCAACCATGATCGCGCTGCCAGCAAAAACTACACAGCTTTATGTTGAGTATCTCACCAGGCGTCCAATCGGATGAGCAATCAACCATATAGTTTTTGGCAGTGGCAGCGACCACGGTTGCGACGCCACTGGTGTCCTAGTGAGATGGGCCCTAAAAGTCCTATCTTATTTTTCTAATTTTTTTAACTGATTTGAGTTAGGACAACTACATTTTTCTATTCGTGATTCTTTACATTTTTCATTATCTGTCGTACCTCTATGTTATTTGGATCTCAAAATATAAGCATTTTGAATAGCAACAAAATGTAAAGAAACATGAACTGAAAAATATAGTTGTCCTAACTCGAATCAGCTAAAAAATGACATAGGACTTTTCGTCATGCGAGCGACGATGTTTGCTTGTGTTAATTTGGTTGAACAGTGTAACGATTGTAGATAGACCATTAAATAATAATTAAAAAATAACAGTTTAATAAAATGTGTAATTTTCGATACGATAGCCTGTCGGATGGTTGTGAATAGCTACGCTGACATAAAAATAAATTGATCTGTTGGGGTGGTAGAAAAGTGATTAGAGGTTATTTATAAGATGGATAGGTGTCGAGGGAATAGTCTGATTAGGTACTGATCGTATTTTTCTATGGGAAAAAGTTCGGCTCATTAGACAATTCGCACGAAACGGGCGAATCGTCACTTTATTTTTCTATAGGCGACTCGCACCGGGCGAGTTGACAACTCCAGAAATATGTAGTAGGCAATTGGCACATTTTGAATTTTATGCAATAAAGTATTAGAAAACTTTTTTACAAAAAAAAAAACAATTGACTCCTAAAAAAAAAACTACAAAGTGATAAATAACTTTAATTTCGGAAGTCGGTGTCGTTGGTTCCGCATTTTCGTTTTTTGACACCGACTCCACACAAATCCAAATAACACTAGTGCATTGAGGAATTGAAGACACCGACTAGAAGAATTATCAAAATTCTGCATATAACATCGTACATAAGAATAATTACATAATGTAGGATTATATACTAAAACCTTCTTGAAAGTATGTAGATCACATTAGTCAAAGAATTATCAAAATTGGTTCATTAGTTTTTGAGAAAATCGCGGACATACAAACATACATACCTACATAAATACATACATATGTATGGATGTATATACATTCATACATACGGGTCGAATACAGAACCTCCTTTTTTGAAGTCGGTTAAAAAAGGGACAGTAGCATAAAAATAAAGTCATCATCACCATACGTACTTTTATAAAATTGTACCAACTCGCGTGGGATATAAAAAATCTAATTTCTTATTTTTCATTCATATTGACCTTGATTTGAACAATTTATTATTATTATTTTTACGCGCGAATCATACGCATCATGAAATCTCAATGACTGTATCTTGCCGTGAGGCACACACACTATTGTAGTTTAAACATTATAAAAAAAAAACTGTTACATTTTCATTTTTTATTTGTATTTTGTGTTTCACGAACTGTGTCCAAACGTTATTCTTTCTTTCTTTATCTAGAATAATAGGAACATTAATTTCATTTTGTAATCACAGAATTATTATTAAAAAAAAAACTGTGTTTTAGTTCGAATCGGCCATTATTTTTATTTAATCGTACTTTTTCATGATGCATGTCTTTGTAAGACATAATTCTTTCTTTTAGTTCAGGGTTGACAAAGCTTTCACGTGTAAAATATTCCCGACAAAAGAATATTAAATCTTGACGCGTGGGAGTTGAAAATACGACAATGGGATTACGTTAGGAGGATTGGGTGTATGCTGCAGTGTCCTATTATTTACTTATTTACAGAACGAAATGTATTTATTTACATTTATTTATCGTTGTCCTTTGTAACTGTATTTAAGTACTAAAAATAGTTTCAAAGTTTTTTTTTTATATTTGGATCTGGTCGTCCCAAAATAAATAATTTTGAAAGCAGCAAGGCCCTTCTGTAGATTATACCTACCCCCATGGCAAGGGAAGAAGGCGCGATTTTATGTATGTATGTATGTATATAAAGTCTATTCAAACTTATGTTTCAAGTTAAACAAATATCAATTTTATTTTAATGGTAATTAAGTTGATTTCAGAGTGTAGCACTATTAAAAAGTTATTTTTTTTTTTTGAAGTTGTAGCGTAATATGAACTTTATTGTGTAGGATTTAAAGTTATTTTTCCATAAACTTACATTTGTTTACATTTTTGGCAGTTAAACCGTGAATGCAGATTAGTTTTTTAGGTAGAGTATAGGTTCGATATCCCTGTTTTAATGCCTAGTAACCATTAGGTATTTTATGAGCGTATTACAATTATTGAAGTTGAAACGCATTCGTTTTTCGTTATAGAGTCTATTGTCTTTTTGATTTATTGATAGTTATGAAAGCTGATTATTTTTTATCTTTGTTTTTTGTTTTAGGATTTTTAGCAACATTTCTTTTAAGAAAATATAAGTTCTGAATATGGCTTAGTCACTGTTACCTGTCTGGCTTAAAAGTCAGAAAGCACGATAAGTAAAAACGACATGATAGGGCGATGCGATGCGACGGGGTGGGTTGTGGTACCTAGCAATAAATTTTACGCCGACAAAGCCGCGGGCAGAAGTTAGTAATATTTATAAAATGGTAACATTCCGGGCAGACTCCCGCGCTGCCGGCCTTTGTAATCTATGCGCGCAGCTGTCACAAAGCTATAGGTTTGAAATTTGTGAGCAGGTAATTGGGTGTTTTATACGTCTTGTCTCATTACAATCGCGTCAAAGAAGGCGACAATAGCGTCTCGATTTAAATTCGTCCAGATCTCAACTTAACTAGGCTGTTAAGGGTATCTTTATTCAATTAGATCGGAATATTGATTTCTTTGTCAGTTGGGCTGAGATGAAAGAACTTTAATTTAAGATTTCCTTCGTATAGCAAGCTTATGGCTTATTAGTCGATTCGCACGAATTTACTCGCCCAAAATGGGTACATTAAAAACACGTCTTATAATATTTAACTCTTATCCTTCTTTGCGCTAGTAGTAGTATTTTATTGCATAAAATTCAAAATGTGCCTAATATACAAAGGGTTAAAAAATTAACCTTACAAACTTTAATAGGTGCTTTAGACCATCGAACTGAACAACTTTCACTATGGAACCAACATTGAAATCACTAAAAAAAAAATCTGCTGTTTCATACAAAAGTTCAATACCTACTTGACCAAAATATAGAAAAAATAATATAATTTAAAAGTGACGTTTCACACGTTTCGGGCGAGTAAATTCGTACGAATCGACTAATAAGCCATTTTGTAGAGTTCGTGAAATATGTAGTTGCAACAACGCGTCATACTGACTTCACGCAAGTCCTGCATCTCGCAAGCAGAATTTGCCGCGCAACTAGCATAGATACAACGGCCCGAAATGAATCATCGCGCCAGACACAACACCCGTCTGGTCGGAGGATCCTCCCTTTTCTATAGAGTATGAGTGAACTTTACAACCTGTTCCTCATACCTCTATATACCCATCGCGTCTGCGAAGTTCAGCTAGCCAATATAAAATAACCCTGTAGGTATGTATATTTATACTTTAACTATATTCTCGTATAGTTGGTTTTATATTTAGCTTTCATGCACAGCGAACAAAAAGTCTTAAATGGGTCGTACATCGTAACATGAATTCTTGGCATCAATTCGAATTGCGGTAGGTTAAACGATACGCTTTTAATCGTCGTGTTTTATTAAATAAACTTAATAAAACGTTTATAGAAAACATATATAAGGTGCTATAAAAATATCTGCCACGGCTTCAATGGGAGACAGTATTCTGTATATAGATTACAATAGTAATGATACATTATAGATCTTATGTCATAATTTTTTTCATACAAAAAAATGTGCGTATAAATTTGAATCAAAATATTTACAATATTTAAAAGCGGTCTTAAAATAATAATATGTACAAGTATATAAAAAGGGAGGGGAAATAATCAAAGGGCATCAAAAAATTCGTCCGCATCGCTGTCAATAGGAAACGTGAATTTGAATTGATTTAGTTGCATGAAACCGTCCCATAGTAATTAGCTGTTACCGTACCGTCATTTAATTTCACAAAATGTGACGAAGCGACACATCGCGCGTAGTTTGTGAACCACGTTATGCAGAATAGAGTAAATGTTTATTTAATTCCTTTATTTTCTCAAATTGATTTAACTATTCCGGGGTACAACATTTCTTGACTACTGTAATCTATATACAAAACACTGTCTTCCATTGAAGCCGTGGCAGATATTTTTATATCACCTTATATGCAGGTACGACGAGCAGTCAGTTGACCACGAGTAACCAAAGAGGAATGAAGGGATAAGGCAACGATGCGGTTTATAACGGTTTGAGCATTGGTGCCCCGGCTTACGAGCCAAAGATCGTGGGTTCGAACCCAGGCAGGCTCGTTTGTGTAAATACTTTCATCACCACTGCTCTCAAAACGGTGAAGCAAAACATCGTGAGGAAACCGGCATGTCCTCGAACCAATAATTCGCAGACATGTGACATCTACCAACCCGCACTGGGCTCGCGTGGTTGATTACGGCCCATTCCTTCTCACCGAGTGGAGGCCTGATTCCTAGCAGTGGGAATATTATAGGCTGATTCTGCGGTTTATAAAAGACTAGCAGCACCCCGCGGTTTCACCCCCATAAGATTCGATCCCGTGGGAATATCGGGATAAAACTATCCTATGTCCTTTCCCGGGACTCAAACTATCTCTAGGTAAGTATACCAAATTTTATCTAAATCTGTTTAGCGCCACAGACGAACAAGCGTAGCTTAACCTGATCGATCGATTTGTGCGGCTGTTATTAATTAGCCACGGGCCCCTCAGTTAATGTATCTATGTAACCAAAAAGTATTCTATGTACGGGGTTCCTTTCAAAATGATAATTTATAAAGGTTGACGAACAAAATTGCAATGTTTTTCGTCAACCAATGGATGTTGTCGCCTGAAATTTATTTTGATAAATGAGCTGTTTGTTTTTCCATTAATAAAATTGAATTTTATTCAAGAATATCTACTAGTTTCTTACTAAACTTCAACTATATCCGACGATCCTGCATACTTATCTCTTTTGATGACTGTACAATATAAATGTAGCTTATCGAATCAGTAATCAAAAGTTGTAAGTATTAATTCATTTGAGTTTCGTTTCCCCAGAATCCCCAGAAAGGGATACCTGAATTCTGAGATTGCAAATAGAAAAACAGTGCCAAGGATGGAAGAATCTATATGATGTACCCTGAAGAATAACTGTTTATTTAGGTCCCACCTCATTATGGTTTCTTTCAAAAACAGACCCAGGCTCTAATTAAAAGCATTCATTCGTTCATTACTCATTCGCCTTCATTTTTGTTTATTAATTAATTTCTTTACTTTCAGTAAACCTTAAATAATTTTTTAATATGAATTGATGATGAATGAAATTTAACATACATTTTTGAAAATGAAGCAATTGCTGTTTTTTATCAATTTTGACGAATTGGAAAAACCTTCTATAGAAAAAAAAATGTCGTTATTTTCAGGAATTACAACTTTTCAATAGAACGTAGATGCCAATTCATTTTAAAATATCGACGATGCTTTAAAACCTGTATTTTCTCGTGTCAGTACAACAAAATTTTTTGTTTATGTAGGTAGTAGGTACAATTGTAGTACAGGCATAGAAATGTAATGAGTATAGGACATGTTTATTTTAAACAGCTTCTCACTGTACCGTGGGAATACCGCAGCTCGTTTCCTGAAATACAGATAAAACGTTCTAGGTCAATGTAACAATAATATATTATGAGTCACGGGCCATTTAACTTTTGATTGCGAACGCGTCATTTAACAGCTCAATATAGCTGTCAATTCCGATTGTTAGTTACTGTTTGGTGTTCAGTAACGAGGCTTGCTTTTGTATTCCCAGGGAAGATACCTTTGTTTTATCCCTGGTAAATCCTTATTGATATCCTCCGGATTCCTCCGTGACCTCCGTCTGGGGAGAACAGTGGGTTATTTATTTATTTCAGGCGACGCATTCCCATAAATAAATACCTTAACCTAAACATACATATTTTTACTATAAAAAACTTTTTTACAAAAAAAAAACAGCAGACTTCAAAACAAAAACTACATTGTGATCATTTTCGTTTTTTGACACCGACTTCCGAAATTAAAGTTATTTATCACTTTGTAGTTTTTTTTTGAAGTCGGTTGTTTTTTTTGTAAAAATGTTTTTATTTTTCACTTTTTAGTTGTACCTACTCCACACAAATTCAAATATTCAAATAAAACTAGTGCATTGAAGAATTGAAGACACCGACTAGAAGAATCATCAAAATTCGCATAGAAATGCCGGATATGCAGTACATTTATGCATATAACATCGTACATACGTATAATTACATAATGTATTATATACTAAAACATTTCTGAAAGTATGTAGATCACATTTAGTGAAAGAATGATCAAATATGGTTCATTAGTTTTTGAGAAAATCGCGGACATACAAACATACATACATACGGGTCGAATACAGAACCTCCTTTTTTGTAGTCGGTTAAAAATAGCACTTCACTAGCTTGTTCTTGTGGTGCTCTATGGTACATGTCCGCGGAAGCAACGGAACACTACGTCCTGCGGCCAGATCCCTACCGACTAAGGGCCCTATCTCACTAGGACACCAATGGCGGCGCCGCACCCTCGACTGGTTATTTGGTTATTTTTAACAACATGCTGTGAATGTGTGCGTGAACACGAGTAGCGTTAGCACATAACACACACTTCCGACTTCGCCATTGTCTCAGACGGTACCGAAAGCTCCTGCGTGTTGTATATGGAACAAGTATTTTTTGATGGCCGACGAAAAACTTCTACGCTAGGAGGTCTAGAATAATTATGCTGAAATCATGGTCACAGTTTACGGACTGGTTGTTTTTTCTTCTTCTGTATTTGCTGAGAATCGATCGCATTTTTAGGATTTATTCCGGTTTGATCCCCTGACCCCCCCCCTCCACTCCCCCCTCCACTCCCCCCTCGATCCCCTGCTAGTTCGTCTTCTGTTTAAACTTTGTCTTATCCACTATAAGCTTTCTCATTCCGGTTTGATCCAGTTTTTTTCTTTTGTTTTTATTCCTGAAGGATCGTCAGCAACAATATTATGATTGCATGTGGTTTTTAAATAGAATTTTTGGCGTTCTTATTTTCCTGAACTCATTTTCATGATCTATAAATGAATTATTCATTTGATCAATGGTCAATGATACAACCCATTAATCTTTCGTTTGTGTTTCGAATAGATTTAGTAGCAGACGATATTATAAAAAGTTTTGAAGATGAACTTTATTTTATTTCCCGTCTGCAGCGGTCGGTCGGCTTCCAGTCTAACCGAATGCAGCTCAATACCAGTATTTTACACGGAGCGACTCCTACTTATCTGATCTCCACAACCCAGTTACTGGGTAATACGATACCCCTTGGTAAGACTGGTTGTCAGACTTTCGGGCTTCTGACGACCCGTAACGACTGTCAAAGGGCATAACGTGCGTTCCGAGGCATGGAGGGGTGGGTCTTGGTATGTAAAGATGCTCACCCATCCACGGACCAACCGCAGCAAGCGTAGCGTAATCTGATCGATCGACCCGTGCGGCTATTATTACTTAGCCACGAGCTCCTCAAAAGATTTTCAAAAGATCAAAAGATTTGAGAAAATTAGAATTTCGGGTTTAGGCATTCACGTAATCAAATTAAAGCACTCGATTTTCAAAGTGGCACTACAAATTGGCATCCACAGGGACGTTTTCTGATCTATTTGTTTTGTATTTTAATTTAATACTTTTGGAACGGACAATAATTATTTTACTTTGTAACTTGAACATAATTAAAGTGCTTAAATATCGCTTGGTATGAAAAAAGGACTGGGTTGGCATTTAGTAGGTGTTTCTAAATAATATTTGTCGAAGGATCGATGGCCGGTGGAGCAGACGAGTCCTCGAGTGGAGACCGCGTGTCGGCAAGCGTAGTGTGAGACGCCCCACCAGCTAGATTGATCGAGGACGTAAAGAAGGTGGCTGGGACGGACTGGATACGGAAAGTTGTAGCGCAGCCTGGGAGAGGTCTATGTCCAGCAGTGGACTGCGATAGGCTGAGTTGATTGAATTATTTCTAATCGAACAATCACCTAATCTCTGGTATCGATGACTAAATTAAAACATAGTTTCATAATATAGCAAACATTTTGATCAACGCTTTGCAGTAGTATAATGTTGTGCATTATATCTCATTTGTTTATTGTTTTACGGCGTGTGCGGCATGCCTTAATGTTTGCGAAGATTTACAGTTGTCTTAAAATAAAATGATTGATGATCAAAATATTTACGTGTTCAATTTTGAACTGCGGGCGAAAAATAACTAGAACTACGAGTAGCAATAAAATCCGATAGTGTTTGAAAACCTTTCATTGCAATGATCACTACAATTGTTACTCTCTCGGCGGGTTGGCCTCGGCATGAATTTGGGCAAGATCATTTCTCGAAGTTGTGAAGAAGTATGTCTACTCAGGGCAAGTCATCCAGCTCTGTAGACACAACTTTGACAAAGAGGCCGACAGGAGGCTCCAGCTGGGATCCCGAAATGTTTTAAGGCCTTCAACCAGTGCGTCCTGTCCGTTATGACATACAGTGCTGAAACGTGGAAACTGACAGTCGGGCTGGTCCACAAATTCAAGGTCGCTCAGCGCGCTATGGAGCGAGCTATGCTCGGAGTCTCTTTGAAGGATAAAATCAGGAATAAAGTTTTATTGGATACGGAAGGCGGAGGACATGGTGTTGTGGCGCAGCCTGAAGAGGCCTATGTCCAGCAGTGGACTGCGATAGACTGAGTTGATTGAATGAATTATTACACTATCCTATCTCAGCATAATGCTGCGATATTAAAAATAATAAGACCGCAGCGCTGGTGGCCTACCATGATCTAATTAAAAACTATTCAAAAACAAGACATTTCAGTTTAGGTTCCTAAACTGCATCGCTTGAGCTGCTCTATGGACGTCATGGTACCAAACAACTATGAATGAAACCAAAACTTGCGACTTAGTTTGGGACAATCGCTGTCAGCAGATGGCACGGCCTAAACTGAATCGTTAAACTGACGTCATGGTACGAATTAGAAGAACAGTTCAGTTTAGGTCCTAAAATGGATCGCGTTAAGAGCTTGTGGTAGGCCTCCTGGTGTTCTTATAGGCCCCGGTGTGATGCCATGTACACACCTACGGACATTTGAATTATCCTGCTTCATAATATGAAAAATGGTTCTTCTGTAAATAAATAATTGTGTTCGGGAGTAAAAATGATTTACGTACATACTAGCCTACATATTGGCGTAAATTCAGCGTCCGTCCGTCCAATGTTTGTTGCTTTTTTATGCGTTTAGTTACATTATCAAGAGATTGTATAGTTGCGGCTAGTTTTAAACGTTTATTGAGTAACGTGGTTTGAGAAAAATGTGCTATGGATTCGATTGAAGTTGTGGTCTTGTTGTCAGTATGTTTTCTGGCCTTAATTTGGTGGTCTTCCTAAGTGTCGTGTTCAGAACAGTTACAGAAAACTCAAAATCCTTGAGAGTGTTTACAATTCAAAGCTTACTTCCTATGAAAAAAAAAAAACACGTGTTATTCTTTACATTTGATTGACGACTTATATGCATCATTTTTAATAATTGTATTTACCTCCATTCCCTTCTTCGACAGCCTTTTTTTTGCTGTTTCTTATTTGTGAACATAGTTAATTATTTATTCTACCTATTTGATTCTATAACTTATATGTAATTCAACTAACGATATATTGTTCGTACTTTTAATTTCGCAGCTAGTGCACATCTGTAAGTGACGAATTCACAATTCATAAAATTGTATGTGATTTTTGTTAGAATTGAGTGAATAATTCGAACGACCAGAACCATCCCTGTTTTCAAAAGTCTCCAAGAACATTTATATCTTTTTTTAAAACTATTTATCACATGGTTCGATCATTAAAACGTTATTATCATCAATCACTTTAGAGATTCGAAACGAATTACATAAATGCATAAACAAGATAGCTCACCCCAGTAGGTCAACGAGTAGATCTTCAAATGTTTTGATTGAATTGCACTGGGTAGAAACATGCCTCTGGAGACCTGCCATTCAAACTGATCTTTATTAACTAAATAAACATATCAATGAATCAAATTGTGAAGTTCGAGAGCATCAGAATGTTGTTTTAGACGTTACAACCACTAATTTTGAAGTGGGATAAAGTTAATACGGTATGATACTTTGTCAAATGTCATGAATGAAGTATTTAGCATTTAGTGTAGTAGAAATACGAAATGCTTTGAAGCGATTGCCACTAGTGTAGGCCCTTAGCGGGGTAATTGCGTAACACACTATCAGTAGCAATGGTTTTCATTTTGACAGTTCAACAACATACATTGCGTTATTTACATTGTTGAGCACACAAACTTTACGAACATATAAAGCAATGGATTAGCAAAATCCTTCAAAATGGTTCAGATTGTGGTTTTACGCAATTAGGTTGCAGGTTTTAAACAAATCGTTAGATCAACCGTTCTCTTGGCTCCAGTTCTCCATCAGTTGACCTCAACGACCTCAATCAGCACCGCTTACGACCACCGTCTAAGTTACGAATGTTTAACTTATTAAGTTAATGAAGCTAAGTCACACAGAACCGTTCAATAACAATCGATCACACTTGTTTGTTCACAAACAGTGTTAATTTACGCATCCATCATGCTGTGATAAAAACGTAAACAGGGGTCGTTCATTTGCAAGCTGATGAGTAATAGTGTAGTTTTTTCTCTTTTTTTCCTTATGATGCGACTCAGTCTGTCTGTCCGTCTGTCACAGCTGGATATCTCGAGAACTACTAATGCTATCAACTTGAAATTTGGAATAGTTTTAGATGACGTTTGCCCAACATTTTTTTGTAAATAAGAAAGAAATAAAAATATGTATTTTTATTTGCAACAGGGACTGAAAGGGGGTCTTAATTGAAGTGGGATTACTAGAGCACGTGGGGTATCATATGAAAGAACGTTGTTTGCTCATTCTCAAATATTTCTTATTTTTTTTAGGCCGCATAATTTTCGACTTTTGATGAAAAGTGTAAAAAAAAATACCGTTCCCCCCTTATCTCCGAAGTTTGCTTTGAGAAAAATCTGAAATTATTCTATAAGATAGAAGTTTATGTAAAGATTTGAGGAAAAATAAAACTATGTCTCTAAATAGCACATTTTTTCAGAAATCATCAACAAAAATTGCATTAGTTTATCGGTCAAGAGACGGCGCTGACCTAAAACTGCAATATTCTACACCGCATGACGAATATAGGCCTCGCCGATGAAAATTTAAAAACATGATGGTACGGAACACTCGGTGCGCGAGTCCGACTCGCTCTTGACCGGTTTTTTTTAAGTTAGCATAAGCACAATAGCATAATCAGCCTTTAATGTTCGTCTCTGTGAGAGAGAGTGGTCCATGATCCACCACACGGGCTCAGTGCGGGTTAGAGGATGTCACACGTCTTCGAATTTTATAAAGTTTATAAAATACTTACACTAGCGGTGAATGCGGTGATAATCAAACAAAAAGAAAGAAAGAAAATACATTTATTTAGAACAGACTAAAAGACACACAATACACCATCATCCTAATTGCGAAACACACTATCAATCTCAATCTGAATCATTTTGAAGGATATTGCTAATCCATTGCTCCGTATGTTCGAAAAATGTGTCTGCTCAACAACGTAAATAACGCAATGAATGTTATTGAACTGTCAAAACGAAACCCATTGCTACTGATAGTGTGTTACGCAATTACCCCGCTGACACATACATCAGATAAAAACAAATTAAAAATCGAATAAAAAGTGTAAAGTCCGATGTACGAAATTAGCAAATTTTATCTTCTGTCCTTTTCTAAAGGAAATGGAAAGAAAAAGATGCACTGAAATTAAATTTAGTTTAGAACAACAGAATCGGCACGCACCACTGTATATATTTCCATATTTTCCACACATTTCACTACCCTGAGCTATCATGCTAACGTGATATGGACGAAAAGGTCCCTCCCGATAATAACGTCACGTTTGGCATTATAATAAGAACTATATATATCCTCAATGAGACGAATAGCTAATACTTATATCCCTGACGTTACAAATTCCTGAAAGCAGACGAGGAAAAAGAACGAACATTCCTCCCGCCACAGCATTCTTTCGTACATAATATAGTGTTGTAGATCATGCTCGTTCGTATTCGTCAACCTTTCTCAGTAATTTGTGCACTTGACCTAATTCTTGTTCAGTTGAATGGAGATTTTGTATGACGATGTCTGGTTCAATTGAAATTGTACTGAAATAATGAATGTAGTATTTTTTAGGGAAAATTCTGAATATAGAACATGGAATTAATGCACACCACCTCAAATGTGATTTTGATAACATAATAATCAGATTTGCAATTTTCTTCATCGCTATGAATTTAAATGTGTCATGCACACTTGCACAGCATAATATGCAACGGTTACATTGGTTTTTCATATTATTAAAAACCAATGTAACCAATTGATAATTCCATAGCAGTACCATAATTCACATTTGACGTCATATCACACCGTTAAGTAAAATTTAATCCACGTTTAATATGACATAACCTAATCCAACATTCAACAGCGGTTCTAAAACATGCCAAGCGTTTAAATTAAACGCTGCAACGGTAAAATGTTTTGTTCTCGAGAGAAAGTAAAAGTGTACCAAACATACCAAATGCGAAAGTAAGAGGAATAAAGATTATCACCATATATGTACATCTAACGGGTTTTGGTGAAGACATAATGTTCACAAAGATTTGTTCTACATTAATAAGGCTCACAAAAAATTTTGTTATTTGCGGTGCACGCAAGTCACTAAAGGACAATGGATAATTTGATATGGGCCCAGTACCTAAAAAAAAATATATATTTATTTTTGAGCAACCAATAGCGATACATATATTACAGAGTATATGTATTAGAGTATTGAATGGCTAAAAATAGGTTTCCCTGTAGGTTAAGTTTTTAGAGATTAGTTCATTTAAAAAAGAGTCCATCATTAGCAGATCAATAAGTTTTTAGAGGATAAGTAAATATTTCCCTATAAAAATTAAATCTAACTTCCACACATATTTTTTTTCTCACAGTGAATTGAGACATGCTTTCTTATGATTAATTAAATTACTCCATGAGGGCAACAAAGATCGACATAGTTCATAATGATACAATTAAGTTTGTATCTGGGTACGCTCTTACCCATTTTCCTTTAATGCGTTTAACAATACATACATTTGATGCATTCGAAGCATAATTTTTGGGGCCTGTCCGATATATTTTATGTCAATCAAAAAGTGCTTATTCGCATTTAAATCAGATTTTTTTATAAAAAGTACCTACACATTCATAAAGAAATTCAAATCAACATGAATATTTCATCACTATGTAAACTATTATCAAACGCGAAGTATGACCAACATTTTAATAAATAAAGACAATACGACAAAAATATTTCTCCCTTTCAACAACTACAGACAATAAATTATCTCTTGGCGGCCAGTAATTAGCTCTCGCCCTACGTAGGTGCGATGATGAACATTCGAATCTCGAACTCGGCTTTCCCGCCCTCGACGCGTGATCCAAATGAAAACTCCGTGGGTGTGAAAATTCAGTGGGCCAGTCTTCGCGCGACAAGCGTCTTGTGCAGACGTCCTCACGTCGCTCCCACCAAAGTTTCCGCGCGAAAGTTTTCACGTAAACATAAGTGACAAAATAATATTACAATAGTGTAAAATCAGTGTTTGTTGCATTATAATTTGTGTTAATGTGAGTTTTCCATCTGATGACCGACATTTCGATTTATGTGAGTATTAGATCTTTGATTTTTATTTTTTGGTTCGAATAAATAATGCTTTCGAAATATGTTATTGGGATAGATTTGTAATGAGTTTGCGGCATAAATATTCATTCTAGATTGACATACATACTTAATGAAAAATCTTCCAAGACGTAGTGATGCGACACGTTTTTCGGGATTAAGATTTTAAACTCTTGTTAATTTCGTATGTCGTTATAATGTCAAACACATTTTAAATCGAATTAAGAGCAGGTGGCTTTTCAAACTAATTTATTTTATTTTCTTTGTATTTAAGCACATTTTGTTTGATATTAAGATTTTTTTGGACAGCAGGTAAACGAATTAAAAATATAAATGTTGCTTTGATAAAGTAACTGTTTATTTATAAATCATTATAATGAATGAAAGATTCAACTTTATAGTCTTATTTCCGTGTGAACTGCTGCGCCGACACAAGTTAATACAACAAGCATGTTCAATAAATTGTCTATAAAGCTATCAAAGCAAAATTTATTGAACCATAAAACATAAAAAAAATATATAAAATATTTTGTTGAAATAAAACCGACTTCAAATGTCAGCTCAATGTTTAAAGTCTATAAAAATCTCAAAGGAAATAAACATCAAATAGGTAAAACTTCTTTTTTTTAAGAAATAGCAAATTAGAATACTTGTTTTGATAAACCTAGTTGTAAAAGCACTACGCAAATACTTGCAAATGAAAAGTACTTACAGTCCGTCAAATCTAAGAAGTACCGTTTGACGTTTCATATTTTTCAACTTTGTTCATACGAATTCATCATAAAACCATGAATTTAGAAAGATTTCATTATTGTATCTAAAAATGTACAATTCTTAATATCTAAATGTAATTGAAAACTTTCAAACAAAGCAAAATAACACATATTTATAACTGTCAAACGGTACTTCTTAGATTTGACGGACTGTACTACCTACCAAAATACTTTGTTTTTGTTCTACAAATTAAAATACATATGAGAAAAAACATGCAAATAATTTAAACTTATGATTTAAATAAATATTAGGAATTTAATCGTCTCCGATGCTGCCTGTCAAAAAAAGTTTATTTTTATTAATATCTGTAGTTCAAAACATTGACACATTGTCACAAACATTACATTTATAACATACAGAAAAATCTCAGAATCATAAACATAAATTATGTACTCGCTCCCAAATTAGGTTTATCCTGTGACTTGGGAGTCAGTGTTCCTCCATTATAAGAAAAGTCATTACGTACTTATGTCGTTGTTTATAAATAGTATATTTTTGACGTTTAAAGAAAATTCAAGGTGTTTTACTTTCTACAAAACTAAGAACCGATAATTACGTCCATTTTTCAAGAAAAAGAGTTACAAATAAGAAACGGTCCATTTTCTTAGAACCTCGCACAAACAAGAGAGCATCTGCTACAATATTTTCCCGCGCAACTTATGTCCACAGAGAATAACATAAGTAGGTATAACTGAAGATGTGGGTTAATTAAGAAAATCCCTTTTTCTTTCAATTCCCGCACACACGATTGACCTAATAAGTTATAGTGATATTGAACCTACACGGTAGTCCCATTAACATCGAATTCTTATTCTTTGATTTTTCCTTTGCCTAGATTTCTAAGGAAAAACAAACCTTTTTTGGAATTGAAAATAACGGTTTATCATTTATATTGTGATTGACTTCTTATTTTCAAAAATAATCTTCAGCCCTATTTTATTTAAATAGGTATTACACTGGTCCAAAACTTTTACTTTTAAAGTTTTTTTTACGTTATCTATAGAAAAGACAGTGATATTTTTATTAGAATATTTTCGTAATCTCATTATTTTCTAAACCATGTTCAATCAGTAGTGTTACCTCGTCACGCTTAAACCGCTGAACCGATTTAGATGAAATTTGGCATAGAGATAGTTTGAGTCCCGGGAAAAGACAAAGGATAGTTTTTATCCCGATATTCCCACGGGATCGAAACTAATGCGGGTGAAACCGCGGGGCGCTGCTGTAATAAATAAATACCTAACAACATAAACAGCCATTCACGAAACGATATCATATTAAAACTTTTCGAAGAAAATTAACGTCTTTCTAAATCACAAAAAAGTTCAAACACGCTTTTATAAAAAAAGTCACTGGAACAGTCATAAAGAAAAAAAGGTACCTACTCGTCCCTTTCCTTTCTAATTTCAAAAAGTAAACTAACGTTGCATAAATCACTTCAGTAGATTAATCTTGCCACACTAGTGGATAATATATCTTAATAACGTGTTAACATAACATTAATTAATGTTAACACAAATATAAATAGTTCAAAATGCTGTCATTAATTCAGCTCCAGGAATTATGAATATGGCCGTTATTTATGTTTTGAAAAGTCTTGAATAATCGAATCGCAACCCGTGAAATACTTATTATTGAGCAGTTCCGGTGGCCATCTGTGGTCTTCATCATCAGTTCCACTTCACCAAATGGTGCTTTCCGAGAGCAAATGCACGAGTTACTATAAAAAATACCCAAATCGCTATAGGTGTGCCTATAATATTTGGAGAGTTCCTTCGATTTCTCCAGGATCCCATCATCAGATCCTGACTTGATGACACTGGGACCAACCTGAAAGTATATCCTTATAGATAAAAAAATAATTTTGCAAATCGGCTTATAAATAACGGAGTTCTGAGGTAACACATATTCATCCGAATTGATAACCTCCTCCTTTTTTTGAAGTCTGTTAAAAATAGGAATTTTGACACCGAAATCGGTCCCCATTTCTTTTTGCTTAAGGTTATCTAAGATCTTTAACGGTGATGCTGAAATAATATTATTGTACTTATAGTATGTGTAATGGTAGAACGTAAAGGGGGCATTAAAGTTTTTAGATCATACGTTGTAAACCTACATTCTGGCAAATAAATGAATTTGAATATAATTATGTAATAGGAATGTGAACCAAGTCCTAAACGTGAATTTGTGAACATATCTATACTAATATTATAAAGAGGTAACATTTGTTTGTAAGTTTGTATGTTTGTAATATATTATAATGTGAATAGAGTCCAAGTAGCTTCTCTAGTTTGGGAAACAAACAGATGCAATAACAAACATAAGTACTTATACAATTAGTTCAACACAATCCAGAAACAGTTTCCACAGATTACTAAACAAGTAAATTATATGTAATTAAGTGTAACAACAACCAGAAATTCACACCGCTAAAGTTTACAGAATTTACAATTTAATATTATATAACATAATATAACATTATTATTATTTAAATTTCGATGCCAAAATATTTCTTATACTAAATTTGAATTTGGGTAGAGAAAGGTGAAAAATATATAAATCTTGATTTGCTTTTAATGAAATCGTGTCGTTGTACAGACGACATGCTCTTTTAATAAAAGTATTCTTGCCATAATTGGTTCGGGAGAAACCAATTTGGAAGAGAGTTCTTTTGCGTGCATTTAAGCGTGGACATCCAAAACTTATTTTAACATAACTGGCGAAATGTCGGTGTACTCTGCCAATAGCTGCAGCAGTTGACACCCTTCGACGGCAGCCGTCGACGGGTGTCGACTGCTGGGGTTGCCTCTGCCGTCGACGCGTGCGGCTCGTGTGTCATCATCATCTGCCTAGCCTTTTCCCAACTATGTTGGGGTCGGCTTCCAGTCTAACCGGATGCAGCTGAATACCAGTATTTTGCATGGAGTGACTGCCTATCTGACCTCCACAACCCAGTTACGGGGTCTGATAACCAGTCTTACCCCTTGGTAAGACTGGTTATCAGACTTTCGGGCTTCTTACGACCCGTAACAACTGTCAAAGATCCACGAATTACAGCCGGGACCGACGGCTTAACGTGCTTTCCGAGGCACGGAGGGCTCTCGGTATGTAAAGACGGTCACCCATCCACAGACCAACCGCGGCTAGCGTAGCTTAACCTGATCGATCGACCTGTGCGGCTGTTATTATTTAGCCACGGACCCCTCTGCGTGCGGCTCGTGTGTATGAGCACTAAATGCAAGAAACTACAAGTTTAAGTAGTAGATGAAGGCTAATGTCATTTTGTAGCAATTTTTAAATCTACTCCTGACTAGTTCGAGCGGCAATTTAGCACCAATTTAATATTGCGTTGTAGGAATGCCGTATAATTGCAATGTTGCAATCAACATAGTTGACAGCGTCGGAGTAGGTACCAACTGATGATGTTATTACAGGCGAAAATATCTGTGCTATATGAGATTTATGTTCATCATCATCTGCCTAGCCTTTTCCCAACTATGTTGGGGTCGGCTTGCAGTCTTACCGAATGCAGCAAAATATCGGTATTGTACATGAAGCGACTGCCTATCTGACCTCCACAACCCAATTACTGGGTAACACGATTCCCGTTGGTGAGACCGGTTGTCAGTTTTGTACTTCTGACTACTACAAAAGATCTACAAATGAAAACCGGGACCAGCGGCTTATCGTGCTTTCCGAGGCACGGAGGGGTTTCGATATGTAGTGGATGGTCACCCATCACCAAACCGACCACGGCAAGCGTAGCTTACACTTCGATTAACCCGTGCGGATATTATTATTTAGCCACGAGCCTCGCGAAATCTATCTAAGTAGGTACAAAGTGGAGACGACAATAATTAATACGACATTAAATTTGTACTTAAATTTATTTATTTAAAGGATGGCATAGTGTCACTTATAATTTCTTTTTTTATGTTGGCACCTTGACTTTTTATTCATGTTATTTTTTATCATTTAATTGTAGGTATTTTTGTATGTGCTATGTCTTTTATGTGCACTAAATAAACGGTTTATCTATCCGTCAATCTATACCTTTCCTCACACAATCTATTCATCCTATCTATTCATTGGTCCTTTCCATATTAATCAACATTCTTATTGTTGATGTACAGTCACCAAAAGAGACAAGTAACTATATAGTTGAAGTTTAGCAAGTAAACGATGGATGTTGTCGAATGAAAAATTGACAAATGAACTGTTTATTTTCAATTAATTAAATTACATTTTAATCGAACACATCCATCGGTTTCTTATTAAACTCCAACTACTTATATCCGTTAACCCTGGATACTTATCTCCTTTGGTGACCGTACATGCGATTCGTTCCTAATCTAGTGATCTAAATAAATGTAGTACAGTCATATGTGTAGGTATGGGCCTGAGCACCTTAGCCTTAACACGACACCTGCAAAGACTTAATTAAGTAGTCAACATGAACTAGCAGAGGTCATTGACCAGTAGGCTAAATGCACAGATATATTGTCCGACCGCGGCAGATTTGCCAAAGATGTAAACAACAATGGCCGCTCGAAATTGAATAAAATCGATAAACAAGAGTTTTTATTTTAAGTAATGTTAGTTTTCATCTAAATCTCCGAGCTAACTAGACGAAAACAAACATTACTTAAAATAAATACTCTTGCTTGTCGATTTTATTCAACTTCGAGCGGCCATTGTTGTTTAAGTACATCCTTGTCAAATCTGCCGCGGTCGGGCCTTAGATAGACCTAGATAACGCAAGTATCACGATCTGTATGAAAACCAAACGTACCTTTTTTTGACTACCTACTATGATGTCATAAGCACTATGAGTATTTAGTGATGAGAAAATCAAATCGGCTCAAAGACGCCGCCGCGTGCGGCACCCATCTCGCCCTATCCCCGCAACCTAGCGCCAGCGCTCACGCTCACCCATCCAGCAGTACTCAGGCTGACCGCGAAAGTGGCGGCTTACGATTTTTGTACGTAAGCTGGAGCGATTTTTGGCACGCGAAGTAGTTGGTCTTGCGTTATCTAGGTGTATCTATATCTGTGGTTAGATGAGAAACTCAGTCACCCATACTTTCACGTAATGGGATTCACAGTTCATATTAAAATTAATCGTAGAGTTATCTTGCCGAACCTGCTCCTTATGATAATAATAGGATCCTTATGATTAACAGGTACGCAAAAGATACCGTTATACGGTATTCTATTCCACCATTTTCCCTCAGTTATATCTCAAATCAGTCTATAAAACATCCTATAAACCTTTACTATAGAACATCATAGCAAACTAATGCCTAGGTACTTTAACTAACACTACCTACGTGACACCTAAAGTAACCCCTAAATAAAATACTACTGTTGGATTTTGAACGCTCGGCTTACCATCGAAAGTTGAAAATCCAACACAGCAATAATATTAAGGCGTTCATTTACGTGATTCTTAGATTTAGTGAAAACGGACATAAAACTAACGATGTAGCACAGGATTATGCCATGATCTTTTATGATAGATACTCTAACCCACCATAATTCTGATGAGGATTAGTGTAACACGATGTTTTAGTAATCTATGGTCAATCACCTGCTTGTTAGGGATTATTTATCTTATGGGGGCAGTGTCATTTCTTAGTTCGGCAAATCCATGACACACAATTTGTCTTGTCTGACTACATTTATTATTACGATATGTCTGGGGCCTGCCTCGGAAAGCACGTTAAGCCGTTGGTCCCGGCTGTCATTCGTGGATCTTTGCCAGTCGTTACGGGTCGTCAGAAGCCCGAAAGTCTGACAACCAGTCTTACCAAGGGGTATCGTATTTACCCAGTACTGGGTTGTGGAGGTCAGATAGGCAGTCGCTCCATGTATAATACTGGTATTCAGCTGCATCTGGTTAGACCGGAAGCCGACTCCAACATATTTGGGAAAAGACTAGGCAGATGATGATGATCTTATCGTAGGTTAGAGTCCCACATAACTGCACTATCTCCACGTGATAGTGCAAAATGGATGAGCATTTCCCTAAGATAAAAAAAAAAGGTATGCTGCTCCGGTTGACGCATGAACGCGCTGGCTGTCGCTGAAAACCAGCGCTGGGGCTAGGCCTCGCATAGGGTCTTATCTTAGTCTTAGTCATTACGCGGACCGATGGCCGTTTTGCATGGATGTGACGCATATTTTCCTCCAACTTGCTTTTTTTTGTTTGTTATCTTTCTCTGTGTCATGTTTACCGCAAATAAACGTGTTTTCTTTCTTTCTTTCAAAGGTCTCCCCAAATGACTTCCAATTATTTCGACCCATAAAATAAAAACACGTAAAATATTACCCCATACCACAAAAAAATCATTGCATCGTCTTCCTCATAATAAACATTCCACATAATATTATGCCAGATTTCATACTCCGAATAGAATAATAAATAATAATTTACGTCTCCCATATTCGCGTACAAATCTTTCGCCACGTCCGAACAGGTTGGGCGGTGGGACATAAAAACATTTGACCCCTTCATGTGTCTTCATTAAGATATCCCGAAACAAATGTTCTATAATGTGTTACTTGTAGCGTGGCCATGCTGGAAATGGTACGGGACGGTCCTGAAAATTATAAAGGTGGATGTAAGACTCCGTTTTGGTTCTTTTTTTTTTTTAAGCTAATGTTTATACAGTACATGAAAACGGTAAATATGATTTTTGTCATATAATAATATGGTTCTCTCAATCAAATTGTTTTATTGAAATAATTGATTTAGGTACAATATATATACAAGTAGGTACTTATGTAATAAAAATAAAAAAATGAAAAGGCAGGAGCTCATTGGGCATAAAAAAATTCGTCCGCATCGCTGTCAATGGGATAAGTGCCCCAACCGCTTGGCAATATCCCGAAATATTCGATAGGTACATAAATTATTTACAATATTTGGGCCTTAAACTAGAGATATATTATAAGCATTGGATTCTGATAATACATATATAATGTATGTTATTTGGGTAAACGGTAGTCATTAAGTTTCCCAAGTGTGAAGACTTTAGAAGTGTTTTCATCAATGTCAATTAAATGGGTTCATCATAGTTGTGTTTATTAAAGAAATTAACGCTTTCTAATATTACTAAAACGTATTAATTATTATTGATAAATAAATGAAAAAAAAAAGCGCTCATAAAATGTTAAAACCACTTTGCGTGTCATGAATAGTTTAGAAGCTGATCGTAAATCATTCCACGCAAAAATCCTTGTACGAAAATGGCACATGTTGCTAAAAGGATTGAGAGTCCAAAGAGAAACGCTTACATCCCTCAGAAAATATCACGTTCTTGGTCGTCAAGATGTGACCTTTTGAACGAAAGGATTCTTTATACTTTTGTGAATCTATACTAATAATAAAGCTGAAGAGTTTGTTTGTCTGTTGTTGTGTGCTAATCTCTGGAACTACAAGTCGGATTAAAAAAAAATCTTTTTGCATTTAATAGCCAAATTCTTGACGAAAGCTATGGGCTACTTAACATCACGCTGGGAAAGTCAGAGTCAGAGACAACGCTAAGCGAAATCGATGTACAGACGCCAACACATCAAGTTACTACTATCTGTCAAATTTCTTTAATAGATTTTCAACTTTATCGCTAAAATGTAAGGTTCAAAGTTGGTTGGCAAAAATTTTACAGTTTCGGTAGTATGATGTGCTGGCGGTACAGACCTAATAGCGCGAACGGGAGATGCAATGCGACGGGGTGGATCGGGAGAATAACAAAATTTCACGAGGACGAAGTCGCGGGCAGAAGCTAGTGAATGATAGAATGACGACGTTGATTCAACCTTAGAACTGTCAGCTTTGAATTTTATCTTTTTGTTGGTAAATCCGATTATTTTATTTGTGTGGTAGTACCTTTCACTCAAACTGTAAATAGTTTCTTGTGAATGGCCCATTCTTTTTATTAAGATGCTCTAAAAGGTTCCGTTTATGTCTTGAAAGGAGTACAGCAGGCCTATTCTGTAGAAATATCACTGTGATAAATATTAGGTCAATAGTGTTAATCCGAATCATCAAGTGAAATGACAGCTCAATCGATAAATTTTGTTACTATATTCTTGTTACTGTGTTCTTGTTTGGTACCTATTTCTGAAACCCTAAAGGGTTTCTTGTAAATGGCCCATCCTTTTTAAGATCCTCTAAAAAGTTCCGTTTAGGTCTTGAAAGGAGAACAGTGAAGGAGTTTAGGTATTTAAAGTTGTTAAGTTTGTGAAGTTCAATAGACTCAATGACAAGATTTGCTGTAAAAAACATCACGGTACCTAACGCGAACTATATTTCGCGCGCTCTCTCTTGCACACCGCTCGACGTCTCGCTGTATAGGTACTTAACAGAGATCGCGCCAAGAGTAATCCGGCAACATCTTGCGCACACGAAAACTTTTTGGTAACAATCGGTCAGATTTTTTTTTGTATGTCTGCGTTTTGTTGGACTTGTGCGTTGATAAATTTGATCCATTTACTTAGCTCCTACAAAACATCGGCAACCGATCGTATGCCGTTTGCGAATGCTCTAAATTTTGTCTTGATGTTTTGACTTCTTTTTCTTTATTTAGTTCCCATTTAGTTCCTGACCTAATGCTCCCACTTAGTAATCGTTTTGATGATGGTGATGGTCACGAATTATGCTTTTAGTTTCTACGTAAACATTATCCATTTCTTTTTAGTCAAACTTTACTACTTCCTCTGACGTCACAAACCATTTTTACCACAAACTACTTAAAATCACTAGAGCTGCAAGAGTTATAACACTTTTACAATTATTACAGACCTGCGCCTGCTCATAAAACAGATTTCAGTGTATTACACTTAGGCAGCACACGAAAAAAGTTATTTAGTCATTTGGACGTTAGCCAAATCCCAATTTTTCATGTAGGTAGGTACTTTCTTCCAATTTGACTGATTTAAATGTCATTATGGTTTCATTGCGAACATTGCGAGAATGAGGTCTGCACGCGACCACAGATAATATAATACGCGACGGAAGTTGTAATATGTTAAATTGCCTTGCTGTAATATTTATAGGCGATAAACATATTATCTGTGATGTTTAATTTTTTTTTTGTTAAATAATTTATTTGTTTTTAAAACATGATTCGGAATAAATATTGGTTGGAACAATTGTTTTCTATTCTGCGGTAAAAAAAATTATAAAATATTTTTTTTTCAGTAATCGTCGGCTTATAAAACAATAATATTATTTTTTCTTCCGATTTTTTCTTTTTCAGAATAAAGGACACAGCGCACAGAAGTGATATGTGTTAAACACAGAAATCTTAATATATTAAGATTTCTGTGGTGTTAAATATTATAAAACGTGTACTTTTTCTTAACTTCATTTAATTAAATTCAAAATGTTCCAATTGCCTAATACTTACATATTTCTTGAGTTGTCGACTCTCCCACATATAAATTAACTTCGAGTCGCCTATAGAAAAAATATTATTATTTAAAAGTGACGATTCGTCCTTTTCGGTCGAGTAAATTCGTGCGAATCGACTAATATAAGCCTAAAAGTTGCGTATAAAACGGACAATCAAAATAACACGATGGACATCAAACATTGAGAAGCAAACGCATAAACCTATTTTTTTTTTAAATAATTACAGAGAAGAAAATAACGGAAACTTACCTACATGTTTTATTTCTTTAAAAAAAATATTTAGTTTTTGTTAGCAACAGCAGGACAGGCCAAAAGTATGCGTGGAATAAACCATTTTTACTGTTCCATTTTATTTCAGATTTTTTCGTGGAAACTTTTTCCATCGAAATGAAATAAGATACTTTGAAATCCATCATAATAAAAAAGACGTTTTTAGTTATTTTATATTGGCATCCGCTCACCGATTGAAGCTCACCAGCTGAAATGGGATGGGGTGGTTCACGTCGGCCGCATGCACAGTGATCGCTGGGCAACAGTCTCCACACGGTGGGTGCCTGAGGATGGACGGTGCCGCTGAAGTCGGCCCAGAGAGGTGGCGAGACAACCTAGACGCGTACCGTAAAGGTTGGATCGAGGTGGCGGTAGAAAAGAATGCCTGGAAGGATTTGGGGAAGGCCTTTGGTCACCAGTCGGAAACGTTAGGATAAGTAAAAAAAAAAATTGGCATTTTAAAATAATCTCATCATTATCATCATCATTTCAGCTGAAAGACGTCCACTGCTGGACATAGGCCTCCCCCAAGCAGCTCCACTTCGACCGGTTCTGTGCTTCTCGCAACCAGCGGGTCCCTGCGGCCTTCGCAAGATCGTCGATCCACCTTTTGGGAGGCCCTCCAACACTACGTCGTCAGGGCACATCTTTGTAATGTTGAACATGAAATAGAACACGGCTTCCAAAAATACCACTATCTTTATATATGAATGAATAAAAAATCAGAGTTTTAGTTATCAGGATATCATATAACCTATATCGTTAAATGTCCGTCGGCACAAACAAGCCATTAAATATTTATGGACCAAGATATAGATATAAATATAATATTTACCGAAAGCCCACAAAACGAACGAATGGATAAAGAAAATGCTAGTGAGTGATAGTACGTACAGACGCCAGCTGCTGGTGTCTGTACTATCACTCACTATCATTTTCCTTGAGAAACTTAAATAGATTTTCAACTTTATCGCTAAAATATAAGGCTTAAAGTTGATTGGGAAAATTTGACAGTTTCGGGTAGCTTCATGTGCTGGTGTCTGTACAATATTACATAATCAGCCTATAATATTCCCACTGTTGAGACACAGGCCTCCCCTCTTTTGAGAGGGAGTGGGCCGTACATCCACCACGCGGGCCAAGTGTGGGTTATTAAATGTCACGTGTCTTCGAATGTTTGGTTTTAGATTTATTATACCTTTATAAATCTTCACAAACTTTCACATTTATAATAATATTAGTAGGATAATAGAAAAAACTTCGATGGTTTTTATTTTATAAAAATAAAACACGATTTTTACTTATCTTAAAAGAAAAAATATAACTATCCCACCCAATATCATGGTTCAGCTACAGCCGGATGGTGAAGCAACATGGAGTGCACTGGAGACCATAAATCTCGCCAATTGAACACAAAATTGATACTAATCGCTTGAACGGACCCGTTTTATGTGGCTGAGCCACCAGAATAGCTATCTTATAGTTACAGGTAACTGCGAATGGTTGTTACTGGTTAACTACTGACGTATATTGGTGGAGATGTTAAAATAAAAAATGTGTACACTGCGTTCGCGTTTTCTTTTCCAAACATGTAAGCAAATATGCGTTTTTGTAAAAAAAACGACTTTATAATTTAACACACACACATAAAGTTCAGTTTGTACTAAATTTTCAAACATTTTTATGACTTTTTTAATACTTAGTATTAGTCAATCAGAAAACAATTTAATTTATACTTTTATAAAGTTGATATTCGTACTATGTAGTAGAAATTACATCAATTGTAAAAAGGCTACTTTGCACCGTCACGAAACCCTCATCATCAGCCCTATTCGGAGCTTTTTTTATGTCTGACGGCACCGCTCTTCTAGGAACCGTAGCTTTAGTTCTCACTTTCGTTGTATAACAAATACGCTTGGACGCTAAAACATCTGAGCGGATTTGAATGAAATTTGTCACGTGAGTAGATCATGACCTGGATTAGGACAAAAGATACTTTCCATCCCGATATTCAGACGGGAATTAACGGGATGGAGATTTATGCGGGTGAAACCGCAGGCAACAGTTAGTACGATAATAAAATTATACTAAAATCACAAGTCCACCTGCCAGACGAAGTGATTACAGCAATGTGAACCAAGGATCATTTACACTATCGATTGATAGCAGTTCCACGGTCAGTAGCGATATTTTATAGTTGATACACAAACGTAACTAGAAGCCTTTGAATACGAGCATATATTGACGTAAGTGCTAAGGTAAACAAGAATAAAACTAGTGGTATTTAGGTAACACTCAGGGAACATGATCGCTTATCTAATTGACTATTACCTTAATTTGTCTGTATCTCTAAATCACAGCAGATTTTTTTGGACAGTGGATTGATTAATGGTTGACGTATCAATCACATATCACATGGCATGGCACGTTAAGCCGTTGGTTTCGGCTGTCATTCTTGGATCTTTTACAGTCGTTACGGGTCATCAGAAGGCCGAAAGTCTGACAACCAGTCTTACCAAGGGGTATCGTATTACCCAGTAACTGGGTTGTGGAGCTCAAATAGGCAGTCGCTCCATGTAAAGTACTGGTATTCAGCTGCACCCGGTTAGACTGGAAGCCGACCCCAACATAGTTGGGAAAAGACGGGCAGATGATAAAAAAAAAATTAACCTATTTTTTTTGGTTTTCTGTTTATTTTCTTTAAAGTTCTAGTTTTTAGAAGGTTAGTTATGTCACTTATTCATCTTCTACTTACTGTTATTGCAAAGCTACTCAAATTACTACTTAGGCGTATCTAACTTTCTATTAAATATACAGGGTTATTAGGAGGTCATTGTACTCAAAATCATGAATAACTTTTACTATGGGATCAAATCTGAAATCGCGAAAGAAATATCAGCTGTTCCCTACATTTATGTTCGTATAACTCGTCAAAATGTAGGGAACAGCTGATTTTTTTTTCGCGATTTCAGGTTTGGTCCCATAGTAAAAGTTGTTCATAATGTTGAGTATAATGACCTCTTAACAGGTTGTTAACTTTTTTCCAATAACCCTATATAATGAACAATTCGAATCTACATGAGTATTTTCACTGAGATGGGAATTTTAAAATATACGATTGTATCAAATCTCACAAAGAAAAACATAAAAAAAACAAAACAACACCAAAGCTATAGTCAATTCAAATAAAACAAGGGAAAAATTCCAAGCAAAGTTTTCCCGTTAATCATTGAAGTAGAATTTCCATTACATGACGGACTTCAGCGAAATTATGATTAGCATACAGAACAACAGATTTAGCACAGCTCCGAGACCGAAATATAGGACGGAACTAATGAATCTTTTCTCCGAAAAATACGAAGAACTTTCATTATTTAGAGGCCAGTTTTATTCTTGCTGTGACAATATATATAATGATTTAAATTAATCATAAAATGTGTTACCAAGGTAACCGACATAGCCCGAAGAATTGCCAAACTTAAGTGGCAGTGGGTAGGCCACATTGCTCGCAGAACAAATGGCCGATGGAGCCGAAAGGTTCTGGAGTGGCGACCGTGTACCGGAAGACGTAGCGTTGAAGGCCTTCCACAAGGTGGACCGGCGACCTTGTGAAGGCCGCAGGATGGATGTTGTCGCCTGAAAAATTTGATAAATGAGCTGTTTGTTTTCTATTAATAAAATTAAATTTTATTCGAAAACATCCATCGGTTTCTTACTAAACTTCAACTATGTCCGACGATCCTGCATACTTATCTCTTTTGTTGGCTGTATATCTACATATATATAAAGACGATACTAGAAAATAAAAAAAAACATCATTATCTTATGCCATGTAATAAAAAACCTAACCCAAGCGTAATGATTATGGAAATCCTCAATCTTCCACATGTCATATTCTATTAAGTGTAACAAAAACCATGTTCTTACATATGATAATGACTTCGTTCCTTCAATAAATCCCGAAGTTTGTACGTGGAAACACATTGTGTCAATGTTATTCTTACCAAAAATAACTTCGGTAAGTTTATGAACTCAATACGAAGATATCTCGGGTAACTTATTCGCCTAACATAGAATTTGTATCGGATTTCGGGTCGAGCAGTGTCAGGATTTCTATTTTTTGTTAGACTTTGTAAGTTGATCAGGTTTCGCGTTGCAAGAGAATATTTTTGTAGGAAATGAAGAGGTGAAACTGAAAATAGATTGATAGCATACTTTAGGAATCTTTTTGCCAGAAATACCGTTTTTTGTTAAAAGAAAACTCACGGTTCCATAGATGAGGGTTTTATTTATATATTTAATATTGCAGGCTTGATGACATAGGCATTTTCTACCAGTCAACCTTTGGGTGATGCAGAGAAAAACAGTGGTAGGTGCAATAATATAAAATAAAAAGAAACTCCGATTGAATTTCTGTCAGCATTTTAAGTGTCCCAACTCAAAATATCCAACTTTGCGATTTTAAAAAGTAATTTAAAGTTGTAAGACTCTTAATATCTGTCATGCCTTGTCATCTGGGAAGGAAGTTGGGTTAAAAGTTGGTTAAATTTAACCCATTGACTGACTTTATCTTTCTCTTTGACGCTTCATTAGTTTGAGTTATTACGATAGTGATTGCGAATCTTCTGAAATGGAACTAACCGTTTTCAAGATGGCAGATTCGAGATTTAGATTTTGCTTGCATCTACTGTTTTTAACTGTGGGATATCGGATAAAAGCGACTTATTGATGGATATATTTTTTTAAATTTATTTTTCATTGGTGAATGTGCCGCTCTTGACCTCGATCACGCCTGATGGAAAGCGATTGATGAGGTCTATGATGGAACGAGCGTGCCCAGAAGATGCCTAAGGCACTGGAGCTCCCACGCATCGACGAAACACAGCAGGCTGCTTGACGCCGGACTCCGGTGGGAGAGTGGTCGCAAACCAGGCGGGCGGTAGCCCTACCACCGCAAGGGAAGAATTGGCTAGTCAAATCAGGTGTTGGGTGTGACTGTCCAGGATGCGCCGACCGCTCGGTTTAGTTGAGTAACTGGCGGGACAAACTGCGCTACACGAGGAGGCTTCTTCATGCATCCCAAAATGATTGAATGGCTCTCTGTGTTATGCTTTAGCATAAGCGTAATCAGCATATAGGTAATGTTCCCGCTGCTGGGATACAGGCCTCCTCTCTGTAAGAGGGAAAGGGCTATAATCCACCACGCGGGCCTAGTGCGGGTTGGTGATGTCATGTCATGTATTCACATTTTTGGTTCTAGGACGTTCTCACGGTGTTTTCTTTCACCGTTTTCAGAGTATTGGTGATGAACTTAAATACACAAAGTAAAGTGCCTGCCTAGGTACGGACTTCGACACGTTAGTCGGAGCCATTACCACTGGGCCACCACTGCTCCTCAAGTATTTTTAGTACTTATTGCTATTAGTATTGCTGGGAAATCTATATTCAGGGTCCCATTAAAATAGATGGTCAAATTTTAACACAGCGCTCAGTACGTCTAACCAAAGATATCCAAGCAAAAAAAAACACTGATTAAAGTGATTTTATTTTGACCTAAAATAATAAATTTCCGGCACATTTGTGTATTTTCTTTAGCTGATTATTTTTCTTGTAAAGTATCTAATGCGTTTTTCTTATATATTTTGTTACCATCGTCCTTATTTTGGTGGTCTGAATGATTTCTAAAAGTTTGTCCATCTATTTTAATGGGACCTTATATATAAAATTCAAAGTCCTGACTGACTGATATATCAACGCACAGCCTAAACCGCTGGTTCTAGAGACCTGAAATTCGGAGGATGTGTTCTTTGTGAAGAGTAGGTATCCACTAAGAAAGGGTTTTTCGAAATTCTATGCCTAAGAGGGTGAAATTTCACGCGGACGAAGTCGCGGGCAGAAGCTAGTACGAAATATAAGAATGCCTAATGACTACAAGCGGACTTCAGGGAATCCGGTAAATGCCCTGTTATCTATACTTAAAGATACTTTCCGTACAATATAATTAGATACTATGTGCAATCACTTAACGCTGATTGTTCGACCTTCGTAAACCAAAAATACCTTCGAATCTGCGTAAACAAAAATAATCTCACAGCATTTCTGCCAACCCTTACAAATCAACAAACAAAAGAGGTTACTAACCTCCTTGAATTTATTTAGACCTAACTTGACGATTGGCTTGTGGCTACCGAAAACAAAAGAGAGGGCAAAGTATATTAATAAGTTTAGTGCCGTATCATTGTGGTTTGTTCGCTTTATTCACAGAACAGGGAATCGCTGTGCCGAACGTCTAGCGAGAGACGGCAGTATAAAACAATAAAAAATAAGTTTAAAAACTAAAACCCGACTACTGAAAACTTTTTTACAAAAAAAAACAACCGACTTCCAAAAAAAAACACTACAAAGTGAAAAATAACTTTAATTTCGGAAGTCGGTGTCAAAAAAACGAAAATGTGGAACCAACGACACCGACTTCCGAAATTAAAGTTATTTTTCACTTTGTAGTGTTTTTTTTTGGAAGTCGGTTGTTTTTTTTGTAAAAAAGTTTTTATTTTTCGCTTTTTAGTTGTACCTACCCCATAATACAAATTCATATAACACTACTTGCTATGTGAATATTAGTGACAGGAAGATAAACATCATCAATTTAAACTAAGTGGAAAACAAACGTATTGTTGAAGCTAATTCCAAAACTACCCAAGCAAAGTTCATACAATTTATATGGGACCACCTCTGAAGCATACCTTATTCATTAATTAGACTAGATGCTGATAATCCTGGCTGCAGCATCAGGCCAAACTTATGTCAACATTGCATTGAACTTAAAATTTAGTCCTGTTTAAAATGAGCCCAAACACGACTACGGTGCTGTAATTTCAAGGTTTGTACTTTTTCTGATGCTCCTGGCTTCAGCATCAGGTCTCGGTGTTCCTCATTAACAGTACGTTTATCCACACATCGAGCCCTTTTCAATGAGCCTAAACACGATATATCTGCTGTTAGTTGTCGAGGAGTTAGGTACTCTGCAGACTATCCTGACTGCAGCATCAGGTCATGACTTGATGATCATGAGACCAAATGTGGCAAATGCCCTATCAAACATCAAAACAATTTACTAAAACAGTCCTTGCCTGTTCGAGTAACTTCTTACTGTTAAGAAGTTGTACCTTCCATCATCAGCCCAGCTACCTGAGATGGTGACAACCATACGCAAATACACAAGATACTTCATAAAATATGCGAAAAACAATAAGTGAGCCTATAAAATTTGAGGGTTGCCCTCGATTTCTCTAAGATCCCATCATCAGATCCTAACTTGGTGACAATGGGACCACCTCAGAACTATCTACTTTCGAACAAAAAAAGAATTTTGAAAATCCGTCGACAACTGGCGGAGTATTCGATGAACAAACATACAAAAAAAAAAAAAAAAAAACATACAAACAGCCGAACATAGTACCTCCTCCTTTTTGTGAAGTCGGTAAAAAGGATGAAACAAGAAAGTACCTTCCCGCGGTCGCATGCTACCATAGCTTATAAGTATCTTAATACAGCGGCATTTTTTTTAAAACTTATATTTTAATTAAATTATTTGGAGCTTATTTCAGTAATTCAGTAATATTTATATTTTTGAAATGTGCTAATTAAGCCCTTTCATTATATACCTAACACGGCATGATTAAAAAAAATCTTTTAGGTCATGACTTTATGTCCGCTACAGGGCGCCATGTAAAATACTGGTATTCAGCTGCATCCGGTTAGACTGGAAGCCGACCCCAACATAGTTGGGAAAAGGCTAGGCAGATGACGATGATAGCCTATAACCAGCGGACGATCAAGACCCTTCCAACGATACCTCATTTGTCTAATTATGACAAGTAGTTTAGAACTTTGAGGGAACAGATGAACATACATACATACCGGTCAAAATCATAACCCTCCTTTTTGCGTCACCGTAGTCGGGTAAAAAGAGAAGTAAGTGGAAAAAAGGTGATCTAATATATGTAGGGAAAGTAGCGGGATGGACTATTTTGGATGAGTTAGCAATTCCTAAATTAGTAATTCATGGTGTTGAAAGTGTAATGATCGCCCTACTTCTGTCACGGACCACCATTTTTTTTATGGCATCTTGTATGTCAACCTAGGAGATTTTCGGCTGCTCTTTAACTGAGGTATTCCACTCAGAGCACTGACTTCAACCGCACTTGGACGAACTGCACCTGCGCACTTACCGCACTGAAACAAAATTTAGTTTCAGTGTGGTTAGTGGATGTGCTCAGGTATTACCCAGTAACTGGGTTGTGGTGGTCAAATAGGCACTCGCTCCATGTAAAATACTGATATTCAGCTGCATCCGGTTAGACTGGAAGCCGACCCCAACATAGTTGGGAAAGGCTAGGCAGATGATGATTCAAATAATGGATGAATGAATGAGTCAATTCGGCTGAAATTAGTTTACCAAAGATTGTTCAGACAAATGATTTACCTACTGTGTTCTGTGTGTGATTTTGAAAGGATATGTGGCCGCATTTACATACATCGCCACATGCGAAAACTACGCCTCCCGCTGACGTCACGCCAAATCCTGCATCGCGCAAGCAGAGTTTACCGCGCAGCTAGCATAATTATATACAACGTCCCGATATAAATCGTCGGGCAGTAGCCCACCAGACAGGCAGACACGACACCAGTCTGCTTTCTTAAGCCAGATATAGGTACTGACAATTAAATTCTACGGTCACCAAATAAATACGTCCACCAATGATGGTGATTACGGCAATTTGACCGTCTATCGTAAAAGAAGTCATTCGGAAGCCCATGATTTGGTAGTCTTCTATTACAGAATGCTTACGACAGAAGATTGGCTACACGTCAACAACTCAGCCTATCGCAGTCCACTGCTGGACATAGGCCTCTCTCAGGGTGCGCCACAACACTTTGTCCTCCGCCTTCCGCATCGAATCTGTCCCAGTCTTCTTCCTAAGGTCGTCAGTCCATCTAGCTGGGCATACACAATATTTTGATATTTTCCTTCAAGCTTATAAATAACGACTAGTTTACACGTAGGTAAGTAGGGTATGGGTACTATCATTATTCTTAGAAACTATAGATACGTCAACCCTGAGGTAAACTAAGTGTAAAGTTAAGATAACACTATCTTATTGCCTGCTTGGTTGGCCAAGGTGTTAGGTAGTGGCTCATTGAAGCATGACTGGAACTTTTAGTGAAAACGTCGCATGACGACACAGGTATAACGTTATGGTAAGGCAGAAGCCCGCTGGGTGTATAGAATTGACAAATTTGTTTCTGCATTAAAAGTATTAAAACCTTGAGCTATTGCATATTACGCAGTGAATTGCAAAATTGCTCCAAAGCAGATTAGGAGTTGCGTCGGGCCGCGCCGCCGCATACTTAATTGTTTCGGACACATTCAAATTTCAAATTTGAATTTGAATTGTATCTAGTCGAGTGCAATGAGATGCATTGATCACGCAACGCACACCGGGCCGCATCGCAACGCATAATGTAACAGCGGTCGCAAAAATACGGATAGTAAGCGATCCACCACCCGCCAGTACGTTTCGCTGCGACCCTGGTGGCCTACCATGATCTAATTAAAAACTATTCAAAAACAAGACATTTCAGTTTAGGTTCCTAAATTGCATCGCTTGAGCTGCTCTATGGACGTCATGGTACGAAACAAGTATGAATGAAACCAAAATTTGCGACTCAGTTTGGAACAATCGCTGTCAGCAGATGGCACGGCCTAAACTGAATCGTTAAACTGACGTCGTGGTACGAATTAGAAGAACAGTTCAGTTTAGGTCCTAAAATGGATCGCGTTAAGAGCTTGTGGTAGGCCTCCTGTGTGGCCCGCCTGTAGTTATTATACAAAATATACTAAAGTGACCTGGGAGGATTTTGGCTCTACCTTGCGTTGCGGTGCGGCCACTCTAATCAACGCTAGCCTTGAGCAGGAAGGTTTAGCTCGTAAAGTCCAGTTAATAACAGGCAGTGCACGAATACGTAAAAAATATAAACACAAATAGTTAAGCGCTCTTCCTCCTCTCTCTTACCATGCTGTGCCCGACAGGGTCCATAATTTGTTTCATTAGTTTTAAAGGCCTAACAACTGTTTTTCGAGTCTTCCAAAACTTTTCCAATTCCACAGCGTTGTCGGTGGGAGTCTGGCAGCGCAGAGGTCACTTACCAACTGTTGTACCAACATTATGGAATGCAATAAAGGATTGTGATTATCAACGTGTAGAGCAAACTTTTCTGAATTAGTTAGTGGACAAGCCATTTTGATTTTGATTTATTTACGAGTTTCTAACTTCCATTGCTAATATATAATAGAATAGATTTTATTTTTCTTACCACAAAAATATCAGCTTAAGGTTAAATTAGTCTACAGATACAATTTTGTACTTAAGAGGGCGCCGACCGTACGCCGACCGCACAGTGGCGCCCTCATGGTTTTTTTGGTTATTTCTTTTATTTTAGAATGAAAATGCAAAATATAAGCACGTTAAGTTGTGCTCCACAACATTATACGTTAATATTATTACAAAAGGTAGTTTTACATTGTTTAGTTTTATTATAATCACTAAAACGGATAATAGTGGCCACTTTTGAGCACAACTTAACGTGCTTATTATCTGCATTTTCATTCTAAAATAAAAGAAATAACCAAAAAACGATGAGGGCGCCACTGTGCGGTCGGCGTATGGTCAGCGCCGTCGTAATTTGTGGAAGACTGGTGCCTAAACTAAGGTTTTTATAAAACCTGTAAGTCAGGTCACCAGCCAAATATATGAGTCAATTTCAAACTGTTTTGTTCGATAACTTACGACAGAAGTTTCAAGTTCAGCATCTTCAATATTATATTTATGATGTTTAAGACACACCTTTGCATTTGCATAAAAATAAAAACTACAGACAGACATATTTTATGGACAAATAAAAGAGTTTTCTCATAAAGTTTGTTCATTTGGTTTGGTCGTTTAAAAAACTTTTGTTATTGTGACTACAATCTATACAAAGGAGTTTATATATCGTCTCTAATTTATATATGTTGTACATAGTCTGAGTATAAGAATTTATATGCTTTGTTAAATTGCCAGTAGCTAAAGTATTTTGTATAAAGATTTTGGTACAGTTTTTCCATTCCTTACGATTTCTAAATAAAATAATGTAATCTAGTTGCTGTATGTTTTGATCAGTCTAACTGCCTGGAGTTTGTTTAAGGATCATTTTTATACAGGGTCAAATTAAATTAGCTAGAGTAACTCCACAGACGTGATGGTTATCGATATCTAAACACGATCAATAAAAAAGATTTGATGTTTTTTATTTTGGAGTTTACTTGAAGTTTGATTTGAGAAAATCTGTTTTATCGTATTTTGGCATCGATTCAGTCGATACTAATGACGTCTGTAAAGTATACACAAAAAATCGTTTTTTTTAAACTGATCTGGAAATTGACTACACTAACTTCTGTCGCAGACCCCCAAAAAATAAAAACTTAAATCTTTTTATTTTTACTTTATCGTTTTAGATATCGATACCCATCACATCTGCGGTGTTTCGTTAGCTAATTTAATGTAACCCTGTATTCTTGACAACTCTGTCGTTGAGAGTAGCGACTGGTCCTGAAGAGCATGATAATGTTCAGCGGAAGAGATTACCACGTGGTATTCAGCCTACGTTCATTTGCTAGACTGTGGCGTTAGCCTAGAGAATTAATGTAGGCTATATTGTGGGCTAATCGTACCCAAAAAATAGACAACACCCTTCGCATTCAATACAACAATGCCTTCAGGGCGCTGGTGAGGCTTCCTCCGTACTGTAGTGCGTCACTGATGTTCGCTGAAGCGCACACTGATGATTATTTTGCGATCATGCGCAAGAAAGTGGCGTCAATAATTCGCAGAGTGAGAGGAAGCGACAATAGCATCCTAAAGGTATTTCCTGAAAGGTTAGAAGGGCCTAAAATGGATAGGTTTCAAGCTACATGCCAGACATAGGGCTTGATAAACCTTCCTGAAATTGGGTGCTGTTTGTTATGTTTTAAGTAATTTATATTGTATTTGTGTGCCTAATTTTTTATCTACTACCTACTAGCATAGATTTTTAAGTTACTTGTAATACTAACACGCTATGGGCCTACGATGCCTGCCAATAAAAGATTTTTATTTATTTATTTATATCAAATAAAGAAATATTCAAGATGACACAGTAGACAAGTCTGCCAAAAACAGTTCTCCGTATAATCATATGATAATCTTAATTGGAATAGTACTGCCTCTACCATGAGGTCAATGTCTATACAGGATGGTCCAAATAGTGACGTCAATAAAAAAAAATTTGATTCCTCACACCTAGGGGTATCCGAAAATACCCCATGTACCTATGTTCCGCGATTTTTGATAGATTAGGAGATATGAATATTTTTTAAAAATTTTGTCGTAATACTTCGGGGAAATCTTTAAAAAATTATAGCTTTTATTCGACAAACTCCTTTTATGATTTTTTTTGCGATGGGACTATCATGAAATACTCTTTCATTTATAAAAAAAATATATCTTCCTAACATTAGTGCATGATACAATTTTTTTTTAATCGAAAGTGAGAAATTTACATTATTACGAATAAAAGTTGATTTTAAGTTTAAAGGATATAGATTCATTAAAAGTTTGAGTTAAATAGTAGAATCTGAAACATTTTTTAATATTTTTAAAATTGATAAAGAAAATCAACTTTTAATCGTAATAATGTAAATTACTAACTTTCGATAAAACAAAATTGTATCTTGCACTAATGTTAGGAAGATATTTTTTTATACATGAAAGGGTATTTCATGATAGTCCAATCGCGAAAAAAAAATAATTAAAAGAGCTTGTCGAAAAAAAGCTATGCATTTTTAAAGATGTTCCCGAAGAATTTCCCCAAAAATTCGAAAAAATATTCATATCTCCTAAACTATCAAAAATCGCGGCACATACATGGGGTATTTTTGGATACCTCTAGGTATTATTATTATGAGCCTGTTATGTCCCACTGCAGGGCGAAGGCCTCCCTTCAGTCTTTCCATTTTCCCCTGTCTCTTGCTACATCTAAGTATGAGGAATCTAATTCTTTTTAAAGGACGTCACTATTTGGACCAACCTGTATATTATTATACGAATATGTGGAAACGTTAACACATACGTTTACGTAACGACTTGTTTATATTTTGGCAAAAGTTATGACATGCTTGAATGGTATGTTTTACGACCAATTTCCAATGATTGGAGATCTGTTATCGCACGAAATAGGAGCAGTGGTATTGGCCCTGAGTTATGAGTTATATGGTCGTGGGTTCGAACCCAAGCACTTTACTTTGTGTAATGTATGTTCATCACTACTGGAGGCCTACCAAAAGCTCTTAACGCGATTCATTTTAGGACCTAAACTGAACTGTTCTTCTAATTCGTACCATGACGTCAGTTTAACGATTCAGTTTAGGCCATGTCTGCTGACAGCGATTGTCCCAAACTGAGTCGCAAGTTTTGGTTTCATTCATACTTGTTTGGTACCCTGACGTCCATAGAGCAGCTCAAGAGATGCAGTTTAGGAACTTAAACCGAAATGTCTTGTTTTTGAATCGTTTTTCATTAGATCATGGTAGGCCACCTGCTCTCAAAATGGTGAAGGAAAACATCGCGAGGAAACCGGCATGTCCTGGAACCGAAGATTGAGAACATGTGACATCTAACAACCCGCACTGGGACCGCGTGGTAGATTACGGTCCATTCCCTCTCACAGAGAGGAGACCTGTGTCCCAGCAGTGGGAACATTATAGGCTGATTATGATGATGATGACACGAAATAGGAAAGACAGTGAAGAATTAATATTAGGCGCATTTATTTAATTACCTAATGTTTATATTTTTTGTGATGTTCATTTAGCTTCTATAAACAATCTATCTACGATGTACAGACGCCAACACATCAAGCTACTGCAATCCGTCAAATTTCTTTAATACATTTTCAACTTTATTGCTAAGGTATAAGGTTCAAAGTTGATTGGGAAAATTTGACAGTAGCTTGATGTGCTGGCGTCTGTACCTTTTTTGGCAATTAATTTGGGGTCGGCTTCCAGTCTAACCGTATGCAGCTGAATACGAGTATTTTACATGAAGCGACTGCCTATCTGACCTCCACAACCAGTTATTTGTTAACACGGTACGCCATGGTAACACTTTTTGCCAAAATTTTGGACTACCCGTAACGACTGCCAAAGATATGTTGATGACAGCCGGGTCTCGATATGTAATGGATGGTCACCCATCCACGAACCGACCGCGGCAAGCGTAGCTTAACCTGCGATAGACCCGTGCGGCTGTTATCATTTAGCCCCTCGTCCCTCGCACCTACCTTCGTCTTTACCTTCATTATTCTCTTTTCTTTATTTTGAGAACTTCAAGATTATTTTTGTCCTGCTTTTTTATTTTCGTCTGTGCTTAATTTGTTCATGTTATTATATGAAATCTTTAGCGTTAATTAACTTATGAAGCAACTGGTTTTATTAAATGCTATAAACCTTTAATTGAATATTTATAAGTTTATAGTTATTAACAAAATAATGAGCACCCCAATAAAAATAATAAACTGATGCCTTGCCTAATTGCTTAGTGAATAAACTGCGGATTTTTAATAAGAATAATAAATGATGAAGATGATATCGTGGACATTCACGGGAAACACAGGGCAGTAAAATGCATGGAAATATACATATAAGGTGTTTCAAATAACCCAACAAACTTTAAGAGGTGCTTTAGACCATCGAACTAAACAACTTTCACTATGGGACCAACTCTGAAATCACGAAAAAAAAAATCAGCTGTTTAATACAAAAGTTCAATACCTACTTGACCAAAATGTATGAAACAGCAGATTTTTTTTTGCGTGATTTCAGAGTTGGTCCCATAATGAAAGTTATTTAGTTCGATGGTCTAAAGCACATCTTAAAGTTTGTTGGGTTAATTTTGGAACACGTTATATACAAATACCTAATACAATAAAATAAAATCTCATACTTACGTGTCGTCGCACCTAGGATAATCATTTCAGTACCTACACTCATGCAGACATTTTTTTACGCATAGCACTGAAAAACCTTCTAAGATAACTGCGGTGAGAACCAATCCTAAACAAAACGTCCCTACTCCCTAGCCCCTTTTCAACAGTTTTTACAATGCTGGGATACTGCCGAGACGTACAGATAAACCGAACTAGTAGGTAATATATGCACTAGATGGGTGCTTACCGTAAAGGCTACGGAGGTCAGGGTTGAGGGATTGCTAGGGAGGGATTGAGATTCACCTGTCCCATTATTGAACCGCCCCAGAGGTTAGAAAAAATGGAAGGGATATCGGTAATTGCACAGTTTGCGGTGATAGGTACCACCAATGGTTACGTTCGTAGATTATTCCATAATATTGACTCGCCCCTGCTTTACACAGGTGCAATGGTAACATGTCCAAACATCGAGACTTCTTTGCGAAGGTATATATTAATGTATCATGCACTCTTAGGGCTGATTTCACCAAAGCTTTTATCAGTGGAATAAAATTTACGTCTGACAGTTCTAGTATGGAAAATCTGTCAAAAATTATTCTCAGTATAAGACTTATTCTAGGTTTAAAAGTTTGGTGGACTTCACCCTTAATGATGGTGAAATCGCATCCCAATCCATCGTGTAGTTTAGAAGAATTGAGCGGTCACACAGATAGACACAAAAAGCGAATTTTAATCTAAAATATCTAAGTATAGATTATACACATAAATATGCCGGAATAAATTGACTAAATGATGGCGAAAACTGCATCAAAATTCATTGCGTAATTTAGAAGAACAAAGCGGTCATACAGACAGACACGAATTTGTTTTATACTATGTATGTTAAGATACACGTAGATTTTCGTAGAATAGCTACTACTTTCTTATCGTACTGCATGTTCGAAATATTTAAACAGAACATGTAGATTTTGCAGAACGTGTGTGGTTTATTGACTGACAATCTGGGAGAGCACAAATCGGCGGGCCGCACCGCAACGCAACGCGTTGCTAAAATTCTCCTACTTATATCATTTTAGTACGCACGGCTGCACATCAAGCTATACATAATAAGTATATGCTGACATCTGAGGGGTAATTCTCGTAATTTTAAAAACGTTCACAGTCCGACCTCAGTCTCAATCTGTCAAAAGTACCTCTAATTTCCCTACATTTTGACAAGTTTTTGACATTTGTTTGACGCCGGCATGAGACTGCGACTAGATTTTGAACGTTTTAAATTACGAGAATAAAATTGGCCTTCTGATTGTACGAAAAACATATACAATGCGTGGTCAGCCAAAACTGGAAATGTGTCGCCGTAATATGTAAGTACATTTCGTTTTTACATTTCTATGGTTGGAACCATCGCACACTATAGCCGAGCCGCAGCGCAACACAACGGTGGATCGCTCGCCAGTTGTATTTTTGCGGCTACAGGGAGTCTAGGCCCTAAGAACGAAGTTGTAAAATTACTTTAGTTTCCGAACTAAGAATGAATGACAACGCGATTTGGCAGTTGTTCTTACGGTCGACGTGTTTTTGCCCGACTGAATAATTTAATTTGGACACTTATCTTGACGGATCTACTACTTTCGGACGGGTCCGTATCATCGTTAACGGACTTAGAGAGTAGAATACGATGCAGTCTGCCGAAATTAAAATTCGTACGGCTAATAATGTGCGGCGCGGCGCGCTACAGCCCGCCGTGGCTGTACTGTGCGCTTAGCTTTGTACTGGTATTTGTTTCGGAGATTTGAATGAGCATACTAGAGCGGATTTTTTTTGTAGTAGGAGGCTCGTTTCAGTTGTCACTATGGTGAGACGTGTCTGATTACTTCAATAGCTACTATAGAGCATGTTCAGACTTTTTTTTTTTGTAGATAACTTGTGCGAAATTGAACTACGTTTATTTGTTTGTTTTTGGCTTTTTATTTTACACTACTTCTGCACACGACTACTTAGTGTTCACAATAATATAAAGAAAAGAAAGAAAAATAGGTTTATTAGCATTACAGCAAAAAAGAAAATACACCTTTAACATATTATGTTTGGTTAGGTACATGTTCCGAAACTTTTTCTTTCAAATTGTCAAAATTAGTGGCAATCGCTTTCAAAGCGTTTCGTATATACATCGACATTTACAAGATTAAAATTATAAGCTTTTCGGAAGCTTATATCAGTCCCATACATTTTTGACTTTTCCATCTTCATTTTCGCTGATAGAATGTAACTTTGTCTATGTCTAGACCCTTCGGACTACATATAGCGCTATATCCCATACCTACTGTAACTCGAAAACATTGTAAAAGCCAATTATTTTTAAAAGAGTAACCATGGAGTTTCTTGCCGGTTCTTCTCCATAGGAAACGACCAATTGGAACCGTGCACCTAGCTTCTGACGTTTCATAAGTGCCCATGTTGGTTTATGTGAAATAAAAATATTTTGATTTGAAAATATTTTGATTTGATTTGATTTGATTTGATATGGTTCTTTTGGCGCGTGGCTATAATCGGAACTAAAGCCGCCATTTTGTTTTTTCAATACATTCACAAAACAAATATTGATCAACAGCGCCCCTCTGTCAACATAATTCGATCTTTATAGCACTGTACCTTTTTATTACGGGTATAATTATTCTAAATGGGTTATTATTTTCTGAATCTAATAATGCTATGTCGTCGCCAAATAACAACGAACCTCATCGCTTGAGCCAGAAAGCCTCCAAAGCTATACTAATGACAGGTTCCTATACCTTCAACAGAATTTATGTTCGAAGTGATTTAGAAAAATTGCCGGCCTAACTTTATAAACTGCCTTTCAACTTTTAATCAATTCACTCAAAGTTTTTGGAGGAAATAAATAAGCGGGAGCTTTTTATACTTTCGCAATTTAGGGCACTTCAGCCATTGATATTACACGAAGCGTGTTGAAATGAGAAGGGAGAAAAAAGCTTACGTGACACGAACCTAATCAAATTAGTTTTTAACATATTGGTATGTATTTAACATGCCAATATGATCGTGTTCATCGAACCCCAAATAATTTCCATTTTGATTTCCTAAATATACTAAATAGCCATATAAATGCGACCAACTTGGATTTACCGCTGGCTGGTCGCTGCCGCGGCACCGCTCGCTTCGCTCACTCGTCTCGCTCACTTGTTTGGTCATAGTTCTAACCCATTTGGTCGGGGTGCCCTAGCTCAATTACTGATCAACTAAACTAGTTAAAAAAAGGCTCTTTTATTAATAAAAGCGTAGGTCAGGACATCATTAGAAGGAAAAAAAAGTTTTTAAAGGATCAAAATACAATTATCCCTAACAACAATCAGCCTATAATCTGCAGTAGCCTACAATTGAGACTGCATGCACTGCAGGGTTCGCCGAACGTACAACATTTAAGTATGCCACTCACTTAATACATCCCCCATTTCAACTCGGAGTGGTATGTAATTCAGAAGGAATCCCTACCAAGTGTAGTATCATCACTCTAATATGCAGAATATGTGTAAATACTATTAGCGAATCTCGCAGAACTATTCCGTACGTGTCTCGAGCGATAACAGTTGGATTTGTAAGACGCATGTAGCTGGTTCAGACGTACGATAATTTACATGTTGAATGGAGTTCTGTATAGTATTGTTTACCGATATATTATATCTGGGAGTTTAGGTGTACATTCTTTGTTTGTGATATGGAGTGCTATGAAGGTAGAAGTAAGTAGATGTGAGTGTTGATTTTATATTGGCTAAACCGAAATATTTGTCCCAGTAGTGAAATTGTCACCGGTTTTTGGCAGGAGTGGTAACATACCTATTCTGGGTTAGTTAAGAAAGAGCTGCTCTGACGATTTTAACAGGACCTGAAATATTTATTAACATGTCTATATAGGTAGGTATGAGGAACAGGGTGTATAGTTCAGTCATCCTCCATTGAAAAGGGAGGATCCTCCGACCAGACGGGTTTTGTATCTGGTGGGCAACGGCCTGACGATTGATTCCGGGACGTTGTACATAAAATATGCTAGTCGCGATTTTGCATGACGTCAGTGTGACGCGTAGTTTGCATGTGGCGATGTAGATGGCACCACATATTGATTTAAAGTCAGTTCTGATCTGGACACAAAGTCTTCCCAGCTGCAGATAAATAGAGCAGTTTGGGTTAATTTTATCGAAGTTTACCAAAGTTGGCGATCATTCATTTTCTGTCACCATCTAGCTTGCCCTTATTGTTTCAGTTTTCAAACTTCTGTTTTTTATTGACTGCAAATTAAGAAGTTCTGATAATTATTTACTTAAAATAATGGTCGCCCCGGAATTTCTGGCGATATATTTTTATGGTTCAAGTTTTAATTACTTGGCTTCGATTTGAGCGGATCCGTTTTTTTTTTATTATGGTTCGAAGCGGTCATTGGCTTTGTTGTTTGTGGTAAACAAAGAAGGCGGTTTTGGTTGAATAAAACAAAAGTTTTCATATTATTAATGGAGATATTTTTGAAGATGTTGGCAACGTCGGAAAAAGTTGACAAATATTTCGCTGTTTAGTTTGTCAATTTTAATGAATTAAATTATATTATACCTATTATAGTAGAGCATTAAAATAAACATGACATAACATCACGCCTGTATTCCCCAAAAGGTTAGGCAGAGGTGTACAGTCACGAGCATACTTATGCTTACATACTTATGTATACACTTGGCTTTATTCAAAGGCGATTTTCTCCTTTATTTTTGAATGAAATTTTATGTTATTACGAACATAGTATTTTCGAACCCATAGGTTTATGTAAAGTGTCGTATTTCAACGTTGCATACGTTATTTCACGAAAAATCGCAATTGATAGTTGCCAAATGTTGACATATTAGTGCTCGTGACTGTACCTATTAACTGTACACCCACGTTTCACCAGTTATGTTTAAGTCCCATGTAATAGGGGGCGAGCCTATTGCCATCAACCGGACACAAATCCAGATGGAAAAACCCAATAACTCAACACAAAAATATTGATTGTACGAGTAAGTTGCAAAAATAACACAGAATTAAGTGTTCTAACAGTTTTAGGTGAAAAAAAAATGAACGTTTGTCGATGTATAGTCTTTTTATTCAGCCTACACTGTCCCACTGCTGAGCAAAAGCGTCCCCCAAGTCCTTCCAGGCATCCTTTTATAGCGCCAACTCGATCCGACCCTTGCGGTATGCGTCTAGGTCATTGACATAGAAAAGTAGTCTAGGTAGTCTCGCCACCTCTTCCTGGGCCGGCCTCGACGGCGCCATCCATCCTCAGGCAGTCTCCATACGGTAGGTACCGTGTGGAGACTGTCTCCAAGCGCTCACTATGCATGTGGCTGACGTGACCCGCCCAATACCATTTCAGCTTAGCAACCTTTTTGGCTACGTCTAGGATCTCCGTTTTGGAGCGCAGCGAGTGCGCGCAGCTGTCCTGTCATTCTTATATTTTTGACAGTCGTTGCGAGTAGTCAGAAACCCAAAGAAATTCTGAAAACCAGTTTTACCAAGGGGTATCATGTTATCCAGTAACTGGGTTGTGGAGGTCTAATAGGCAGTCACTCGGGTAAAATACTAGTATTCAGCTGCATTCGGTTAGATTGGAAGCCGACCCCAACATAATTGGGAAAAACTAGGCAGGAGGAAACGTTCTAGGATAAATTGCATACCTACATACATAATAAGTCTATAATGTTCTCACTACTGGGACACAGGCCTCCTCTCTGTGAGACAGAGTGGGCCGTAATCCACAACACGAGCCCAGTGCGGGCCATACCTACATATGTACGAGTACATCTATTCGTTCACATAGTTCTTATCATTTTTATACGGTAATGGCATTGTCCCATTAAGCATCCGAAGTTGCTGAAGGACATTTTTGAACTGTCTTTATTACTTTTAAAGCTCTCTCTCGTGCTGCAAACTAAAAATCATTTAAGTTAATCCTTCTATTTTTTAATAAACCCGCTGATATATACCCCAGAGTGCACAGAATGCCCCGGGCCAGCAATTAAGTTGCAGATTTCCCCGGACATCGGACACTTTTATTATAACCTCGTTTCGATGCACTGCAAAAAGATCTAAGAAGTATGTTCAAACGCCTTTGCCTTTTATTAAAGTTGACCTACATAGACAATGTGGAATGTTTTTGGCGGGTTTTTGAAGTTTGATTTTAGAACGTTTTGCTTTTTAATTTGATTTTATGATGGTTGTTTGTTTCTGTGTGTTATTTCGCTACGTTGCGCGTTGTTGAGATTGTCAGATCTAATTTTAACAATTTGAAATAATACCTACTTTAAATTCGGTCTCAAAATCTGAAAGAATGAAACGTAGGTAAGCTCGCTTCATAGAATGTATTTTATTTTAAATTTATATTTGTATAGATTGACCTAAAAACAATGAAGCGGGCTTTATTTTGCATGGCTGCGCCCCGCGGTTTCACCCGCATCAGTCTCGATCCCGTGGGAATATTAGGATAAAAAGTATCCTCTCTCCTAATACAGGGCATGGTCTACCCATGTGGCAAATTTCCTCGAAATCAGTTCAGCCTGACACTACTCACTCCATAGAAGTTTAGACGTGATTAAAAACTTGCCTACTAAAATTACGTCAATTTACGTCAGGCGCTGATTAATTTGACAGTACTAAACTAAAATTTATCTCCTGTCCTTTTCTTAATGAAATAGAAAGAAAAAGATGCACTGAACTTAAATTTAGTTTACAGTCCGTCAAATCTAAGAAGTACCGTTTGACAGTTCTGACAATTGAATGATAGGGATGGGATGAAAAAATCGATTACTATAATATCCGAACTTTAAGAGATCGATTACTATAATATCCGAATTTTAAGAAATCAATTGTTATAATTAAATAAAAGAAATGTTTAGGATATTTTTTTATTCACTACTAGTACTAGTATCGTCGTCTTCGTCATCATCGTCATTTAAATTAATGACCAGTTGATTGTCCATTACATTATCAAAGTGTACGTCTCTTTCGAAGTCGTCCATTATTATTTTCTTTGTTTTTTGTACTACTTTACTCCAATCTTCCTGTGTAACTTGGGCACATGCTTCCTTTAATAAACCTTCCATTTTCTTGACACTGAAGGGTGGTTTTGTGTTGTGTCTTGCTGCATAACCTGTAAAACAATAATGTAACTATTTGATAGCAGACGAAAACCATTGTTTAAATTATAAATGTTAGAAGTACTCGTGTTATTATTATAATATTATAAAATATTACCTTTAACTTGGGCCCAAATCAGTTCAATGGCATTATATTGGCAATGGTACGGAGGAAGTCGTATGACTTTGTGCCCGTGCTCTTCGGCCAATTGGTCAATTACATATGTCGGTTTTGGTGGTTTATGCAATTTCACTAACTGTAATAATTCAGCTTTTAATAGTGACATGTCGGCATCCACTCCTTTTCTTTGCAGCCATGCCACCAAATCTGCTTTCTTATTGGCTGACGTAGGTGCTTTATCAATTTGCACAGAGTGGTATGGGGCATTATCCATTATAATTGTGCTGTTAGGAGGGATATTCTGTAATAAATTTAAGAACCACTCTCGGAACCTTACTGCGTCCATTTCTTCATGATACTCTTTAGTGCTTTTGGATTGGAAAGCTAATAAAGAGTTTTCCACGAAGCCTGTAGACGCTGACCCAGCATGGCATATTATGAGGCGTCCACCTTTTCCTATCGGCACCTTCGAGCACGAAGCTTCAGAATCATCAGTCCATGTTTTCGGCACAGAATGGTTGGAATTTAGCCAGGTTTCGTCCAAAAATATTACATTATCCCAGTTTATAATTTGTTTAACTTCGCGCAGGAATGTTAGTCGCTGCATAATTATGTCATGTCGCTCCATAACAATTTTTCGTTTGTCAACTTTTTTGTATCTGAAGCCAATTCCTGTTATTACCGTTCTCAACGACTCTATGCTTCCCTTATACAGCCCGGCATCTTTTAAAGTTGCACATAACTTTGCCAATGTTGGAAATTCGCCTCTTGTAAAATACCCGTATATATGGTTTCTAATAGCATGACTATCGAATTCATCGATGCCTGTCACAGGTTTATTTCTTTTTCGTTTTTTCGGTGTGTGAAGTACGTTACTGTCACTCCCCGAAGGCCCATATTTTTCACTTAATATTTTGCCAACGGTGCGGCTACCAATACCGAGAGCTTCACCGACGCGATCCCGAACTTGTGTAACTGGCAGTAGAAGTCCACCATTTTGAGATTCACGCTCAAAATACTCGTGTAATTTCACCACCAATTCACGAGCCTGGCTGTTCAAAGTACGTCCTCTTTTCGACATTATTAATAAACACTTGCTTAGTTCGGAGTCCAGTATAAATATTGCCAAGGTAAACGGATAAAGAATGATCAGTCCAGAAAAGTAATAGCCAAGTCACAAATTGTAAAACACAAACGAGAAAGCAAGTACGCGCACAGTCAGCTTCCAAGATGGCGAGAGACTGCTGACGCCGAACCGACCGAGCGGACCGCGTGCGCTTGTAGTTGGCAGTGTTGCCAGAAAATAAAAATTGTAGAGACTTGGACACCTGCGATTTTGCCTATTGACCTAAAAATAATTAAATTAATTTATTTTAGGGTATCTGTGTATTCAGTGCATTATGCGGTCGCGCAGTAACGTCGTTAATTTATAACATCAGGCAACAACATTTTTGTGAATGGGTTCTACATACCTTATTTTTATTAGTTTTAGACGTAGAAATAAGACTTAGAAGAAAAAATTGTAATTGTAAAATCAATGGATGTGCTTGTTAAAAATTTGTTTATTTCTCTGTAATATGCAAACCCATACTATCATACACAAAAATAAATGTAAAAAACACTATCCCTGACTCCATTTACTATTTCGACAGCGTTAGCGCGAGAAACCCCGACTTATTTGGGCGCGAAAATCAAAAATCGACAAATCGCTTTCGACAACTTTTTAAAGAAGCAAATATATTTGATTTATAAATACGTATTTTTGGTGAATGGGTTTTATCTCATATTTTACGATTACATAACTATTTAGTTATGTAATCGTAAATGTGAGATAAATCCCATTCACATGAAAAAATATTTGTTTGGTTGTCAAGTGTAATTTGTAAATAATACATTCGATTTTTCGTATATGTAAACGATTTTTTTGCATACAAGTGTATCCGAAGAGTCGCAACACTACGTGCAGTGACCTAACTACGTAACTTTGTAATGAGGTCAAGAATATAACTATTAGAAATTATTTACTGTGTAAATATGTGTTATTTTGCTTTGTTTGAAAGTTTTCAATTACATTTAGATATTAAGAATTGTACATTTTTAGATACAATAATGAAATCTTTCTAAATTCATGGTTTTATGAAAAAGGTTATCGAAACTGAATAATGTACGTATGAACAAAGTTGTTTCGGTTTGAAAAATATGAAACGTCAAACGGTACTTCTTAGATTTGACGGACTGTAGTTTGTGAACAACAGAATCGGCACCATTATATCCGAAACTATTCTAGAGGTGTTGATACAGGTTGTTTGTAGATAATAGCTACCATATTTTCAAAACTGTCCCTTTTCATCACTGCACCACCTAATTCCACCTTTTTTCAAAAATACTGCACTATCATACCTACCATAAAGCTTAAAAATACAACCAAAGATACCACAATAATAGTCCTTCCACAAACCAATATCCTTCCACAGTTTTATCGAAACATTATGCATTTCCGAAACAGTATGAACGCTACTTAAAAACACGTAAAACTCGTTGTAACAAGACAAAGTGATAAGAAATGCTACTGATAACAGGGCATTACGTCTTGATATGTAGTTTGAGGATATGTTTGACATTATTTTGGTGATAAGGTTACGGGGCTTTTCCGTTATGACATACTTGCATAAATTGGTGTGTAGGTCGTAGGTTCGAACCCAGACAGACGCTTTACTTCGTGTACAGTCAACAAAAGAGATAAGTATGCAGGATTGTCGGATATAGTTGAAGTTTAGTAAGAAACCGATGGATGTTCTCGAATAAAATTTGATTTTATTAATAGAAAAAAAAACAGCTCATTTATCAAATTCAATTTCAGTCGACAACATCCATCGGTTTCTTACTAAACTTCAACTATATCCGACGATTCTGCATACTAATCTCTTTTGTTGACTGTACATTATCATCACCACTGCTCTCAAAACGGTGAAGGATCTTGAAGTAACCGGTATGTCCTAGAACGACGAAAAATTCGAAGACTTGTGACATCTGTCAACCCACTCTGGGCCCTCGTGGTGGATTATGGCCCACTCCCTCTCATAGTGAGGAGGCCTGTGACTCAGCAGTGGGAACATTGTAGACTGGTTATAGCAACAGCTGTGACAGTTTTGAGTTTGATTTCTGAGGAGGACAATAGGTTATTGGAATTTTCTTTCAGACTTCACTCAGTAGCTCCACTTCCTATCTGCTTGCCTGCGGTAGGGATTGATGGCCAATCCCAACAGAGACCAGCCTTCGGCGCGGGAGATATTATAGTTCAGAATTTAATGCACAGACACAGGAGCAATTTCTCTTCCCTCACTCTCATAGTCCGATGGGACGGCAATCTGACACGGCCAGAGAGAGATCAGGCGGAGGACCAATAGCTAAAAGTGCTTTCCGAGGCATGGGGGTATCACACCGCCAACTCCCAAACTCCGGGCTGTTACTAAGAAATTCCTAATGGAAAAACCCAATAACACTTTGCTCGACCTGGGATTCAAACCCAGGCTCCACGGTCAGAAACCGCGTTTGCAATCACGAGACCAACGGGGTTGTGTGTAATAAGCAGAGAATAAAATATGCTTCCAAAAATGTAATCCTGTTTCAAATTGTCCACTCGAATTAAAAAGGCATTACCTTTATAGGTTACCTCCGTGCCTCGGAAAGCCGGTTAAGCCGTTGGTTGGCCCCGGCTGTCATTCGTGGATCTTTGACAGTCGTTACGGGTTGTCAGTAAACCGAAAGTCTGACAACCAGTCTTACTAAGGGGTATAAGTATTGCCCAGTAACTGGATTGTGGAGGTCAGATAGGCAGTCGCTCCATATAAAATATTATTATTCAGCTGCATCTGGTTAGACTGGAAGCCGACCCCAACATAGTTGGGAAAAGGTTAGGAAGATGATACCTTTATAGGTTACTTTTACGATAATTTCTTTCGCCATTTTAAAAAGCTAATAACACAATATTACTTATAGGTTTGTAGGATACATGTCATTACCATAGATTATTCATATTTTAATCTGTCGGTTGCTATGGAGACTCTTGACTGTTGATTGTCAAACGGATATAAGAAAAGTTTTATTTTAAGTTTCTTTTATTCTGAATTTATTATAATTCTAATGTTTACTCCTTCTGATTGTTTTACTTCTTTACTTTACTAAACTGGTGACCCCGAGCTGAACACTTTATATATAACAAAATGAGTGGTAGTGAGTCTGAGCATACCGCGTCTTCACAGCCGGCGAAGCACATTACACACAGGACGCGCCCAGTGAAGCCCGTTTCTATTGACCACGACATTTGTAACCGTGTGTCGTTGAAGTTACCACCATTTTGGCCAGAAGAGCCGGACATCTGGTTCGCTCAAATAGAAGCGCAGTTCCAGAATGCAGGGGTGACGAATGACGTCACCAAATTTAATTATGTGGTCGGTCACCTCGACCCCCAATTTTCAAAGGAGGTGAAGGACGTCATCATGTCCCCTCCTGCCACCGACCGATACGTGAAGCTGAAGACGGAATTAGTGAAGCGTCTCTCGGCCTCCCAGGAGCGGAAGGTGAAGCAGCTGCTGATGCACGAGGAGCTGGGAGACCGGAAACCGTCACAGTTCCTTCGCCATCTGCAGGGATTGGCAGGACCAACTGTGCCCGAGGACTTCGTGCGCACCGTCTGGTGTAGCCGACTCCCCACCAGCATCCAGCCCCTCTTGGCATCGCAGCCCCACAGCACTCTGGAGGCACTAGCTGAACTGGCTGACCGCGTCCAGGACATCGTCACGCCGACAAGCCACATCGCTGCGACTTCGGCAGCAGAACCCTCGGTTAGTGTGATGGCAGCCGAGATCGCCGAGCTGAAGCGCGCCATGAAGGACCTGACCGTGCATCTGCGTGACAGCCGTTCGCGAAACCGCTCCCACAGCCGTGGTCGAGACGCGCGACGGCACTCACGCCATCGCTCATCAACCCGTTCGAGTTCCAGCTACCGACAGCATCCTGTGTGCTGGTACCACGCGATGCATGGTGAGAAGGCGAAGCGCTGCATCAAGCCCTGCGACTACCGGCAGGGAAACGCCGCGGGCAGTCAGTAATGGCGACAAACGATTGCCCTCGTTCGACTGGTCGCCTGTTCGTCACGGATCGGAGCACCAAGACGCAGTTTCTGGTCGACACCGGCAGCGACCTCTGCGTCTACCCCCGTCGTTTGCTAAGTGACCGTCGTGTGTGTACGAACTACCAACTTGTGGCCGCGAATGGGACACCCATTAAGACATATGGTTTCGTTGAATTAAATTTAAATTTAGGACTCCGTAGAGACTTTAAGTGGCGTTTTGTGGTTGCCGAGGTAACCAAACCGATTATCGGTGTGGACTTTTTAAGTTTTTACTCGTTAGTCGTTGACTGTCGTAATCAACGACTAGTTGACAGTAACACAAATATTTACTCCATAGCATTGAATCATCCAGACTCATCTTTATACTCTGTAAAAATTTCTTCCGGTGATTCAAGGTACCACAAAATTTTAGACGAGTTTCCCGACATCACCCGACCCGCCGGTACTCTACGAACTACACCACACACAACCGTTCACCACATCCGCACCACCCCAGGTCCGCCAGTTTCATCTCAATTTCGGCGACTAGCGCCAGACAAATTAAAAATTGCTCAGCAGGAGTTCCAGCTGATGCTGGTCAATGGAACTGCTAGACCGTCGGAGAGTCCATGGGCATCACCACTGCACCTCGCCCCCAAAAAGGATAACGGTTGGAGGCCCTGTGGTGATTACAGGATGCTCAATGCACGGACCGTCCCTGACAGGTACCCGATTAGGCACATCCATGACTTTTCACACAGCATCTCTGGTTGCAAAATTTTCAGCAAAATTGACCTTGTGAAAGCCTATAATCAGATACCTGTCAGTCCGGACGACATTCCGAAGACGGCGATAACCACACCGTTTGGCCTATATGAATTCCCATATATGACGTTTGGTCTGCGTAACGCAGGCCAAACTTTTCAGCGTTTTGTGGACGGGATGACCAGAGGTTTGAACTTTTGCTACAGTTACTTGGATGACTTCTTAATCTTTTCAAGGTCACAGGCTGAGCACGAGGAGCACCTCCGCATTATCTTCGGCAGGATGAAGGATTTTGGTATGCTAGTCAACACGTCCAAGTGTGTTTTCGGTGTTCCCGAAATAACCTTCCTAGGTTACCACATCTCCGAGAAGGGCACCAAACCGCTTGACTCCAAGGTCGATGCCATCAACAACTTCCCGCCGCCCAAAGATGTCCGTCAGTTGCGCCGATTTCTGGGTATGATTAATTTTTACAGGCGATTTATACCCCACGCAGCTCAGATCCAGGCGCCGCTTCACAACCTCTTGATTGGCAATGTAAAGGGCTCGCAGCCTATATGTCTTGCGGAGAATACTTTGCAAGCATTTGAGGACTGCAAGGCAAGCTTAGCTAACGCTGCCCTAATAGCTCACCCCGATTGCAATGCCAAACTCGCGTTGGTTACTGATGCGTCGGATGCCGCAATTGGCGCCGTGTTACAGCAGCTTAGCGATGACGGCTGGCAGCCTTTAGCTTTCTTTTCCAGGAAGCTCAGCCCTTCGCAAACAAAGTATTCTCCCTATGACAGAGAACTGCTGGCCATTTACGAGGCCATCAAATACTTTCGCCACATGCTCGAGGCCAGACACTTCGTTGTGTACACGGACCACAAGCCGATTAGTTTCGCATTCCACGAGAGGAAGAAAAACTGCTCGCCTAGGCAATTCCGGTACTTAGACTTCATTTCCCAGTTCACCACCGACATAAGACACATTTCCGGCAAGGACAATGTCGTAGCCGACCCCTTATCTCGCGTGGAAGCGCTACAAGTACCGGTCAGCTTCGACACTCTCGCGGAATCGCAAACTTCGGATCCGGAGCTGTCCAAGCTACTCCAGGAAGGATCATCCTTGGTTCTGGAGAAGGTGCAGGTCCCAGGGGAGCGTACATCTGTGTACTGTGACGTCAGTACAACGCCCCCCAGACCATTTGTGCCTGTAATGCTGCGAAAGCAAGTCTTTGATAGCCTGCATTCCCTCAGCCACCCTGGTGTCTCAGCGTCTGCCAAATTAATCGCAGAGCGCTTCGTTTGGCCAGGCATTAGAAAGGATTGCAGAGAGTGGGCACGAGCTTGTCTTGAGTGTCAGCGGGCCAAAGTGAGCCGACACGTTTCTGCGCCATTAGGGTCGTATCACCTCCCACGTGCAAGGTTCACCACTGTCCACATTGACCTTGTGGGCCCGCTCCCAATTTCGCAAGGCTTTAGGTACTGTCTAACGGCAGTCGACCGTTTTACCAGGTGGCCGGAGGTCGTACCTATTGTCGACATAACTGCCGAGACAGTAGCTAAAGCGCTGCTATCCGGATGGATTGCCCGATTTGGCTGTCCCGCAGACATTATCACGGACAGGGGTCGACAGTTCGAGTCGGCCCTATTCGAACAATTGTCCAAATTGGTTGGTTTTCAGCACAAGCGGACAACAGCATACCATCCGTCATGTAATGGTATGGTGGAGCGATTTCACCGGCAACTCAAGGCGTCCATAATGTGTCATGCAAATGACAAATGGACAGAGTCTTTGCCGTGGGTATTGCTTGGTATACGGAGCGCATTCAAAAAGGATGTCCAAGCGTCTTCAGCCGAACTTGTATACGGCGAACCGCTAAGACTCCCGGGTGAATTTTTTACTCCTTGTGGCGATGGAACTACCGACGTCACAGATTTCACTGCGCGCATTCGTAAATTCGCTCAAAACCTGCAACCAACTCCAGCATCTCGTCACAGCAAGACCAGCATTTTCGTTTTTAAGGATCTGCAGACCACTGATCACGTGTTCCTTCGTGAAGACGCATTACGTGGCTCGCTACAACCAGCGTACACAGGTCCTCACAAAGTTCTGCATAGGGGAGACAAAGTCTTCAGATTATTTATCAAGGGCAGAGAGGTCACGGTCTCAATTGACCGCCTTAAGCCAGCTTACATTTTGGCAGACAAAGCTGACCCAGAAGAAGTCACTCCACCTAGCAGTAAGAAAGAGTATACCACTCGCTCTGGTCGTCATGTCAGGTTTGCTGATTTTTATCGCCCTTGACGGTCTCTGGAGGGGGGTGGTGTAGGATACATGTCATTACCATAGATTATTCATATTTTAATCTGTCGGTTGCTATGGAGACTCTTGACTGTTGATTGTCAAACGGATATAAGAAAAGTTTTATTTTAAGTTTCTTTTATTCTGAATTTATTATAATTCTAATGTTTACTCCTTCTGATTGTTTTACTTCTTTACTTTACTAAAGGTTTAAAGCTGAAATTGTGCCAAGACAATATGCAATACAATTAAATTAACTGGTTACTTTATCGTACAAAATGTCCCTGTAACTAAAGTCGCAGCATGATCTTATCAGTGTTAGCGGATGCAGCTTCCCATACTTATCCTTAATGGATTATCCATTAGTTACTTTCTTTGGAAACGATGTATTCTTACTCAGCAGACCGGGAATATAAAATGTATCCGTAAATGCTGTTACGTCTTCAAGGCGTAAGTAAAACGTTCAGATTTTGATGTTATTTAGCAGGAAGTTTATGAACCTAAAATTCAGAATATGGGAGTATAGAGAGCATAATGTTTATTTGCTGGTTGTGGACCCTCTATATCTTCAAATAGATCATACATTTGTGGGTTTAAAGGGGATAGAAACTCTGGCATAGCTACCCGGTCGCCATATTGTTCTTTTTTTCAAAATATAGGTATTTATGGGTAGAGGATACTTGACTAAACAAAAAATCTTAGCAACATGGTGCCCATGGTGTTCTAACGCAGAGATTTTTATGATTCTATCTCTTTCCCGCGTGATTTCGCCAATCTGCTCGGAAGGCAGTTACACCTCCGCGCTCAGTCCGCTATTTTGTAGCGGTGCCGTGGTTGTTTCACACGTGTCTGTGGCAGTCGGCAAGTTTATAATGCGAAACGTTTTTCTTTTTTTATAAACTGACTCTCACGATGTTCCGCTATTCGAATCGCGACATAATGTAGTAATGTTTCTTAGCGGAGTTCGTTAAGCGGTTTATCATCATTTATTTTCGCAGCGGAGGTGTGCTAAGGCCCGGAATGTCACTTTATCTAGGACCTCTTGTCCTCCAAGCACCACATAATCCAAATACACAATAAGCAAGCGTAGATTTCAAGGCGTTACATATTTGTATGAGAAGGGCCACCAAAACTTTCCGTGTTACCTACCAGTAACTGGGTTGTGGAGGTCACATAGGCAGTCGCTTCATGTAAAATACTGGTGTTCAGCTGCATCCGGATAGACTGAAAACCGACCCCATCATAGTTGGGAAAAGGCTATTCAGATGATGTTTTGTATGAGAAGAGGCTTTTATCCTGCAGCAGGAAATAACAAAAATGACTACTATTTAATTGCAGAGCCTACCAAAACAAGCCACATACTAAAATTTCTCCCTCGATTGATTTTAACAGCTTGTTTGGACGACGGCGCTGGCGACATGTTTTCGCTACATACCATAATGCTGGGACATGGTTATATATTGTCTTTCCACGACATTAAGTTGATGCGTTCCTGTAAAATGGAAGTAGACTGAAATTTTACTTCGCAGGAGATTGGGACAATCGTTATGGCCCATGAAAATGTCTGGAAGAATATTATGTTGGTTATAATGCTTTTATAAGACGTCTAAGCGACGTGAGGTTATTCTTATGTAGTTATAGTTTTGTTAAAGGTTTTATGAGTGGTAATAATAGTTTTTTTGTCGTATATAAATGTAGTGTAATAGGTTTCTGGGTTTTTGGGGTTAATTTTATGTGGGTTGGCTTGCGGGCTTATGTTTATTTTAAAGGAATTTCCGGACCCTACTTGCGAGTTGTAGCTCGTAGGTTCGAACCGCAGGCACTTCACCATCATTATCATTTCAGCCGAAAGACGTCCACTGCTGGACATAGGCAGAGGCCTATATCCAGCAGTGGACGTCTTGGATGCAGCTCGGATGAAGCACAGAACCGGTCGTAGTGGAGGTGCTTGGTAGCCCAAGCACCGTCACTTCGACCGGTTCTGTGCTTCTCACATCCAACGGGTATCTGCGGTCTTCACAAGGTCGTCGGTCCACCTTGTGGGAGGCCTTCCAACGCTACGTCAAAATTGATCAACTACTGCATAATATGTTCATAATGACAAAACCCTTTTCTATGTAGGCACATCGTCGCCGTTAGTTGCAATGTTCTAAATAAACTTGTTTGTATAAGTAGGTTATCTCGCCAAAAAACAGCTGACAATCGAAGCTTTGTCCGCTTGACCACAAACCTATATCATCGCTAGCATGAAAATATCTCCTTTCAATAAAAAAATTGCTGCAATTTTCTAAACACACTTGCTTTTAGTATTCAGTCATCTCGCCAAAAAACAGCTGACAATCTCTAAGCTTTTTCCCATACTTTGCCAAACCAAACAAAAAACAAGCTCCAATATTGTTCCTGATACAAGCACTCAGGCACAGTAAACACTATCAGGAATCTGTGTGACCACTCAATAAGCGAATTTGTGAAGTGATCCGCGCGACGAGCATTATCCACTTTAGTGTCATTCCATTACTGTGCTAAGGCGGAGGACGGACTTGCGTTTTTGACGGCGCGTTTTTTTATTTGAAGTGATTTTTTATCTATTCTTTTGTTCCTAATATTAGACCAAACGAGTTAACGGAAACTCAAATGCCAGACAGTTCAAGATGCGAAGTCTGACTTATATGTTTAAACCAATTATATTGTAAGATTAAAGACTATGTTGAAGACAAGGTAGGTTGGCAATAATTCCTTCTGCACATGTGGCTTTCCTAGCACCTCATTAACGGCATAACTAAGTAAATGTCTATTAACTGCGCTCAAATTACGATGTTTATTTTTATTTCTTTTTACATACATCTTTGACAAAATCTTTTTATTATTTGACATTATATACAGACAATTATTTATAATTTTTCACCTCTTTATTAGTGGTTGTAATGGCAATCATATCACTTGGTTTTAGTAGATTTTTATATTTAATTTTTTTATTTATCCTTTTGGTAGATTATTATTTTGTAAATGTGAGGAGCTTGTAGGCCTTGTAGACTTTAGATCTGTAGACCATTTTTTATTTTATCAAGTACCTGGTACATGTTGACAGGCCTACGCTGTCCTCCCATACCTACTGTAATGTAAAAGCCAACATTGAAAACATTGTAAAAACCAATTATTTTTTAAAAGAGTAACCGGAGTTTTTTGCCGGTTCTTCTCCATACGAAACGACCAATTAGAACCGTGCACCTAGCTTCTGACGTTCATAAATGCCCATGTAGGTTTAAGTATGTGAAATTAAATATTTTGATTTGATTTGAATTGATTTTACCTACTAGGGTTATTTATTATTAAAACTTCCTCTCTTTTGAAGTCTGTTAAAAATTCCGTTAAGTATGCAACTATTTTTCCTAAGTACAGACACCAGCACATCAAGCTACCAGAAACTGTGAAATTTTCCAAATCAACTTTGAACCTTAATACACACATCAAAAGTGTCTAGGGATCAACATATATTTTTGCAATAACTTTTCTCCTGATTGATATTAATTAAAATTTTCTTTAAGGATTCATCAAATAAAGTGTTTTCGTTTGTCACAGTAACGATAAACCAAGTCACCTTTGCATTAATAAAGAAATTTGCCATTTTCCTAATAAAGGGATTTTTGACATTTGAACCACTAACACAAAAGTTCGAAAAAAAGACTGAAATAACAGTTTTCTTTAAAATTTTATTGGGTAACTTAAACAATTAATAATCCGTGTTTCTACCGCGAACACTAACAACACAAGAACATCGGTTTGGCATACTCAAAATGAGTTCATCCAAATCACGCTGTGGAATGGCAGCCCATGTTCGTTGCAACAACAAAAAAGGTCTTCTTGCGACTGGATACCCTCCATATTCGGCAGAGCTCTTCTCTGTAGCATATCCCATGCATGCTCAATCGGGTTCAAGTCTGGCGACTGAGCAGGCCAGGGCAGGACATTGATGTTAGCTGCGGCGAGAGTCTGTCTTACAACTCTTGCGGTGTGCGGTCGTGCATTATCATGCATTAACTGAAATAAGGGACCGATTTGCACTTGTAGAGGAACGATGACGTCTGATACAATCGTCTCAGCATAAATTTGAGCGTCGAGGTTGCCTCTGATCCAAATCAACTCAGTTCTTCCGCCGATCCAAATACCCGCCCATACCATGATGGTTCCACCACTATAAGGATGGACTTCCTGGCAGGATTTTAATCGCTGTTGGCGTCCAGGGGTTCTCCAGTGTCGTATACGTCTTGTATCCGGTCTCATACCAAAACGAGACTCATCAGAAAAGCACACGAAACGCCATTGTTCTTCTGCCCAATTTCTGTGTTCAAGAGCCCATTGATATCGAATCCTACGATTGTGCATTGCTATAGGTGGTACCCGTAGCGGTCTTCGGGAATGAAGGTTCACTTCATGCAAGCGGTTTCTGACTGTTTGGTCGCTAATTAAGTTCCCTGAAGAGTGATGAAGCCTCACGGCTAACATCATGGCGGTTATTGTTGGAGCTCTTCGAGTTAAGATTTGAATGTATCGGTCTTGTCTCCGTGTGGTGCAGCGATACCGTCCTCCATGGCGCTCAGCCACGGTACCAGTGCTTCGGTAACGTGTCCAAAGTCGACTGATAACACTCTGACTTGTATTCAGAGCTAAAGCCACAGTACGTTGCCGGGAACCAGCTTCTATCATTCCCACGGCTCTGAGCATTTCTTCCCTGCTTAAATGACGTCGCCGCTCCATAATAACGTTGGTTTTAATCAGTAGTAGGGAAACAGTAGCACTAATAATGTCTTCAATGCGTTGTATGTTTTTATAGGGAAAATATTGACAGCTGATTTTCATCTTTTACTCGAATTTGATTCACAGTTCCTGATTCAAATTATGAAATGCACCAAAAAGGATCCATATAAATTTATAAAATCATAAATTTATTACAAAGCCACATCTCAATCTCAAGAAATCCGCATAAAAATGCTTGATCCCTAGACACTTTTGATGTGTGTACATTAACGATAAAGTTGAAAATCTATTAAAGTTTGACAGATTGTAGTAGCTTGATGTGCTGGGTCTGCACCTAAATCTATCTTTTTAAAAACAGCTGACAATCTAAACTTATTTTTCCCAAACTCAACAAAAAACAAGTTCCAATATTGTTCTCGATACAAGCACTCAGGCCTGCACAGTAAACACTACCAGGAATCTGTGTGACCACTCAACAACCGAATTTGTAAAGTGATCCGCGTGACGTGCATTATCCACTTTAGTGTCATTCCATTACTGTGCTAAGGCGGAGGGCGGACTTGCGTTTTAGACGGCGCGATTCTATTTTTAGTGAAGTTTTTTTTTTATTTAAGCAAGAGCTATGCTTGTTTTGAATTGGAATTTACCTATTTGTAGTGAAACAGTTGTCCAGAGGACTTTTATATTTTGTAGTTTTGGAGAATCATAATTATTTATTTTAGTACTGTAGTGTAGGTATGTGTTTCGTGTTATATTGTGTTAAAATCTTTCGTTATACCTATTTTCTGCGTTTGTTTCAAGCGAATGTCTTTACTACGCGACTAAACAGGGTTTCCTTGAAAGTATGGATCAAATCAAATAGGGGGTGTGGGCAAGGTCATTTCCAAACTTTTTAACCCTGAGAATGTTGGTGAATTTTTTTACGGTTCAAAACTTATGACCAAATTTTGTTTTTTTTTCAATCACTTCGCATAGTGCTCAAAGGAAAAAATCATTAAAAAAAAAGCTATCAGGACTGTCAATTTTTTTTTTAGTAATCCTGATAGTTCTTTTTTTAATGATTTTTTACTTTACGCACTATGCGAAGTGATTGAAAACAAACAGAAATTGGTCATAACTTTTGAACCGTAAAAAAATTCACCGACATTCTCAGGTTTAATAATTTTGGAAATGTCCACGCTCCTATTCCATTTGATCCATACTTCCAGGGACACCCTGCATGTCTCTCGTTCTTCCAAACAAAAACCTAATTAAAACAATGAATGAAAGCCCATTCTAAATTCGCTTGACTGTTCGAATGTAACCAGAGTTAATTTATTGCCAACTTGCTCTACACAAGGTCGACTTTTGATGACAACCTTTACAGTACCTATCATGGAAGGCAAAGGATTCGGATTATTTATTTTCTAATTGATTAATAGGTTCTATAGTTATAAATATCTGTTTGAATACGCCATAGAGGTTTCAATTTATATTATTATTAACTACGAATCCGTTTTTAATTGCAATTAAACTAGATTTATACTTTATAATGATTAAATCATCCCGCTGTAATATGCCTCAGTAAGCACGTTACGCCATTGGTCCCGGCTGTCATCTTTGACAGTCGTTAAGAGGAAAGCTTGACAACCAGTCTTACCAACGGGTATAGTATTACCCAGTAACTGAGTTGTAGAGGTCAGATAGACAGTCGCTCCATGTAAAATACTGGTATTCAGCTGCATCCGGTTAAACTGGAAGCCGACCCCAACATAGTTGGGAAAAGGCTAGGCAGATGATGAGGACTGTTAATATACATAAAACGACTGTATTTACTATTTTATCAACAAATTCTCTACATTGTTATGATCGACAATATATTTCAAACATTTTCAGTTCACTGAATCGGAAACCACTGTTTCAAATTTCACATGCGTAACGAAATTGTTAATTTGACCAAAAATTGTCAGCCATTTGACAAACAACAAAATATCTACATTTATTCGGTTATATCTGTAACTCAACGAGCTATGGAACATGTATGGAACATAGCTATGCTTGGAGTCACTCTGAGGGACAGAATCCGGAATGAGGTGATCCGGCAGAGAACCAAAGTTGTCCACATAGCTCACAGAATATTCGAGTACTTATATATAGTTTTCAACCATGTACTGAATTCATGTAACATATTGCGCGCCGATTTCCTACCCTGTACATAATCAGCCTATAATGTTCCCACTGCTGGGACACAGGCCTCCTCTCTTCAAGAGGGTATGGGCCGTAATCCACCACGCGGGCCCAGTGCGGGTTGGCAGATGTCACATGTCTTCGAATTTTTGGTTCTAGGACGTGCCGGTTTCCTCACGATGTTTTCCTTCACCGTTTTGAGAGCAGTGGTGATGAAATAAGTTACACAAAGTAAAGCGCCTGTCAGGGTTCGAACCTCCTCGACTGGAGGCGCTCTTAAGCGCATGTATGGAGAGAGGCCAGTTTCCACTCCGTTGGAAGACGGGGAAGCTGGTCCTCATTCAGAAGCCAGGGCGCCCTGCGGACTCTCCGTCCGCATACCGGCCCATTGTGTTGCTCGACGAGGTGGGCAAGCTCTTTGAGAGAGTAATTGCAGGCCGCCTCGTCGGGCACTTGGGGAGGACAGGGCCGGATCTTGCGGACAGCCAGTTTGGCTTCCGCAAGGGGCGCTCGACGGTGGACGCCATCATGCGCGTGAGAGCCCTCACGACGGGGGACGCGGTGTCCCAGGGTGGGGTCGTCGTGGCGGTGTCACTCGACATCGCCAACGCGTTTAATACCCTGCCTTGGAGCTGCATTGGGGAGGCACTCCGGTATCACCGGGTGCCGACCTACCTCCGTCGAATAGTCGGGGCGTATTTGACGGACAGGGCCGTCATCTACCCCGATCGCGACGGGAACTGGAACCGGCGAGAGATGTCGTGCGGTGTCCCACAGGGATCGGTTCTGGGGCCGCTCCTGTGGGACATCGGTTACGACTGGGTGCTGCGGGCCGACCTCCCTGATGGCGTCAGCGTGGTTTGCTACGCTGACGACACGCTGGTCCTGGCGCAGGGGAGGTCGCATCAGGCGGCGGCCGACGCAATGACCCGAGGGGTTGCGATAGTCGTGGAGAGGATCCGGCGGTTGGGTCTCGAGGTGGCACTGCACAAGTCCGGGGCCATGTCTTTTCATGGGCTCCGGAACGGGCCACCATCGGGATTCCAACTGATGGTAGGAGGGGTTCACATCGGCGTCGAGGCAACGATGAAATACCTGGGTCTCGTCCTCGACAGCCGGTGGAACTTCGTCGAACATTTCCGACGTTTGGCCCCCAAACTGGAACGGACCGGGGCCGCCTTCAAGCGGCTCTTGCCCAACCTGAGGGGGCCAAACGCCTCCTGCCGGAGGCTTTACGCGGGGGTCGTGCGGTCCATGGCCCTATATGGGGCCCCGGTGTGGGCGCGTTCACTGCGGCTGCGAGCCGCCCACTACCTGAACGCGCCCCAAAAGGTGGTAGCCGTAAGGCTGATCCGGGGATACCGCACGATCTCGGGCGAGGCGGCAAGCCTCCTTGCCGGAATGCCGCCATGGGATCTGGAGGCGAAAGTCCTTGCGCGCCTGTATGAGTGGCGCGCGGAGGCACTACGCCGGGGGGAAACTCCGCTTCCGCGGCAAATAGCGGCGGAGCGGACAGACCTCCGGCGCGATCTCATGGTGGCATGGAGAGAGCGACTATCGCAACCCAGCGCAGGGCACGCCACGATAGTGGCGATAAGACCCCTCTTTGAGGAGTGGCTAGAGAGGCGTCACGGCGTTCTCACCTACCGCCTGACGCAGGTCCTCACCGGACACGGATGTTTCGGGAGGTTCCTGCACATCATCAGGCGGGAGGAGACGCCCGGGTGTCGCCATTGCGAGGATCGCCCAGAGGACACGGTGGAGCATACGGTGGAGGTCTGCCCCGCTTGGGCGGAGCACCGCCGTGTCCTCGTAGAGGCGATCGGCAACGGCGGCGACCTCTCGCGTCCGGCCCTGGTTCAAGCCATGGTCCGGGGCGAGAGGGAGTGGGAGGCGGTCACCTCCTTCTGCGAAGCAGTCATGCTAGCGAAGGAGGTGGCGGGACGGCTCAGGGAAAGAGCCGCACGCCTCAGCCGCCGCGGGAGACGCTACGGGCGTCGGGAGCCGCGTGACGACTCCCGGCCACCGTAGGCGCGGGCCTGCGGACGGAGAGTAATGGGTAGCTTCCCGTCCGATCAGGACCAGGCCCGTGCCGGACGGCGCGTATGTGTTCCACGCGCGCCTCAAAGAGATGTCAGCATAAAGGAAGGGGCCCGCCAGGGCCGAAGCCTGCCGGGGTAGCGGGATCGTCCGAAAGGGTTACCGCTGCCCCGGAACATAAAGGGCTAAGGAAGGAACACGGGTGGGTTTTAGTCAGTAAGAGTCTGACACTCCCTTCCGCTCCACCCAGAGCGGGAGGAGTCATTAGATGATTTCCCATCCAAAAAAAAAAAAAAAAGGGTTCGAACCTACGACCTACACCTCGTAAGTCGTGGCCGTTACCACTTGGCCACCACTGCTCACACTGCTGTATTTTATGTTAAAACAAGAAATTTCACGCGGACGAAGTCGCAGACATGAGTTAGTATCATTATGTCGCCATGTCTGTCCAAACCCTTAACATGGTTTCAATGTTGTGACGCAAACAATTCCATAATCTATAGTATTATCTTTATTTCTATTACCATCAGTAGGTCAGTGGGATTTCAAATGTGTTTTTGACCGACTATGAATAAAAGGGTCATGGGTTTGACGTGTGTATGTTTGTGTCATCTTTATCGAAATCGCTGATCCTATTTGGATGTGCTCGATATGGTCAAAGTGAAGGTTGTTGTAGTTAAGGAGATTAAATAATCAAGATTTGGCAATCCGGTTCGCCCACTGGGTTTTATGAGTTTGTAAATAGTTTCGCTTAACATGGTCCTGGTCAAACACCAGATTATCTATCAGAGGGGCAATTGTCGTAATTTTAAGAACGTTCACATTCTGATCTCAGTCTCAAACTGTCAAACCTCTAATTTTTAATTTTTTTTTACAAGTTTTTGACATTGATTGTCGCTGAGATGTGAATGCGACTAGATTTAGAACTTTTTTAATTACGGAAATTCCTCTTCCGCCCTCGCCTCTCATGCACTGGGTTGTGGGTTCAAAACCGGGCAAGTACCAATATGACTATTTTAATTCATATTTTAGAGGTACAGACGCCAGCACATCAAGCAACTACAATCTGTCAAATTTCTTTAATAGATTTTCAACTTTATCATTAGAGCATAAGTTTTAAAGTTGATTGGGAACATTTTACAGTTTTGGGTAGCTTGATGTGCTGGCGTCTGTATGTATATAAATTGAAACTGTCATATCGGTACTTATTCTCTATTGTTAATAGCCTGATATTTTAATTTTTCTTCCCACACCTTTGTCTCTTTTCAACAGCTGTTTTATTAACATTTGTGTGTCGAACCCATATTGCCAATAAATTTTTCAAAGGAACTTGGATAAACAACAAAGCCTGAATTTCATGAAAAGCTGGCTTTTCTACTTTTCATGAAAAATCTACGTACGGTACTGACGTTACCTTTGTACTATACTTGGACACTTAGTTTTTCATCAGGATCCAATTACTGGCTTTGTTGCTTGCTTTGTGGGCTCGTGGCTTTATAAAAACAGCCGCACGGGTCGATCGGAAGTTAAGCTACGCTTGCCAAGGTCGTTCCGCGGATGTGTGACCATCCATTACATATCCAGAGCCCTCTGTGCTTCGATCGGAAAGCATGTTAAGCCGTCGGTCTCGGCTGTCATTTGTAGATCTTTGACAGTCGTTATATGGGTATTCAGAAGCCTGAAAGTCTGACTACCAGTCTTACCAAAACGTATCGTGTTACCCAGTAACTGAGTTGTAGAGGTCAGATACGCAGTCGCTCCATGTAAAATAGGTATTCACCTGAAGCAGCGATATCAGTGAAAATACTTGGCTCATAATACAGAATTTATATTACAACCTCGTTGGTCTAGCGTTCTAGACCTGGGTCCTAGGTCCTGGGTTCACTTCCCGGGTCAGGCAAGTGTGATTAGCTTTTTTTATCTGGAATTTCTCAGTAGCAGCCCAGATTCTACATTTGTGCCCGGTTGATGGCAATAGGCTCGCCCCCTATTAGGGCCTATGCACACCACGTTTTTTAAACGCGCCGTTGATGCGCGTTTGTAGCGATACAGACGCGCGTGTGTAGCGATACAGACGCGATGCAAACGCGCGTGTGTATCGATACACACGCGCTGGCATTTTGCGATACAAACGCTATACTAACGCGCGTTACAACACAACAACAAACTGCTCTGTAGGATAAAAGCGCGCCGTCGACGCGCGTTTCTAAGCCGCACGTCGACGGCGCGTTTAAAAAACGTGGTGTGCACAGGCTCTAAGACTTAAACATAACTGGCGAAATGTGGGTGTACTATAGGTACACCTCTGCCTAATCCTTTGGGGAATACAGGCGTGATGATGTCATGTATTTTAAAGTCATTTCCTACAGCAGATTAATCTTTCACTAGAAATATTGTTCCAGAAGTTCCAGCACGCGTAGCATGACCACCATAGAAACGGGTTTTGTCGACGGAAGAAATAGACAAAATGACAGATTGTAGAAAGATTCCTACCGTCTTAAGCATGGCGATGAAGAGAAGAAATATTTCAATATTCTTCAGTCGACAAAAGTCTACAAATGTCAAACATGACAAAAAATTTTTCTTTACTCTTGACACTGGGGGTTAGAAAAATTAATTCTCAACAAATGTCAAACAGTCTATCTACATCACATTGGACCTAGACAAGAATCTATATAGGTTTTAAAATTTGCTTCCCGTTGCCATGGAAAGAATAAATATGTCTTTGTCTTCTTAGAAACGCGAGGCCCGTCCTCGGGCAGAAGAGATGTCGACTTGTATAGAAAGAACTTTGTCTGTTCTTGGTAGAATAGAGATAGAATTGTCATGCTACGCGAGCTGATTGAAGAAAATCAGATTAAATCCCAGGTCTTTGTTCTGATAAAATTCATACAATTTTATTATATGGAGGAATTACTCGTACAACAGGCTATTCCTTTGGAAGGAGATAAAGTGACATTGTTTTTTAGGGTTCCGTACCCAAAGGGTGGCAACGGGACTAGTACGCCTCCGCTCTCCGTCCGTCTGTCACAGTGCTGTATCATTTGAACCGTAATAGGTAGACACTTGAAATGTTCTCAGAGTGTGTATTATTATTGCCGCTATGACATGACAACAAATAATAAAAATGAAATCAAGTTAAACGTGAAACGAACGACGGTGAAACGTGTTTTATATTAGCTTTTGAGATAAAGTATATTTTTGGTTACAACCGCTGTAAGTATACTTTATTTTTCATAGGTTTTTCGACAAATACAATGAAACAAAAACTTATATGTGCGCTCAATAAAATCAATACTTTGCATGCGTAAATATTATTCATCAGTATAATCAGCCTATAATGTTCCCACTGCTGGGACACAGGCCTCCACTCTGTGAGAGGGAGTGGGCCATAATCCATCCCACGGGCTCAGTGCGGGTTGGTGGATGTTACATGTCTTCGAACCAAATATATTCTTCCCAATTATGGAACCTTCATTGTGCATGGTCCGATTGGCACATGACCGCTTTTTTATTGTGTCTCTCTTTGTTTATAACTGTCGTTAAATTCGATGTAAAAGTACTGAGATCTGTTTGACGATGTCTCTGGTTACTAGGTTTGACTACATCGTAAAGGGATGCGGGTGATAAGACGTGATGATCGTCTGTACAGGGTTTTATGTTTGAACCCTGATACTGGTCACTGAATCCTACGGGCTATAAATGCTACTTCGCCGTTTTTTTTTTCGTTGAAAACCAGCATTGGCTTTCTGACTCGCATAGGGTCGTAGCATTATGCTGAGCGATGGCCGTTTTACGTGGATTTGACGCATATTTTACCCAATTGGTTCTTATTTCTTTATTGCAATTAATCGTGTTTTCTTTTTCTTTTAACAGGTAAGTACCTTATGCTGTCTTCGGAATTTTCGTGAGTTCAAAGTTTTTTTTTTATTATCCTTTATTAAAAAGAACTAGGTTCTTAATAATTAATTACAATCTAGCATTCTAGCCTATAAGACTCATAAGCAATTTTAATGTAACTTAATAACTTTACGTGATACAAAGTTTCGAGTTCAAAGTTAAGTAATTTTTGGAGGTAATACGAAACAAAAAATAAATAAAGGCGAACTAATTACTATTAATTCGCAATTTTTTTACATTCAGGGAATTTAATTGTTTATCAAATTGACACACTACGCCAAACTGCCGTGTTATTGCCAGTTCATGCAACTATCTACGAATGACAGTTGTAATTTGAATACCTTATCTGTTAATCAATTAATTTCTTTAACTTTACCTTCATCGTGCCTTCAGGCATTTTCAGGAGTTCACGAAAAAGTTAAGGAATTTATAGAGGCCATGAAAGAAATAAGTAAAAGGCTAGTAAATCTTCTAAGTAAATCATCTAATGTCACTTTTATATTTGACTTTGGAATGAGTTTATTTAATAGGCATATGGAACAGTTTCTTTCATACGAAAACTAAATATGAACTTTAGGTTTCCTTAAATTTTTATATCAGGAAATCATAATCAGCCTATAATGTTCCCATTGCTGGGACACAGGCCTCCTCTCGAAGAGGGCTGTAATCTACGACGCGGGCCCAGTGCGAGTTGGTAGGTGTCACATGTCTTCGACAGCTGCAGTGGACGTCTTTCGGCTGAAATGATGATGATGATGAGCTATTCTTTAAAAGTTCGTGCCAATAAAAGATAAATGGGAGAAGGACAATTAATTCAATACAATAGGTTGGTACCTAACCTACTTAAAAGTGTATCTGGGCCCAGAGATCGCCTAAGCGTCACCTAAAGCACAGAGGTCAGCAAGCCAGACTCGCAACATAAAAATCAGATGGCTCGCATATATTTACGTAAAACTTTTTTTTTTGGTTTTTCCCAGTTGTCAGATTGACGGTCAGACTAGTCTCTCCAACGGGATTTTTTTCCCGTTGGTCAGATTTATTTGACAGCTGGGAAAACAACAGAAAAAAAGTACAATGAAAGTAAAAACTGTTTTGCATTTTAATAGGTATCTTACAATATGTACCATGTCATTGGCAATAACACTTTAGTAGTGAATAGTACCGATTTCTTGAATATTATGTTCAGTATAGGCTATACCACTTCCACTTAGCATTACGCTCAGCGTATGATAAACGAGCGAAACTTGGAAAACTTCCACAAATATGAAGAGCACGATGTTATCGCGATACTAGATCTATTACTTTGTTGTATCTGGCTTAGTTTGAAGGCTAGGACATAGTGGGTGGCGGAGCGGGGGCGGATAGCGATCTGATTGTGGATTTATTTGAAGACTCTCTTTGAATAAAAATCTGCATTCGTCTGTGTAAAGTATGAGCGTCTCAAAAGGAGAAAAGATTTACCATGCAAGAAAGAAAGAAGAATGGTTTTATTTCTTCAGAAATTCATACAACATCGTAGGGTTTGCGTGGGTTGAGTTCCTAGCATGAGGAATATAAAGCGGGAGCTTTTGCTTTGAGCGTTGGTTGGTTCTGCGTAGGCGTTGAAGCCGCGGGTACGCCGCGATTTCTTACTGACAAACGACTTTATTTGCGTTGAGAGAAATCTTTTCAAATGCAGAATCTTTGATGCTTTTTACTTGCAATTCTTTTATCATTTAGTAAGCCTTACCAAGGAGTAGTATCAATAACTGGGTTGTGGAGGTTAGATAGGCAGTCGCTCCATGTAAAAAACTGGTATTCAGCTGCATTTGGTTAGACTTAAAGCTGACTCCAACATCAACATAGTTGGAAAATAGCTAGGAAGATGATGAAGTATATACCCAATATAATTTTACGGGTGTCGCTCGCTTCCGTCTACACCATGCTACAACCTTATACCATAGTTCACGAAATGTTCAGATATGTTTCGAGTTGGTACAGAATACCGTCCATTGAACCTCGAGTTCTGCTTATCCCTCATTTACATCGGTTTCGTGCGCTTGCAATCGTTTAGTAAATCATGAAATGGTTTATGGCAAGTTTTGAAGTTTTGACGTTTGCGAGGATTCCATTTTTTGCACGGGAAAGGTTTCAGTTGGTACGGAGATTTGGGTTACAAGATATAAAATGTATTGTTGACTTTTATTACCTAACTCTCTTATATATGTATAAACATCTCATAAATGGTCGGAATTTCTCAGGAGCAGCCATAGACACTGGAATTGTGCCAGGTTATTGACAATAGGATCGCCATTACATGGGACTGCTTTAACATGCCTATGTGGCTAAATGTGGGTGTATTAAACACCTCTGTCTTACCCTTCAGAGAGTACAGGTGTTGTGATGTTATGTTATTACGCGGTTTCGCCCGCATGGTATGTCGATAAAAAGTAGCCTATGTCCTTCCCCAAGGCTCCCAATGAATGGCGATCCCCATACCAAATTTTATCAAAATCAGTCCAGCTGTTTCAGAGATTAGTCGGAACAAACAGACAGACAGACAATTTTTTTTTTGTTAATTGTACAGTCTATATACTTTGGTAAGCTGCTTAAAAAGCTGTTATTTTGACATTACAAACAGTATGGTATAATTATATCATATAACCAAAAAACTGTTACAGTTTTTACTGCCTTACCTGTGTTTAGTTCTACTCAGGAGCAGATAAAAATAATGAAGTGCGAAATCTGCCCAAAACCTTCTTTTCCCTTCAATCAACTCAGCCTACTTCAGTCATCTGCTGGACATAAAACTCTCCCAGGCTGCGGGACAACACCCTGTCCTCCGCCTTCCGGGGCGTCCCACACTACGCTTGCCGATACGCGGTCGCCACTCCAGGACTCGCCTACTCCACCGGCCATAGGTCTTGAGACAAACATGGCCAGCCCACTGCCACTTCAGTTTGCTTACTCTGCAAGCTATAAATGATGAGATTGAAGCTTTTCAGACTTTTATTTTTCAGTAAAGAGTTACAGTGTGTTGTTTATTATGACCATAGAGACCACAGAACAGATAAAGAGAGAGACCGTTTATAAAAAGGCTTTTACCGTTTCTAGCAAACCATTTTAACAAAATTGAGTTTACGTAGGTACTTTTTTGTATTTTATTTTTTAAATCTAGCGACGTAAGTGTCGCTAAATTGAGCTGTTTGGTAAAAATAACTTTGGAGTGTATTTTTGTTTAAGGGTCTAGGTATTTGTTAAATAAAAAAGGTTTTCAAGAAAATTACCAATACTTTTTACAATAAAATTTGTACAATTGTTCAGTATGGCTCTGCGAGGGGTAATTTCGTGACACATTAAGAGTAGCAATGGCTTTTATTTTAATAGTTCAACACATTCATTGCGTTATATAACAGAAAGAAAGAAAAATAGGATTATTTGTCACAGAAAGACGAGCATACAAAAAGATATCTATGATCTATGCGTCATGTTCGTGAACGGGCGCCGTCAGTTGGGGCTGGTCATCACTCGGCTGCCTCGGCTTATTTTTATTTTTAATTATTTTATTTTTGGATTGTTGTTTTTTTTTATTATTTAATATTTGCTGTACTCTGGACGCTTTTAACGCATACGTCTTTTTTTACATCGTTCTCACATATTATTATAAATTCAACATTAATGATGTAACTAATATTTTTGTAAAAATATAATTTAAAAGAGTGTCCATAGAGTTTCTTGCCCGTTCTTCTCCATAGGTACCTACGCTTTGGAATGGGCAACTAGCTTCATTTTATTTTTGACTGACCGACTTCTTGACAATTCAAAAGTGCCTGTAAATGGTTTAATTGAAATAAATGCTTTGAGTTGAGTTGAGTTAAGTTGAGATAATCAATTCTAATAATATGGAAAAATAAAAACAAAATATATCTATAATCACGAGAAAATAAGAATTTAAATTGATAAAATGACACCTTTGTATTCCTGACTTGTACTAAATCATTTATATTTTAATTTAACTGCATTGAACTTGAAGAATTTATAATCCCATTTTATTAAACTCAACGTTATGTATTGTATTGTATTGCCTGTTATATAAATAATGTACTGAGTCTCATCTTGACATGGTAATCATAAATTGATTTGATTGAATGTGTTAATAATAAATATTAATGAGTCTAGTTGCTAAAGCTGTTTGCATGCCTTAGTTAGTATAGGATCTTTTTAAACTTAGCATCTTTAACTTGTAACTACTTTCTGTGCAAATAAAGAACTATTCTATTCTATTCTATTCTATAAACCTATAAATGTTCAAGTTGGATTGATGGTAGATCTCTAATATTGATTATATTAGCAGAGAAGAATAATTTATTGCTTTACTTCTTGATTACTTACTCTTGAAGAAATGACCCCTGGTCATAAGGTATGTCTGATGACCAGTGTGGCGGTGTTAGCATTGAGCCACGAGCCCCACTTTGGTGACATTAGTCAGAAAATACAAACATAATAAATTCACAGATACGAGTACCATTAATACATTACGGAACCGATTTCAAACCACTCAGCCGCAGAAAAAAACAATTGCCTACATGCGTGGAAGGCCCCCTTTTTGGCTAGATTAGCGTTTCGGCGACATCAAAGCGTTGGCCGATCGCCAGTCTGTCGCGGGTACACTCGCGCGCGATGGTTATCGCGAAAAAAAGCGATATGTGTGTATGTGCCAATAATAATAATAATAATAAAGGGCAGCATGTGGCGAGCTGTTGGGCAGTAGCGACCCCACGGACCCTATCTCCCGGGAGAAGTCTTGTTCCTCACCTCTGGCTTGCCTTTATTGGCCGGCTGGAGTGAAAAATGACGAGGAACAGAGCTCCCACCTCATTCTTGCCTTTATTGGCCGGCTTGAGTGGAGATTCGCAAGAGCAAACGTGCTCGGAGGAAGGAAGTATTCCAGTAAGATGCTGGTAGGGATCTTGACCGTACTTCCGGGATTGTCCTGATAGCCGTGGAATACCTCTCCACTCCTCATAAGCACCTCAGGACATGTTGCCCCTTTGTCGCTACGTCACTATGTGCTAGCGACCGTTTCCGGGGGCCCATTATTGAGTGTGCAAGTCACCCCCTGCCATTTTATCCGTGTATATATAAAACATTGATCAGGCAGGGGTCATAGTTTTTCCATAGCTCTTGGTAACCAGTCCACTATAGCCACCCAAACCCATAATCCAACTTTTTATTTATCTATATCCCGCAATAGTCCTACACGAACCGGGGGTTATCCTTGGGTGCACTTGCATAGTGCATACAGGGATAATCGTCGGTTGGTGCCACATTTCATTAAAATTTCCTAAGGGGCCTCTGCGAGTTGGCTTCGGCCCCTCGTACGCCTTCCAAAGGACCGGGACCACATGGTCCCGAGATATGTAAAATCAAAAATAAAATAATAATAATAATAATATTTATTTGTTCAAGACTTAAACCTATTACAATTACAATTTTATTGGCTTTGTAACTCAGCGGCAAGATACAAGACATGATGCAACTAGGCTTAAACTAGGAGGATTCCTGTGCTATAAGCACCAGTAATAAAATACTCTTGCTGATAGTAATGCGACTTTTAACGCGATATAACGCTTTCAAAAGGTCACAACTATCTGAAGATGCTTGATAGCGATCCTTTTGATCTGGCGAAATTTATTTATTTATGTTTTTATTGTTTTTTCTTTTCTTTTATGTAAACTGGTTGGTGTTTTTATTTTTATCGTACAAAATGATAATGCTCTGTTTAATTTTTTAATGAAGTTCTTGAGTATTATTAGATTGGAAATTATTTTGTTACGTACTAAAGTTTGGTTCGCTTCTGACTATTTTTTAATTAAGGGTAAGAATTCGGTTTTTTTAAAGGAAATTTCCAGTATTGTTAAGTTTAAAAATGACGGCAAATTTTAATGGTGGCGAATTATTTTAAGAGGATAAAGTTAAGCAAAGTTTTTGATAGCTCTTAGCTAAAACACGAAAGTAATTAAAGCATAATGATCATAATTAATAGAATTATTATACAAAATTAAACAATTAAGAAAACATTTTGTTTGTACTAAGGGCTTATGGGGCCGGCGGAGCATGCGTCGTTCATACAAACGTAATAACAAAATATAATTTGTAAATCAGTATATTTATTCCGATTGGATTACAGAACATCTAGGTTCCCAAATATATATTTTCAATGGACACTGATTTAAAGACGAATTATGAGAAAAATAAGTTTTCTATAGAAAATTGTTATTCCTCATATCTCGTCTTTATAATTATCAGAGACCTTTTAAAAAACCTTATACAGTTTTAGTAGGAAAAACAAGATAAAAGCAGAATGCCTATAAAATTTGTTGATCCTACTTCATAAGATTTTAAGATTGTTACGAAAAATGGGTCTCGGTTTTCGTCGGCGTATCCTTGAACTAAGTTTCTGATTATATCGGCGTGATTCCACGCGATACTCGCTAGGATTAAATTAATTAATTAAATTTATACATGAATAAGTTTGGGTTACAAGTTCTCATTAACGCTGGTTTCTGTGAGAATCTCTCATTTGTCTCATGTTACCTGGGCCCTAATTTACTATGGCCACTTAAGAGGACTACATGACCTAAAGCGCGGTCTTTGTCGGTCTGCATAGAAAAGAAAGAGAAGCGCGATGCCACAACGCTGGTAATTTATTGCAAAATATGAAGCAATTATCGATTTACGAAAAATCTAGTCTTTGGACAAAAAACTAAAACACTATAGTTTTAGTATGTTGCTTGTAGAATAATCTGACAAAAAATCATAATGATTGTATGTATATTAGTATGAATTTTGTTGTAAATAAAAAGTTTTTAGAGGTATCTTCATGATTTTTTTCTATCGTACCAAATAAGTTGTATTATGTTTTCAACACACTATCATCCTAGCATTTATCCTGAAGAATATCATATATTTTTTTGGTTTTTTTACTGTAGGCGATCATTTACTTTTATTGTTTCTAAAACTTGCGTTTTTTGCGTTTAGGTCCTGTAAGCCCCTTAACGATACCTTATCAAAACCACGTCGAAACCACGTCAATTCGTTAGCTGCTCCCGCCAATCTTACGTTGATTTCGCGCGGTTTCGTTCATTGTGTCATACAGAATTACGGCCCTTGATACAATTTCTTGACAAGTATCTAATGATCACCTTTCAAGTTAAATATGTTTTCAAAACCAACGCATTTGAATTACTGACTTGAAATCTATACTTACCTAATTGTTTATGCGAGAAATTTCACAGTGATGTCTTTACTTTACCCAGCAGCGTCTGCTTTGCTTTCTTTTGCTTCCTACCTATGAATTTCCAAGCATTATAACAAATACCTAGTACCTACAGAAAGAAAAAAAAATTGTATTATTTGTCACAGAAACACGTGCATATAAAATGATAATAAACTCTAAAAATAAAGAAAAATTAAAACAAAATAGGTCACACGTAGCATAGCAGTATAAGATATTTTCATAATTATAAAACAGTTCAGTTTATATGGCTCAGCACTTTCGCACGTAACTGTACGTCACACCCACAGATCTTATAAATATTAAAGGTGACGTGAATTTGTTCCTTGTCTAGACGATTGTACGCGATTATACCGGCTTACTATCACAATTACTGTTCCGATGATCTTTATATCCGTTTTTATGTTTTTTATGGTGGTTGAAGATATATGGGGATGTAAAATAAATAGTGGATTTTTGTGTTTGACTGTACTGCGGTCGTATTATGAAGTATTAATGTCATTATGATTCTCCAGTCCTTAAAAGGGATGGTGCTATCATGTATAGCTCCATCTCTTTCTCACACTAGAATCATGATGGCATTTTACCGTCATAATACCTGTGGAGCTTAATAAAGTACTTATGTAAGTTTGTGGCATATATTCTTGTAGGTATATCCTTATAGGAATGGTGCTCGTGGCTAAATGATAACAGGCCGCACGAGTCGATCGAAGGTAAAGCTACGCTTGCCGCGGTCGGTTCGTGGATGGTTGACTATCCATTACAATCATATCGACATCCCTCCGTTTGTCAGAAAGTGCAGACATCATGCTACTACAATCTGTCCAATTTCTTTAATAGATTATTACTTTATTGCTAAAGCATAAGGTTCAAAGTTGATTGAGAAAATTTGACAGTTTGGATAAAGTATGTGGATAATATTGATGTCATCAATAGGTTATTTTCATTTTCCTGCATTCTAATTGCGTAACACACTACCAAGCACAATATGAATAATTATTGCTAATCCATTGCTGTATATGTTTGAAAAGTTTGTTTGCTCAACAACGTAAATAACGCAATGAATGTTGTTGAACTGTCAAAATTAAAGCCATTGCTACTGATAGTGAAGCAATTACCCCGATGTTTTCAGCATGTGATAATGTTATTACCTCGTACATATAGGTATCCTGCCGGGGTAGCGGGATCGTCCGAAATACCGCTGCCCCGGAACATAAAGGGCTAAGGAAGGAACACGGGTGGGTTTTAGTCAGTAAGAGTCTGACACTCCCTTCCGTTCCACCCAGAGCGGGAGGAGTCATTAGATGATTTCCAATAAAAAAAAAAAATACATATAGGTACATAATATGAATGTTTTTTTTTTGCGCGAAATGTTCTGTTTTTCCAATATCTTGTGGTGGAGTTGCTTTTCACGATATTCACACATCTCGAAATGTTGACAAAATGATATGAAGTGGACATTGACGAGAGTTTTCTAAGGCTTCTGTTGATACAAACTTCTCTATATATTCCACATGTTTTATGGACATTTTCCTTTGCAAATAATATCGATATGAGCAGCTAACATATTCTGGCCCTTACAAATAAATAAAGGCCAGAATATTTTTCGAATAATTTATAAACGGTTTCATTGCTCTTTGGCAAACTCCAGGGCTCAAATGGGATTAGGCGGGCGTTTTGGGGGACTGTCTTATGTAATTTTGACGTTCGAAAAGTGCTAACTCTCAGCCTAGTTTGAATAAATGACTTTTGATTTTGATTTTGACGTCAGCCGCATGCAGGATGACTGCTGTGGAAAAGGCTTTACACAATTATTGGTGCCTGAAGATGGACGGCGCTGCCGAGGTCGGCCAAGAAAGCGGTGGCGAGATGTCCTGGACACATACCACGAGGGCTGGTTCGTGGTGGCACCGGAAAAGAGTTCCTGGAACGATTTGGGAACAAACAAAAACAAGAAAAAAATTTTTTTTTTCCTTTGCGCATTAGATGGACAGTATAAGTGGAACAAAAAAAGGCTTTATTTGTTCACCATAAGAGTAGCATTCTTATTCAGCCTATAATGTTCCCATCCCAATTAATGGACACAGGCCTCCTCTCAGTGAGAGGGAGTGCGCCGTAATCCACCACGCGGGCCCAGTGCGGGTTGGCAGATGTCACATGTCTTCGAATTTTTGGTTCTAGGACATGCCGGTTTCCTCACGATGTTTTCCTTCGCCGTTTTGAGAGCAGTGGTGATGTAATAATTTACACAAAGTAAAACGCCTGTCTGGATTCGAACCTACGATCTACAACTGGTAAGTCACAGCCACTTGGCCACCACTGCTTGGCCAGCATACCAAAATATATTTTGCAAGGTGATTGATAGTAGCTGGTTCAGAGTAGCTGAAGATTCTGTTAAATGGCGTGCAACTGGAGAGTTCTTTTTCCAGCAGTAGAGTTCTATAGGCTGACGATGATGATAATGATGATATTTATGACATTTGGCCAACTGGGAGTCAAACTTTGACAGCCGGTTGCGACGCCGACGTCTAGTCCAGACATGTCATAACACTAACTGCTTTATTAAATGTCAAAATAATATTTAGAAGAAACATTCCTCGCTTCTGTCCATTTCCGGTTGTCAAACTGTGAGTCCGTCTGTCACATACATGAAATAACTTTGTTACATTTCACACCAGTATCTTGTGAATAAAAAATGATTATATTTCAATGTTTGAGACGCAGGAATTTAGGTCGTTTGACGTAGATCGCAGTTTGAAGATCAATTCACTGGGATTTGTTGACAAGACAAATAGTGAAGAATGTTGGTATGGTAAAGATTTATGTGGGAATGAATGCGGAAGGAATAGGGCGAATAGAAGCGTTGGTGAAGAACTGAGTGAACGAGAGAACGAAGGAGTCTTGAAGAACCAATATGACTATTAATTTATTTTAATTTTCGAATTGTTTCTATCTTTTTTATTGCAGATGCTTTTAACGTGTTTCTACAATTCTACATCGTTCTTACATGAATGATGTAACCAATATTTTGTAAAAAAAAAAATGATTTAAAAGAGTTTCCGTGGAGTTTCTTGCCCGTTCTTCTCCATAGGTACCTACTACGCTTTGCAATGGGCAACTAAAGTTCCTGTAATTGGTTTATTAGGCCATAATGCACCACGCGAGCCCAGCGCGTGTTGGTGGATGTCACATGTCTTCAAATTTCTTGGTTCTAAACATTTCATTTTTTGTTTATGGTAAATAATCGTTCATCTTAGCATAAAAGTGATTATATTGGTACTCGAATCCCAAACACTACATTTATGTAAATGGTCAGAACTTGATATTACCTAAACAGCTATTTTGTTCCAACTGTTGTCTGTTTAAACTCGTTCTGTTTTTATTTTAAAACTTTTGTTTTTTTTTTGTTTCTATGAGCGTGTTTAGTTTAGTTTGTGATATTCCTGTGCGAGTCCCAATAAATACTTTTTCTTTCTAACTTTGCTAACTGGCTGCTAAACTTTTCACAGTACGAAATTACCGACGCGGCGACGATGTGAAAAAAGTTTGTTCGGAAGTCTGCATCCACTGCCAATGTCAACCGAATCGGTGACTCAAAAACAGGGTAGATTTTTAACATTATAAACGTAATGTTTGAATAACAGCATCCTAAATAAACACTGAGTAAATTATGATTTATATTTTACTGAAACATTTAAGTACCAAGATACATATAAATTCAAAGACTAACTCTGTGTATAAATTAGATTTCACATTTCCAAGCAAACTTGTAACCCGGCCCTTGAGTAGTTTACAGATATTAATTGGAAACAAGCTGATGATGTTTTCTATTTGAACTATACTACTCACCACCGTGCTAAAGTAAATTTATAAGGTATAATCTGCTAGGAAAGGATTAATTAAACAAGTACCTTCTTACACAATACAAAGTTTATTGGAATTATACAAAAATTAAAGTACACGTACAAACAATGTGGCGAGCCACCAACATTTTCTTTGAAATTCCTTTCCATAAATAATACTCTCATAATTATCATCCTCTTTAACCAGTGTTAGTATACCATCACAGTAAATGTTATTCTCATATTCCTTACCGTTCTCCGACCCAGTTATATGACGTCCACCCTTTTAGGAACGATCTACATAAGTACGGCACTTCATATCTTTACTCGATTTACATATTTAGATCATATCCCTATGAAAATCTCATCTCTTTAAGACTGATATGATAGTTCAGGCTGTAGTTTTAGTTTTATTTAGTACTAGCTGTGCCCGCGACTTCGTCCGCGTGGAATAGTGACTTTTCGGGCAGCATATTTTGAATTACATATACCATCGTTTGGGTAGCTAAAAATTTACTTTACAGTAATGCTTCTCTGTATTACCTTAACAAATGCTCGCCGTGATTCTTTAAATTGACATAACTTTTTTATTTATGAACCGATTGACATGAAATAAACACTAAATGTTAAGTGAAGCTTACTACAATATATTAGTGAAAATCGCATCTAAATCGAATAAGCCGTTTCTGATATTAGCGTGCACAAACACACAGACAAACAGACAAACAGAAAAAAAAAATGTAATTACACTTTCGGGTTCGGCATCGATATAATAACAACCCCTGCTACTTTTTTTTATATATTTCCATTGTACAGACACCACTTTTCTACAATTTTATTATATGTATAGATATACCTAGATATAGAGGGTAAGTAATAGATGATATAACAACAAAATCTCTAATATTAACAACATATAACAACGGAACCTATAATTTTATTTAATATAGCGATTAGTTAATATAATGAACGATTGATATAATTTTATAATAACTAATTTTTATAAGCATAACATACATTCAATATAAAATCGTTTGACATACCACTCAAAAGATATAAAACTTATTTAGACTAATATGATGAATTATTATTTATTTAATAAATATTTAAAAGTATTTTTTCTTTGTTTTATTCTTTGTAAGTTCTATCGTAGTTATAGGTAATAGTAACCTAAGTAGATATTAAACATAACGAGTAACTGATTACCACCTGCGCTAAGATAGGTCGACGGAGCCCCGCTTCGCGGGGCTCCTATTTCTGGGTGGTTTAAAAAAAAATAACCACGAAGGCTAAGGCGGGAGCTCCGCTCCGCTGCGCTCCCGCCTTAGCCTTCTAACCTAACCTATCCGAGTCGGGGTACTCTGAGTCGGGGTACCATAATGACGTTTTTTATATACTTATATTAAACGTTAGACCTAATGATTTTCGATTAAATAAATAATATACCTACATATTAAACGTTAGACCAAATGATTTTCGATTACATAAACGTTATATCAAACAACGTTATACTACTTAAGTTTTAGAATAAATAAATGTTATATGTAAAGAAATTATATCTACAGTTGGTATATCTCACGTTGATTATATCTTATGAACGATAATAAAATGAAATTAGACCAAATGAGTTTATACGTTATGAGACGCACCCAGATATAGAAGATATAGATAATGTTTTGTAAGTACTAAGTGCCGATTTTTGGTTGGTATTTGCATGAGATTTTGTTCAAAATGGATTTCTCCCGGATCGTGGGTTTGTTTAATAACATAAACAAAGCTTCCAAACTCATTGGTTTTTATAAAAATCTTTTTCCAATGCGTAGCCAGAATATGCAACTTAAATATCCAATTCAACTACTGCTTCAATAGAATAAATTTCCGGAAAAATCCGAAACATTCATAGAATTGAAAACTTACAACTGGAGCCAAGTATACGCGATTCAGCGTCGCGGACCGACTGGAGCGGGAGCCGAGTATACCCGATACAGCGTCACCGATCCGAGCGTGACGGTCATAGAGACGGTTCAGTTTCGTTCACTGTTCAGAAATACCGCAAAGTGCGCCTAAAGAAGAATTAAACTTTAAGAACAATTCGGTACTAGAAACGACAAGTCAAAAAAAAAAATCTGAAACATTCCGACAATAAAACGAACAAAACCGAAGTCCATCACTATCCTATCGCAGTTTATTCCTGTTGTGTCATCCGTCACTTTTACTAATCAACGCGTCGTGTAATGTAAAAACTTACGCCAAGTTGTGAGATCTTATTAAAGACCAATTTGGCGCGCCCTCTTTTTTGCCAAAACATCAATCAGCGTGTCTTCGCTTCATAAAATTGAGTTCGATGCTAGACCAACAACAAAAGTTGTCGACTCTATGGAATTTTAGAATTTATCGGCATTCTTTTTGGGTGAATCGACGGCTTTTGTTTTTAGAATAGAATGTGTCAATGTTATTTTAAATATAGAAAAGTGAGTAGATATTCTTTTTAAAGATTTCGTGAAACAAGTTTTAAATAGGTAGGTATTGTTGTGGTGATGTCATTTCGAAAGTCATGTTTAATTAATAAAAACAACTTCGTTATGCAAGTGTTTCAGGGAAACGCTTCTAAACAAAATTTAAAACTTTGCCAAAATTAAACATGATTTGTGTAAATTATTTCATCACCACTGCTCTCAAAACGGTGAAGGAAAACATCGTGAGGAAATGTTAAATGTTCTAGATCGTAAAATTCGAAGACATGTGACATCCGCTAACCCGCACTGGGCCTGAGTGGTGGATTATGGCATACCTACTCTCTCTCTCCCTCTACCTACCTGTGTCCCAGCAGTGGGCAGTCAGCCTACAATCACAGATTAGATAGGTATAGTTACTACGTAACCACAATGCTTTTTCTGTGAACACTTAACGGTGCTTAGTGAGCTGTCAATAGCATCAATCCTTAGCAACAGGTGGAATAACTGCTCACTTTAAGCTCACCTAAGTTCACGCTTAGCTTCACCTAAGTTTTCACAGTGAGGTTCTTACAGAATACATTGGCTGGCCTCCTCTCTGTGAGAGAGAATGAGCGTAATCCACCACACTGGCTCAATGCTTGTGTCGCATATCTTAGAATTCCTGGTTCTACGAGAAGACGGTTTCCTCACATCAGTTTATACCAGAGTTCATTTTCAAATTCATACCGGAGTTTTGCGTTGAGAATTTTAAGTTGAGAACTTGTCAAAATCTACTAAATAGCATTAATTATGGCGAATCGCGAATTCGTGTTTTTTTTGCAAAGAATTTTGAATTTCGCGGTTTTTCATCTTTGGTAGTGCTTCATATTCATATTAATTTATTGAATTCCTTATTGTTAGAATAACACATAGAAATTACCAAGGACTTGGGGTATAAAGCTAGGTAAAAAAATAAATTTAAGATTACAAAAAACAAAATTACACTACCCGTAACATAAAAATAAAAAGTACAACCACACGGCCTTTGGGACAAATATACTAGACATCTAAATTAATGTAACAATAAAATAAGAACGTACATTTTTGGTGTACTATTATAGTATTCATTATATTTAAAAAGTGTAAATTGCTATTAACCTTAGAAAAGTAGAGTTTGACCTTTCTCAACTTTAAATATTCAATTCGGAAACCGGGTTACGATACTCTTTTTGAAGTCTATAGAACTATGATGCTAATTTAGCAAATTGTAGTAACAGAATCACAGTAAAACAGTCTGCAACAGCCGTTTCATTAGAATTTAGAGCCAATCATTCACGCACTGGTTTTCTGAAACATTTTATATCTGTTTCTACGAAGCATTGTAGATAATTTCGCATGGAAACTAGCGAATACATAAATCTTAGAACAATATTTTCTTATTATTTGCGAGGAAATAAATGTCAGGGGTGGGCCATCTTGGGTTTTGTTACAAAGAACTTGGCTTTAGTTTTTAGCAGGGACTTGAAAACGAAATGAATTTCGTTCCGTTACCACTAATGTTATCGTATAACGTTCCAAAATTTATAACGATACTAAAACCAAAAATATCGATAACGTTACAAAAAGAAAACGTTATAGAATATCATTTTCGTAGAACAATATTATAAGTAACGTTATAGGTATCAGTAACATTAAGCTTATCCGCTTGTAATAACGTTACAGGTGAAACGTTATATATAGGAAACAGTTTTATAGGCCTACCGCTTAATTAAGATAGAGATAGATTTAGGTAGTTGTGCGGTGCGGGAGACCCTGGTGAACTCACGCATTACGTCATCACTTCTCGCACCTTGCTGCTACCTCAGGAACCGCCTCAGTTAAGCGGTAGGATTTATAATTCAAATACGAAATTTGAATCTGTTTGAAACAATTACTGCGTTGCGATGCGGCCCGCCGCGTGCCTCGGCTCCAAATGTGCATAGGCGCATTTTTGCAATGCGGCGCGCTGCGGTCCGCTGTGGCTACAATGGGGGCTTAGCTTCGAGTTTCAGTTTCAGTGAGAGATTATAGGATGACGCAAATTACAGAGAGATCCGCATCATGACTAAAACAACTTAATAGTTATGTTTGGTAAGGTACTTGGTAAGGGATTTCAAACTTAGATCATTAAAATAAATGTGTTACATTTGGCTTCGCTATAACTTTAGTAAGTGACTGCACTTTTAATCACCTAGCTCATATAAATAATGTCTCAAGCTCACATCAAACTAAACTATATATCATTTTTAAGTCCCAAAACCGTTCTAGGGCAATAATAATATAAATGCATGAGGAACAGGGTGTAAAGTTCACTCATCTTCCATGGAAAAGGGAGGATAGCTCACTTCACCTAAGTTTTTACAGTGAGATATTTACAGATCGGTAGATAAATCCTATCTGCCAAATATACCATAGTACCATTTCTTACTACAGTACCAAGAACAAGAAAAAGTTGGCATAAAAACATCAGACGAAATCTGACATAATATTTTTTTTCCAGCTGAATCTGTTGACTGATTGAACATTATGGAATGCACAGAAATTAACGCCCAAGAACGGATTGGGGACTTCGGTATAAAATAATATAGAATTTAGTTCGATGAGAGCAGTGGTGGCTAAGTGGTAACGGCCGCGACGTACGAGTTGTAGGACGTAGGTACGAATCCACACAGGCGCTTTACTTTGTGTAAATTATTTCATCACCACTGCTCTCAAAACGGTGAAGGAAAACATCGTGAGGAAACCGGCATGTAGAACCAAAAATTCGAAGACATGTGACATCTGCCAACCCGCACTGGGCCCGCGTGGTGGATTACAGCCCACTCCCTCTCACTGAGAGGAGGCCTGTGTCCCAGCAGTGGGAACATTATAGGCTGATTGTGTGTTGTGTATGTTAGTTCGATATGAGATATGTATTATGTATCTGAGCTTGCTGATTCAATCTACAGTAGGTAATTTAGTAAAGTTACAGCGAAACCAAATGTAATGTAGCGTTGTCAGGGTTCTCAACGGTAAATAGTCGAGTGATGCTAAATATTATTAGATGAACGGGTGCCGTCAGTTGAGACTGGTCATCTCTTAACAGCCAAGGCTTATTTTTAATCTTATATTTTGAATTGTTTCTTCATTCGTGTGTTTTTTTTTACATTGTTCTCACATATAGAAGCAACAAGAATAATGTACCCAGGATTTCGTAATATCTTGATTTAAAAGAGTGTCCATGGAGTTTCTTGCCCGTTCTTCTCCATAGAGATCTACGTTTTGGAATGGGCAACTAGCTTCAACTTTCTGACTAACTGACCGACTATTTAATTTTGACAATTCAAAAGTGATTGTACATGGTTTAATTGAAATCAATGCTTTGAATTGAATTGAATTGAATTACAAATTAATAAGTTTCTAAGCACATCATTAAAACCATGTCAGATTTTTGCAGAATACTTAGATCGGCTGGTTTTAGTTGGTCTGTCGCTGTATTTTCTTTCCGATTTTCATGAAAAATATAATCCAAATAAATCAAAATACAAAAGCTCCGTAAATAATCATTAAGACAAGTGTACACAATATTGACCCAGCCGGTACACTGTTAACAGAGACCAGTTACGTTCAAGTTAAGTGCGTTACTGTGTCCGCTTTGTTACGCTACACGTCGGGCCCACAAAATGGGACAGCCGATGTTTTGTGCACATTTTTCGTATATTGTGTTGGTATTAGCGATTTGGTTGTTTTGTAATGTGTGTGTGTTTTTGTGTACACTTAAGGCCAAATAAATGGGTAGCGGGATTGTCCGAAAGGGTTACCGCTGCCCCGGAACATAAAGGGCAGTAAGAGTCTGACACTCTCTTCCGCTCCACCCAGAGCGGGAGGGGTCATTTGATGATTTCCCATCCACAAAAAAAGGCCATATATATTCTCCTAAGTGTGTACGGTCTTATGACTGCGTCAGTGAGTGGATTTCGCGCAGCTGAACTTTGGGCGAAAGATGTTTAAACTTTTTGCTATCGATACGCTAAGAAGAAGAAATGTGTGTGTTCTTTTTATTGTTTCTGACATCAGTTAATACATTTTGGAACGAAGTACACATCGAGCTACTACAATCTGTAAAATTTCTTTAATAGATTTTCAACTTTATCGCTATAACATAAGGTTCAAAGTTGATTGGGGAAAATTTTACAGTTTCGGGTAGCTTGTACCTTATCGCACGCTATACATTGCAAACTTTTGTTACGTTACGAAAGTATCATGCTTGATGGTCAAAATGTTACAGTATTTTTCTGTCTAGCTCTCATTTGCCAAGTGTGCAAAAGCGAAAGGAACTTCCTTTCAACAGGCACTCTAATTGCGTAACACACTATCAATCTCAACCTGAATAATTTTGAAGGATATTGCTAATCCATTGCTTCATATGTTCGGAAATTTTGTCTGTTCACAACGTAAATAACGCAATGAATGTTGTTTTACTGTCAAAATGAAAGCCATTGATACTGTTAGTGAGTTACGCAATTACCCCGCGGGTGTCCCACGACACTCTCGACTGTTATTTTAATGTCCGTATAAGCTGTGAATTGCGTCTTTCTGCATTTTATGATACATTTCTAAACTTTAGATTTTTACTACACTATTTTATGAGACACTAGCTTTTGCCTGCGACTTCGTCCGCGTGAAATTTCTTGTTCCCCGACCCACCTCGTCGTATCGCGTCGCCCGTCCGATTTATTACTTTGTTTTCGCTAAACGTTCTTTTTGGCTTTTTTTCTTTTTACTAGGCTCCTAAGGGTCGTGACTGGGCTCATAATGTTAAATAGCCAAAGTGGGCTATCAAATGCAATAAGCATTTTTCAAATACAACTGCGGGGCAATTGCGTATCAATCGGAATCGGTTTTATTTTGACAGTTCAACAACATTCATTGCGTTATTTACGTGTTGAGCAGATAAATTTTTCGAACTTATGAAGCAATGGATTAGCAATTTGCTTCAAAATGATTCAGATTCCGATTGATAGTGTGTTACGCAATTAGGGTGCTGGTTGTTCTAGAGATTACTCCCTACAAACTAACAAACAAATTCCTCTTTATAATATTATTACATAGACTTCTAAACTTTAGATTTTTACTACACTATTTTATAAGGAATTTTAGATGATTCATTTTATGGCATAGTCGTAGTTTAAGTAGCATATCTTTATAGATCAGTCATAGCAAACAACTCTCAAATTTAATGAGCGTCACTGAACGACGTCACATAACATCTCTCTGTTGAGGAAAAAGATGACCAAAAACTAGACGAAGTTGAGCTGTATGTGACAAAGTACTCGCAGTAAGTCGTAAAAATATTGTTCTTAATTGTTTGCCATAAATTAATTTAGTTCCTATTGTTTTACTGTGCCAATAAACTTATGAGGACTGTTACTGCGTTGTGACTTGTGATGTGTGTCGTCGGGTTTTTTTGTATTATTTTTTGGAAATATGTAGAATAAAAGAAAAAAAAATTTGGGATGCATGAAAAAGCATCCTCGTGTAGCGCTGTTTGTTCCGCCAGTTACTCAACTGAACCGAGCGCTCAGGCATCCTGGACAGTCACACCCAATACCTTATTTGACTGGCCAATTCTTCCCTTGCGGTGGTAGGGCTAACGCCCGCCTGGTTTGCGACCACCCTCCCACCGGAGTCCGGCGTCAAGCAGCTTGGTGTGTTTTGTCGATGCGTGGGAGTTCCAGTGCCTCAGGCATCTTCTGGGCACGTTCGTTCCATCATAGACCTCATCCATCGCTTTCCATCAGGCGTGATCGAGGTCAATCAGCAAATAAAAAAATATAATTTTATTTGGGACACGCACAGGAAATACAAATAGTAAAAAAAGAGCATTGAATACGAAAAAAGTTACATTAAAAACAACAAAAAAATAAAACAAAAACCTGTGCGAGGCCCAAAAGGCTCCTATCTCAGCATAATACGCTGCTAGCTAATGCCGCGGGAAAAACACACTAAATAAATATATTTTTTCTCAACATAATTTTGTTCTGTAAATCACAATTTTCAGCCGTAGCTCTTATTATAGAAGTACGCATAAATTATATAAGTAATTGGTTTCTTTTGAAAAACATAGCAATTCATTTAATATACGTCCGACATCTACAATGAAAAAGGACAATATGACATAAAATTTTCCAAATTGCCCCAAAATCTTTTGCCGCGAAAACACGGCCATGATCATAAATTTTATAGATACTTCTATACTAATATTATAAATAGGTATGTTTGTTTGTTTTTAAGTTTGTATTTAGGGGGGTAATCTTCGAAACTACCCGTCGGATTTCAAAAATTATTTTTGCATTCGATAGTCCAATTCTTAAGGAAGTTATAGGCTTTTCAACATCACGCCACGAACCTAAGGAGCCGAGCAAAAGGAAAAAAACGCAAAGCGAAAACGAAGTATTAGCGACGCGATGGATCCAGCCGAAACACGCGGACGAAGTCGTGGGCAATAAACTAGAGTATGAAATAAAGTTACATTTCAATATTTAGCACTCTATTAGTTATGAAAATGTTAAATTGAATGTCTCGTGAGCAAATAATCTCCGTTCAGAGTTATTTATTGTTTTCGTTGACTTTATTCTGTTATTTACGTCTTCTCCTGTTCATTTATTCATATTCTTGAGTTCGTACACTTGTTTTTTTATGTAGGAATATTTAGTGTGCTGACAGGTAAATATCTAGCTGAGTTTTTTATGTGTTTAGGTTTTGAGTAAACTTTTCATCGAAATTATAATTATATTTGATTTTACGTGATTCATAACAAGCCTATAATATTCCCACTGCTGGGACACAGGCCTCCTCTCTGTGAGAGGCAGTGGGCCATAATCCACCGAGCGCGCCCAGTGCGGGTTGGCGGATTTTAAATGTCTTCAAATTTTTGGTTCTTGGACATGACGGTTTCTTCATGATGTTTTCCTTCACCGTTTTGAGAGCAGTAGTGATGAAATAATTTACACAAAGTAAAGTGCCTGCTTGGGTTCGAACCCACGACTTACAATCCGTAAGTCATACCACTGGGCTACCACTGCTCTCAAACAATGTAGTTGTAGGTCTACCAGAAACTCATGGCATAAAAAAAAAATTGTTTTCATATGGATTGACAGGGCCATAACTGTTCTACGAGTCTCATTCTTTCTTATTAAATGTCTACCAACACAATTTAAGTTTCTTGAGCTAGTATTCTGTTATATCTCTTTATTATAAGTAGGTATCACTGTTTTGATCTAGCTTTAGTGTTGTGATCTGGCTAATTTTTTTTGTTTGGGAATTGAATTATAAAAGGCCAAGAGACAAATAATAATAATGTTTTGTCATTCAGCAAAATACGGAGGAATAATATTAACATGCTTTTTAGGGTTCCGTACCGCAAAGGGAGAAAACGAAACCCTTATAGGATCACTTCGTTGTTCGTCTGTCTGTCAGTCTGTCAAGATCCTTTTTCTCAGGAACGCGTGGAGGAACCAAGTTGAAATTAAGATCAATATGTAGGTCTATAGTCCATTTGGAGCTCTAAAATTAAGCTTCTAAGCCATCGCCATAAAAAATACGGTAAATTTTTATGCGACATATGTATTTTGATACTCGCAAATAAATACCCTATAGGGCACTTCCCGTTGATCTATGTATAATCATGAAATATGGGAAGAACCTAGGTAAAGGAAAACGTCCTAAAATCGTTAATTTGTAGTTTTATCACATACAATTTTTTTTTGCGATGACGAACTTCCATTTGCAGTTGATGAATAATTGACCGTGGCGTATATCGATGTACCTATAGGAGAACATGTTTTTCAAATACAATGTAAAGTTTTTTTTTGGGATAAATTCATCCCAACGAGGGGGATTACAGCTTCCCCCTCCCGAAGAGAGGATGACTGTGTCCCAGCAGTGGCGGCATTATACGAGTAGGCTGACTACTAACATTTTTGAACAATGTAATTTCAACAAACTATCCATAGAATAGAATAGAATAGAATAGAATATTATGTAGTTTGGTTTCTTCTTCTAATGACAATAACTAAATAAAATTAATGAACCACACAAAACTTCTGCGTCCACCATTCTGAATAAAAATGGAACACGCTTGAGTCAAGTGCTCGAAGCGAGCGTTCGTGAGACAGATATTACCTACATTAGAGAAGTATTATCAGCTGTACAGAAGACAGAAGACAGTTTACCCCATTTTATTCAGTATTTTGCCATAACATGACTGATTTGCTTATCTGCATTCAATATTTTTCTTTTGAATGTTGTCATTGTAATTAACTTCATGTACTTATTACTTTTCGTGAGTAAACAGGCATGTCCTAGAACCAAAAAATTGAAACCATGTGCCATCTACCAACCCGCACTGCGCCCGCGTGGTAGATTAAAGCCCATTCCTTCTCGATGAGAGGAGGCTTGTGTCCCAGCAGTGGGAACATTAGAGGCTGATTATATATGCTATGTATTTACTTTTCATTTCTCTATCTTAGTACCTATATTTTAGGGCGAAGGTCAAGTGACCAATATAATGTTTTAAGATAATAAATGATATTGACAACTATTCAAATCTGCGGGGTAATTGCGTAACACACTATCAGTAGGAATGGCTTTCATTTCGACAGTTCACCAACATTCATTGCGTTATTTACGTTGTTGAGCAGATTTTTTTTTTCGAACATATTAAGCAATGGATTAGCAATATCCTTCAAACTGATTCAGATTGAGATTGATAGTGTGTTACGCAATTAGGGTGCTGAACCAACTGAGGCATAGTGTCACTTCCTTCACAAACATCTTCTATAAAACAGAATAACCAACTGATAAGAACAGTAACCATTAAGATTAATGAAGGATCTACGTATGGACGCCTATAAGTTTCAATGCTCCTCAATTTCAAAGAGATAGTATCATAATCTTTAGAACTAGTAGGTAACTGATATACATCATTCTTACATCCGTCGTACGACGCAGCCGCATCTAATAGGCAATTATCCTTTTCTCGAAATACAGTAAGTAGTCTATGCGAATATACGTAGATATTATGTCCTGTACTGTTATGTCCTATTTCCATATCATAATCATTAAGGGGATTACAGGACCTAAACGCAAAAAACGCAAATTTTATAAGGCCTAAAAGTATATGATCGACTACTGTAAACAAATCAGAAAAATATATGATATTCTACAGGATATATATGCTAGGTAGATAGTGTGTTGAAAACATAAAACAACTAATTTGATACGATAGAAAAAAATAATGAAGATACCTCTAAAAACTTTCTTTTTACAATAAAAACTATACTAATTAATATACATACAATAATTCTGATTTTTTGTCAGATTATTCTATAAGCAACATACTAAAGCACTGCGCACTGCAGTGTTTTATTTTTTTAGTCCAAACAAAAGGTTTTTTGTAAACTCTTCCTATTTTTCTAGGCAAACTCATGTCCTATATCCTTACCCACTCTCCAAGTAAGTGAAAGAGTGCGTGCCGACTAATGTAGGGAGATGGGTATCCGTGTCTCTGGCTTCCCGGATATCCGGCCAATTAGCACGATGTTGGGGCATTAGGCAAGTCCATCTCTTAATAGTTTCCAAGGTTGGGGGTTCCTAATCTTGATGGAGACACTTTGAGAGGAAATTGAGCGAAGAGATAAAGGTTTTGTTGTTTATTGTATGAAGATCCTGCTTTTCACTATGGTGACTTCATCTGCTTTAATTTATAAAAATAAATTTTTCGTCCTTCTTCTTAAATTTTACGTTACATAGCATAACATAACATCATGCCTGTATTCACCTGAGGGTTAGGTAGATGGGTAAGCAGGTCTAGTACATGTAGTGCGTGCTGTACTTTTATATAAGTAACTGGCTTCTGCCCGCGACTTCGTCCGCGTAAAATTTCACCCTCCCCATTCACCCTCTTAGGGGTGGAATTTCGCAAAACCCTTTCTTAGTGGATACCTACTCTCCACAAAACACACCGTCCAAATTTCATATCTCTTGGACCAGTGGTTTAGGCTGTGCGTTGATATATCAGTCAGTCTGGACTTTGAATTTTATATAAATACTAGCTGACCCGGCGAACTTCGTACCGCCTCAGAATTAAATAATGTGACAAAGTTCAATAGACACGTGGCGCCATCTATTATCATAATAACGTAATTGTTGTTTTCCTCGGGAACAGCACTTTTTTTCGGGATGAAAGTTACCCTATGTCCGTTTCTGTACACCTGACAACGTATATGCAAAATTTCAGGATGATCGGTTCAGTGGTTTAGGCGTGAAAAGGTAACAAACAAACTTACTTTCGCATTTATAATATTAGTTAGGATAGATGAGGCGCTTAGACTTAAGTTTGCAATGTACAAATTGTAAAGTAATAGTGTACTCATTGTTGAAGAGCCTAATAAATTCAAACTTCAGATATGGTACTTGTTGCGAAACATTACTTCGGTCATTCGGCAAGTTGTTGATCGGTAAAAAGCAAGATCACTTTCGAGAAACTCTCGATACTGTGAATCATTTGTAAGAAATCTAGATCACTCAAAAACTCCATAAATACAGTTATTTCATTTTTTATACTATATCTCTTCTTTTATAGTAAAGAAGAGTTATCAAAAAGAAAAAATATCGTAAAAAGTCCTTATGCCGCTTACAAAATAAACATATGAACAGTTCTACCTGTACGACACAACATGGAATTAATTCACTTTCGTCTACGCCTACTTGTCTAGTTTTATACAAGCAAAGTAAATTTATGCGCAATGGGAATAAACGGAAGAAAATACACCCCCTGCTGGAACACAGGCCTCCTCTCTGTGACACGGGTATAGTGCGGGTTGGTAGAAGTCACATTCGATTGGGACGAGCCTAATTTATTAATGTAGGTGTTTCTCCATTTAGACTGAAGCGAAAAAGTAAACAAGCAAAAACACTCAACGGTATACAAAAATAAATGGTTTTAATTCTAAAAATAACTCTTCATGTAACAACATAAAGAAGTAATTAATTTCAGTTGAAATCGAGCTTGTTATCAAACATGTTGTCAGACGTATAAGGCATGTGTTACATTGATAGCAAGTAGCGAGTGCACAGCTGTTACAATATCGTCATGGCATTGGGCAAAGCCTTTACAACAAGCAAAAATAATACCTTCAAAAGGCCGTATAGAGGCATTTTCTAAATGAAATAATAATGTTTAACGGTAATGCATATGTAGCGGTATCTACAACGCTACATGCGAACTATGCGTCATACTGACGTCACGCAAAATCCTGCATCTCGCAAGCAAAATTTACCGCGCAACTAGCATAATTATAAATACAACAGCCCGACATGAATCATCGGGCAGTTGCCAGCCAGACACAACAACCGTCTGGTTGGAGGATCCTCCCTTTTCTATGGAGGATGAGTGAACTTCATAACTCCATACATACATACATACGCACAAAAAGGATATAATCAAAACAAAAGAAGTGTCACTGGTAGTTTACTTGTATCTTTGCCACTCATAGAATCGTATTCCTTTATTTTTATAACAAAAAATACTAACTAAAAGTAAAATACTGGTATTCAGTTACATCCGGTTAGACTGGAAGCCGGCCCCAACATAGCTGGAAAAAGGCTAGGCTGATGATGATGAGGCTTGGTTGGTTACAATCAATATGATTATTTTATTTTTAACCGACTTCGAAAAAGGTGGAGGTTCTCAATTTGGATGTTTTTTTTAATGTATATAGACGGACCTGAAACATTATTTTTTTAATGGATAACATATGTATACTTTAGGGGTGTGGGGGGAGTTAGCTTCAGTAATACAATTTTGTTTCCACTTAGTTTATATTGATGATGTTTTAATAACTTCCTGTCACTGATATTTACATAGCAAGTAGTGTTATATGAATTTGTGTAGGGTAATTACAACTAGAAGCTGAGATATAAAACTTTTTTACAAAAAAAACAACCGACTTCCAAAAAAAAAAAACACTACAATGTGAAAAATTACTTTAATTTCGGCAGTCGGTATCAAAAAACGAAAATGCGGAACCAACAACACAGATTTCCGAAGTTAAAGTTATTTTTCACTTTATAGTGTTTTTTTTTTTGGAAGTCGGTTATTTTCTTTTTTTTGTAAATAAGTTTTTTATTATTTCAATCCAGCCATCTCGGACGCAAAAATTACACCAACCGCAATCAATATAGGTATAGCTAGCTGCTCTGTTACAAGGTTCTCGACCGACTAGGTACACTTATCTTTCTACCCATATTAATAATTAATAATGACGCTGCCGATTCCCCTAGAGCCTTTTTCCAACACCCACTCACCAATCGCTTCTTACTATAAATTCGCCTGAACTCTGACAGCTCCCTAACTTAAAGACCTGCTCAGACAATGTCTAGTGCAATGCGTAGGCGAACTATGTCTAGACGAAACTCGGTTCATTCATAAAGCTGCTCCACGAATTGTAATAGTCTAGTCTGAAATTAAGGCATTTTGTAGCTGCGGTTTTAAATTGTTTGCTTGGTAATGGGTAAGAACTTATTAATTCTTGTTATTTAGTTAGAGTTTATATAACACATTATTTTGCAGAAGATAGATTAAAGGTTGGGTTCTTTTGTCCTTTTATTTGGTATACCAAGACACCGTTTTTTTGGTTTACGTCGATGACACTCTTTGTGATTATCGTCAGCATACAAGAAAGCAGGTATGCTGAAAGAGATTTCTTATGAAATAAGCATCACCTTTGTACCTATTTTTGAAGTGAACCAAAGTGAAGTGAAGTGAAGTGTGAAGTGAGTGTTGGGCATTTTTTGAGATGGAAAAAAGCATTGAACTCGCGACACTGTTACTGTAACCGACACCTCTGTAAAGTATGTACAAAAATATTTCCTGACGATTAAAAAAATACACACGTAATTGTTCAAGTTTTCACTTCTGTCGGCACTCCCGGAGTACCACTAGGTTTTTTTCTTGTCTGTTTATATATTATATATGTGTGTACATAAATGGTAAAATAAATAAATAAAGTGGAATCCGAGATCTTTGGTGATCTTCGATTGTGCTGAACCGTTGATATATCCTGGGGCAAACGAATTCAAAATGTAGGGAACAGCTGATTTTTTTTTCGCGATTGCAGCTTTGGTCCCTTGGTGAAAGTTCTTCATAATGATGAAAACAATCTCCAATTTCGGTTTGTCGCATGTTTTCAATTTCAACCTGTATGTTCCCCTTTTTACCCGCCGTCATACTGTGCACGACCAAAATGTTCCTTGCTGAACCACAAACACAAAGCGATACAAAAGCATCAAACTAAGTTTAGAATACTTTGTAACTTATAAGGTCCTTCTTCCAGTTACTTACTTTGGATCTAATTGACTAGGAACAATTCTTACATGACATCACTTTTATTTTGCATACCTACTATTGTCGAACAAATACTTAGTGCAACTAAGTGATAGAACATACTTAGTTATTAAGTTTTATTAAGTAACAAAATTGTTACTATATTATAATGTATACATAGGTTAAGGTCTTATCTATGGGTCTTTGTTATCTGAAAATAAATAGTTTATTACTATTATTGTGTAAAATCAAATTTTTTCTAACTGAAGAGACAGTTGCGTTGCTCCACTTGTTGCACTACTTCTTTCCAGCGAAAGCACTAGAAAGTGGTGAAGGGCGGGCGTTTTGATAGACTCTCTTAGGTAATTTTGACGTTCGAAAAGTGCTGATTCTCAGCCTAATTTGAATATTTAATTGACTATTGATTTTGATTTTAGCAAACTCCGTGAAAGTTGTCCGACAGCAACTATTTTAGCTACCTATTAACATAACCTATGTTCTGAACAAGAGGGCGCCTCTAGTGGCGCGGTAAACTCTGCTTGCGCGATGCAGGATTTTGCGTGACGTCATTATGATGCGTAGTTCGCATTTGGCGATATTGATGCCGCTTTCGAATTAAGCACTTTCTTGGTAAATCGCCTACGAGTTCACGCACAGTAATACCTAAGCAGTTTACAGCTAAACGTAAAGTGGTCTGCCAATCACTACCAAAATAAAAATCTATACTCTAGCTTATACATTGCAGAACTGCGAACACGCGCGCCACAATGACCGGGCCATCGTCGTATTAGCTGCTTGATCGAGTGATTTACTGCCGGCCGCAGGGAGCAAGGGTTACTTGGATCATTTAGCTATATTTATTAGCTGGCCACACCACTCCAGAGGGATTGTATTTTCTTATATTTTCCTTTAGTAGGTAGGAAGCTATGTGTAGATGGAAATTGGATGACCCACTTTAGGTTTCCGAGATAAACGGCATTTATGTTTAAACCTGTTTTGAGCTGATGTCTTTGATGCATCTGCTGCAAAAAAATAATTTGATTGTAACTGCTCATTTTGAAGTATTAATGAATTAAATAGGTAATGAGTTCTCCACGATATTGAACTAGTTACTAATTCTTTTATAATTCATAGCGAAACTTAAGAATAATCTTTTTCAATAGTACTACTACTTCATTAGATATTTTTTTTAAAATCACTTTAACACGTCAAAATTAAATTTGGTTATAAAACTAGATGAGTTCGATGTTTCATAACTGGGTAATCTCAGAAGAAAGACTGAAACAAACTCAATAACAACAGTCTCTTTTAAAGTCCAGACATTATATTGGTCAGGCATATGAGGACCATGCAGGTTAATTTCTGAAATGGTATTTTGAGGAAAGAATTTGAGTGGGCCAGTCCATGCCCAGTCAGTGCACGCATTTGCTAGTAATCTTGTAGCTGAACTCCGACCTTGAGGAACTCTGTATTTTGAATAGTCCCTACTTGAAAATAGGTCTAAAGATTAATGAAATTACGCAAAAGCTTTATATAAACATCTACATAATATAACATAATCAGCCTATAATGTTCCCACTGCTGGGACACATGCCTCTCTGTGAGAGGGAGCGGGCTGTAATCCACCACGCGGGACAAGTGTGGGTAGATGTCGCATGTCTTCGAATGTTTGGTTCTAGGACATGCCAGTTAAATCACGATGTTTTTCTTCACCGTTTTGCGAGCAGTGGTGATGAAATAATTTACACAAAGTAAAGCGCCTGTCTGGGTTCGAATGTCGACGCGACTTACAACCTACAACTCGTAAGTCGCGTCAGTTACCACTGGGCCACCACTGCTCTAAAATCTACATATGAAAACACAACTAAAAGCAATTCAACCTTACACCAACGAAGAAGTCAAAATGATAATCTTTCTTTCTTACTATAATATAATATTATTTAAAAATGCGAAAGTTTGTGAGGGTGGATGGATGGATGTTTGCTACTCTTTCACGCAAAAACTAATGAACGGATGTTGATGAAACTTTACAGTAATATAGCTTATACATCAGAATACGTTTAATCCCGATATTCCCACGGGATCGACACATATGCGGGTGAAACCGCGGGGCGCTGCTAGTGAATTTATAAAACAGTAAGAAACAAAACTCTTTCTACGCAAAAAATTTTTAGGCCAAAAAGTTGAAAAGGCTGCCTTAATATAGATAAGGAGATACGGAGCTTAGTTAAAAGTTTTCAAAGCCTACACTTTATCTATATCTGTTCTTTCATAAGAAAAGTAACCATTTAATGTTACCAGAAGAATTTCGTTCAAGAACTTTTAAAGAGACTTCATTATTTGCGGGACAGAGATCTACAAAAAAAAAATTCTTGTGAAAAAGAGAAGAGATTTCTGTGCCATAGGCTTCTACTCCGTTTACCTTTTTACCCTGTTTTTGTCCAGACGGTAAAAAAGTCAGCCTGACATCGTCAATTCGTCTTGAGCAAGCGTTGTGATCAATGCTCCTGTTTTCGTCATCCTTGCTCGTTTTAATTAGATCGAACTGTCCTTAAAACATGCTTGATGTAATTTCAGTTCTACAATTTACTATTTACATAATAATAAAACAGGCTAAGAAGGAACCATCACAAACATCTGTTACGAAGGATCATTATTGAATGCTATACTGATACCCCTGGATGAAAGGTAACTAAAACTCCGACCAATATGTAGCGTCAGCACATTTCTCTGTGAAGTATTGAGTACTACTATGCGAACTGTCCAAAACTAGTGATAGATTGCTGACCCTTACAGCGGGACATTACAATATTCTTAGGACCATTCTTGCTCTTTGGACAGTGGGTATATACAGCAGGAGTAAACACAAAACATGTATGGAAAGCAATATCATCTGTGTTTACACGATCAGTGAACTTTTATTTGCTTGTACTAATTTATAGCTTGGGTAGACTGCAATGAACTAATTGGAAAGAAGTTCTTTAACGCAGCTTATGGTAGGACTAAACTGGAAGAAATCGTCACTGTATGTAATAAAAAGAAAGAGAGAGAGAGAGATAGTTTTCATGGTTTTCGAGGGTGTTGAAGCCAATGGTGAGGTCAAAATGAAAATTCAAAATGGCGGCTGTGAAAATTTTAAAATTTTACTTCATGCCGTTTTCATGGTTTTCGAGTGTGCTAAAGCCGATAGTGAGGTCGAAATGAAAATCTAAGAGGGAAGCTGCGAAAATTTTTCGTCATTTTAACATTTTCATTTTGACCTTCGATCCTGACGGGGTCTCCCGACCCCACACGTTTTTTTAAATGTAACATTATCATCTTATGCTATTTTCTAAAAAAAACACTTTACAGGCCAGATAATAAACATCAGTTTCCCGAAGAATTTTTATTTACTAGGTGTGCCCGCGACTTCGTTCGCGTGCAGTGCATGTCGGATAACAAATTGGATTTCAAGGGTTTTCATTTTTTGCGCGGAACCATAATTTTTTTTTTCTAAAATAAATAGCCTTAGTACTCCTTATAACATCAGCTATCTGCCAGTGAGTGTCCTGCCAAAATTAGTCCAACCGTTTTGGAGATTAGCGGGAACAAACAGACAGACAATCATTTAAAAAATAGTTTTTTTGTTATAAGTACCGTTTATACTTTCTTAAGAGTATAGTAAAAAGCTTTTATTTTGACTTTTTATAAGTAATATTATTATGTATGTATAGCCAAAAAAAACAACAAATATTATGTGTAAACAACATTATGCTAGCTATTTTCTTATTTTTAAGTTCTCTATATATGTTGATAAAGTAGATAAGACAGAGATTAAAACAGAAGAAGAACTAGCAGTGGATCCAGGGGGAGGGGTGACGGGGGGGGGGGGGTTCAGGGAATCAGACCGTAATAAATATTTTTTTAGCGATGATCGTGTTCACTTTTTTTCTGAAGGTATAAAATAGTCTACCAGAAAAAAGGAAAAAAAGCTATTAATACAATAAATCAGGCTATACGTAAACATTGACCACAAGAACACATTGCTTACTAAGCTATCTTTGTTTTCTTACAAATACGAATAAATTAGCCTTTAATATATCTTACTGTTGACTCAAGGAAAGGAGACGATTGAGTAGAATTTATGGACGAAATCAAATAACAAACAAAATGTTTTTGGTTGGAATTAATTGATATTCATGGTACATTTACATGAATCTTTGGCTCATAAGCTCATGGAATCATTGCAGTTATAAAATCTTATGGGAAAGCAAGGCACAAATTGACCTGCACCCTAATTGCATAGCACACTATCCATCGGAATCTGAATCATTTTGAAGCAAATTGCTAATCCATTGCTTCATAAGTTCGAAAAATTTGTCTGCTCAACACGTAAATAACTCAATGAATGTTTTCGAACTGTCAAAATGAAACCGATTCCGATTGATGATGTGATACGCAATTGCCCCGCTGTACATATTTAACCTTGATGACATGACTTACTGAAATAAAAAGAAATTGTTTATTCTGTAAATAGGGTATCGGAATCACTTTTACACGTAATATAAAAAAAAAATCAGATGAAGTCGGTGTTCCCGACATAATCTTGGTTAGATCACGCAAATGTCCGGCGACCGAGACTGACAGCGAACCAAAACCACAGATTGTCCGCACGTCCGGAAGTGACAGCGAACAAACGGTGACAGCGAGCACGTTCCCGGCCAGCAGTATTTCATTTTCAGTAATTTTGTCTATGTATTGCTTGCGATCCTGGTTGTTAGATGTAGTATATTTGTCCCAATGGCCGTGAGGTTGTATCGAAATTACGAAATAAAGACCATGTAGATTGATTTCTGACATTTCAGACATCAATCTACATGGTCTTTTATGGAAACTACAAGTCGGTGCAGGCATTTGTCAGTAATCGTGTAGCTCAACTCTGAACTTGAAACAACCTTATTGCTTGATCGGCTCATGTATGAGATCTATTTAAATCCTATTAGAACTAGTTGGATTCCTTGAAATGAGCATATTATGAATAAGACCGTAAACCGTCATAAACTATTAAGTTTTATTATTATTATTATAATTTTAGAGAGCAGTGGTGGCGCAATGGAAACAGTCGCGACCGTTCCTAGAACCAAAAATGCTAAGACATGTGACATGATCTACCAACCCGCACCGGGCCGGCGTGGTAGATTATGGCTCACTCACTCCTCTCACTGACGACAGGAGGCCTGTGTCCCAACAGTGGGAACATTATAGGCTGAATTTGTAGTATTCATACAGTCATATCTACGTAATGTTCTCAATCAGTAAAAAATAGAAAATTAAAAAAAAAACTACACTTATTACAACAACAACACAACAAACAGTTCACAAGAAAACATTTTACTAAAACAAATCAAGTAACTTATCTATTTACAATCAGTTCAAGACTGCCACAAGATAAAGTCGTTCGTAGAATATCGTGAACACTAAACCAAGTTAAAACACAATTATTTAACAGCTGAACTAACAAGATAAACTCGAACTTAAACAATCAACAACAAGTTTAAAACACTAGATTAAAACTAAAACAAGTTTAAGAGCAGTTGTTCGGACTTCGGACTGCGCAACTGTGTCAAAAGCCTAACTCAATTCTATTGCAGACTGCATTTTTCTTTCAGCTGTAATGTGATTTGATTTGCATTTTCTACTTCATTCCTGATAAAATTTGAATAATATATTTATTTTATGTACTCGTATAATAACTAACTAGTTATTGGTTTTCAATTACATATTCCTTTATTCGAGTTAATTTATGTTTTTATGTGCACGTGTTTCTGTGACAAATAAATATATTTTTCTTTCGTTCTTTTTTTCTGCTTTATTGCAACGACCTCTTCCCAATGTTGGGGTCGGCTTCCAATTAGAAGTTAACCCGAACAAATTATTTTTTAAATTACAAGAACAAATTTTAAAGAGCTGTTAGCTGTAGTTTTGCCACAGGAAAAAAATTTGCAGTTTAACTTAAACAATCCATTTTAACTTAGGAACGCTTGATTAAAGCAGTAACAACTTTTAACTAAGTATTCATTCAAACCGCTTAACTGTATAAAGCCTAACTTAATTCCAACTGCATTCTCAATTTAAAAAATCTAATTTGTCCTCTCCAAAGGAGGTCGCATAAATCCTCCTTTTTCCGACCTTTGTCTATGCCCCACTTTCTTATATTCTTTTTAATTTTTTCTCGCAATAAGGGAAATCTTCTATTTCCTCGAGCTGAAATAGTCAGATGAAAAATAGGCTAAAGGAAGCACCGATTCGGTCCCAATAAACGAACAACGACATCGCGGCAGGAATAGGCGAAGATAGCGGGACGAGCTTGACTCCTACCGAAAGGACTGCGGGGCAATTGCGTAACAACCAACAGTAGCAATGACTTTCTTTTTGACAGTTCAAAAAAATTCATTGCGTTATTTACGTTGTTGAGCAGACAAATTTTTCGAACATATGAAGCAATGGATTAGCAATATCCTTCAAAATCATTCAGATTGTGCTTGAAAGTATATGCTATGCAATTAGGGTGCTGGTTGGCACTAGCAAAAGACTGAATTGTGTAGAAAAGGGGAGGGAGGTCTTTGCCCTGCAGTGGGACAAGCAGGCTAGTTAGATTAGAATACATAGACTTGAGCTGTACTTATTCATATTAGTAGAGCAACCTCTTCAATACAAAATAGTCCTTGGAATTTCCATAGACCAACTGCTTTGTCAATGCTCATGCCTCCTCTGTATAAGAAGAGGCGTTTGCCCTGTAGTGGGACAATAATAGCCTGGTATTATAAGGGTTCAACTTTGAATATTACGCTTTAGCGATAAAGTTGAAAATCTATGAAAGAAATTTGACAGATTGTAGTAGCTTGATGGGTGCTGGCGACTATACATAAATTGTTAAATAAATAAAAATAAACGTATATCCTTACTGAAATAAAGGAGGTATAAACAATTAGAAGTTCATCGTCATCAACTGCCTAGCCTTTTCCCAACCATGTTAGGGTCGGCTTCCAATTATAAAATAAACCTATTATCAAACAGAAAAAGAAGAACTAATGATCGATGCTTGCTCACAGTTAGTTTTCAGTGGTCTTTTTCAGACCAGTGCCTAAGTCACGACGGTTTCCTGTAGAATCAGGGAAATTAATTGTTCAGCAAATTGACACCTGACGTCAATTTGCCTTGTTTAAGCCATGACAGTTAAGTGTATAGGTAGCGCCACGAAAGATGAGACTTGACCCCCCCTCCCGCGCTCTTTCCGCCGCCCCTATGACGTCCGCTTCCCATCCCGCGCTCAGAACTCATACTGCTATAGACCTTAAAATCGTGTACTGCGCATGTCAAACCACGTGGTGTGTCAAGTCTCATCTTTCGTGGCACGCATTATTACAGTTGTGATTTGAATAATAATATACAGACAATTTAATTGGGTAGTCAATTTGCTTAACAAATAATTTCTCTGACTTTACATACCAAAGCCATAACTTACCTAGTTTCACTAAGCAAGAACTTAATGAGTGGAAAAGTGACAAGGATTTTGATGCTTCCCGGGTTTCGAACCTGGAACTTGCGTCCTAGATTCATCTTTGCCGTTGATTTATTCGCGTTTCACCCCATTTCCGACACAATTTAATTAATTCCTCGTCGTCTAGGGACGTACGTAATCATTTCAAGATATACATATGTACAGACGCCAGCACATCAAGCTACTACAATCTGTCAAATTTCTTCAATAGATTTTCAACTTTATCGCAACAGTATAAAGTTCAATGTTGATTGGGAAAATTTTATAGAAGGTTACATGGTGAGGGTCTAAACTTTTTACGGCGTGGCAAAATATTAATCTGGTGCGGGAGGTGGTAGAGGCAGTAATTTAAAACATGACCTCTTATTTAAGATGGATGTAAACCCGGAATTTATGTGTACAGTAACAAACTTTAATTCATCATCATAATCTGTCTAGCCTTTTCCTTATGTTGGCGTCGGCTTCCACTTTAACCACGCCGCTGAATACCAGTACCTACTTATTTTACATGAAGCGACTACCTATCTGACCTCCAAAACCCAGTAACGAGGTAACACGATACTTGGTAAGACTGTTTGTCAGAGTTTCTGGTTTCTGACGACCCAAAACGTCTCAAAGACCCACGAATGACAGCCGGGACAAACGTGCTTTCCGAGGCACAGAGGGCTTTCGATATGTGATGGTCACTCAACCACAAACAAACCTCAGAAAGTGTAGCTTTACCTCTGATCGACCCGTGCGGTTATAATTAATTAGGCACGAGCGAAAACTCATTAAAAAAAATCGAGCAAAAAATTTCGGTACGACTGCTAAAACCCAAAGAATATTGTCCCCAATGTTCTTGTTCTTGTTAGAACCGTCTAACGATACAGTCGGAAGACATAATCGTGTAAACCGCGGGTCGCTCGAAGCCAATCCAGCGGACCGCTGCAGCGCTGGAACGATCTAATTTTGTTGCTGCAACGGATAATCCTAACGAGATTTGCGTCTAACGGATTTTACTAGAATTTTAGCTCGAAATAGTTAATAGCTTTAAGTTCGAAGAAGGGGTTATCCGGAAATATGGTGGGGTCAAAATGTTAACAATTTAGCTTTAGAAATATGCGAACTACTATTCAGAATGAGCAACTAGCTTCATCTTTCTGACTGACCGACTCCTTGACAATTCAAAAGTGATGAGTGAAAATCATCGAAAGAAAATCGGCACGCCCTAGGATCAAAAATTCGAAGACATGTGACATCTACCAACCCGCACTGGGCCCACGTGGTGGATTCCCGTTCACTCACAGAGAGCGGAGGCTTGTGTCCAGCAGTGGGAACATTATAGGCTGTGCATGCTATTGCCATCAACCGAGCACAATCCAGACTTTACTGCGAAATTCCTTATAGAAAAACCCAATAACACTTCAGAGCAGGGATTGAAAACGGTTCCAAAATACCGGTATAATACCGATATTTAGGGGTTCCGGTATCTATACCGGAACAGGAACCAGAACCTAAATTGGAACCTTTCAGAACCTTTATTTTACCGGTTCCGGTTCCAAAATACCGGTATAATACCGGTATTTGGGGTTCCGGTACCTATACCGGAACAGGAATCAGAACCTTTATTTTACTGGTTCCGGTTCCAAAATACCGGTATAATACCGGTATTTAGGAGTTCCGGTACCTATACCGGAACAGGAACCAGAACCAAAATTGGAAATTTTAAGAACCTTTATTTTACCGGTTCCTAAGCAAAGCGAGTCCAAACTTCTTTAAGTTTGTAAAACGTCACAAAGCATCGTAAGCTTAACCTCTAATACTACGAACGAAGGCGAACTAAAAAAAAAGGCATGGAATGCTAAGCACGCTCCGATCATCCGATTTGAAGGTTCTAGGAACCTGTATTTAGTACCGGTACATCGGAACCCACACCGGAACCGCTACCGGAACTGGAACCGCACCGAAAAGAGGAACCTTTATAAGAACCTAATTGAAGAAACAGAACCGAAATTGGTACCGGTTTTCAATCCCTGCTTCAGAGTAAATAAAATAGAATAATTTCATTATTGAGAATTTGTTCCTACGCACTCAAACGTTATAAAAGCGTTGATAGAAAGATATTAATATCCGTATTGAACCAATATCAAACTTAATCTCAGTTGACATTTAGGAGCTTACGCTAATTAACATCGCTGGTACTCGCAAGTACTTTAATTTGTCATCCCGAAATCTCTTTGATAACAACCGAAATGGGGACGAATTCAAAAAGCCATAAGATTTAATACGAAAATAGAAAATGTTACAATATCATCAATTTCTTTTTGGAATACTCTACCCGACGTTGGGATCGAATATATGCGTCATGTTCGTGAACGGGCGCCGTCAGTTGGGGCTGGTCATCACTCAGCTGCCTCGGCTTATTTTGAATTATTTTATTTTGAACTAGCTTCTTCCCGCGACTTCGTTCGCGTGAAATTTCACCCCCCCCATTCACCCCCTTAGGAGATGAATTTTGAAAAATCCTTTCTTAGTGCACCCCTAGACCTCATAAGGAACGTACGTGCCCAATTTGGAATCTCTAGACCCAGCGGTTTGGGCTGTGCGTTGATATGTCAGTCAGTCAGTTCTCCTTTTATATAATTATATAGATTGTTGTTTTGTTACTATTTTCTGTACTCTGGACGCTTTTAACGCGTAGTAGGTAAGTTTCTTTTTTTTTACATCGTTCTCACATAATTATAAATTCAAAATAAATGATGTAACTAATATTTTTGTAAAACTATAATTTAAAAGAGTGTCCATGGAGTTTCTTGCCCGTTCTTCTCCATAGGTACCTACGCTTTGGAATGGGCAACTAGCTTCATATTTTCTGACTGACCGACTTCTTGACAATTCAAAAGTGCCTGTAAATGGTTTAATTGAAATAAATGCTTTGAGTTTGAGTTTATCCATATACGGACCCTGAGCAATCGCGCTTCCGACCGCTAAACCTATGAGACAGTGAACTAGACTAGATTTGTAGTCTTCATTCTCCTGCCCAAGTTATTTGGGGTCGGCACAACATGTGTTTTTCTTCCATACTTCTCTATTAAAGAAAGAAAGAAAAATATTTTATTTGAGACACACACAGAAAATACAATTAGTAAAAAAGGAGTATTTAAAACAAATAAAGATACATAAAACAAAAAAAAAGGTTTGTTGCCAGGCCAATAAGGCGCCTATTAGTCCAGTGTTAGTTTAGGTTGTAGCGGTATCTACAACGCGTCATACTGATGTCACGCAAAATCCTGCATCTCGCAAGCAGAATTTACCACGCAGCTAGCATTGATACAACAGCCCGACAGCAGTAGCCCGCCAGACACAACACCCGTCTGGTCGGAGGATCCTCCCTTTTCTATACAGGATGAGTGAACTTTACACCCTGTTCCTCATACCTCTATAAGGTCATTAGTCGTCATCTCGGTAGTTAGTTAGTCACCCCCTTTCTAACCTCATTCACACAGTCCACATCCATCGTTTCTTAGACTCGTAGTACTAAATCATTATGAAAGTCGCAACATTTTGCATACGCGGCTAACCCATGCCTCGTTTAGACACAACCTAGCATTAAATCAACCTTTACTGGCATGCAACGAACATGTAGCAACCACTAAACAAAAGCCTGCCTGAACTGAAAGTTGTAAAGTCTGCAGAACTGTCCAGAAAGGATGGTAACGAAACGGTACAAATTATTCCCTCACAGTGAAGTTTGTTATATTTTTGTTACGTAACTGCAGCCGTGCAGACGTGTTACTTTAATTAATATCTTTCAGACCAAGATGTGGTAAGCAAGGAATAATGTGGAGATGCTTTGGTATCTCTGGCTAGTCCAATAACTCTTACGTAATTTAATACAGTGTGGAAAAGGACAACATGCAGTTCCTTTTCTTTGAAATTTTTAACCCTTTCAGCCCTCATATTTATGTCTTTCATTTTTTAAAACCAATCCATAAACACTAAAGTCCAACACGCATTGCATTCCTAGCTACCGTAGAAACAGCCAAACGAAAGACAACAAAAGGACAGCTTGTATAAAGATTTCGCGATATCAAAAATGAAGAGAACAAAATGTCACTTTGTATAGAAAGAGATGTCTATGTATTCTTAGAAGTGGTCGGGCTACACGGCCTATAAAAGGTCTTCTTTCTGTGAGAGAAAGAACATAGAGTTTTTTTATATATTTCTATAATAATAAATATTTATTTCTAAGGTAACCGACGTAGCCCGAAGAATTGTCAAACTTAAGTGGCAGTGGGCAGGGCACATTGCTCACAGAACAGATGGCCGATGGGGCCGAAAAGTTCTGGAGTGGCGACCACGTACTGGAAGACGTAGCATTGGAAGGCCTCCAACAAGGTGGACCGACGACCTTGTGAAGGCCGCTGGAACCCGTTGGATGCGAGAAGCACAGAACCGGTCGAAGTAGAGGTGCTTGGGGGAGGCCTATGTCCAGCAGTGGACGTCTTTCGGCTGAAATGATGATGATGAAATATTTATTTCAGATTAAATTACAAGATGCATATGTTGTTAGTAAAAGTCTTAATCTAATGTTAGTAAAAACCACACTCTATATACAAAATTGAAACGACTGACACGGTGTACGTGTGCAGCCAGCATGGGGCGAGAAGAACACACACATAGAACACAGATGACTGTGTGTTCTTTTCAGTATGCCACATCCAAACCACATTTTATTCAACAGAAGTTTGCATTTCGCATGTCCCACTTGTTGCACCCCGACGGGTTAACTCGTTAATTAATTTAAAATATTATCTGATGTAGTTGCAATATACATAGCTGCATGACATCGGAGTTAACATAGGGGGGAGTTTACATCAGTGGCGAAGGGTGAATTTATGACAGAGGTAGGCCGGAGTAAAAAACAATAATTCCAAAAGAAAAATGATGAATTGACTATAGAGTGGTTATGTTCTGAATTTTCGAAAAGAAGCCGGTGGGAATCGAGTTGTATTGTACCTTTACCACTGGTTTACATATATCGCGAGCATTTAATTTTTTTGCGATGTGCAACTGTCTGCAATACCGCTGTGAGAATTGTGATCGTCTACTGCTTCCTCCTATCATCAATATACCTAACCAGAAGAAAACGTGGCTACTTGATTGGAATGTGTAATGTTACTCTTGATTACTCTTCTGATTTGGTTGAGACGCGTTCATCTAATACTCGCCCCGCTTCAATATAATTATCTTCCCGTACTTATTCAATTTACCCCACAAATGCATCACCACTTGGCTAATTACCATGGTGAAAGTAAGCCAAAATGACTGTGCTCTTTTGAAAATCCTTGGTGCTATCGTGTGTGCTTTGTAATGCTCGGTTCAACATTATCTACCCACTGCTCAAATGCTCGTAAGCAACTGCTCATGTGGACTCACCTTTAGAATGGTTAATAATTCTAAGCCTGTGATGATAGTTGTATGTGTGTTTAAATAAATAAATATGAATTACATAAGAGTAGAATTCACAGTTCAAAAAATGTATTTGTCATTTAAATTCATAATTTTATCCAATCAGCATTAAAAATAGAAAAAAAAAAAAAAACAAAAACAAAAAAAAAAAAAAAATAGAAAATAGAAGAATCTTATTTACTCCCTACGAAACTTATTTCCCGGCTTCTTCAAAAGCTACTCGTAAAGATTTTGATGTAGACACACATGAGTAAGGTTTGCCGGTTTATGTGTCATTGGACTAAGAGGATCCGATATAGACTTGCCTAGGGTATCAATTGACTGTTGTAATGACTCCTTTTGGATTGCCAAAATTGGGTAAGTGAAAATTTCCTAAGTTTTCTTACTGTGTTCTCAGATGAAATCTTTATTGTTGTAAATTAAAATAATAATTAAGCAAATAATAGTACCTAATTAATTAATAAAAATATTAAAATGAAATTCTAAGTTAACTAAAACTATAGGTACACAAACTAAAATATAGCGTCGAAAAAATCATCCGCATCGCTGTCGACTGGTAATGGCCTTGGGAGACTAACAGCATTACCACGTTGTTCTCAGAATGATTTCACTTTTTTTTACTGTGGTTTTAGAATTATTTTGCTTTTTATGGTAGGTAAATAGCTTTATGGCTCATAGTGGCTTAGATCACGAGTCGCTTCTCAACAACTAATTTGCATTTTTTTAAATTAATTAACCTAAGGTACAGTCACCAAGCAAAGGAGACAAGTAACCAGAGTCGTCGGATATAGTTGAAGTTGAGTCAACTATATCCGACGACCCTGGTTACATAACTCTCTTGGTGATTATACCTACACTAAAATACCTGAAAAAAAAAAAGGTCAGGAAATCTCGCTAGCCAGAATTATGCTGACATTATAACACGTCCGTTTATTGTAATTGTCACAATTTTACCTCTGACAGCAGCAACGAAATAGCAACCTTATTGCAACAAAAATAAAGACCACTATGACTTTGACAGACTTCGCAATGGCAACAATCCAATAGCAACCTTATTGCCACGACGATAAAGATCACTGTGATTTTGACAGTGATGCAAAATAACTATGAACGGACTGTGAATACTAAAGTCATTGTCCCCATACATCAATTACACGCATTTCAAAACTGGAACACAGACATAAACGTTCCAATTTGACAAACAATAGAAGATCATTCTGTGACATTGTTGTTTGTTGTTGTTATCTATGCTTATCGACTGTATTTGGCGAACAACACCCTTGGGAATCTACGGGTTCCGTCTATTTAGATATACACGACATTTACATTTGCTCACTTGAGTTTATAATTGCTTTTAGTAGCTACTGAAGACGTGGTTGTTTTGGGAATGAATATTTAAAAATAAAGAAAATAATTGTATGCCTGATATCAAATTGATGCCCATTGGATTCGGATTTATAGATTTTGTTTTGGTAATTATTACTTAGTTATATTTTCGATTAAGGGTCTATGTTGCTTGACATAAGGACGACCGCCTCTTTTTGGGTCGGATTGAAGGTTTAAAAATCAAACAGCTGAAAATACGATTTATTCCGGTCTGATCCCCTGAGCCCCCCTCCACCCCCTCCCCCCTCCTCGATCCCCTGCTAGTTCGTCTTCTCATTCAGAGAAAGAATTGTTATGTAAATTGACTACCTGTACGCTAATTGCGTATTGCACAGTTTTAATCCCAATCCGAGAGTTGTGAAGGATATTGTACTTAGCGGTATCTACAACGCCACATGCGAACGCGTCATTCTGACGTCACACAGTGTTGTAAGATCCCGATTTTTGTGTCATCGTGTTTTTATTGAATTAATCGATAGAGTCTACAATTCTGAGGATTAGAGTAAAACTCCGGGTTCGCTAAAACTTGTACTTTAAAAAAAAAAAAATGACAAAGTTTCGGAATATCCGACTATAGAAAAACGAAAAAAAAATCATTATAATTTAACGGAAGTACTTATTAAAGAATTAATTTATTTTATCGAAAAAAGGTATAATAGCCAATCCTTCCACCAATTTCTGTTGCTTTAGTATGAATGGGTCGAGAGATATGATTTTTTTTCTCATTTTTCGTTTTCATTTTTTTATTCATCTAAACCGCCGTAGTAGGTGGTCATTCCTACATTGAAAAATTGCTGATACTTTCTATTATGTGTAGTATTTTTTCCAAAACCTAACTCATTGGTTTCCAGGAGTTATTGGAAATTTTAGTAATATCCGAAATATCCGCACTTAGGGCTGCCACTTCAACCAAAACATAATTTGTTTATTTTTATTAAGTTTTAGCTTTCTTATCGCGACCATAAAAAGATATCATTGTTTTGTGGCTTAAAGTGGCACACATTGAGTGATTTTATAAAGGATATTAAAAAACAAATGGAGAAATTGGTATCATGTTGACTGATACACCTTTTTTGGAAACCGTCTATAAATTCAAACCCAAAAGACTCAACTAATAGTTAGCTTTAGTCTCATCGGATCCAATTATCTCTGATTACAACCTCTTAGAGAGAAAAAAAAAGGCTAAAAAAATCCCACTGCCACCAGCCGCATTGTCTTTGTTGAGACCTGTTGATGAAGAAAATCTAGCCATCGATGATTATTCGCATGTTGAATTAATTGTAACTAACAATGAAGATGATTTTTAGTTCGGTTAGCCCACATAATATAAATTTACATACATTTTCCTTTCGAATAGCCAACTGCATATTAGTTATTAGAAAGTATTTAAAACACCTTCTTTTTTTTTCAAATAAAATATACTCTTGTTGCTTTTTTTCGGATACTTGAAAGTGACAACCCTAAGGAAAATTTTGAATTTTCAATAACTCCTGGAAACCAATGAGTTAGGTTTTGGAAAAAATACTACACATAATAGAAAATATCAGCAATTTTTCAATGTAGGAATGACCACCTACTACGGCGGTTTAGATGAATAAAAAAATGAAAACGAAAAATGAGAAAAAAAATCATATCTCTCGACCCATTCATACTAAAGCAACAGAAATTGGTGGAAGGATCGGCTATTATACCTTTTTTCGATAGAATAAATTAATTCTTTAATAAGTACTTCCGTTAAATTATAATGATTTTTTTTCGTTTTTCTATAGTCGGATATTCCGAAACTTTGTCATTTTTTTTTTTAAAAAGTACAAGTCTTAGCGAACCCGGAGTTTTACTCTAATCCTCAGAATTGTAGACTCTATCGATTAATTCAATAAAAACACGATGACACAAAAATCGGGATCTTACAACACTGTGCGTCACGCAAAATCCTGCATCTCGCAAGCAAAGTTTACCGCGCAACTAGCATAGATACAACGGCCTCACATGAATCATCGGGCAGTTGCCCGCCAGACACAACACCTGTCTGGTCGGAGGATCCTCCCTTTTCTATAGAGTATGAGTGAACTTTACACCCTGTTCCTCTTACCCCTATAATATGTTTAAACCATTGCTTCAAAGTTTTAATAAATTCGTCTGCTTTTTGGTCGTGGCTAAGCTGTCAAAATAAAATAAAATACGATCTAAAGTTCAATTCCAGTATTTAAAAACGTTCAAAATCTAGTCGCAATCTCATGTCAGCGACAATCAATAAAAAATAAGTTTATTGACACAAAATACCTTTGTATACAATACCAATACATTTCACATAGTTAGGTATACATTGGTTTTTGGGAAAAGGCTGAACAAATAGTGAAAACCCCTGCCTCCTAAACTGGGGGAACCCTGTGAACTAGGAGTCAGTGTTCTACTGTAACTTCGTGTACAAAAGAAACCTTTACAAAACCTTTTCAATGTCAAAAACTTGTTAAAAATGTAGAGAAATTAGAGGTATTTTTGACAGATTGAGCCTGAGTTCAGACTGTGGACGTTCTTAAAACTACGAGAATTGCCCCTCAGTTGTCATTGTATGTGTGTACAGCAATTACCCCGCTGGTTCGTATATTCAAATCACAACTGCCATTTTTTGGTAGTTGTATGAAACGGCTATAACACGGTACATTGACGTAGGGTGGCTTGTCAGAAGCCCGAAAGTCTGACAACCAGTCTTACCAAGGGGTATCGTATTACCCAGTAACTGGGTTGTGGAGGTCAGGTAGGCAGTCGCTCCATGTAAAATACTGGTATTCAGCTGCATCCGGTTAGACTGGAAGCCGACCCCAACATGGTTGGGAAAAGGTTAGGCAGACGATTGACGTAGGGTGGCAATATGCTTAAAAAAATAATTTATCTGGTTGTATATGCCAATGTCTTTTCTTATTACAAAACAACATGCGTTTATCTTTCTTCTGTCATCAGTCTTGTAAAAGATCACAGATTCCAGCTTCCTGTACGATAATAATATCACCGTATGGTAATATGTAAACAAATCATTCTTAAAGTACGGAAATCGCTCTGATCTTTGACCTCGAATAGAACTATTAATAGTAATCAGAACCAGTATCTAATAATACAAAAGTGTTAAGGGTTTAGCGGCCTCGGAAATCATACTCGACTATAAATAGGGCACTCCCGTTCTAATCTAGGAGTGAAAGATAAATATAATAAAATAGTAACGAAGAATTTTTGCCCGTTTGTCTGTTTGTCTGGATATATGTTCCGGATTGGCGCGAAAACGGCTGAACGGATTTGGCTAAAATTTGGCACAAAGATAGTTTAGCATTTAAAGGGTTTAGCGGCCTCGCGAATTATACTCGACTATAAATAGGGCACTCTCATTCTAATCTGGGAATTATTTTAAAGATAAACAAATGAATATCAACTGTACCTAAATAGTTATCCGATTAGCGATCTCCACTTAAGATCCCCTCTACTCCAACGGCCATCGGTTCTACGGTTAAAATGACCAGAGGGGAATTCTAATAATTTTAAGACCGTTCACAGTCTGAAGGGCAATTCTCTTAATTTTAAGACCGTTCACAGTCTGATCTCAGTCTCAATCTGTCAAAAATACCTCTAAATTTCCCTACATTTTTGACAAGTTTTTGACATTGATTGTCGATGAGATGAGGTTGCGACTAGATTTTGAACGTTTTTAACCCTTCGTAGATCTACGCGAGACACAATGGCTTTTTAATTGTGTCTGTAATTACGACATTCAACCGGTTAATTACGAGAATTGACCTTCAGGTTGCCACTTCAGCTTGATGAAATCGGTACACACTACTTCTGTGAAATTTCGCCAACTAAGTCAAGGTACTGTAAAGGTTGTCCGCTAAAGTCAACCTTATGTAGTGCAGGCTGGCAATAATTTAGCGCGGGTTCCATTCGAACAGTCAAGCAAGTTTAGAACGAGGTGTCGTTTCAGTCCCGTACTAATCCAGCAAGATCTAGATTGTATCAACTGAATCAATCAAATAATTTTATTCGTTTAAAACTTTTTTTTTTCTCTTATGCACACTTGTGCTTCCAGCTCACTTTAGACATTGGCAGAATAGTCGACATCGGCTTTGCTTTCCATTTCTTAAAAATAGAATAGAATAGAACGAGGTGTCAAATATTTAATTCGTTTTTTTTTTTTTGTGTTGAAAAAAACATTGTTGGTTTATTCGGCAAAATTTAATGACGTTCAGTCAAAATAAACGTGAAGAAATTTCTTAGTGGAGCTCATCACAGCTTCACAGTACGAAGTATAAGTAATATTCAATTGAATTTCAGTGAAAGAAAACAACTTCAGGGGGATCTAAACTTCAATAGTTTGGAATTGAATAAACGCATAGCATTCAATGTTCTTTTCTTTATCTGAATGAGAAAAGGGTGCCTTGGGACGTTTGCGGGCAGAAATAATATTTTACTTTCTTCCTTTAGTGTATTAAATCACAACTCATTTCAAAAGGATTTGAATGAGATTTTTGTAGAAAAAACCCAGTAGCTACTTACCTACTTTGGTATAGTTTTTTCTTTCTATTATACTTGCCCGCGGCTTCGTTCGCGTGGAGGTGACAAATTATGCGACGGGAACGTACTACCGAGATATAAAGTATCCCATCTCTTAGCCCAGGTCACGTTCTAACCATGTGCTAAATTTCATCCAAATCCGTTCAGCCGTTAAAACGTGAAAAGGTAACAGAGAGATAGATAGACAGAACCAACAGACATATTATATATGTACTTTCGCAATTCAAATACAGGGTCAAATTTAATTAGCTAGATCCTACTAATATTATAAATGCGAAAGTTTGTTTGGATGTTTGTTATTCCTTCACGCAAAAACTACTGAACGGATTTCGATGAAACTTCACAGTAATATAGCTTATACATCAGAATAACACATAGGCTACAATTTATAAATATTTTGTGTGATTTGGCCATAATATAACGATAAGTATCAAGTAAGTCGGAAAAATTCCTGCCCTCTGAGAGCTATCTTGGCGTGCGCTGCCTATACCGTTTGAGTTACATGAAGATAATGTATCGTGGAACTGTTTGTCTTATAAAGTCCTAAATAAAAGTCCGCGACAGCATATATCTATCTTTTTTGTGGAAGCCATTATATCCAAAATAGTGATCCATAAATACATTTAAATTGGGTACTTTTTTTACAATGCATATTTCAGAGTACTTTGTTAATTCTTATCAAAATCAATACATTAATCGCTTTTGTTATTTAATGTAGATAAACTTTGTCTTTTACACTAAGCAATTTGGACGAATACTTTAAAAGTTATCACGATAAGATTGACCTGAGTGGAGCGCCATTAATGCGCGCAGAGCGGGGTTGGAGGGCGGTCCAGGCAATGACGCGCCATCGCATCGCCGAGTGTTCATTTTGCGTATTTTTTACAGCTTATTCGATTCGAAGCGATTTATTACTAACTTACAGTAGGCATAATGATTTAAATTTTTAGGTAGTACATTTTAAGTAGAAATATAGATTCGTTTTTAATTTAATTATTACAGTTATAAATTAGAATTGTTTTCTTTGTTTGTTTTAGGCTGGTTTTATAGTCACGCCGCTAGACGCGCCGATGGGCAGCGCGCGCGTTCGGATATGTATGGGGTAGTAGTTGCGTTTCAAAGTCGCGCGGTTGAGCAATGAGCAGCGCCGTTCAGTAATACAGTGCACCGTGGTTCAAGCGCACGCTGCCCAGAGGCGCGTCTAGCGGCGTGACTATAAAACCAGCCTTAATTATAGGATTGTTTTTTTAGTTACTTAGGTCACGGGTTAGGTATAGGTTGTATTTGTAAAAGTATTAAGTACCTAAATAGATTCGTGATTGTTTTAATTACTTAGATTATTACAATTGTTTTTTTTTTTTGTTAGTTTTAGGTTTAGGTTGTGTTGTAAGTAGTAAGAATGCGATGCGTATCTTTATATTTAAAATATTTATTCCTCAATGTTAAGGATTGCACCTACCACTGTTTGTCTCTGCATCACCCAAAGGTAGACTGGTAGAAAATGCCTATGTCATAAAGTCCGCCTCTGTACATTTGTGCTTAAAGTATTAAATAAATAAATAAATAAGAAGATAGATCCGTTTTCCTCTTAATTAGCTATTGGAATCTCGCAGACGCGCTGTTGTTACACGAGTATAGTGTATCGTGGGACTGTTCGTCTTAAACAGTTCTAAATAAATGTACGCGACAGAATATATCTATCTACCTTTTATGTAGAAGCCCAAAATAGCGAGCCATATCGAAAGTACCTCTTTCTGTATGTTAGCTTTTCGCACCTAAACCACTGAGCGGATTTCGGTAAAATTTGGCAAGGAGATAGGTAGCATTCTAGGGAAGGCTACCTCATCGGTACTGTCTCTTGGGATAATTTCCGACATCCACGCGGGCGAAGCCGCGGGCAGAAGCTAGTCGATATATAAATATGATAAAACAAAAATATTTCATGTTCTTTTTGCTTGGGGTTAACGACTGCAGATAGTGCAGTTACTTAAAATATGAGTTAATAAAATCAGTTTTTTTTTTGTTTTTCATGTTTAGATCACGTCTGCGGAGTTTCGCTAGCTAATTTCACTTAACCCTGTTTTAGTATGGAAGTATAGATAGGTACAGCTTTATCATACGACAATAGAACTTATGAGCTACAGACAAACTTATCCTAACTGGATAACATTTCTTCAAGCTAGCTCAGATTGTCTGCCCCCTCCCCTTCCACACCCCCTTAGTCGTCCTCCAGACGTCATGTAATACTCGGCAAATGTTGACCGACTCAGTAGCAGGGAACTACCTTCTTTAGGAACCTACCGAGTACACTTGAGGCCGTGTGAAGTGGTCTACGGTTTATTGAGGAAGAAATATTGTAGATTCAGGTGTGTGTACAACTGGTTTTACTTGACAAGGTAAATTATGGTACACTTTAGACCATAAAAACGATTCTTTTTTTATTTTAGGAACTTTATCTACTTTTTAATGACATTAATTAAATGGGCTATTTGTTAATGAATATATATAGTACTAGCTGCGCCCCGCGGTTTCACCCGCATATGTCTCTATCCCGTGGGAATATCGAGATAAAAAGTATCCTATGTCCTTTCCCAGGACTCAAGCTATCTCTATACCAAACTTCATCCAAATCGGTTCAGCGGTTTAGGCGTGAAAAGGTAAGATACAGACAAACAGACAGACAGAGTTACTTTAGAATTTATAATATTATAGTATAGTATATAGTTATATATAGTTATAGTAGTATAGTAAAGAATTTTTTGAGAAAAAAATAGACGATAAATATAAGATATGATGCTGAGTTTTATAATTATATTAAGTACTTTATATACCTATTATTCTTCTGTATTCAAATAGATACGAAACCCTAATAACCAATGTTATTAAAAATGTATTAATTTTAACAAATTAATGCGTTAAATATTTGCATGCCAGTCCATGGCGAAACATGTAAGATCATCACTTTATTTATAAGACCTTAATGTACCATGTTTTAAAGCAAATAAATATAATTATACTGAATTTTCCTTTAATTTTTTTTTTTGTTTTGGAAAAGATAGTCAAATTGTTGTCGTTGTGCTTGCGACGACGAGTCAACCTGCACTGACTTGTTTGTAAACATTAGCTCGCAATGCTCGCATCGAGCGGCTCGGCTCGCTGCACTGACTATGTAACGCGTTTCAAAAGAATTCACGAAAAAGCCGACAGTCGAGTGGAGGATCCGACACTAGCATCAAGCGGCTGTGGTTGCTGTACTGATTACTGTAAACACGTTACAAAAACTCGATACATTACAAAAAATGTTGCAAGTCAGTCTCCGCCACTATCAGTAGCAATAGATTTCATTTTGACAGTGTAAAAACATTCATTGCGTTATTTACGTTGTTAAGCAGACACGTTTTTCGAACATATGAAGCAATGGATTAGCAATGTCCTTCAAAATGATTCAGATTGAGACTGATAGTGTGTTACGCAATCCCACCTACAGATCAGCTGTTTAAAGACAAAATCTAGTTCCTAATCCAAGGCCTAATTCCTTCAAGATTCGCCTAATCCCCACACGATCTCGTTACCGTACACATGAATTTATCACCTAACCGACTTAACATAATGACACTTGGTGAGTTTCCACGCAATTCGAGGGATTCCTAATTATATAAGTTTCGTTGTCAAGGATGGCGACGGTGTATGAGTAATTTCCTAGGCTCCTTTCATTGTAGGACATGGAGTAAATAATTATGCTGTAGTGTGGATGGTGTGGCTTGAGTATGGCAAGAAGTTTTGTACGCTTTGTGAATAGGTTGTTGCAGAAAGACTCGAAAATTCTCATAATGTCTTCTATTGTCCACCATATTGAATATCCTGTGACGTCATTGCTAAGTACCTATCGTCTATTCAAACTTATGTTTCAAATTAATATTATTATATTTATATTCAAGTGAAACAAATATAAACTTATTTTAATTGTAATCAAGTTGATTTCAGAGTAACTAGCACTATAGAAAAAGTTATAAAAACGTTTGAAGTTGTAGCGTAAACTGAACTTTATTGTGTAGGACTTAAAGTTAATTTTCCATAAACTCATGTTTGTTTACATTTTTGGCAAATAAATCGCGAATGAAGATTACTCATTCTAAATCACAAATCTAACAATAGCTCATTAAATATATAGGGTGGCAGAGACGACGTGCAAACTGTAAGCATGAATTATTCAGCACATGATTCTAGACCTCCAAGCGTAGAAAATTTTTCGTCGGTTATCAAAAAAATAATTCATCAACGCGGGGGGTTCAGAATGAATTATTCCGATCTGTCACCCTGCTTTGTCCCCCTTACGGGGACAGATCGGAAAAAAAAGTTTGATCTGTCCCCCTGTTAGCAACCAGTAGACATGACAGTTCGAACTTTATTCACTCCTATCTTTAACTTTTTATTCCTGTTTGTCCCCCATAGAATTTAATATACTTATTAATTTTTAAAAGCTATCATATTGTTAGTATTTTTTTTTTAATTTGTAACTATATATGAAGTCAAATCAGTAGTGATTATAAACCCAAACCACTAGTGCTTATAATGTGTGGCATTACTTTTAAGAATGAATATATTAAATTCTATGGGAGACAATTACTATTCCGATCTGTATTTATAAGTTACTAGCTGTGCCCGCGACTTCGTCGAAAAGGTTTTAATTTTTTTGCGCGGAACCCTAATTCTTTGTCTAAAATAAAAGTAGCCTAAGTTACTCCCTATTACATCAGCTATCTGCCAGTGAAAGTCCCGTCAAAATCGGTCCAGCCGTTTCAGAGATTAGCCAGAACAAACAGACAGACAAAAAAATTATTTTGGTATATGTACCGTGTATATGTTATGGGCCAAGTGATTAATCGTGCAGTATTCATAATGCCCGGGCAATATGAATAATGCCCAATAAGAGCGGGCAATGTGATTATAACCAATCAATTTATCACATTGCCCGGGCATTATGAATAATGCCCAGTGCCTATTGGGCAGAGTGATGTAAAGCATGTTTAATACTTTCAAATGAATACTTAGTTAGATAGACCGAGCATTACAAGTAATGAAATCAATTATCGGGTAGAGTAATAATAAAACATGTTTTATATTTTAGTATTTAGTAGGCTACATTTAGAAACTATAGTCTATAGTAGTTTCAATGCAGTTTGGAAGTATTTGGATAGAATAGACCATTTTTAGTGTAATTTGAAAACCGCAAATTCTGAAAAACCATAGGGGCCGAGAAAAAAATTCCCAAAGTTTTTTTTTTTCGTTTGCGGGGCCCCTATTTCTGTGTAACCTAACCTCAAAAAACATAAAAGTTGCTTAAAAGGCGTAGTAGGAGCCCCGCTTCGCGGGGCTCTAGGGTCTAAAAAAGAAATAACCACGAAGGGGATGGCGGGGTCTGTTCGCTCGCTTCGCTCGCTCACTAGACCCCGCCATCCCCTTCTAACCTAAACTGTCCGAGTCGGGGTGCCCCAAGTCCCGAGCTCGCTTCGCTCGCTCTTGCATCCTAAGTTGTCATTACTAATGTGTTATTTTGTATATTATGTTGGTTTAGTGTGTAGTGGGTGTGGAGCCCAGTAGTTTTCACTAAGTGCTTGAAACTTAATAAAATCAAATAAGCATAAAACATTGTTTGTTTCCGGCCCCGCACCGCAGCGCACCACGTAAAAATTTACCTATTAATCACATTGCCCGATCATCATGTAGCCATATTCATAATGCCCGGGCAATGTGATAAATAGGTGAGTTTAGATTGTAATTAATCACTTGGCCCGATATGGCTGGGCATTATTCATACTGCCCGGGCATTATGAATACTGCCCGCATTAATCACTTGGCCCATAACATATACATCCATATGCATTTAGTAAAAAGTGGTTATTTTAATATTACAAACAGATACTCCAATTTTATTTATTTTTATAGATTATCTTTTAGAATTTTCGTAGTTGAGTAATAAATCACAAGGCTTTTATTAGATAACAATTTCTGGATTCTAATTGGAGATTATTGCTAAATCGATCAAGTCTTGGAGTAAGTAGCCTCAGCCTGACTGACTATAACACTAAAACCTTTTTGTTTTCGTACAATTTTTATTCAGGAGGGGCTTGTGGCTAAGTAATAAGTAGTAATAACAGCCGCACGGCTCGATCGATCAGGTTAAGCTACGCTTGCCGCGGTTGGACCGTGGATGGGTGACCATTTTCACATCAAGACTCCTCCGTGCCTCGGAAAGCACGTTAAGCCGTTGGTCCCGGCTGTCATTCGTAGATCTCTGACACTTGTTACGGGTCGTCACAAGTCCAAAGGGATCGTACCTTATTACCCACAGTAACTGGGATGTGGAGTTCAGATAGGCAGTAGCTCCATGTAAAATACCAGTAATCAGCTGCATCCGTTTAGACTGGAAGCCGATCCCAACATAGTTGGGAAAAGGCTAGGCAGATGATGTTAATGATGACAATTTTTATTCAGGAAGCAAAAAGCCTTCCAAAATGAATGTCTACCCAAAAATGTAACCCAATTTTAAATAAAATATAAACAACCCTAAAATGCTTCCGCTCCTAAAATGTTCGTAGAATATCGCGAACCCTGGTTATAAGCAAGATGAATTTCACCATCGTAATGTGCTAAATTCTGAAACTAATTTGTATAATATGATATAACACCCTCCCTTCATTTTGGTGTTATTACGATACAGTACGCCGCATGTAACTGTTAACAAAACCAGCCGAGCTATTCTGGCAATATATCACCGTGATAACTTAGATGAAGTGAGCTATCAATAGTGTTATAGAGGTAAGAGGAACAGGGTGTAAAGTTCACTCATACTCTATGGAAAAGGGAGGATTCTGCGACCAGACGGGTGTTGTGTCTGGCGGGCAACTGACCGATGATTCATGTCGGGCCGTTGTATCTATGCTAGTTGCGCGGTAAACTCTGCTTGTGAGATGCAGGATTTTGCGTGACGTCAGTATGACGCGTTATTACGCATGTGGCGTTGTAGATACCGCTCGTGTCAGTCCCTAGCATAGGTGGAATAACAGCTCACTTCACCTAAGTTTACAAAATAGACCGACAGTATAAGCTGGCCTGTCGTTTACTGCCCCGTTGGTTTCGTGGTCGCAAGCGCGACAGCTGAGCGTGTTGTCTTGGGTTTGATACCCGCGTCGGGCAAAAAAAATGTTATTGGGTTTTCCATTGGGAATTTCTTAGTAACGAACCGGAGTTTGGAAGTTGGCGGAGTGATACCCCCGTGCCTCGGAAAGCATGTTAAGCCGTTGATCCTGCGCCTGATCTCTCTCCGGTCGTGTCGGATTGCCGTCCCATTGGACAATGAGAGTGAGGGAAGAGAGAGTGCACCTGTGTCTGTGCACACACATGTGCACTATAATATCTCCCGCTGGTCTCCGCTGAGATTGGCCGCCTACGTGCAGTCGATAGTACCTTCTCTAATTTGCTTTGTAATTTACAGTAGAATTTTGTAATTTAAACGTTTATGTTGAGTAATTCGTTTTTAGAAGGGATGCAAGACGGAAATTCTAGTTGAAATTGGGTTGAAATAACTTTGATGTACATGCATACGTGGCCTTAGATAGAAAAGGTTATTAACATAGTGTAATTACGAGATTTTTGTGTGCAAACGTTGCTTTACGAAAAGCTTGTAAAATGTAGTGTTAATGCTAGAATATTTTTGTTTCGTTTAAATTAATTTATATAAAGTTTACCTTTTTAGGGTTCCGTACCCCGTGCCAATGGGACCCTATTACTAAGCTTCCGCTGTCCGTCTGTTTGTCAGCAGACATTATCTCATACACCATAATGAGTAGACAGTTAAAATTTTCACAGAATGTGTATTTCTATTACAACCAATAATAAAAACAAAATGAAATTAAAAATTAAAGGGTTTCAAACAAGAAACGTTTTTTTCTTCGGCGTTTTTTACTTTTGTGTTCGAGTCCGACTCGCACTTGGCCGGTTTTATCTGTTTAGATCCTTATTTAGTTGTAGTCAAGAGCTTATTTTGACTAATGACTATAATATCATTTACAAACCCTAAATAAACATTGTTTGTAAGGACTAAATTAAGAATAAACAAAACAAAAAGGAAATTAAAGTTTGTCCAAGACTTCTAAATGTAACAGCTAGCTATTTGCGATTAATTTGTTTACACAATACAGAGGAACAGCTGTTTTAATGAATTTGTCGAGCAACATACTTGTACCTAGTTGAAGCGTTTTGAATAATTGTTACAACTTCTTTATTCCTAGTACTTCAATCTTCAAGAGCACGATGAGAAATAATATATCAACATAACAAATAATTATAATAATGCCGGTTTTAGTGATACATTTCAATTTTAAAAAGCATAAATGTTTACGTTTTAACAAAAAGCAATTTGACAAAATCAATTTGCCATTTTTAGGGTTCCGTACCTCGAGAGGAAAAAAAACGGAACCCTTATAGGATCACTTTGTTGTCCGTCCGTCCGTCCGTCTGTCTGTCTGTCAAGACCCTTTTTCTCAGGAACGCGTGGAGGTATCAAGCTGAAATTATATATCAAATACTCAGGTCTACTGTCCCTTGGAGCTGTGAAAAAATCAAACTTATAAGCCAACGCAATCAAAAGATACAGCCGTTTATGCCGCAAATTTGCGACACTCACAAGGGAATCAAAACCTACAGGGTACTTCCCGTGAACTCAGAATCTTGAAATTTGGTACGAAGCAACGTTAAAAAAAGCACAGATAAAGGAAAAATTGCATAAACCGTAAATTTTTAGTTACATAATATAATAAAAATATTTTTAATAATATTACGGCAGCAACCTCAATAGTATCAGCGACGGAATCCTCGGTGCGCGAGTCCGACTCGCACTTGGCCGGTTTTTTGAAAAAAGGGTCAAAGTATGAAGCCCTTCTTTTATATAATGGCACCTCACTGCACTGCACTGAGTCGGATCTTTAGGGTTAAATCTATGTATTAGATAGTGTGTAAGTGCTGGCTTTTAATTTAATACATAAGATAGGTACAAGATTATTATGTTATTAGCGTATTTCTCAGATTCCCTTTCTTTGATTTCTCTATGAATACAAATCTACCAAATTTTTCACCGTTGTCTAGTGCTAAGTAAATAGAAGCTAGGGAAATAAATTCTTTGACAGTTGACATTAGTTTGTCAATTTGAAAACAATTTTCGTGACAGTATATTTTTTGTTCCTTTATTAATGTGCACTTTCTCCTTGTTACAGATGACCCGAAAAATATCACCGTCCTAACAGACACCAAAGAGGAACAATGTGAAATTATGAACTGACACACACACATGATTTCAACAACCAACTTCACACACACACCGACAGATGTGAACACACTACATTACGACTGTAGGAACATAACATTTAACTACAAAAATGCAACACAAAACTGTACATACGAAACCGCGGACGAGTACGAGAATTCGGGCTTCGGGAAGGCGAATTTCACGAATGCGACATACGCGATGTCGAATGACAATTTTACGGAATACGCTGAGATCCCGTATTACATAAAAGCGACGTCGATGTCGTTTTGTATAGTGATAATGTGTCTCGGTGTGATAGGGAACGTGATGGTACCGATAGTGATACTAAAGACGAAGGATATGAGGAACTCGACGAACATTTTTCTGGTGAACTTGAGTATTGCGGACCTGATGGTGCTGCTGGTGTGTACGCCGACGGTGCTAGTGGAGGTGAACTCGAAGCCGGAGACATGGGTGCTGGGAAAGGAGTTATGTGAGTATTGCATACTCATTTAGTTTCTGATCATAAAGAAAAGGAAAGAGTAAACAGCGGGATAATTGCATCACACACTATCAGCAGCAGTGGGTTTTATTTTGACAGTTCAACAAGATTCATTGCGTTATTTACGCTGTTGAACAGACATTTTTTTCGAACATATGAAGCAATGGATTAGCGATATCCTTCAAAATGTTTCAAATTGAGATTAACAGTGTGTTACGCAATTAGGGTGCTGGTCCTTTGATCAGCGATAGTAATTCTAAGGAAAAAACTGGTCTCGTCTTTTGGTCCGCGACTAAAAATGAACTGTACCTACTACCTTTCTGTTTCTTTGTAGATATCATTTTGTTATAACGTGAGGGATTGAATGAGCAATTATCGTTTATTTTAGGACTGACCCAAATTTGATTTTTTTCTGCTGAATGGGCCCGCTCTTGATCTCGATCACGCCTGATGGAAAGCGATGGTTGAGGTCTATGATGGAACGAGCGTGCCAAGAAGATGCCTAAGGCACTGGAACTCCCACGCATCGACGAAACACAGCAGGCTGCTTGACGCCGGACTCAGGTGGGAGGGTGGCTACCACCGCAAGGGAAGAATTGGCTAGTCAAACAAGGTGTTGGGTGCGACTGTCCAGGATGCGCCGAGCGCTTGGTTCAGTTGAGTAACTGGCGGAACAAAGTACGCTACACGAGGAGGCTTCTTCATGCATCCCAAAAATATGAAGATACTCGTACATATTATTATTTCCGTTCCGTTGTGCTAACCAGTCTATTTCTCAAAAACATCTTTCTCATGTACTGTATATTTAAAGCTCGTCAATGTAAGTAAGGATATACAGTGTCAATCCTCTCAGTTATGGGCCATTAAATAAACATTAAGGCATACAAATACTTTGGACTTGCTTCTACATTGAACATTTTAAGCCAGGTGGGTTTATAGTGCAACGTAACAATTGCAGTTGTTGTGTAGTAGTTGCAACTATTTTATTATCTAACTATTTCCTAAAATCACTATTCATGAGTAAAAAATAGGGGCTGGAGAGGGGCTTCTGGCTAAGTAATAACAGCGACACGGGTCGTTCGATCAGGTGAAGCTATGTTTGCCGCTGTTGCTCCGTGGATGGGTGACCATCTTCACATACCAAGACCCCTCCGTTTCTCGGAAAGCACGTTAAGCTGTTAGTCTCGGCTGTCATTCGTAGATCTTTAACAGTCGTTACGGGTCGTCAGAAGCCCAAAAGTCTGACAATAAGTCTGACCAAGGGGTATCGTGTGCTCCACCCAGAGCGGGAGGAGTCATTAGATGATTTCCCATCCAAAAAAAAAAAAAAATAGGGGTATTGTGTTACCCAGTAACTGGACTGTGGAGGTCAGATAGGCAGTCGCTCCATGTAAAATACTGGTACTCAGCTGCATTCGGTTAGACTGGAAGCCGACCCCAATATAGTTGGGAAAAGGCTAGACAGGTGATGACTATTTCTTAATATCACTATATTAATGGGTAAATAAATATTGACTGCCTCGTTGGTGTAGTGGTCGCAAGCGCTAGGTACCTACTGCTGAGCATGAGGTCCGGGCTTCAAATTGCAAAGTGTTATTGGGTTTTTCTATGAGGAATTTCTCAGTAGCAGGCTGGAGTCTGAATTTGTGCCCGGTTGATGACAATAGGCTCGCCCCCTAAGCTAGTACATGAGACTTAAACCAAAACTGGCGAAATGTGGGTATACTATAGGTACACCTCTACCTAACGCTTTGGGGCTTATAGGCGTGATGTTAAAAAAAATAGGATCAGTAAGTACTTAAGTAAATAAGTGTCACGTTTAATGGCAATGCTAATTCTTTGGCCAAAGAACGACCCAGCCGAAGAAAGTCGCGTGAAGTGTGAGAAATTTCCTTAAAAAGGAGACGCGCACTCGGGCCCCATGACCCGAGCGTTTTGACCCCAAACGGCTCAAATCTGTAGCTACCTATAAGGTTACAGTATTTGCGCCGCTTGAGGATCTCAGCAGCTGCAGCAGCGGCGCCCGTGCTGGGAACATGAGATGGTGCAAGGGTTCAACTTTTGCGCCAGCACAGCTCGCCGTGCTGGGAACATGAGATGGCGCAAGGGTATCGACACACATACTTACATAGCATACATTTAAAATAAATATCACTAGAATATGAATAATTATAATTTAGTTTTGCGAACTAAGTGTACAGAATTTTGAAGATGTTAACAATAGATAGGTTCTTACAACTTAGTTGCCTGTTAAGGCATTGCAATTTAAATGGTTATAAATAAAATATATATATTATAGTTATACCAGTCTATATTGTCTAATATTGAATCTATATGTCTTATTTATTCATTTACTTTCACGATAAAATTCAACAATTTATTCAAATTAATAAAGTGTTCATTAAGATCAGCTTTCGTTTAATTAAAACAGTCGCTTGTTAAACTAAGATTTTATCTGCAATCGATTGCCGGTTGCCATGGTTACAAGATAAAGCCACAGTTGCTCTTAATATTATTATATTAACATTAAAACGCAATCTTTATTTCTTGGAATGTCCATTAAAGTCTTTTGAAAAAGCGGTAGCCATCTTTTAAGCGTTCGACTGCCGATTTGACCACCCTACATTTTTTAATACTTTACAAAAATGCATTATTTTTATTGTGTTTTATCATTAAATTCCCTTATAAGGGAGGGTTTAATTATGATTTTTGTGCAAATTGTGGAATAAATCTGATATTTCCTTATACCAATATGAATGGAGTTCCGAGTAATTTTGAACCGTTTTATTTTAATGAATAACTGTACAATATCATCAAGTCCTCTTTATAATGTACCTATAATTTAAGCCGTAAGAGGCGACTAATGGATTGAAATCAGGTGAGTGGGCGGCAAAATATTCTTAACATTTTTTTTCTACTTTATTAAAGTAGATGCGATAATAGTGAGAATTGTGATCATCGCGGTATCTGAGTAGGTAGTACGTACTAACTCCAAAGGGGTGTATACCAGCGAGTTTCTACATTCAAATAAGTAAAGGCACGACGCAGCAGTGCGACTCCAGCAGAACAATTTTCATGAAAACTTCTTGTAAATTGCTCTACCAGAATCGCGTCACACCGTTGCGTCGAGCCTGTCTGTGTGTGCCTTAAAAGGTCAAGCCGGATTTGTTAAAAGTTTCACCAAAACGAGGTTTGGCAAAATCTACATTTGACCTAACACAACCTACGGCCAAACGAGATTTGGCAAAATCCGGTAAATCTGTTAACTACATGTGACCTAGTACAACCTACGGCCACAAATATGAACTGTTAAGAACCTACATATTAAAATCACATGCACCAAAATAATCTACACTTGAAAATAGTACCCGATAGAAACTACAATGGGAAAAGAAATAGAATAGAATATTCTTTACTTTTTTTATTTATTTTGTTTATTGCTGAATGGGCCCGCTCTTTACCTCGATCACGCCTGATGGAAAGCGATAGATGAGGTCTATGATGGAACGAGCGTGCCCAGAAGATGCCTAATGCACTGGAACTCCCGCGCATCAACGAAATACAGGAGGCTGCTTGACGCCGGACTCCGGTGGGAGGGTGGTCGCAAGCCAGGCGGGCGTTAGCCCTACCACCGCAAGGGAAGAATTGGCCAGTCAAATAAAAAGTTACTTTATTTACTTTCTTTACTATAAATATTACAAATATAAATGTATAAATTTTACAGGGCGTTGGTAAAGAATGTTATTCGCTGTCCTACTTTGATACCATTTATTAAATTAAGGTCATCATCATCAAACACAATATAAATACTTAAAGCACTTGGAATCTATTACCTATTTCCATGGATCAGTTAATTGAATATATAAATTTTGATGAAGTGGAAAAGTACTCGAAAGCAGAGGTTGATTAGATAAGGTACAGTGCTGTTATTTACCTACATTCATACATGGTTAGTCAAATAAAAAGCCTTAGATACATACATATTACGGACAATTTCTATTGTAGTTAGGTATTACTTATATTGCTTCGATGCATTCGATTCACAGGCCATCACTGTCCTCTCATCTCTCATACCTCTTAACAATTATTTTTAAAAGAGTAAGCGTGGGTTTTCTTGTCGGCTCTTCTCCACAGGAAACGACCAATTGGAACAGTACACCTAGCTTCTGACGTTTTATAAGTGTCCACTGCCCCCATGTAGGTTTATGTGAAATAAAATATTTTGAATTTGAATTAAGTACATTTCGCCCGATAAGGAATCAAACTTAGGACTTCACAGTTATCAATCGTGCCATCGACATTTTGTACCTGGCTCGATGAGTCCTAAAACGCATCGATTTTCGAAATAATCTATCTTTTTGGCTTGCCAAAATCTGGTCCTTTAGGTTCTAGATGCAATGCAAACGACGGACTTTGTCATTCATTAACGAAGCGGTTCAAAAAACCAATTCTTATTTATTATTCGTATGATAACGTATTGTTATACTTATATTTAAATAGTACCTACTTCGAAAGAGATATCTGGATTTCCTGTCCGTACCATTGCAATTATTTTAATAATTGACTTTAAAAGAGCTCTGAGCTACGTTTGGCTAGCTATGTACAATTGTACATAACTTGGTCGTCGGTGCCGCAGTTCAAATTAATTCGGTACCTAATAAGATAGCAGAGTCTCTTTTAAATTGGCTTATTGGGAGGCTCATTTTCAAAATAGGCTATTAGAATGTCCTTGCTGTAGATATACTTAGGTTGTTTTTATGTACTTACTTATTTAGATCATCTGAAGGAATTCTTGTAATTTTAAGAACGTTCACGGTCTGATGTCAGTGTCAATCTGTCAAAAATACCTCTATTTTCCCGATATTTTTGACAATTTTTTGACATTGATTGCCGCTGAGATGAGACTGCGAATAGATTTTGAACGTTTTTAATTACGAGAATTGGCCTTCAGATAAAAATTCGTACAAAATACTTTTTATTTTTGAAGTTTTTCTAAAGTTGTTGTTAGGTACTTTTGTAATGCTAATTTGATTGATTATTCAACTTTTCACAATGTGGAGACGACCATATGACAATATTTGAAAATACTGGCAATACTAATTCATAAGAGTATTTGGGAACTATCAAATATATCCTAACATCGAAATTTTAAAGTGATTTTTTCAATCTTTGACTAGCTATAAGTGACTAGACTATTGGAAATATTTGGTTGAATTTTTGTATGCAGACTGGGAACGTCATTAGATATACTTACGAAGTTTAATTTACCGTCGTATTGTCGTCTTTACCTTGTATTCTAATGCTACAAACTTATCAATAGCAGAATCAGCCTATAATGTTCCCACTGTTGGGACTCAGGCCGCACGGGTCGATCGATTAGGTTAAACTACACTTGCCGCGGTTGGTCTGTGGATGGGTGACCATCTTTACATACCAAGAGTCCTCCGTGCCTCGGAAAGCACGGTAAGCCGTTGGTCCCGGCTGTCATTCGTGGATCTTTGACAGTCGTTACGGGTCGTCAGAAGATCGAAAATCTGACAACCAGTCTTACCAAGGGGCATCGGGTTGCCAATTGGGTTGTGGAGGTCAGATAGGCAGTCGTTCCATGTAAAATACTGGTATTCAGGTGCATCCGGTTAGACTGGAAGCCGAACCCAAGATAGTTGGGAAAAGGCAGACAGATGATGATGATGATGTTGGGACTCAGGCCCTCTCTATCGTTGAGAGGGAACGGTTGGTAGATTTTTCACATTTCTTGAATTTTTGAATATAAGTAGAACATGTATTTCAATAAACCCTGTACTTATTTTTGTTGCTGACGATCCTTCAGGAATAAAAACAAAAGAAAAACTGGATCAAACCGGAATGAGAAAGCTTATAGTGGATAAGACAAAGTTTAAAACAGAAGACGAACTAGCAGGGGATCGAGGGGGGTGGGGGGGGGGGGGGTGTTCAGGAGATCAGACCGGAATAAATCCGGTTTCCTCACGATGTTTCCTTCACCGTATTGAGAGCAGTGGTGATGAGCTTGAGGGCACCACTAAAAAGCGCCTGCTTGGGTTCGAACCCACGAACACTCGTAAGTCGGGGCCGTTATCACTAAGCCAACAACTTATCAACATTAGTCTTGACGATAACTATTTTGAACACCGAAACCAAATCCTCTCTAAAAACAGCTACAAATAAAAACGGGACCAAATTTCAAAGCACGACATTGTGCAAAACCACCATATTTGGACAGTGTCACTTACTATTGCTTATTGTAAGATACACGGGACAATGTTCCGGGGTCAAGAGGTCATGTGTAACGGAACCTATTGTATTACGGATTGAAGGTCGCGAGATGGGAGATTTAATTTTCTTGGAACTGGAAATAGCTATTTTCTTGTGAGATTTAAGGCGCAGACCCACCGCGGCGCACGGATAGTCCACGCACGTGTGATAAGTTTCGCTTTGCAAGAAAATGTTTGTGTATAAAAAAAAAAATATTCCAAATATTTTATTTTTCTGGACAACTATTATGACTTGGCCTATTACCCGATTCCGGCTTGACGTCGACTTACGGGACACCCTGTATGTACACCTCTGTCTAAGCATTCGGGGAATGCAGGCGTGATGGTAAATTATAAACCTGTGCGTACCACTAAAAAGCACCGGTGTATAGAACAACGTAACATTATTGAGTGCTAAAAGCAATATAACTAACATCCCTATATTGTAGCGATAGTGCAACCGTTACGCGATCAGAATAAAACTGTTCATAGATATACAGATTGGAGCTAGTATTGTTCTGTATACGGCCGGTGTATAAGGTCGGGGTCTCTGTGACAGCGATATTCTATGTTCAGTAAATTAAATTTCTTTTGTTGAATATCGATTAACAAGACCGCCCAAAAATAGAGACAATATGACTTCTGGTATCCATATTATTACCTTTATTCATTTGAATACATATTAATTATATTTTCAAATATTATTATATAAAAAAATATATAAAATAGTAGCCCACCGGTATCAGGAATAGGGTCCAAGCTACCGGCGGTCAGGGCTCCAGAGAGAGAGACCTCCTAACAATGCGGGCCGTATCCAGTAGTACCGCTTTCTGAATCAAGCCCTTGATCGAGCTGCCCAACGAGAGCCTCCTCAGGTGTTGGTCGAGGCTCTTGGCTATTAAACCATTAGCTGTCACGACTATCGGCACAATGATCGCTGAGTCCATATTATTATTACTATAAATTCGAAAGTAACTCTGTCTGTCTGTTGCCATTTCACGCCGTTACGGCTGAACAGATTTCGATTGGGACACAGGGAGATCATGGCATGGGTTAGCAAATAGGATACTTTTTATCCGGTAGTAAGTTCCCGTGAGATAATTTCTGACCGGCACGCGGACGAAGCTGCGGGTAAAAGCTATTTTTAACATAAAACGGAGAAATGCAACTAACTAACTTCAACTTTCTGACCCCTTGACTATTCAAAAGTGCTGCTACTAAAAATTTCCTGCAGTTAGAACCCAGGGATGGGATGAAACCCAGGACCGCAGCTCATCAGCTTAATAATTTAGGCAATGTTCCCAGAAATGTCAAAACTGTAAGAAACATTTCCCAAGCGGAGTTCGACTTCTCCTCGGTTACGTACGTAGTTTTACTTTCAAAATTCTCAGTATTATTCCTACATCAATATCATTTTTGTGACACCTAAAAATTATACTTAGTAGCTATGATCCAAAGAAAGCAATACCCGCTACTCGCTTGTAATGGACACTCACTAAATAAGTGACCATTCGAAGCACATGCCGACTTTGTGCTAAACGACCGATAGAACCAGATACAAACACAACACTACAAATAAAAACTAGTCTTATTTCTTAAACAATAAGGTGGGAATTTCTTCGTAAATTGGTTCGGAAGCCGAAACCGCGAAACGCCCTAATTATGTGTAATAAAGTAAACGTTCAGCGAAGATTGTACGCGCGACTTTTTGTCGCACGATTTTTTATCGGCAATTACTTGTGGAATTTAATAGCTTGTGAATTCGTAATTGGAGCATTTTTGCTCGTCTACGAGTAATAAAGCAGAAGAGTTTGTTTGTTTGACCGCTCTAATCTCTGGAACTCCAGTCGGATTTGAGAAATTATTTTTGCATTTGATAGCCCAATTTTTGAGGAAGGCTATAGGCTATATAACATCACGCCATGACTCTTAGGAGCTGAGCAAAAAGAAAAAAAAGTCGGAAAAAACGCTAAGCGTAAAACGAAGTAATAATGCGGCCAATTGATGCGATGCGACAAGGTAGGTCGGGGAAACAATAAATTTAACGCGGACAAAGTCGCGGGCAGAAGCATATATTATGTAGTTGAAATCTTGTGATCGGTTTTCTATCAACTTTCCGTTATCCGATTTAGTTGGAATTTTGCTAACTGGTGTACTTCTGATGACAATACATTATTATGGTATCTTGTAGCTTATCGATAATGATGGGTACTGACAGACATGGTAGTGAATTCAAGATTTTCAAGATAGTAAAACCGAAATAAAACCGTATGTTTTGAAATCAACCCTGTTTCGGTTTTCTTTTTTCATCGAGCAAATTACAATTTATCGTGTTTTGGACCGTTCATTTCCCAAGAACGAGGAATTATCTATGACATACCTATGATATTTTTTTCAGGACCTAAATAGACTAATTTGACCATTTAAAATTGATTCTAAAACAGGCAAATTCTGATAAACCCCCGTTAACAATTTATTTTTGATTATTTTATGGTAATTTAATTCGGAGTTCACAAAGAAACAAAAACGTTAATTTATTTCCGGTTTTTATGTTGTGAAGATGTGAAAATAATATACTTTCGTCACGCAGTACTGTAATTACTGAACTTTTATTGACTCAAAGTGCTTGGCCAGACTGGCAGCGCGGGGCGGGGAGCGGCGCGGGTGCGAGAACGCGCGCGATCTACCTGTCCGCAGTCGAGCGCGGCTGCGTTCTGCATGTTGTCGTGTCCAGTGTTTGTCAAAGTATAACATGGATGAAGAAGAATAATTTTTACTAGAAAAAAGCTCGAACTAGTTTGAGAACCCCGGTAACCGCGCGGGCCGCCCGCGCACCCACTGCGGCCACTTGTATGAACGAGCTATGGCGTGCGTGAGTTGCCCGCGCGCTCCCCGCGCCATACGGCCCGCGCCACTCACCACGCCCGCGTGCCCACTATGAACACTCAAATGAAGTTCTTATGTTTGAGTATGCCGCGCCGCGCCCGCGCTTCCAGTCTGGCCAAACACAAAGGCATTCTGAATTTCTGAGGTATTGTTTTATTTCCATTTCGTGCTTATTTTCATTAAACAAATAGAAGTATGTGACCATTAATTAGAGTGCTGTAACATAAAAAGCACGAAGGCACTATTTCCAATTACCAGCTTATGACCATCGTTTTTCATAGAGAGCAATAGTGGCCCAGTGGTAACGGCCGCAACTGACGAGTTGTAGGTCATAGGTTCGAACTCAAACAGGCACTTTACTTTGTGTGTACATGATTTCATCACCTCTGTTCTCAAAACGATGAAGGAAAACATCGTAAGGAAACAGCCTTACAACCAAAAATTCGAAGTCATGTGAAATCCTACTAACCCGCACTACTGAGTCCGCGTATTGGATTACGGCCCACTCAGTGGGAACGTTATAAGGCTGAGTATGTTATATGACCATCATTCATCAGTAACTTTACTAAAATTTACAGGTAACGCAAGACTGTCACTGTGGACTACGTATCCTAAAAACAAAAAGTCTAGTTTCAAAGCTTCTTTTAGGTTATATTGGCAACCTAATCAAATTAATTAAAGATCTCTTTAAATAAACAACGAAAATGCGAATCCCGACCGATCACCGACTTCCGAAATTGAATTTATTTTTCACTTTGTAGTGTCTTTTTTGGAAGTCGGTTGTTTTTTTTTTTGTAATTTTTTTTTATTGTTTCAAGAGTTCAATAAATAGCGAAAATGAGCACCTATGTGCTCATTTTCGCTCTCTCTTATGAAAAAGATTTGAAATTCATCCCCTAAACCTCTCTCGTAGATACCTTTTAAATAGGAGATGAAAGTTCGTCATTTTTGCCGATGGAAAATCCCATCGAGCACATGCTTTTCATGATATGACTTCTTATCCAGATATTTGAATAGTTCTACACACAAATCACGTACAAGCAGTACCTTACTATTGTTTGGCACACCACTTATATTAAAAACGTGAGCGAAGACCGTGGCCAAATACTGCCTGGCTTTCCACGTGTCTATTCAACGAGAACGGCCTTAGGGCCTGTGCACACCACGTTTTTTAAACGCGCCGTTGACGTGCGTTTGTAGCGATACAGGCGCGATACGCACGCGAGTCAGACGCAGCCTTTAGACCTTCTGTAGGATAAAAGCGCGCCGTCGACGCACGTTTCCAAAACGCGCGTCAACGGCACGTTTAAAAAACGTGGTGTGCACAGGCCTTTATAGGTATTTACCCGACTGCGACTGGCCTAGGAGGGTATTAATGATAATTTTTTGAAGAGACTAGTACTCATGAATTCATCCTTTGATACGTAGGTAGATTATGAGTTTGATTGTCCCGTTGGTCTCATGGCGCTGCGCTGATTAATTTGACAGGACTAAACTAAAATTTATCTTCTGTCCTTTTCTTAATGAAATAGAAAGAAAAAAATGCACTGAACTTAAATTTAGTTTAGTTTGTGAACGAGGGAATCGGCCCCAATGTTTACGTAATTTGTGCTAACAGATTTAAAATAATATTAAAATGTATATATAAAAGAAGGAACATAATCAAAGGGCTTCAAAAAATTCGTCCGCATCGCTGTCAACGGGAAAAGTGCCCAAAAGGCTGGCAGCATTGCCACGTTGTATGGCGATGCTGATTCTTTGGCCAAAAAATTGTCTAGCCCTGGTCACGTGAAGAGTCGACCAACCGCTTGGCGACATCTCGAAAATCCAAGTGCACTCGGACCCCATAGTAGTAGTGTACCCCATAGTGTTTTAGTATAAATTACATAAATATAGCATCATTTATATTCAAAACAAAGACGACACGTTTGTTTAGTGTCATAATGTGCTCCAACCCTAAGCCACATGGCCGGATGAAATCAAAACAAGTGTTCGTGGAAACGAAGTGCTGTTTTTACGAGCTTTTTATTAAGTGGCCGTTATATTCTTTCAGGTATATAAAGTGGATATAATGAGGTGGTCACGGATTTAGCAACAGCATCGTTAAGTTAATGTCCTTCACGCCAGATAGCAACTAAATAGTCGCTATGATGTTACGTAATTTGTCAGATTTTTATGATTATTAAGGCGGAGGTTTCTTGAAAACGGTCAAAAAGTTGGTTTTGTTAAAGCAGTGTATCTATTAAACCGTAAATAATTATGAGCAAAAAAATATATTTTTTCAAGTCTTATTTTATTTAATACAGTGATGGAACTCAAATCATAATTAAACATACAACAAGTTTTAAATTTTTTGTCTATCTGTTCTGTCTGTTTGTTCCGGCAAATTTTAGAAACGGCTGGACCGACGCGACGGGACTTTCACTGGTAGATAGCTGATGTTACAAGGAGTAACTTAGGCTACTTTTATTTCAGAAAAATAATTAGGGATTTGACTAAGAGAAGAAAGCCAGGCCTACTTATTATTATGCCGACAATACCACTTTAATAGCAGTACATAAACCATCTAGGCCGCTGGTAGGCACTTAATTTCACCGACATGTCACTTAGGTCAAAAGGAGGGGGAGGTTAGGCCAGGCCAGACAAAGGTCTGTTCCTATTAATCAAGACATCTGGGATCGATATTAGTAAGGAATTTATAGCCAAAACATTTGAGTGTTACTCGATTAGACGAAATGATCTCTTAGGGCCTGTGCACACCACGTTTTTTAAACGCGCCGTTGACGCGCGTTTGTAGCGATACAGACGCGATACGCACGCGAGTCAGGCGCAGCCTGTGGACCTTCTGTAGGATAAAAGCGCGCCGCCGACGCACGTTTCTAAAATGCCGATTAGACGAAATTGCCTCTTAAAGGTTCGCGCACATTATGTCGGGCCGCAGCGGGTCGGGTCGCAGCGCAAAAATCAGCTCAAATCGCTCGTAAGTATTTTATATGAACTATCGCACACTATGGGCGGGCGGAGCGGGCCCGGCGCCTGGTTCCTATCGATGTGCCACCTGATGCGATTCCTTTATGTTGTCCTTTTTGTACCTAATTGGTCAAACAAAATCGAATTATCTGCGTTTGTAAATGTGTGTGTGTTTGATTGTTATAAGTACTTATGAGAAAGCTTATAGTGGATAAGACAAAGTTTAAAACAGAAGACGAACTAGCAGGGGATCGAGGGGGGGGGGTGGAAGGGGGGGTGTTCAGGGGATCAGACCGGAACAAATCCTTTTATGATACGGCCTTGCAGGAAAATAGTTTGCTATAGATTTTTCTTCTTAGTAGAAGAAAAATCTAAAATGGCAAACTATCACACTTCACACTAAAATTATAAAGGCGAAAGTTTGTGTTTGTGTGTTTGTTACTTCTTCACGCACAAACTACTGAACGGATTTGGATGAAATTTGGCACACAGATAGTTTATAACCAGGATTAACACATAGGATAGTTTTTATCTCGATATTCTCAGGGGATCGACACTTATGCGGGTGAAACCGCGGGGCGCAGCTAGCATAATATAAAGATAACATCACGCCTATAACGCCGAAGGGTTAGGCAGAGATGTACCTATGGTACTTACACCTATATTTTGCCAGTTATGATTAAGTCCCATGTATTGGGGGCGAGCCTATTGCCATCAACCGGACACAAATTCCTAATAGAAAAATCCATTATCTAACACTTTGTCCGAAGTACTCGTAGGAATCGACCCCAGTATCTAACTCAGCAGTAGCGCTTTGCGACCGCTAGACCAAATAGACATTCAGTTGATCTACTTATCATCCTTGAAAATAGGATAGGTAAAAAACTGATTGCCACGCCAAAAGTAGTTGTAGGTACTTAAAAATAAGAAACAATTTGCCTATATTTTGAGTAATTAGTGTTAATAATAAGAATTGGACTGCTGAGATAAATTGGTTTGTGGGTGGCCAATTGGCCATGTCATTTGTCTGTTGTAAAAGGGAACCTAAATAGCGGGACAGTTAAGTGGGACGACTTATACAAATTGCATGACAATTTAAAATAATAGCAAATAATAATACCTATAACTGTGTCGTGGCTACAAATCATGCTTTCATACGAATATTATAAATGCAAAAGTAATTTTGTCTGTTTGTCTGTCTGCCTGTCTGTGCAAAAGTATATTTGTCTGTTTGTCTCTCTGTCTGTCTGTTTGTTAAATTTTTTTCGCCTTAACGGCTGAACGAATTTGGATGAAAATATTATAAATCCAAAAAAGTTAATTATTCGGGAGTAGGGGTCACTCCGAAGTTTGTTACTACTTTCGGACGGCCGTATCTTAGTAGACGGTCTTAGACAGGTGGCCCCCTGATAGTAACTCGTCGGCGCTTATCGGCGACGGTTCCCGCTTATTTGGTAAGAAAACTGCCTACGCCATATCGGCGCCACCAGCGTTTTACACGAATACACCCAAAAGGTATATTTGGCAATAATACACATTTTTGAAGACAGTAACCCACTATGAACGCAAATTGTATTAAATTCCGCGGTAAGTATATGATTGCCTTGCCAAAGGAAAGGCGGATTTGTCAAAGAATAAATCTATTGGGACGATTGTATTAAATTCAGTTGAGATTTCTTAGATTGTCTGGATTTATTGTTTGGTCTTTATTTTCTTTTTCTATTATAACTCATTGATTGATTTCTTATCTTATATTCCTTTGTTTAGAAGCTTTTGTTATTCTGTTATTTCTTCAATCAATCAATCTTTATTCGCGAACACAGATATTACAATAAAGGTCTTATGTATACATTTTAGCCGAGCTCTATGTCCTACCAAAGAAATTGGTGCCATGTACAAATATAATAGGTATATATAATAATATGTGTGTGTTTTTTTAATACTACAAAGTCATGTGTTATTGAAGTGAAAACTTCTTTAGGCGCTTTGGGAATGTTTTGAGATGGGAAAATACCATTGAATTCACGCCACTGTTACCGTAACCGACACCGCTCCGGATGTGTTCGGCTGCCCTCGGGATGTACTCGGTTTTAATGTATATCCGATATGTCAGTGAGTGATGGCAAACTATTCTGTTTGTGTTTTGTTTTCACTTCTGTCGGCACTCCCGGGAGTGCCACTGTTTTTTTTTCACCTACATGATGATATAAAGATGGAAGGAGTGGAGGGAGGCCTTTGCCCAGGAGTGGTACAGATAAAAGACTCAAAAAACAGTAGGGATGGTTTGGCTTAGCAACGACGATTAAGAATAGGGCAGGTACCGAATAATATAGGCCTTCCTCTAAAAAGTTACTTCCGCTGACAACTGCCATTGAAAAAACCACAGGCCTCTTCACTATGCCAATTTCGCTCGCCAAATCTAGCCGCATGAGCGGCAATTATGCCTATTTGAATATCTGCGCCTAATCTATATACACACATCAAAAGTGTCTAGGGATCAACATATATTTTTGCAATAACTTTTCTCCTGATTGATATTAATTAAAATTTTCTTTAAGGATTCATCAAATAAAGTGTTTTCGTTTGTCACAGTAACGATAAACTAAGTCACCTTTGCATTAATAAAGAAATTTGCCATTTTCCTAATAAAGGGATTTTTGACATTTGAACCACTAACACAAAAGTTCGAAAAAAAGACTGAAATAACAGTTTTCTTTAAAATTTTATTGGGTAACTTAAACAATTAATAATCCGTGTTTCTACCGCGAACACTAACAACACAAGAACATCGGTTTGGCATACTCAAAATGAGTTCATCCAAATCACGCTGTGGAATGGCAGCCCATGTTCGTTGCAACAACAAAAAAAGGTCTTCTTGCGACTGGATACCCTCCATATTCGGCAGAGCTCTTCTCTGTAGCATATCCCATGCATGCTCAATCGGGTTCAAGTCTGGCGACTGAGCAGGCCAGGGCAGGACATTGATGTTAGCTGCGGCGAGAGTCTGTCTTACAACTCTTGCGGTGTGCGGTCGTGCATTATCATGCATTAACTGAAATAAGGGACCGATTTGCACTTGTAGAGGAACGATGACGTCTGATACAATCGTCTCAGCATAAATTTGAGCGTTGAGGTTGCTTCTGATCCAAATCAACTCAGTTCTTCCGCCGATCCAGATACCCGCCCATACCATGATGGTTCCACCACTATAAGGATGGACTTCCTGGCAGGATTTTAATCGCTGTTGGCGTCCAGGGGTTCTCCAGTGTCGTATACGTCGTGTATCCGGTCTCATACCAAAACGAGACTCATCAGAAAAGCACGCGAAACGCCATTGTTCTTCTGCCCAATTTCTGTGTTCAAGAGCCCATTGATATCGAATCCTACGATTGTGCATTGCTATAGGTGGTACCCGTAGCGGTCTTCGGGAATGAAGGTTCACTTCATGCAAGCGGTTTCTGACTGTTTGGTCGCTAATTAAGTTCCCTGAAGAGTGATGAAGCCTCACGGCTAACATCATGGCGGTTATTGTTGGAGCTCTTCGAGTTAAGATTTGAATGTATCGGTCTTGTCTCCGTGTGGTGCAGCGATACCGTCCTCCATGGCGCTCAGCCACGGTACCAGTGCTTCGGTAACGTGTCCAAAGTCGACTGATAACACTCTGACTTGTATTCAGAGCTAAAGCCACAGTACGTTGCCGGGAACCAGCTTCTATCATTCCCACGGCTCTGAGCATTTCTTCCCTGCTTAAATGACGTCGCCGCTCCATAATAACGTTGGTTTTAATCAGTAGTAGGGAAACAGTAGCACTAATAATGTCTTCAATGCGTTGTATGTTTTTATAGGGAAAATATTGACAGCTGATTTTCATCTTTTACTCGAATTTGATTCACAGTTCCTGATTCAAATTATGAAATGCACCAAAAAGGATCCATATAAATTTATAAAATCATAAATTTATTACAAAGCCACATCTCAATCTCAAGAAATCCGCATAAAAATGCTTGATCCCTAGACACTTTTGATGTGTGTATATAAAAGAAGAACTGACTGACTGACATATCAACGCACAGCCCAAACCGCTGGGTCTAGAGATTCCAAACTTGGCATGTAGGTTCCTTATGAGGTCTAGGGGTGCACTAAGAAAGGGTTTTTCGAAATTCCACCCCTAAGAGGGTGAATGGGGGGGAGGGTGAAATTTCACGCGGACGAAGTCGCGGGCAAAAGCTAGTTTATGATAAAGTACACACGTCTGCACACCACAGTGCAAAGCCAAAAGGCTGTGTTTACACGTGCGTGCGGTTGGTGGTTCTACGAGTATTGAATGTGCTGTTGGCAGATTCAGTGACATTTAGTAGGCAGGCAAACCACAGTCGAAACAGTTTTTACTACTTATACTCGTAGTGGAGAGTACAAAAGGCCAGTTCTCGTATGTAGAAACGTTCAATATCTAGTTGCAGTCAGATTTCAGTGATTATCAATGGCAAAATGAGCAGTGGTGGCCAAGTGGTAACGGCCGCGACTTACGAGTTATAAGTCTTAAGTTTGAACCCAGGCAGGCGTTTTACTTTGTGTAAATTATTTCATCAACACTGCTCTCAAAATGTTCATTCTCTAAATCGGTGAAAAACTCTTCAAAATTTGACGCGTATTTTAGAAGAACAAAGCTACTTTAATTTATAAAATGTATATGAAGTCCATTACATACCTACATATTAATAACTTGTTAGTAACAGCCATCTTTGTAACCTTCATTTAGGTACAATTTAAGCTTCTATAAACTTCTCCTAGTAGGTAATAAATAGAACCAACTAATATTCAAGACTATAGATTTTCCTGAAACAGGAGTATTTGGCAATATCGGTATATTTGGCAACATTACCCACACTTGAACAGCAAACAGACCATTGTACACTGTATTCAATTGGGCAAAGGAATTTGATAACGTATGGTCTAAAGCTCTAGGTGAATTGTGTTTGGCAAGGTACAATGGTTTTATTACCTTACAAAATTAATGTCAATTCATCTTATAACTAACTTTACGTTCAATTCTTAACCGGTTTGCTTACAGGATCTCAACTTTTTAATGTTAACATTTTGCGCCAACTCCGTTTTGAGCAATCTGTAACATAATCAGCCTATAATGTTCCCACTGCTGGGACACAGGCCTCTTCTCAGTGAGAGGGAGTGGGCCGTAATCAACATTAATGATGTAACTAATATTTTTGTAAAAATATAATTTAAAAGAGTGTCCATGGAGTTTCTTGCCCGTTCTTCTCCATAGGTACCTACGCTTTGGAATGGGCAACTAGCTTCATTTTATTTTTGACTGACCGACTTCTTGACAATTCAAAAGTGCCTGTAAATGGTTTAATTGAAATAAATGCTTTGAGTTTGAGTTTGAGAATCTACCACGCGGGCCCAGTGCGGGTTCGTAGATGTCACATGTCTTTGAATTTTTGGTTCTAGGACATGCCGGTTTCCTCACGATGTTTTCCTTCACCGTTTCTGAGCAACCTATGTAACCGATATTGATAATAAAGCTGAAGAGTTTCTTTGTTTGTTTGAATGCGCTAATCTCCGGAACAACCAGTCAGATTTGAAAAAAATCTTGTTTTGCATTTGGTAGCCCAATTCTTGAGGAAGATGCTAAAGGATCCTAACCCTTAGGAGCCGAACAAAAGTAAAGTCAAGTCAAGTCAAATCATTTATTTCAATAGGCACACTAAAGGCACTTTTGATCGTCAAAAATTACAATAAAACGAAATTGATTCTAGTCGCCCATTCCAAAATCTAGTTTTCGTATGGAGAAGAATGGGCAAGAAACTCCAACACACCACAAAAAGAGAAAATGCTTAGCGAAAACGAAGTAGCAGCACGGGTGAGAGATGGGATGCGATGCGATGAGTCGGTGCCCGAAATTTCACGCGGTCGAAGTCCCGGGCAGAAGCTAGTACAGAATAAAGTTGTTTGCAAAGTTTGTTTATGCCACCAAATCAGTAGAACAGTTAAAAGTAAAACAATAATATTAGTTTCATTCAATTTGTGTTGTTTATTCAATGCCTTATTTAGAAAACAAGAAAGCGAGTCTTATCTATTATTAGCCAACTAGTGCGTGGGTTTGAAGTCTTGTTAAGGTTTCAAATGTTACGATTTTGTATTTGTAAAGGCATTCGCTGTCTTTTAGAAAGTTATTCTTAGGAAGCTGTTTGACGTCATCCAATATCTTTTTGTTGATTTTTGATGTTTTGAGTGTGACACAAACACAGGCGTGACAAAAGGTAGCAGCAGTTTTAGTCAGTAAGAATCTTACAGACCCCTCCACCCACCCCAGGGTGCTGGACACCCATGAGGATTTCCATACGAAAAAAAAAAAAAACTTACAGACTGGCAAGGACATTAACGCGCAAACTATAACTATGATTCAGCACATAATTCCAGCGTTGCAATTTTTCGTCAGTTATCAAAAAAAAATATGCTGTTTCATAGAATAATGCAGTACCTACGCGGTCAAAATCTCAAAACTCGAACTCAAAGCATTTATTTCAATTAAACCATTTACAGGCACTTTTGAATTGTCAAGAAGTCGGTTAGTCAGAAGCTAGTTGCCCATTCCAAAGCGTAGGTACCTATGGAGATGAACGGGCAAAATTGTTAGGTTAGGTTAGGATAAAACTGTGACCCCTACGCACGAGCCGAGCGAGCGAAGCGAGCGGTGCCGCGGCAGCGGCCGGCGAGTGCCAGAAACGACAGGATTATATAGAAAAAAATTACTTTTACACAAAATACTCGTATGGGCGCCAGAAACGACTTGCGCTAATAGAAAAAAAGAGATTATTTTTAGTAGGCTGCCTGGAACCGAACTAGTTAGAATAGGTTAATTATTTTTAAAAAATTAGGCAACTTTTAAGTGTTTTGAGGTTAGGTTTACAAAAAATAGTTTTTCTCGGAAACGGTGACAATTTCGGGATTTTGACCTTCGGGATTTTAAACTTCGGGATTTTAAACTTTCGTGCAAATGAACTTTCGGGATTTTAAACTTTCGACCAAACAACCATTCGGCGTTTCAATTTTCGGGATTTCGTCCATCGGTATTTTAAAATTCGGTCTTTTAAAATTCGGGATTTTGATACGTACCCGGTAGAACAATGTCAATGAAGTTTTCATAGAAATTGTTCTATTAGAGTCGCCTCGCGCCTGTTTGCCTTTGAACAGTAAAAAACCAGGCTAAACCCACGCATTTCTTAAGCTCAAGCACAGGCTCAAGGATGTGTTATAAGAGATTACATTTGGAAACAAGATATTTATGTCCCAAGACTATAATTACAGTATCTTATGCCCTTGGTCCGCATTGCGTAGGAGGAATATCTTGGAATAAATTAATTTCGGAATTTTAAGATATTTAAAGGGTTGAATAAACTGCTTTATAAATGGTACCTACCTAATAGAATTCCGACATGGGCAGCGCATAAAGTTTGTTTCTAATTTACTTAATTAAAGTAATTATCTCGTTTGTGAGGCTGAGAAATATTTATGGTATATGTATTACTTTTTATTGTTTTTAAGAATTCTACTTTCAGCAATCTAAATTGGTGATTTGGGCAATTGGTAAAATTTTTTTGGCAATCGCAATACAATTTTGTGTTATTATCGTCGATGAATTTGCCTCAAACAAATACCAGATCAAATCCTATCTGTCCTCTGTCACGTATAGGGTCTTAGCATTATGCTGAGCGATGGCCGTTTTGCGTGGATATGACGCATATTTTCCCCCAACTTGTTCTTTTTTATGTTTGTGTTTTTTCATTCCGTCATGTTTTACCGCATATAAACGTATTTTCTTTCTTTTTAAAAACTCATTCTTCACAGCTAAATAAAAAAAACCCATAGAAAATCGATTAGTTCCAAAGGACCAGGGCGTCTACTCTCTAAGTCCGTCAACGAAAATACGGGCCCGTCCGAAAGTTGTGGATCCGTTAAAACATGAGACAAATTCAGTTTTTCGTACGGCAAAGCTGCATCGGGATTAGGACCATTTTGTCTAATCGTATTGTCCTTCATTCTTAGTTTAGGCCCCAAACTAATCTTATCTCCATAATGGATACCTACGGAGTAGGAAACGCCCTTAACCTCGCCCGAAAGTACGGACTTCGTGCTTAAGTAGTTACTTAAACGACTCGTTTCAATATACAGGTTGAAAACATGCGACAAATCGAAATGGGACATTGTACTCATCATTATGAACAACTTTTACTATGGGACCAAACCTGAAATCCCGAAAAAAAACATTTTGACGAGTTATGCGAACATAAATGTAGGGAATAACTGAATTTTTTCGCGATTTCAGGCTTGGTCCCATAGTAAAAGTTGTTCATACTGATGAGTACAATATCCCATTTCGATTTGTCGCATGTTTTTAATTTCACCGTGTATGTTGAAACGCGTCGTTAGTCACAGGTTAAAGTTACTACTTAAACACGTCCTATATTGAAAGAAGCCGTAACCATTTAACAAAAACACATTTATCTCTGAGCAATAAATCACGTTGAACCGAAAAGCCTCTATTTAGTGGATAATGTAAAAACTATTAGTAGTAATGCGGGTAGGATTTATTAATGCCGTATCTACGTATTTTTGGGTCACATAAAATCTATTTTGTTGACGGACCTTGTGGTTTGTTCCATGTCACTTATTTTCAAGGCCTTCCTCTATATTGAAATATTTTAGAAGGTCCAAAATAATTCATCATACAAGTTGGGAGGTATATCGACGCATAAACTGTTACCATGAACTCAGGACATGATTGGGGACCCCACTACGCCATTGCAACTTTTCCGCATGATCTAGACCCCTAGCGTAGAAATTTTTCGTCGGTTATTAAAAAAAATGAGCTCTTCCATACACTTAGCCCGCGTAAGTATTGCACTTTTCTATGAAACAGCAGTTTTTTTTTATAACCGCCGAAATTTTCTACGCTAGGGGTTCTAGAATCATGTACTGAATCCACGGTAACAGATTGAGCGTCGATCCACCCTGTATAGGTTCCATATTAACATTCCAAAAACAAGGGATCTTATAGGACTTCTTAATATCGTACAATTAAAAGAGCATTGGATACATACCCACCTACTGACTTAATCAAGTTTGGCATAAGGCTTATAGGTCGTGAGTGACCCAGGCAGGATTCACTATCATGACATACACCTTTCTGTATTTAATTCATCACCACTGCTCTCAAAACGATGAATGAAAACATCGTGAGGAAACCGGCATGTCTAAGAACAAAAAAAAATACCAAAAACATGTGACATCCACCAACCCGCACTGGGCCCGCGTGGGCCCACTCCCTCTCTCAGAGAGGAGGCCTGTGTCCCAGCATTGGGAAGATCCACGGATTAGTGAACGCAGTATGTTGTGGTTAGCAGGCAGGCAAGAGTTAATTTAATACCTTGGTCACCGTTTACGACGCCCACAGGTGCAAACAGGGTTATCTATACTTTTCCCAAATCACAATTTACTGCACCTCTTAATTTAACAGGGACACCATATATCGCAGTAATGGGTTCGAAACCGCCAATAAATCGCCAAAGACTTTTCTCACCTCCACTACAAGGCACACATTTCAATTTGTGCCAATCTTTGCCAAAATTCTCGCGCCCAGAAGGACCAAATGCTGTTTATCCGCCATTTGTATTTACAATGTTCTTTTGGCGCCAAGTCTGGGAGCAGTTAAACGCCAACTTTTTGGGACACTATCGATGATACATCATAATGAAAATGTAGTTCTGTGTCTATTGTATTTCGTCGATTTTATTAATTGGAAAAACTTTCCGTGGCCAAACCTTTGAGGATTATTGGCCTGCAAAATACGTATCGAGAATCGTCGAATCCATCGGCATGTAATGGTCTCTGTTGTTATTTAGGACATTAGTTTAGGTTGTTGAAGTTATGTTAGCCCTATGTTAGAGTTTATGGGCTAAGCTGTCACATATTTTAGTATGTTTTTGTGGATATGGACGGTAATAAGGCCGTATTTTAGATGTTTGACAATATCAGTAAAGTGGTTATATTTTCGATGGCGCAAAAGAAAAACTTTTTTGTTTTTCTGGCAAAAAAAAACTACCTCTTTATCACGAGGTGTGGTGGTATCCATCTGTTAATAACAAAAGAAGCCAACCCATAACATCACGTCTATAATTCCCGAAGGGTTAGGCAGAGGTGTACCTTTAAAGTACACTTACATTCGCCAGTTATGTTTAAGTCCCATGTAATAGGGGGCGAGCTTATTGCCATCAACCGGGCACAAATCCAGATTCCGGGCTGCTACTGAGAAATTCCTGATGGTAAAAACCCAATTGTAGACTTTGCCGACCTGGGAATCGCACACTAGACCAACGAGACAGTTCCAAAAGCGAATTCGTTTTCCAAAATTCCTCACAAGGCACTTACATCATCATCATCATCTGCCTAGCCTTCTCCCAACTATGTTGGGGTCGGCTTCCAGTCTAACCGGATGCAGCTGAATACCAGTATTTTACATGGAGCGACTGCCTATCCAACCAACCCAGTTACTGGGTAATTCGACCTCCACAACCAAGTCACATACATACATTTAATGAAATTCCAAATGACGTCATATTCAGTAAGTTCCACTGGCCATCCACATCACAAATTAAAGCCACTTTGCTCTTAAAGCAAAGTTATTCCCTCAGCATCTGACTTTTAGAGCATGTGGGTGGACACCTAATCAGATAACATGAAGTTTACTAGCTACAAGGTCTTCTCTGTTGCATTTATGTATAATTTACTACCACATCTATAAGCAGCTGCTTTTGTGAAAGCAACTGCAAAAGCGTCTGGCATTAACTTATAAAATTTAAGCCTTCCTAAGGTATCATGTTCGTGAACGTGCGCCGTCAGTAGGGACTGGTCATAATAGCATAATCATCGTAAACTGTTTCCACTTCTGAGACACAGGCCTTCTCTCTTTGAGAGAAAGTGGGCAATAATCAACCACGCGGGTCTGGTGCGGGTTGGCGGACAACACATGTCTTCGATTTTTGGAAAACTCAAAAGGGTTCGCCGTTTTCCTTCAGGAAAACATCATGAGGAAACCGGCCTATCCTTGAACCAATCTCTCAGCTGCCACGGCTTATTTAGAGTTATTCTTTTGTTGTCTACTTTTTTCTCTGGACGCTTTTAAAGTGCAAGTATTTTTAAATTGTTTTCACATACCTATTATGTTCGGTCGGGCAAGTCGGGCAAAGCCCACCGGAGTCCGGCGTCAAGCAGCCTGCTGTGTTTCGTCGATGCGTGGGAGTTCCCGTGCCTTAGGCATCTTTTGGGCCACTCCGGACCCACCATACCTCTGGCCATACCCCTAGGGTTAGGGTGGGACTGAACCATACCACGATAGAGATGTGCCACCCCAGTTCCATTACGTATATTGACTTATAGGAATGGAACTACTGGGAATAACAGGTAAGTAATAAACCTCACACAATGAATACAATTTTGAAAGTCTTTCCAAGGCAAGCTCATTCCATCATAGACCTCATCCATCGCGTTCCATCAGGCGTGATAGAGGTCAAACATAGCCATATACATACACATAGTATAGACGATTCATATTTTCCGAACTGAAAATAAACAAATCCAGTCGTACATATAAAACTACATTCTACCTCTGAAATCGGTTCAGTAGTTTAAAGTAAAAGTTGAACAAAAGGCTTACGAACTAGTGCAGTACATTCGTCCTAAAATAGACAGATGGATAGACTCACTCGAATATTTAAATGTAAGAGTAGCTACATACATAATGCAACGCAACATGCAAGTCAACGTGAATCCGCACGAATTGTACTCGCGAACAAATCAATATGTAAAGAATATAGAACATGTTCCGATGCAAGTTGCACTATGTAGCTTATTGGGTAACGTGAAGACACGGCTTTATAGTACATATGTATTTGTATATGTCCATGTGGTGTTTATGCATGTACAGTCAACAAAAGAGATAAGTATGCAGGATCGTCGGATATAGAAGATGGTCGGGGATAGTTGAAGTTTAGTAAAAAACCGATGGATGTTGTAGACTGAAATTAAATTTGATAAATGAGCTGTTTGTTTTCTATTGATAAAATTAAATTTAGGGAGGTAGAAAAAACAGAATTTCACTTGTGGCGGCTTCTACGCCGCCAAATTCTGAGTACGCATCGCACTGACGTCACGCTAAATCCTGCATCGTGCAAGCAGAATTTACCGCGCGACTAGCAATGAAATACGACGTATCAATCGTCGCAGTTGCCAACCAGACACGGCACCCGTCTGGTCGGAGGACCCACCCGTTTCTATGGAGGTTGAGTGAATTTTACACCCTGTTCCTCATACCTATATATACTTATGCACGACGACGAAGGCTACTATTCCATTACTATTGCATGTTAATATTAAAAAATATAAGAATATTTTGCGCCCGAGTCACCTATGTAGCGATATCTACAACGCCACACGCGACCATCATACTGACGTCACGAAATCCTGCATGTCACAAGCAGAGTTTACCGCGCAACTAGCATAGATACAACGGCCCGACATGAATCATCGGACAGTTGCCCGCCAGACACAACATCCGTCTAGTCGGAGGATCCTCCCTTTCCTATAGAGTATGACTGAACTTTACACCCTGTTCCACATACCTCTATACCTAAAAACCAAAAAATAACTAATAGAATATAATTTTGCACTAAAATTGTGTATCAAAGCGTTTGGTAAGGTGATAGAAAGGTTAAATAAATACTAGTACGTGTAGCTAGGGTATTTCGTACAGTAGTAAAAACTAGGGAAATATTCAAATCAACACATTAAGATTCAGTTCTGTGACTCGAAAGTAGCAACCACAGTCTATTTATTTTGGTAAAATGTTGAAATAAATGATGGACGTCTTGTCTGTTATAAGACTAATTTGTTGTCCTGCATAGGTATTCACAACCACTCGATACGCTTCCGTACCGTGTCGAACATCAATCAATGTTATTGTTGGAGTCCTCTAAACGCTGTTCACAAGTCCAAAACCCGAATATTTTGTCAGTTTAAATCAATAAGACGACCGCTATTCTTCCGACAGCTGCTTTCTGTTGGGGGCAAGGCAAATCAGGTTATCGAAATCTGTCATTTTAGATACGATAGCCTGTCGGATGGTTATAAATAGCTATGCTGGTGAACTCCTTCGTCGTGTCGATGCACGACAGTAAGTTAAAATTTGTTGGCCCAAAACTTCGCCACATCCACAGCATCGGTGGAATGGTGGCAGCGCAGAGGTCGCTATGGCTGAATTTTACCTTGTGAACTGCTGACTGTGTTGTGTGATGCCATTCCATGGCTATGATATTTTTTCTAGAACTTAATGCAGGCTATATTTTTCATATTTAGGCAACATCACTTACTTACTTCCTCACTAGACTACCTCGTTGGTCCAGTGAACGCAAGCTGCTACTGCTGCTGAGTACGAGCCTACGAGGTCCTGGGTCCGATTCTCAGGTCGGGCAAAGTGTTATTCGGATTTTCCATCAGGGATTTATCAGTAGCAGCCCGGAGTCTAGATTTGTGCCCGGTTGATGGTAATAGTCTCGCCCCATATTACATGAGATTTAAACTTAACTGGCGAAATAAGGGTGTACTATAATGTACACCTCTGACTAAACCCTACGATCCCTTCTGATTTACATCCGTCACCTCACCCATCAGGTCCAGTTGAAAACCAGCGTCAGGCACTAGTTGTCTGGCATTTGTGCTGAACTCATTTTGCATTAAATTTTCTTTCTTTTTTTCTCATTTTTTGCATTTGTGCCTCACGGCTCACTTTCGTGCTAATTCTTAGATCGGACTTTACACTTTATATATGATCTTCATTTTTTGTTTTTATCTGATGTATGTATCTGGTGTATTGTATGTCTTTTAGTCTGTGTTAAATAAATGTATTTTCTTTCTTCGGGGAAAAGAGGCGTGGTGTTACATCGTTATGTTTTGTTATGTAATCTATGTTACGGACCAAAAGACCACCCAAGTTGTAAACGTTAAAAATGGTTTAAAACTAAGGAACAAATCATACTTATAGGTACTTTTCTCCAGGCCTCGCGGTACCATTTGTGGAGCTGACAGTGACTCACGCATCGGTACTGACGATACTCGCGATCAGCTTTGAGCGGTACTACGCGATCTGCGAGCCACTGCGCGCCGGGTACGTGTGCACCAAGACAAGGGCGACGCTGATCTGCGCGCTAGTGTGGTTCTTCGCGGCTTTGTTCACCAGGTACTTTTAGTGGCAAGTGGTCAGTGATGGTACCTACTTACTAGAGGTTTGATTAATTATTTTTTATTAATGCCTAAGGGATACACTTTCAATTGACTAATAAGCCAATTGAAAGAAGTCCTTTTCATTTATCTGCAAGCAATAGGACATCCAGAAGTTTTTGGTAATATTACAACAAGTCCCCTATTTTTTTTTTTACTAGTTCGGACCATCTCTGACCATTTTACCTTCGTTAAAGATAAGGAAATTAGCTTTAAGTTTAGTATATGCAATGTAAAAATGTAAAGTGATTTTTCAAAACGCTGATTGGTCAAAATTGCCATATATAACAAGCAAGACTTAAAACCAATGAAAATTTTCATAAAACCGTGTTATTTTTTTGCATCGTGAAGGCTACAGTGATTAACAAGAAGGTGTTAAGTGTGCGCGTTTGTCTGCCGCGTTCGGGACGCTGAGTCAACTGCAGCTTTCTTAACAAGTTTTACACTTATGCTATTAATTATACACCCAAAATGGACAATGGGCGATGGTTTTGCTTTAAGCTAAGATCTAAATAATTTTGTGTACAGACGCCAGCACATCAAGCTACTAAAATCTGTCAAATTTCTTTAATAGATTTTCAACTTTATCGCTGAAGCATAAGGTTCAAAGTTGATTGGGAAAATTTGACAGTTTCGGGTAGCTTGATGTGCTGTGCATCTGTAAAATAAATTGCTATAAAATTTATTTTATATTCTACGGGTAATTTATCATTTTCAATCCGTTTTATCCGTTTCGCGGATTTGAAGACCAGATATTATATGAGACGGGGCTTCATATCCCGGAGGGTAGAAAAACATTATTCATGTGTCGATCATTGTGACGAGTTAGTGGCATGTGAATGTGAAAGCTAATACATTTTCCCTGTCTTCCTAAATCCCAATATGTAGATCCGTCAAATCATTGGAACATATATCATTATCTGGGAACGCTTTGATAGAATTTTTATCTTTCAGTGTACTTAAGATCTAGGAGTCTTAAAATAATAATATGTACAAGTAAATAAAAAGGAAAGAATCATAAGGCATCAAAAGATTTGTCCGCATCGTTGTCAACAGGAAATGTGTCCAAAAGGCTGGCAGCATTGCCACGTTTTATGAATATAGGACAGTTTCGAGATCAAAGAAACAATCTTTCTTAAAAGATAGTTCAAGAACATGGAGAAGTTTATTCTAAACTGTTCTTAAAACTTTGGCTGTAAGTACTTAAAACTGCGAAAGCTCCATTTTCACTTGAACCACATTTCCCAACTCTCTGGTCGGCGCCGGCGTCCCCACACGTTCATTTGCCTCTGTAATAAGTTTCTCATGGCACGCCACTTCGAACTCCAACAAACTTTCATCGTCGTTCACACTAAAATTCACATATTCAGCATTTTCTTGGCACTTTATTGATGTCTTCATTTCATATTCTTCGTTTATACGATTTCGATACTGTTACTTGCATTCTTCGTATTAGAATCCTAACTTCTTCATATGGGTTTTAACAATTCAATCGGTAGTTTTACAGTAGCTTATGTATTCTACAGGGTTCTTTACCGGACCTTGGCTTTGGAAGGCGTACGAGGGGCCGAAGCCAACTCGCAGAGGCCCCTTAGGATATTTTAATGAATATTATTATTAAAATTAAATTTATTAATTATTAATAAATTTCAAACAATCATTCTTGAAAATTTTCAGGTTTTATATTTGTCTAGTGGTGAAAATAATATAGCAAAAAATATCGAGGATCAAAATATCGCTTTTTCTTTTGCACCAACTGCTTGATTATTATTCTAGATAATAAATCAAATACATCAGAAATTCGGCCTCGTTCGCAGAGTATAGCAGATGGATTTTCGACAGCACGTTGTTTTTTATTATTCATTTATTCAACAGATTCGATTTGGTTCATTTTTTTAGCAGGCATTGTGTCACTGCCTATCTCTCTAATCTACATGAAATCACAGCTGGTGTTACAAAGAGACAAAAAGCCGAATGTGACTTGATTATTTCCTGGCAAGTCGTTCAAGACGACCAATGTTCAATATAACGTCGTTGCAGGCATCCTGTTACTAGTTTCAGTATTGCAATCCCCACTTCCAATACGAAATGGATTCTTGTAACAACGTTTTTAGTTCAAATTAGGTTATATGGAACGATAGTTGTGTATTTGATAGTTTCCTTTGGCTTTAACAATTTGGGTTAGATTCTAGAATAGTTCAGTAGTTTGGGATTATTTGTGTATTAATCTAAGACAAAGTTTAAAACAGAAGACGAACTAGCAGGGGATCGAGGGGGGTGGAGGGGAGGTTCAGGGGATCAGACCGGAATAAATCTATTAATCTTGATCCAATAATACAGACAATTTAATATGAACGATATAAAAGCATTGCTAAGGTATATACCAAAAGTGGCAGTGAGCATATTGCTCACAGATCAGATGGCTGATGGAGCCGAAAGGTTCTGGAGTGGCAACCTCGTACCAGAAGACATAGCGTTGGAAGGTCTCCCACAAAGTGGACCGATGGCCTGGTAAAGGCCGTACGTAGGAATCCGCTGGATGCGAGATCCACAGAACCGGTTGAAGCAGCGGTGATTGAGGGAGGCCTATGTCCAGCAGTGGACTTCTTTCGGCGTAAATGATGATAGTGATACCAAAAGATTGCTAGTATATTATCATAGCATTTTTTGAGCTGTATAAGGTCGAACTTTAAGGTTTAAGAAATAGTGGCGTGATGGTTGTTCCGTTGTTCCTGACCGATTGGCTGGAATTTTCAATCAATAATATATGTATAGCAAACTTTTTAAATTTTGACTTTCTTATGCCATATAGTCTTAACCTACTAAACTAAGATTCTCATCAAAACTTTTATCCTTAGATCCACAGAAAATATCATAAAAAATAACACGTCCAATAACCATATCAAAAATTGTGTCAACGCCAAAATCGTTGTTTGTCTATAGTACTTCTATAGTTGTCTATAGTAAGCACTAAGCCTATGACTTCAACGAACTCTATTACTGACAGTAATTCTGTTTGCGATGGAGAAAACTTGTTTGGTGCTTCTTTGAGTCAAGTCCCAAAGGTTTAATGTTGTTACACATCGTATTATTGTTGGACATGTCAGTTGAAAAGAGGCTTATATCCTGGAAAAAAATCCTGAAAATGTTTCTGGAAAGAGCTGTTCGAATCTTCATTTTTAAGTTTAGGTGACTAGGCAAGTCTGTGCTTATTGAATAAAGGTCGTTCTCTCCGTCGCGTCGGTATCCTTATGTTTTTCGTAGTACACACTCCAAATGGTTTTACTATTTTTCAAACTCAACTCAAACTCTCCAAATGTTTGAACTGCTATAACGTTTTTATTGACTAATCCAACTACCTTTGACTTATCATAAAAAAATAATCAAGTAATTCTTTATGAGTACCTGACTATTATTTTTATTTTAAATCATAATGTGACATTACAGCTGAAGTGAAAAATATCAACTAACTTTTGGAAGCCACTGTCGTTTCAGGACTACGTAGTAATGAGCTCACAATTCCAAAAAAAATCTAAGTCTATATATGAAATTAAAGTTAGAACTTTTCTCCAGCTTTTACAACCATAACTTTTTCTCTCGACCTATATTTCTGTTAATCTAAAATATTTCCCGAACAGTTTAACGAGTTGAGCCATAAACCTCAAGTTTCTAGTCCTTGTGAACAATTCGGACATATTGTCCGAGCATCTTTAGACATGTCTCACGCTATGTGGCATGCGACTGCGACGGCTCGGCGACTAGACGCAACGACCCGCTGTTTTTTTTTTTACTTTCATTTCATCTCGCAGATCAAACTAGGAGGTTGTCGTCTGCTTAACCGGACTTGCCTGTGGGCGCCTCAATAAATTCAGGCTTTCATCCAGGGCTTAAAAAACTTAAAAACTATCGCTTAGTTTTTAAGTCAGCCTAGTAACTATTCAGTAATCTGTGGCCTGGGTCGGATTATAACGACAGGCTGCGCCCGACATTTTTCATATATTTAGTTCAAAGCTCCGCATACTTGGCGTCGAGTTACAGAGTCGCAGCGACAGGCTAGTCGCACGCTCTCGCTACATGTCGCAGCACGCGCACACCCGATGAAAGTCGAGCATGCGACAGATCAGCCTCCTGTCGTCGAGCTGACGCATTCACATTTCGCATAGTGTGCGCGGTGGTTTACAGTTTCATAGCTGAACGAGCGCCGGCTACATATTACGTGTAGCTATAAAACAGCTGGACGCTTGTCATAACGTTACTTGCAAGATTCTGCGCTTTGCATTTTATTGGCTGGCAACCATAAAAGCTAGGGTTGCCACCATTCACAGAATTGGTCCTAAATTGTTCATATTAGTTGGGAAAAGTTTCGACGATTTTCATGCTGTAATTTTGTAGAATGTTTATTCGTGGGTTTAAATTAAAAGTGTATTTGAGTTTTCATTCATTTACTGATAAATAGTATTTACTAGTAGTATTAATTTACATATGTATGTAATTTTAAGCTCTTGTTCACTCAAAACATTTTGTAAATATAATTAATGCTCTCCTCTTCACTATGAGGAAAGTGTAATAATTACAAAAACCCGGTTTTTTGTTTTTAAAACCCAGTCACAGCAACAACAAAATTAGACCTATTTCTTTACTGAAACCTCCACGTCAAAACATCATCATTCTCCTGCCCTCTACCTAATCTATTTGGGGTCGGCGCAACACGACTTTTTCTTCCATACTTCTCTATTAGTCGTCATCCCGCTGTCACCCCCTACCATACCTACCATATCATCATTCACAGAGTCCATCCATCGTATTTTTGTTCTTCCCCTGCTCTTATAGCCATCGACATTCATACTCAAAACTTTCCTCAATACATTGTCTTCATTCCTCCATAATATGACGTCAAACTATAATATATACCTATTATTGTTCTTTATTTTGAAAGCCGTTTCACAAAAGGCTGTCTAAACAAAACGCCTTACATTTCCCAGCAACCACGATATTCTTTTCACAAAGAATCCCTTACAACTAGTAGACTAGCTTCTCCAGTACATTATTCTAAAGAATTTTTAATACCACATTGCAGTTCTACACGCGACATTGTCCCCTATATTGGTTCCGAGTTTAAATAATAGATGGCGTTTTGCAATAAATCCTTCGTTCAGGCGCCATGTTGGCCGTCTGTCGTTCGTTCAGTTCAATTGTTTGAACGTTCCGTTTGAATGAATGAATGGAACCGTTCTTAATTTGAAATTCCGTTGTTGTAGTTGCGGAAAATTATTGTTATTGGTATTTTATTCTTTGATACAGTTCTCTTATTGATACCTAATCTTATAATAGTACCTACTCTTTAATGACTGCAGAGAAACTTGGAATCTATAGAATTGGCTTTGCTAGAAAGCAACTCCAATTCTATAGATTCCAAGTTTCAAGGGTCGTAGTTAAGTATAGGGCCAATTAGTCCTTTTGGGGCTAGAATAAATAATTATCTCGCCCCAAAGGACTAATTGGTCCTTCTAGTCAAATTTGACTAATTGGACTTTAATTAGTCCTCTAAAATAATATGCGTAAAACTTCCAAAAGTTTTACCAATATAATAATAATATCCGTACCAAGTTGACTTCAAGATGTTTAGAGTAAAAAAGTAAAATTCTGAAAAGTCGCTTTTAAGAGTTACGAGTAGGTACCTACCTTACATGATACCAATTTCACGAAATGCAAACGGCTTTTTTTTTCAAATTTTTATTTTGGCCTTTCAGGTGTAAGATTCGCATCGAATATTTTAAACATAAACTGTGATTAAAAAGATACGTATTAGACTATAAACTAAAACCCTTTGAGAAACAAGGTTCGTACAGTTTTACGCTTTACTTTATGAATGTTTGTGACAGCTATTGTGTGTGTCTGCTTTATTTGTCTGTTTGTTTGTTTGTTTTTTTGACTGGAAACATATTTAGCATACGCCTCAGAAGATTTAAATGCTACCAGAATTAAAAATGACGCTGTTTTCATTTTACAAAAATGTTCTTAGTCAATTTTTGTTTTAATTTATATTTATTATGTAAGACTCTCATCATTTGTCAAAAATGTAGCCTTCGTATTTGAATCAAAAACACTGTAGTCGTTGTAATCTTCATGAACTTCAACGAGTTTGAACTTTCTACACACCTTAAATGTTCTATAAGTATCTACCTATGTATCTATGTCCTTTAAGTAATTGCCTACACACACATTATATTTCAATTTCTACTTACGACTATTAAAAACTCCAAAGTCAATTAACACCATACATCATGTACTGACCTGAATGCTTGAAATGACGTTCTAAAGCAATAGGTTCGCGACCTGTCCCCATTTGAGCCCGCGGCGAGCTTCAGCACGATAATAAGTGACGTTTTTGCAAGTTGCCATTACACATGGAAATTAAACTTTGGCAGTATTAATTGAAGTTCTTTTACGAAGCTTTTTATAGAGACAATTGATTAATGAAATAGAAAAAAGTGGGTACTAAGTAGGTTAATTATTTTGTCCTCAAATAGTAGATACAGTCAACAGAATAGATAAGTATTCGGGTTACAAGCAATATACCTAACTACTTTTTGGTTGATGATCTGTATGAGCTAAGTAAATATAGAAGAGGTAATCCTAATCTTATATTTTACAGTAAAAATATACATAATTTTTAAGCTAACACAGTCTTAAATTCATAATATTAATATGTAAAAGCTCCTGGACACGGCACACGTAGTGCGGACGTTCCTCCCTCTAGAGCCCTAACCACCGGCAAGCTTGAACCTGAGGCCAATGGTTACTATGTTTTTATAAAAATATTTAGAAAGGTAAATAATATGTATTGATAATGAAACAAAGGAAATAATATGTACAGATAAAAAGAGGCAGGGCTCGAAAGGCATAAAAAATAGTCATAACTGCCTATCTAATTTTGTAGATATTGCAAAATGTTTTTATTTTCTGCATATCAAACTCTTTTGTTGACTGCGCCTACTTTTATAATATGTTATCATTATCACAGAAAATAGTTGTATCGTTTTTACAGTATTAAAATAAATAATAAATTATTATCTTACTATGTCTTGTTGTTATGACATGTATGCTAAATATGTTTTCATGTTTCCACTAACTGCTTGTGTCGCACTATATTTTATTTTTATTGAATTTTTCTGCACGAGTTTTTGAAATGTTTATCTAAGAATTGTTTTTTTTATGATATATGTCAAAATATAACTTATTTATGAAAGAAGTTAAAATATAACTTGAGCTGTAATGCATGGAATAATATAAATACTTTCCTGCAGAAAAATCAAAATTATGCGATAAGAGCATTAAATCAAATAAAATGCTTACAGAAAGCATTCATAAATATTCAAAGTAATGGGACAGGTAAAGTTAACTTTTAACTGTCTCTTCAGTTTTATTATAAGTCATGTTTATTTTATGAGATCATTTTTAAAATGATAAAAGGGTTTTATATCTATCGAATTCAACCAATAGCATTATAATATAAGGGCCAAAAACTTAGAGACTATTTAGGTCCTGTACCTACCTACACCAAAAACATTACTTAGAGAAGAATAATGAAAATCATAGAAATATAATTATGGTCCTTAACTTAAAATTAGGAATACTAGGTATTTTAGATATAGACCGCACTCAAATTTTAAACACCAAACCTACACCAAAAACATTACTTAGAGAAGAATAATGAAAATAATAGAAATATAATTATGGTCCTTAACTTAAAATTAGGAACACTATTTTAGATATAGACCGCACTCAGATTTTAAACACCAAAAACCTTCGATCAAATATAAATATTTTTAAGCGCGTTACAAGTCCATAGGTTAAATGATCGAAGTTAAAAGCAGCTCTGGCGTAATTTTTTACACAATTTTTTTAACTATGTTTAATTATTTACTTAAATCAACAAGAGCAACTACTTGGCACATATTCCCAATAAACAATGTAATAGAATAGAATAGGTATATTTTGTTCACAAATTGGAGTTTTAGGCTTGAGCTATATTAACTGCCACTGTGTGTATACTCCGTTTTACTGTCATAGATTTATGATGTATTGAGATTTTTAGTATGGTAACATTAATCGAAACCAAAATAATAATTGGTAAAGAAAACAAAAGAAAGAAAAAAAACATTCCCATTGAGTAGAACAAAGAGTGGGCGGATACCTACTGTACCAAAAGATGCTGACCAACATCTAACACATGGACAGACGAGTCAGCACAGCTTCCAAATTGGGCACGGCCCACTTTCTATTCGCTAAAATATTTAAGGCCCATCCATTACATAAAAACAATAAACTTGGATGCTCTGGTTATGAGGACCATCTGTCATGTTCAACGAGCTTGAATAACGAGCAGCATTTTGTTTGATTAATTGTTTTTTTTTTTTTTAAGCAATATAAATGAAATAAAAACTGCAGGGTATACTAAAAAATAGGAAATATCCTGCTTACAAAATATTTTCTTTTGTATCTATCTACTTTTTTATGTCTTTCTGGTTCTTTGTCTTCCTCGGACATATTATTAGAGATGCAAGTTTTTGCCTTCTCTGACATGGTAAATTAATAAAAAAGATGCTGCTAAACTTTTATTTTAACGAGGTCTTAAAATGTATAAATTATTATAAGTTATAAAATAAAAAGTAGTATAAATTATAATATAAAAATTATTACCTATAAATTATAATTTGCTTTTTATTAATAAAAAAAAATAATTACACCAATAACCATAGGATTATGCATATTATGCTCGTCTATGAGGCGGAAAATAAGCGGACATTGTTAAAAATGGTCGATAAAACACGGATCATAAATTACACTGCTTATACCACAATTTATACACTGCAGAAAAGAGCATCTAATTAATATTAATAAAATATAACGTGTCATTTAACTCCACACATAAAATCTTAATGAAGAATTTGAATGATCTATAGGAAATTACATATCATAAACGTCTGCATGATTTAATATTATTTGCAGGGCCTAATGGTGTAGTATGTAGGTTGGTTGCATAACACATAAATATTAGAGAAAGCGACGCATCATTATTATAACTCCACCTATTATTTTCGTAGAATAGACTCTTCTGTTGCAAAATCATCCGTAGTTTTGTTGTTAGCTTTGTAGATATTATCATGATCATAATCTTTCTTGTTTTCAGTCCTATCCTGGCCATTGCTGAGCATCACACCGTCACTCGACACGACGGCACTGCCTACGGCCAGTGCCTCACACAAGCTGTCACCTTCTGGCAAATCACGTTCTTCATCGCCATCATCATCCTCCTCTACGTACTACCTCTAATCATCCTCATAGTATTATACAGCGTTATAGCCAAAAACTTAATCACTGCAGCTTCCAAAGTTGTTATGAACAAAACTGTGGATCCTTACAACACAAGAGCAAGAAAACAAGTTATTCTGATGCTTGGGACTGTTGTGCTATGTTTTTTTTTATGTCTCATGCCTTATAGAGCTCTCACACTATGGATAATAATAACACCTCCGGAATTCTACGAAGATTTCAGCCCAGAGAAATGGTATAACATACTTTACTTTGCAAGGGTCATGCTCTATATAAATTCGGCAATCAATCCTATACTATACAATTTAATGTCTTCAAAATTCCGCATCGGATTCTGTAAGGTCTGCATATGTTATAAGAGAAAGTTAGAAGATAAGACACGGCGAGCCCAGAGGACGATTACAAATGGATCGACGACGAGCAGCAGCTTGACGCGAACGACAAACAGTTTGAAGAAACTGTTCAGTCAAAGAAGCAGCATCGACCGCACAGACACAGAGTCGGAAAGCAAAGATGAAATAGAAAAGGGTTTATTTGATAGAATATTTCCCAACAGAACATTTGTGAGACAGCAATCCGCACCTGTTTGTTCGAATATAAAGCCGGTCATAAACAGGATGAGGAGCGAAGGAAACATTGAGATATCTGAAGTGGTTGACGTCGAACATAAAATTGATCGCGAAGATTGTAGGGGAGGTGATACTGGCAAGTTTATCGGTCATTCCAATAGTAAAAATATTAGGTCAGACAGTGAGGTTGATAATTTGGGTCGAAGCCACTCTTTGAGACGTAGCGTTTTAATAAACAGTGCCAAAGCTAGGAGCATGGATTGTGAAAAGAAATTCGTGTCGTACCAAAAGATAAAAGTCGACTGTGTGGTCGCTTTTCAGAAGTCTAAAAGTGTTGATTACGAATTTCCTGAAAGTTTTGTATGATGTTTTTTGTATGTCACCAGGGATGTTGTTTGTTCTTTGTAGTTTTACGCTTGAGTCGGCGTCCGTAGACTATTTTTGTCAAAGGGCATTATACTGTAGGAGCTTTAGGAATCATAATATTACTATGCTTTACAATATACTGAAATAATTCAAGTAAAAACATACCAGGTAGGGATATTGCGTAACACACATACAATGACAATTGGTCTTCATTTTGACAGTTCACCCACATTCATTGCGTCATGTACATCATTGAGAAGACCATTTTTTCATACTTATGAAGCAATGGATCAGCTATATATATCTCTCAAAACTCTCGGATTATGATTGTAAATGTGTTACATAATTCGGGGGCTGAATAAATTGTAAATTTGGAAGAAAATTGATATTTTTAGTAATAACGTATTCTTTTATGTGTTATAAAGTTTACAGACACCTAATAAAGTATTCTTGCGATACAGGTGTACGTGTTTAAATGCCAATGCTTTTACAGAATTAACTGTTATATTATCTTAAGGATAATGCTTCTAAATGGAGGAATTATGATAATGTACAAATTAAGGAGTAGGTAATTTATATTTTATAAACAACCTGTATATTCTGCTTTCGTCTGAATTTTTACTGTCCTAAATTGTCCGTATATTCGAATCACAGCCGTCATCCATTAACAGAATTGTATGAAAGTCTGTAGCAGGGCAAATAGACGTAGTTTATCAATTTGATAAACAATTTATTTCCCTGGCTTTATTTGTCATAATGCACATTTATTTTCCTATTGTGTTGAAAACCCTATTACTTTATCCATTTATTTATCCAGTATATTTTATTTTGTTTCAATTTAGCAAATGATGTATTTTATTTATGTTGCTATCAAAGCTACGCAATTGCAAAGTATGTAGCCGCTTGGTATTAAAGCATTTAGTAAATCTAGCTCCTATACTTAAAAGAACCAATCTTGTCATACCTGCCAGTAGAAAGTAATTTAGCTCTAATTTATATAAGGTCAAATTAATTTATTCAGCGAAACTCCGCTGACGTGATGAGTTTCGATATCGAAAATAACAAAAATAAAACTTTTTTTAGGTAAACGACGTCTACTTGAATTACATAAAATACATAATCAGCCTATAATGTTCCTACTGCTGTGACATAGGCCTCTTCTCGGTGAGAGGGAGTGAGCCGTTATCCACCACGTGGGCCCAGGTGCGGGTTGGTAGAATATGTCACATGTCTTCGAATTTCTGTTTCTAGAACATGCGGGTTTCCTCACGATATTTTCCTTCACCGTTTGAGAGCAGTGGTGATGAAATAATTTACACAAAGTAAAGTGCCTGTCTGGGTCCGAACTCACGACCTACAATTTGTAAGTCGGTTGTTTGTAATTTACACAAATAAAAGCACTGTCTGAGTTCGAACCTACGACCTAAAACTCGTAAGTCGCGGCCGTTACCACTGGGCCGCCACTGGTCTCTCTCTCTGCTTCTTGAATTATTAGTTTAAAAATCGGTATGTTAACTACACATACGTGATGGGTATCGGATACCTAAACACGATAAGCGCGCTCGCACACGGCATACTTTTTGTAGGTCCTACAATCGGTCAGATTATTTCGCCCTATGTTATTTATACCGACTTTTCGTAGGACGTATGCGTTGCACTAATTGCCATCAGTACGTTCTATTTTTCTCCTACAAAAATCGGTCACCGATTATCGGACATGGGCGGGCAGCTTAAACAAAAAAATAGTACTGATTTTCAGACCAGACACTACCTGCGGTCGTTGATCGGGCTTTCTTTATTTTATCGTGTTTAGATAACGATACCCATCACATCTGCGGGGTTTTGCTAGCTAATATAATTTGACCTTGTTTACCTATTAATAAGTAGGTAGGTACAGTACTTAGCCGACAATATGGCACATCGAGTTTTCCGAAGATCATCGCCTGTGTCTCTCATACCCAAAGCTCGCAATACCGGTATTTTTGGGAATCGGTACCATTGACCTTGGTGTGATACAGGCACCAGCACCCTAATTGCGTAACACACTATTAATCGGAATCTGAATCATTTTGAAGCAAATTGCTAATCCATTGCTTCATAAATTCGAAAAATTTGTCTGCTCAACACGTAAATAACGCAATGAATGTTGTTGAACTGTCAAAATGAAACCGATTCCGATTGATAGTGTGTTACGCAATTGCCCCGCAGAGTAGTACCTGTACTATTGATGTTTCTAATCAATATCGGTACTGTGCCGGTACCAAACCAATATTTCCGTAAGTTAGAGTGAGAAAACAGATATAGTAAACATAATAAGGATATTTAATAGGCATTAGAATAAAAACTTAAGGTTACCAACAGTATGCGATTCCTCGTACAAATATGAGATTTGTGGTACGCCAGGTACCTGAATTTGGTACCGGTACTTGTTAGGTGGAGGACCGGTACCCGTCTTGAACCGATACCCGTCTGGAACCGGTACCCGTCCAGAACCGATACCCGTCTGGAACCGGTACCCAACTGGAACGGGTACCCGACTGGAACCGGTACCCGACTGGAACCGGTACCCTTCTGGAACCGTTACCCAGGTACCGAAATGACAAGAACCACTAAGTACCAATACACAACCTGTACTTTTGGCACCGGTTCCAAGCCCTGCTCACACCTGTCTGACAGTTTCCTTCTAACGCTCGATGTGCCATAACGGCCGGTCGATACTATCCTTAACTTTATAGATCTATCTTGAAGAGTATATTATGACAATTGTATTTAAATGTTTGTCCCCGTTATAAATGTGATTGAAAATGCCTATTTATTGAAATATTAAAGAAAATAAACGAGATATTAATATAATAAGTGCCAAAGTATATTTATGTGTTTTATTATTCAACCTTTGTACGAAATATATGGGTTAATAAAGTTTTAATAAATCAGCCTGTGTCGTCCCACTGGAGGGCAAAGCTTGCCTTTCCTTTGTCCACGGAACATTTTATGAAAGTATTGTATATTTACCTGTTGGCCAATCACATGTTGTCAACTCATTTTTTACCCGACTACGGAGAGTATATGATTTTAACCGGTATGTATGTTCCCTCATAACTTCAAAAGTACTTATAATAATTTGACAAATGAGGTACCTACCCTTAGAAGTGCACTAACCGTCCGCTTGTTATAGGCTATGAGACGTCACACTAAATGCAATATGGCGCCCTCTAGAGGACATAAAGTAATGAATTTAAAAATCAATATTTTGGGATGGTGCCTTGTTGGGTATCAACTGAAAGGGCAATATTTCAAAAATATAAATATTACTGAAATAAGCCCCAAAATATTTAAATAAAAAATTAGTTTAAACACTAAAACCCGACTACTGAAAAGGATGAAACAAGAAAGTATTTTCCCTTGGTACGTGTGCGCACCCGCGCCTGCGCTACCAGTCATAGAGTACATTGAACATACGGACACTACCAGTCTGGCCAAACACTAACGGTGTCCCCCTCCCGGCGTTTCCACTAACATCTGCCTTGTTTTAGTCGCCTTTCACTCATCCTCTCAACATGACCTAACCATCTAAGTATACTCTTTTCAATTCAATTAATAATCTAATAAATTGTGTCATATGGGCTGGTGGCTATGAAAATGTTCACCATCTTTTATTGAGCTGTAAAATATTTAGTGTCCGACCGAAGCTTCGGCTTCGGCTTCGGCTTCGGCCACCTTCGGCCAAAAAAGCACCTTCGGCCAAATCTTCGGCTTCGGCCAAAAATTTGCCGAAGGTTTGGCCGAAGCCGAAGGTTTGCTAGTTGTCAAAATTTGAAATTTACTGAACGATGCTAGAGCGAGACGGAGAGTGTGCAGAGCAGCAGAGTTTCGCCGCGCCGCCGCACCGGACCAAACGACATGTATATGTTGGTCACTCGGCTCGTTATTGGGCTAAATCTCTAAAGCTCTCACAATATGTATCTAGTATATTCTGAGATCAAAGTAACTATCGTATTTCTCAAGGTCAATGACACCTTCGGCTTCGGCTTCGGCCGAAGGTTTTGGTGAATACCGATTAATCGGCTTCGGCTTCGGCTTCGGCCAGAATTGCACCTTCGGTCGGACACTAAAAATATTTAATTTGTACAGCAACTGTTCCAGTCAAAGAGAGTAGAGAGTATTAATTCCTGATAATCCTACTATAATAAATTATAAACACGAAAGATTGTGAGGATGGATGGATGTTTGTTACTCTTTCACGCAAAAACTACTGAACGGATCAAGATGAAATTTGGGACACAGATAGTTTATAACCTGGATTAACACATAGGATATATTTTTATCCCGGCAGTAGGTAGTTCCTGTGGGATAATTTCCGACTCCCACGCGGGCGAAGCCGCTGGCATAACCTATTGTTTAATAAATGAAGTCATTAATTAAAGACAAGACATCTGCAGAGCCTATTGGACTAGATTTTTTTAGACTTTTTTCCAAAGAATAAGATCTACACAATACTGGATACATAATCTTTTGCATTGCATGCCGCGTAGGTCTGGTGGTCGTAAGAGCTTTTGTTAAGCATTTGGTCTTGGGTTCGAGCACGTTAAGCCGTTGGTCCCCGCTGTCATTCTTGGATTTTTTTAATGTCGTTACGGGTCGTCAGAAGCCCGAAAGTCTGACAACCTGTCTTACTAAGGGGTATCGAGTTACTCAGTAACTGGGTTGTGGAGGTCAGATAGGCAGTCGCTCCATGTAAAATACTGATATTCAGCTGCATCCGGCTAGACTGGAAGCTGACCTCAAAGTACATATTAAGGAAACAGCTAGGCAGATGATGAGAGAATAGGTATAGATAGAGAAGATGAGAAACACTAAATTCTTATATGCTAAAACAATATGTGAACAACATGAATGATGTATTCTTAAACAATAAGCTCAAAAGTCAAGCTATATCAATAATTTATAGCTCATCTGGAAGATTTAGCAGACAATGCACGCTATCACAGCCTGTTAAGTTATGGCGAAGTTTAAGTTATTGCACATTGTGTTCTAACAATGGGAGGATAGGGCTGCCACGATAGTGTTACTAAATTTTTGGTCGAGTAAAAACATATATAGTTTCTAAATTTGCCAAAGATGTAAACAACAATGGCCGCTCGAAATTTATTAAAATCGACATACAAGAACATTTATTTTAAGTAATGTTTGTTTTCGTCTAAATCTCCGAGCTAACTAGACAAAAACAAACATTACTTAAAATAAATGTTCTTGTGTATCGATTTTATTCAATTTCGAGTGGCCATTGTTGTTTACATCTTTGGCAAATTTAGCGCGGCCGGACCTTAGGTTCAAAACTTCAGCTACCAGAAAAATAAGTATGTAGGTAAGTGTGTTTCAAACATTTCTACAGCACAAAAAATCCAACAGATTTTTAGTAGATTACTTCAGATAAACGTAGTTTTTCCTACACCTCAAAACTTTCGTGATTATTGCTCAAAAACAATGAGTGGAACTAGCCTGCGTCTGGGTTTCCGAGCGCATACAATCCGAATCTCTTCAAAGTGAGAGTGGACAGGCTTCTTCTGGGTAAGCTCACTCTATCGTCGACTTTGTCTCTCTCACCTCTGACCTGGACTAGAGTCAAGAGCAAACCCATAAAAAAAAAAAACAAGACAGATGACTAAAAGGTAGACATTGATTGAGGCATCCTAAGTTCATCAACATCTACCCAGCCTTTTCCAATCTATGTTGGGGTCGGCTTCTAGTCTTAGGTACTAGATGCAGCTGAATACCAGTTCCTATTTTACATGGACGACTGCCTATCTGAGCTCCACAACCCAGTTACTGTTAAGATCAAAATAATATCATTTTCTACCCATACATTTTCAACTCTATCATCTAAGTCAGATTCCTCAAAGCTGGGACAACCCTTATAATGTGGGTGTTAAACATGAAGGCAGCCACTGAGTTATACAATTTGTTTACCAAATTAATCTTACGGCTGTTTGCAGAAGGTTCAAGGGTGTACACGCGCTCACATCATATATCACAGAGTATATCCAGGTCACCAAGACATGTCAACTACTTGCTCTAACGTGGGTACTTCAAGAAGTAGGTACAGCACTATAGGGGCTTGGACCTATTTAATAATGCAGGCCGGACATAAATTGATGGCATCAACTTATTCGAACGTTGAAGCGTATTCGTATGTCATAATATTAGGTTAGGTTTGACGTGAAAAAATAGAAAAGGATAGTTTTAAATAATAATTATAAAAGTCTCAAAATAATATCTAATTTAACCATAATAGGAGTTTCATTTAGTAAAAGGGCTCGCCTGAGAGCTCGCCTTCTATAGTACTGTAGAGGCTGGCTGTGAAGCCTCACCTCTTTTTGGGACAGGCTGGTTATAATTGTGGGCGTGTTCCATTCGAACGTTCAAACGTGTGTCAAATATTAGATTTAGGTTTGATTGTCAGATAGGAAGCGCTAGTTTTTATCGTAGTATGGAAAAGTCTCAATATATATCTTATTAAATTAATCTTATAGGAGTTTAATTTAATAAAAGGGCTCCCGTTTGAGTTAGGTCCCTATAGTAACTACCCTTGTGAATGATGCACTACGCTTTTTCTCGTGAATAAATAAAGGTGTGCCTACCTACATAAGTACAGATTATCCAAGAAAATTGTGCGCTTCGGAAATCATTGTCTGTCTTCGGAAATACGAACACTCAATGTTGAGATCTAATATAGAGCTGTTAAAACCATGTAAATACTCGCCTATTTTGTATTACATCTGTCGTCACGTAAAAAGAACGCTGAGCGACAGTGGAGGGGGTGTGTCTGCGCACCGGTACAGTCTTGTCCCAAAGTACTAGGCTATTGTTTCATATATATACGTGTAATTGTTTTATTGTAGAATCATAATAGTTACTTTACTAACGTCGCGCTCCCTTCATACCAACAATTTGATCGTTAAATCGCTCAGTGCGCAGGTAAACGCCTGCGTTCTTTTTACTTGACGGGACCTAGACTACAAAATTAAAGATTAACAATTCTATGCAATTCTACAAAACTTTCCTAAACTCTTGAGTAGGTAATCCAATAGAGGGATAACTTCATACACATATTATATGCTATGATTGGTGCACTACTAAAAAGCACGGGAGTACAAAACATGGAAGCTTCGCCTCTGTGGGGAGTTGCTCGGTGGTGCGACATTCTTTCTAATTCGGAAAAACCGAAGCGCCAACCCTTTTCTGGTTTGGATTTAAAATGGATTTGTCCGTGGAGTTTCTTGCCCGTACTACGCTTTGGGATGGGCAACTAGCTTCATGGTTCTGACTAACTGATCACTTGACAATTCTAAAGTGCCTGTAATGGTTTTATCTATATAAATAAAACTAAGTCGGGTTAGTTACACCATTCACAAATCAAGAACAGCTGGACCGATTTTTATGATCTTTGATTTGTTAGGTTTGTCTCCGCTCCGAATAGCAGAATAATTATTAAAACATGGGAAAATGGGAAAAAAAAAATAATGAAGATTAATCCTGAGGCATTTTGAAGTTGCCGGGTCGGCTAGTTTGAAATAAATGTTTTGAATTGAGTTAAGAATTAATATTCATATGAATCAGGAGGATTCAGAATGCCCGAGTGCCTTACAAAATATTGGATCCATATAAGAACTGACATATAATAAACTTCGGATGAGGGTCTGTGGTCTGTGCCAATATCACAGATCTAGCGCAAATACATTCACTGACTAAAGCCAAATAATACAAAAAAATAATTATATTGTATATGATAAAATTAGGCTTTTGTGTTTAAACCAAATCTATACTTCTAAAAAGCTACACTTACATTATAAAGAGGTATTTACGAGTTTGTATGTAGGAAGTAATTTGCTGAACTCCTGACCCGATTCTAAAAATTCATTCACTAATGAGAATTTTACAGAATTGCTGAGTGTCATAGGATATACATATTTTATGTTAAAACGAGACCAAGTCGCGGGTAGAAGCTAGCTGAAAATATTTCAGCAATATTGGCAGTTTGTCAGTAAAACGGGTAATGCTATGTAATAAAGTGAAATTATTCAAACTGTTAATAGCTTTTCAATGCTAAACAGAGCTATAATGTTTTAATGTTATTAACAAAATATGACACAGTTTGAGCTCTCCTGACGAGGTTAGTAATGTGCCATACGAGTAATGTAAGTTATATATTACTAGCTGACACCGCAAACGTTGTCAAAAAAAAAATAACCTACGACCTATTCTCAGACCTACCACAAAAAAAAACATACAAATCGGTCAAGCCGTTTCGGAGGAATTCGATAACAAACACTGTGACACGAGATTTTTATATATTAAGATTTGCCATCGTGGTGAAAGGGCTAGCCAGTCGACAGTAGTCTAGCAATATCAGAGGTCGGAAAGTTGTCGCTCGGGGAGACTCCTGTAAGTAATAGGTATTAGTTAGTTTTAATTAATTCGCATAGCATTCTCTACAAATAATGTTTTGAAGAATGGCCAAAGTCAGAAAGTTCTAACACATAACATAACATCACGCCTGTATGAAGGGATAGACAGATGTGTACCTTTAGTTATGTTTCTGAAACTCCTACTACAGCCAAAAACACTTAGTAAAAAAAAGAAACGGTTGTTTTTTTTGGAAACAAGTTTTTATGACTTTTACGAAAAAAAAAAACATTAATGCTGATTTTTCCATCGCCAGATAACTATTATTCAAGGAATAAAATTGACGTTTGATAGGTTTTGTACGAAATAACTGTCAAAATTTCAACATTGTTCTTCAAATAAAGTTATCAGATGATTGAAAAATCAACCCTTAGTCGAATTGAGACCTCCTCCTTTTTGATGTCAGATAAAAATAGCAGCCGCGCGACTTCATTATGAAAAAACATGAAAGGACTTTTCATAATGAAACAATATTTTTCTTTATTCCCAGAGACTGTAACCACTTGTGATGATAAATTAATTTAATTTGTGCAGACAAATAGAAAAATAGGCTTCATTACGGAGGAATATTTAAACAAGGTTAATATCGTGGGAGCTAAAAAGTTAAAAAGAATTTGCAAGCTTTTTGTTTGGCGGACTTATTTATTTTATTCGGGTAGGTTCGGGAAGGAAAGGAAAAATTGTGAGTGACTTGCCGTTCTGTAATTTCTGCTTAAACCTATGTACAAATTTAGGTGTGAGTTAATGTGTGTGAAAACATCATCCTACTCCAGGATATCGTCGGTATTTTGCCGAAGAAACGACTAATACGAAAGATTAAGCAGAGGCACAGACGCCAGCACATCAAGCTACCCGAAACTGTCAAATTTTCCCAATCAACCTTGAATCTTATACTGTAGCGATAAAGTTAAAAATCTATTAAAGTTTGACTGATTATAGTAGCTTGATGAGCTGGCGTCTGTACACCGAAATTTTGCCAGTAATGTTTATATCCCATGTACGAGCCATATGCCATCAATCTGGCATAAAACCAGACTCCTGCACCCTAATTGCGTAACACACTATCAATCTCAATCTAAATCATTTCGAAGGTTATTGCTAATCCATTGCTTCATATGTTGGAAAATGTGTCTGCTCAACAACGGAAATAACGCAATGAATGTTGTTGAACTGTCAAAATGAAACCCATTGCTACTGATAGTGTGTTACGCAATTACCCCGCGGGCTGCTACTGAGAAATTCGTGATCCTCCACTCCTTCCTTCTTTCGTGAGCCTCCGCGACCCCACCTCACCGTCTCAGGGCACCAGTTCTGTGCTATTTAGGCCCACGGCTAGGCCGTAGTCTATTTATTTATTGATTTTATTATGGAAACAAACAGTTACACAAATATCTTTGTAAACAGGTAGTGAGAAAAAGAGAGATTACATAATATGTGTAATTCACGACGTTATCCACGTCTTAAAAGTAGAACATAATTATTTATTGCGCAGAGTCAGACTCACAATTGGCCGGTTTTTATACATATTTTTCATAATAGAACAGAAAACCTTCATCGTATGATCTTTATGCCAAAACCATAATCTATTAAGCCCACGCTTCCGCCTGCTAATGGAAGAACTTTGTAATGAGCATTTAAGTATTATGAACACCCACTTATTTCTTCTTAATTTACTAGCCAAGTCCCTTGATATTTGTTGCCTTTTATTTTTAGGGTATAACCCTGTTCTGTCTATGCTGGCCTGTGACGTCATAATATCATAGAAAAGAAAAAGAAGAGAGAAAGAAAATACGTTTATTTGCGATAAACATGATGCAGAAAAAGAAGATAAACACAAAAAAATAATGATAAGCTGGGGTAAACATGCGTCACCTCCACGCAAAACGGCCATCGCTCAGTATAATGCTAAGATCCTATATGCGAGACAGAGCCCCAGCGGTGGTTTCATCATCAATATTGTCATCATCATTCAGTTAAAATACCTCCACTGCTAGACATTTATCGGTCTCCGTTTGTCGCGGGAATGGTGGATTTCAAAACGTTGGAAAGTGTGCGCTGTTGATGCACTACTACTTACTGCTCAATACTGCCCCATTGGTCTTGTGGTCGCAAGCGGGACTGCTGAGCGTGGGGTCCTGGGTTCGATTCCCGGGTCAGGCAAAGTGTTTTTCCATTAAGAATTTCATAGTTTGGAAGTTGGGGGTGTGATAACCCCGTGCCTCGGAAAGCACGTTAAGCCGTTGGTCCTGCGCCTGATCTCTCTCCGTTCATGTCGGATTGCCGTCCCATCGGACTATGAGAGTGAGGGAAGAGGGAGTGTACCTGTGTCTGCGCGCACACTTACGCACTGTAATATCTCCCGCGCCGAAGGCTAGTCTCCATTGAGATTGGCCGCCGTGGCCGAAATACGGTCTGGAGGACTTTTTTACTTCTTACTGCTCAATTATAAGAAGAAGAGAAGATGACGCGACTACTCTAGCTCGCTGTTCATTGATTGGGTGACGCGCACCTGTGTCTCGCGGTGCCTGTTCGCAGCTCCGCCAGTGCGTACTGGCGATATGCACCCATAACTCAGTCGATCAATCTGCTGAACGCCCTGATTGCTCAAAAGCCGTGTGTTGACATATTTATGTACAGCAGTAAATCTACGTTAAATGCTTACACGACCTTTTTTAGTTAAAAATTATTTATTTATTTATTTTACTATTTATGTACACACATATATAAACAGACAAGAAAGAACAGAACAGAAAAATAGGTACAAAGGTGATGCTTATTTCATAAGAAATCTCTTCCAGCATACCTGCGATAGGACAAGAAATAAAGAGATGTAGACAGCGTGTAAAAGAGTAAAGGAGACAAAAAAAAATACATAAAAACTAAAAACAATTCACTAAATAAAACTACACAAATAATATGAGAATATACTTACATACATACAAATAAACATACATACTTCTAAAATACATAATATATAAAGCGTAATATGTAAGTATGTTGTTATCTTGCTGCAAGCTTTGGTGTTTACTGTAAGATCAGCAAGCAATTGTTACAAAAATAAATAAATAGCCCCCTAAACATCGCCACAACGGCTGGTCTTGTGCATCCCGCATCCAGCAGATTACCACGACGATTTTCAGGTCATGGGTCCAATTTGCGGGAAGCCTACCTAGGCTTTGCCTATACCTTCCAGTACGCGGCCGCTAATTCAATTCAATTCATTTATTGCATCAAATATGGTAGGTACATGAAGATCTTATAATAAAATATTTAGTAACACACATACATAACATAATCAGCCTATAATGTTCCCACTGCTGGGACACAGGCCTCCTCTCTGTGAGAGGGAGTGGGCCGTAATCCACCACGCGGGCCCAGTGCGGGTTGGCAGATGTCACATGTCTTCGAATTTTTGGATCTAGGACATGCCGGTTTCCTCACGATGTTTTCCTTCACCGTTTTGAGAGCAGTGGTGATGAAATAATTTACACAAAGTAAAGCGCCTGTCTGGATTCGAACCTACGACCTACAACTCGTAAGTCGCGGCCGTTACCACTTGGCCACCACTGCTCCCACATTTGGCCAATATTTAGCATGCAATAGTTTTGTTACTTAACAGTTAAATATATCTGCGCTTCATTGAATAAAATTTACAGGGACACTTTTGAGAGAACTCATCTATCGAATAAAAACATTCTTGTAACAACCACTTCCGCAACGCAACACAAAACTTATTGAAGGGTAGTTGATTAATTGACTTCGGCAAAGCATTGTAAATTAGGGGAGCCAAAAGTTCTAGCTTTGGAACGGGCATTTCAAAATTTAAATGTGTAATTTTCCTTTTATTTGTGTTATCTTTCCGCTAATCCAGAACTTTCCAAAAGAATTACCAAACATAGATATGTTGACTTGTATCTGGGGATCAGGACAACTACTATTTTCCAGCGTGGAATGTAATTTTCACATACTTATACCTAATTTAATATCTTCTAGTCGTGAAAAAATACTTCGAAGAAACTATTCAGTTTCAATTAACTGTGACTCGCAAACTTAATGAAGAAATTCTTTAGAGTAGTGGGTTAGTACAACGGGTAGACATCGACGGTTAAATCAAAGCTTAGAGGCAATTAGTAGATCGGAATGTACCTCGGTGCAGGCCAACCCTTATCTCATCTGTCTTACAATCAAGTGAAAAATACCTCTTTAGTTATTTATTGTACACCAGAAAATACATACCATAAAAACATTTAAGACTACTATATAAGGTGTTAAAAAATTCACTGTACAAACTTTAAGAAGTGCTTTAGACCATCGAACTGAACAACTTTCACTATGGGACCAACTCTGAAAACACGAAAAAAAAATCAGCTGTTTAATACAAAAGTTCAATACCTACTTGACCAAAATGTATGAAACAGCTGGTTCTTTTTTCGTGATTTCAGAGTTGGTCCCATAGTGAAAGTTGTTCAGTTTGATGGTCTAAAGCACCTCTTAAAATTTGTAGAGTTAATTTTTTAACACTTTTTATAACAAACATAATTATATCCATACTAATATTATAAATGCGAAAGGTTGTCTGTCTGTCTGTTACCTCATCACGCTTAAACCGCTGAACCGATTTAGATGAAATTTGGTATAGAGATAGTTTGAGTCCCGGGAAAGGACATTGGATACTTTTTATCCTGATATTCCCACAGGATCGAAACTTACGCGGGTGAAACCGCGGGACGCTGCTAGTTATTAATATGTTTAAAATAAAATAATAAAATTTTTTATTTTATTATTATTTTAATTTTAAGAAGAATAATATGAACATAGATGTATGTGCGGTGGATGGAGGCGGATGGTATATGCAATACAGAATTTTACTGGCTATGGCAAACAAACTACTCAAAAATGACTACATAAATTGTAAAAATGGTATGATGAAAACAAAAAAGTGAGAGTGGTAAAGATTATTGTAAATGTAAATCTAGAAAGACTTGCTCCAAGTGAACCCGAAGTTCGGTTCCCAGCCAGTATTGAAGTGGGGAGTCTCCATCCTATTGAAGCCTCCGGAGAAGTCCAAAGAAGTGGTCGGATTTCTGTAGAGATTCAGGTTTCCCATTGCGGAGTAGTCCTTACGGTCGAAAAACGGGGTGCTTGACATGGCCAGAGACGCTCCCACCTTATCCTTGAACATGTAGTCAACGCCTCCGCCAACAGTGTTGAAGTTCGGTACATTTGGGACAGCAGGCATGTGCCGAGTAAGAGAACCGCGCACGTCAACGTTATGATTATCATTATGGAACACGTTCAGTTTCCCAGCACCAGTCCAAGAATCTTCGCGCCCGGGAACATTTTGCTTCATCAGCGTCAAGCTGTGACCGTCCTTGTTTTCAAGTTGCAGCCCGAGACCATTAGCAGCATTATCCAAGTTGCTATTAAAACCCATAGTACCGAGGGCACTGAGTCGATTCTTCTCATCGCCAGTTATTGGTACTTTACCAACTAAGCCCATACTTCCGTCGGAGTTGAGAGTGACGCTGCTTGATGCTCTGCGGGTCCTAGCTAAGTTGCCGGGATGATAGGATTCTTCTGGTTCAGGGAGAAGATCTCCTTGGTCGAAAACTGGGTGTCCTACTTCGTCGAATCCGAGGAGGTATCCTTGATTGTGTCTTTGGTCGTCCCATGGCAGATGTCTGGCGCTTGTGACGACGACGACTGTCGCTAGTACCAACTTTAGAGCGAACATTTTTTTCAAGTATTTGGTTAAGTTTTTCTTGAAGTGTTGAATATTCAAGAGACGTTGTAGAATGGTGCTTAAAGTCTTGCGACGCCTATTTATACTGGGTTTTGAGTGTATTGATAAAGGAGATGAGGATCCCGAGACAGAGATATACATATTACTAGATGTGGCAAGAAGTGTTTGTAAAAAAAGGAGTTCGTTCAAAATCAACTACTGAATCGATGTCAAATACACATTATACAGTGTGGCCAATTCGGAAGTATACAACTTTAAGTTAACATAATTTTTATTGGAATCGAAAGTTACTAGATATCTTTCTATAATTATAATTATTCAAACTATTTTATACGGTAAACAAGATTTGCGTAATGTCCTCCTCTTTTACACTTAAAATTGCGATCGCTTGTCATCGCGTTCCTTGTAAAATTTTCGCATACTTTATTATAGATATATATACATATAGATATCCCACTAACAGAGTCACAAATATTATGCTGTTCGTATTCAAGCTTGACCACGACACGTGCCTTTTGATAACCCCACAAAAAAAGACAAGAAGTGTCGCGAAATCCCAAGTGATCAAAATCGTATCCTCTTATGTTAAAATGAATTGGGTCATTTTTAAATTATTATAGATTTACCGTGTTAGATAGACCGTGTCTTAAAAATTTGCCGCATCGTAAAGGCCTATTCAAACCTAAGCGGTATTCGCTACCGTCTTTTTTGTTTTTTTTGGATGGGAAATCATCTAATGACTCCTCCCGCTCTGGGTGGAGCGGAAGGGAGTGTCAGACTCTTACCGACTAAAACCCACCCGTGTTCCTCCCTTAGCCCTTTATGTTCCGGGGCAGCGGTAACCCTTTCGGACGATCCCGCTACCCCGGATTCGCTACCGTCTGCGGTAGAGAAAACCGAGTGTCCGGTAATATTACTATTCAGACCAAAGCAGATTTCGCTATCCTTGTGGGTAGAATACCGAGTTCGAGTTTCGCTCAGGAAGGTAAAGAAGTTTTTGTAGAAGAAGGTAAACAATACCAGACATATGTGGTACTATGGCACCAACTATTTCGCTCTAGCCGCGGAACTTGATACTAAATACCTGAGCGAAACCCGCGCGAACAACGGCAGCAAATACCGCTTAGGTTTGAATAGGCCTTTACTAAATAATAGACATCTAACAATTGCAAAATTCGGCGTCGTCAGAATGGGGGCTAAAAAAAGTTGTATGCATCCGAATTAGCCATCCTATATGCATAAAATGACGTTTATCTAAAAGTTATCTATTTACACGGGAAACTATATTTGGAAACACTGGAAAACATCGTAAGGAAGCATGTCCTAGAACCTAAAAATTCGAAGACATGCGACATTCGCCAACCCGTACTGGGCCGCGTGGTGGATTATAGCCCACTCCCTCTCAGAGAGAGGAGGCCTATGTCCTAGCAGTGGGAAAATTATAGGCTGATTATGCTTATGCTTACTGTTGCCCTCTTAAATTACACCCTCCTGTCATACTACGCTTAACATCGTCCAAAGCCCATCCAGCACACATAATTCACAGTGTCCCAAGGAATCCCCAGTTCCCAGAGATATCGCAGCTGACCGCAATTGACTGCAAGCTATAATAGCAACGTAATAATTACCGAATATCTAATTATTATCAGTCCGGTTCTCTCCCGCTTATCGCTAAATAGGTCAAGAGTGTATAACTGTATATGCACCTACTTCACTCCACCCTAGTGTATATGTACCTACTGAAAGTAAAATGCTCATAAGGTAAGGTCAGTATTTATCTGAAAGCTGTGGTCTTATTTAAGGGTGTGGTACAGTCAGCAACAAAAGTCGATTAACACTGTCTAACTAAATTGACAACATTTTTTTTCAATAAATTGCTTTTTAGCTTTTCACATAATATCAAAGAGTTTATATTCAAAAAAAAATATTCTGCTGCAATTTTGAACAAATAGGTATTTTGCTCAATAACTATGATTAAAAAAACTGAAGTGTTAATCGACTTTTGTTGCTGACCGTGCCTACAGAAATTGTCATTTGTCAATGTCAACTAATATGTGTTGTCTTTGGTCCCTGGCCCTAACATCGAGCAATAGACAAAATTGTCAACATTTTTATTATTATTAAGCTGGAGTACGAGGCTTTTGACTACGTTGTATGTGTATATTTTGTCTTTTTTATTTTTATTTTATGTTATTTTATTTGTAATGTGCGTTTAGTTTGTGCAGAATAAATAATTTTTCTTTCTTTTCTTTTCTTTCTTTACAGGCCATCAAAATCAAAATATTTTATTTCACATAATCCTACATGGGCACTAATGAAACGCCAGAAGCTAGGTGCACGGTTCCAATCGGTCGTTTCCTATGGAGAAGAGCCGGCAAGAAACCACTATTTTTTTTCTTTTTTTTTATTAGCCATTAATGTTCCACTGTTGAGCAAAGGCCTCCCTACTCTCCTTCCATCTCTCTCTGTCCAGAGCTGTCAAGGACCGATCTTTATTAAAGGGGTCCAGCTCATCCCGCCACGGTTACTCTTTTAAAGATAATTGGCTTTTGCGATGTTTTCAAACTACAGTTTCTACATAATACTAGCATCGTAATCGCGAAAAAATAATCCGTCAAAATCAAAAGTAATTTATTCAAACTAGGCTGAGAATCAGCACTTTTCGAAAGTCAAAATAACAAAAGACAGTCCCGCAAAACGCCCACCCTTCACTAGTCGACCCATACATTTGGGACAAGTAGGTGTTGAGGTGTTGTATGAGACAGTTGGTAATTTTTGTTTGTGATGTTTCTTCCACAATGTTTCTCTCATGGAGAAAGAAGTTCAGTTTGATGGTCTGTACCTCTCTCTTAAAGCCTACACCTTGACTTGCAGCATATTTGACTAGACATGCAAATTGTCAGGCACCTTTACTGACAAATGCCTGCACAAACTGGACAGGTCCACTCAATCTGTGTGGTTATTTCCTTAAAAGACCATTTCAGACATAAATCTACACGGTCTTCACATGATCTGATCAAGATTATGTCTGGAATTTAAGAAACTGTGACCTCTGAGTTTGTTTCGGTCTTTCTTCTCAGAGTAGTCAGATAAGATACGCTGATCTCATCTAGTTTTTGAATTAAAAAAAATGTGATTGACAAAGTGTTGAATAAAATCATTTATCATTTACCTTAAATATGTTACATAAGCCCATTTTTAACTACAGTTTAACTCTTTGTAAAGTATCATTATATAAGTACATCGTTCACATGTTAAAGGTACTTTTGATCAATCAGAACGTTGGATCGTCGCTAAGGACTAGCAATTTCGATGAATCGTACAAAGGGATGAAATGCTCAATTTCAGATAAAGCTTTTTTCTAAAGCAATTCATTTTATGGGTAACTAGCAGGCTGTGCCCGTGACTTGGTTCGCGTGCATATTGGATTTCATGGGTTTTTTTTTGCGCGGTACCCTAATTCTTTTTCTTAAATAAATGTAGCCTAAGTACTCTTTATAACACCAGCTATTTACCCGTGAAATGTCCAGCCGTTTCGGAGATTAGCCGAAACAATAGATAGACAGACAAAAATTTAAAAAATATATTTTTTGTTACAAAACAAAAAAAAAATGTGCTTTGAATTAGGTTTCTAAAAAAATAAAATCCATGAAATCCAATATGCACGCGAACGAAGTCGCGGGGACAGCTAGTGACCCATAAAATGAATTGATTTAGAAAAAAGTTTTATCTGAAATTGAGCATTTAAATTAAAATAACTTCTTTCTTATCTTTTTATCTATAAAAGTATTTCCGTAGTAAAAGTAGTTATTTTGACATTACAAACAGCCTTCAGATTTATTTATTTTTGTACGTATAGATTGAGAAAATTCAGAATATAATATGTCTATATTTTATACTTCAAGAGCACATTTATAAGCTTTTTGGTAAAAAGGTTCGATTACTATTCTGCCGTCATAAGGAAAAAGGGCATAACTAACATTTTTTTCGAAATTGAGTCCTATACATATTCGGAATCAGAAAAAAAAGGCCCACCCGCTAATATTTTTTGTACAATTTCGGAAAAAATGTTAGTTATGCCCTTTTTCCTTATGACGGCAGTATTCTATTGCATCATTCAGCAACGGAATAGGTAATCGCACCCACGGTAAAGTTTTTAGATATTATAAATATTATTAACTCAACGTTTTCTCTTCCACAGCCCCATCCTTGCCGTGGCGACCTTCACGTACGAGGTCTACGACGACGGCACGCAGGTTCCCGTCTGCCTCACTCAAGCAGACACCTTCTGGTCAGCGCTCTTCTTTATCCTGACCATCGCAGTCTTCTTCATCGTCCCTCTCGGAGTACTCCTCGTCCTCTACAGCGTCATCGCAAAGAACCTCATGGAGAACCCCGTCATCATAGCACAGAACACCAAAAACACTAGCAATACCGGCAATGTAGTACGATACAGGAAACAAGTCATCCTTATGCTTGGTACTGTTGTCTTATCATTCTTCATCTGCCTCTTACCATTCAAAGCACTCACGCTTTGGATCATCGTATTTCCACCAGAGACAATAATGTCATTAGGTATAGATGGTTACTATATACTTTTATATTTTTGTAGAGTAATGCTATATTTAAATTCGGCGATCAATCCAATATTATACAATTTGATGTCGTCTAAGTTTAGGGAGGGATTCGTGAAACTGTTAAAGATAAATAAGTTGATGAGGTGTAGCAGGACTTTAAGGGAGACAATGCAGAGGCGAGACACTTTCAACACGACCACTTCAACAGGATTTTCTAGCAGTCAGAATACATCAGATTCTTTTTGGAGAAGGTATAGTAATAGGACGTCGTCTCAGAAAATGTTCGTTAACAGAGAAAGTAAAAAAGTCAAAGAGGAGACTGTACAACAAATGAAAATAGGAGAAATCATAAACGTAGAGAACACTAGAAGAAATAGTATGAAAATGGTTGCAGCCCTAAATGAAACCGACAACGACATATATGCTGAAGTACACGATAACAATTACTCTAATGAATTAGCAATAGACACTGCCAATGAGAACAATAAACAAATACAAATATTGAACCTAGATGTAAAGACTAACAATGTTTATTCAATAACTTTAGATGTAAGTGATACGGTAGAGGGTAGAAACAAATTCGTTTGTATACCAACACTTGATAGAGAAAATAATATATTTATATATGATTATAGAACTAAGGAGAGCTTTGTATGAAATGTTTCGTTTGATGTAGCGAGCTTGGCTAGGAGCCAAGCAGTTCAGTGCATTTACTTAAGACAAGCAAATATATGTACGATCGATTCATACATCACTTGGTAAAGATAATCGTACTAAAATGACCTGAATAAATTCTTATGTGTATTTCTATTAACGCGATATCTATTTGTGCCATTGATACGAACGTTTTGGCATTATATTACTGTAGGAATCCTCATGTTTGTTAGTTGGTGATATCAATCAAAGGCTTTTGACAGATCGTTTTGTTCGAGAATGGCTTTCATTGTTCCAATTTCACACGCAATTTGCGGGGCCATTAATTAGGTTCCGAACAGTTCCGAAACAACCCACCGATAGATGAGGCTATTAATTAAAGGTATCTATATATTTGGTTTGTATACAGGGTTAAATTAAATTCGCTGGCGAACCTCTGCAGGCGTGATGGATATCAATATTAAAAATATGCGATAAAATAAAAATAATTCAATTTTTTTTTTTTTTCAATTTTTTTTGGGGGGTCAACGACACTTTGTAGTGTCGTTACTTGAAATGCTTGAGGTATGAGTTGAGAAAATCTGTTTTCTTTTGTTTTATCGTGTTTTGATATCTATGATTGATCGATGAAGTTAACTAAATTTTTGACGTGATAACGTCTTATAAACCGATGAACGCCGGCTGCACGCACGAAAAAGCATGATTCATTGTCACGTTCCGCCTGAGCCGAGTATTCAAGCGAGAGCGCGGAACAAGCGATAGAGAGGCACGAACGGATGTTTTCTTATGACGTCATCACGTAAAATTATCGTCCGTAAACCGACTTTAAAGACAACCAATGTTTTTTTAAACTGATGCTTCAAGTGACTATACTAACTGCGGTCGATGAACCCACAAAAAACATCATCAAATATTCTTTTTTTATTTATACATATCATAATAATTTCTTTTTTGGTTTATCATGATTGAGATATCGATAACACATACGCTTGCGGAGTTTCGCTAGGTAATTTGACCCTATATATATGTACTAGGTAAATAGGACCTAGATTTATGTGTTTAATAATCTTAATACTAGATCAGGGTTTAAAATTGGGCTTGAAAATGAAGCTTTCAAAGACACGTTCAGAGATATTTAGACTAGACGAAAGTACATACTTAAAATGAATAGCTTGATTGTCTGTCTAGTCACTAGAGCATGCGCTTATGTGTGATAGTTTTGGAGTTCAGTCTTCAGAATCATCAAATCGTCTAAGAGAGTCAACCTTTATTTTGCAACCATTGTACACAATAGTCATATTATGTCTCATAATCAGCCTATAATGTTCCCACTGCTGGGACACAGGCCTCCTCTCTGTGAGACAGTGTGCCGTAATCCACGATGCGGGCCCAATGCGGTTGGTGGATGTCACAAATGTATTCGAATTTTTGGTTCTAGGACATGCCGGTATCCTCGCGATGTTTTCCACCACTGTTTTGAGAGAAATGGTGATGAAATTAAATATACAAAGTAAAGTGCCTGTCTGTGTTTGAACCCACGACCTACAACTCGTTAGTCGAGGCGGATATCACTGGGCCACCACTTATCTAGGTAGGTACTAGGTATATCTGTTGTGTTCAAAATGATCTGTTTTGACGTCTGTAATCAATTTTCTATTCAGAAATAGATTCGTGAATTTGTATAATCTTATGTTTCGAAAGCAACTACCAATATTAACAAAGCAAATAAATTAAATTAATCGTCTATAAAGATGATCCAGTCTCCTGTACCTCGCACACTCTCTGCAATCTTAGACGCTAAGCCTGACTTTGATGTGTTCGCGGATGAATGGAAGAAGATCTTGTCATTATGTCTGGAGTATTGCGAGATGAGCGTATGACTGTCGAGTAGTTGTGAACTTTTCGTTATTGTACTTTTAACTTTGTGTTCGTGTCTTTAAGTAATGTAATTGGTTGTTTTATATTTAAATAAATAAATAAAGGATCACTGACCAGTGACGTACGAATCGATCCCCTATACATTATAATTATCCGTCTTTAAGAGAAATGAAAGCTCAAGTCATCTCGTTCAGTCATATTTTATCTTGTAGCCGTGACAGTTTGATATATATTGTTACGCGCCATAATTAATGCCTGACATTAGCTACCACTAGCGCCATCTAGTATCGAGTAGCAGAACTAGTAGATCGAGATGCTTCCAGAACTTTCGATACTAGAACATTCTAGAACTATCGACATCGGGTCGATCGGGGCCGGTATGTACTCGAACATTCTAGATGTTTCTACAGTAGAATGTTCTGGAACTATCTGAGGCCCTATATAAGGCCGGCACGGGCCGCGACCGAGTCAGTATTGGTTCTGCGATACAAGCGATAACATTCGAAGCGATCTTCAAGTGCGACTTAAGAGTGATCAGTAGTGCGATTGTGTTTTATAATTAGTGTATTTGTGTTTTTATTGGTGTTGTTAATTAAAGTGTTTATTTTTGGTTATTTAATCGGCAGTTTTTATTGTCACGAACCCCAAGCTCGTAACAATTGGTGTCAGAAGCAAGGATTAAAATCATGCCGATTTTACCCAAAGACGACACGGAGGGTATTCGTACCCGGAGTCAACGCCAACAGGAAACGGACCAGAGACGTTTTGGTGGAGCTACGCCACAGATGTCGGAGGGCCAGCTGCCGACCACGGAGGCCGGCCCGTCCGCAGCTGCTCCAGCATCATCAGCACCAGATTTGGCTGCTCTGATGATGATGCTGCAGGAGCAGGCTCGCCGACAGGAGGAACAGGCTCGTCGGCTGGAAGAGCAGCTCCAGCGCGATAAGGAGGAACAGGCCCGCCGTCAGGAGGAACAGGCCCGCCGTCAGGAGGAACAGGCTCGTCGGCTGGAAGAACAGCTTCAGCGGGACAAGGAGGAACAGGCCCGCCGTCAGGAGGAACAGGCTCGTCGGCTGGAAGAACAGCTCCAGCGTGATAAGGAGGAACAGGCCCGCCGCCAGGAAGAACAGATGCTCCTTATGAAGGACCTTCACGCTACCTTCGGGAAAGACATGAAGGAGGTGAAGGATAAGGTTGCCCAACATGACAACCGCCTGTTGGAAGCTGAAACCCGAATCGACCAAGTGAATAGTCGGGTTGACAACGTGATGGCTGACGTGAAGAAAACCCTGAATTGCCTTAAACTTGAGGATGGAATCGCAGCTCCCGTAGCTACAACACCTACGCTACGTGGGTTCAAAGTGCCACCGTTCGACGGAACTTCTTCCTGGTCCGCCTATAAAATCCAGTTTGAGGCTGTCATGAAGGCGAACGGGTGGAATGAAAGTCAGGCCATGACTGCCCTCACCCTAGGCCTGCGTGACCAGGCCTTAACTGTCCTGGAAGCTCTCGGTAAGGAAGTGACTTACGAGCAGCTCCTTGAGGCATTGGAGGCTCGGTATGGCGACGCTCACCTGGAACACGTGTTTCGTGCGCAGCTAAAGGATCGCGTGCAACGCAATAATGAAAACCTGCAGCAGTGGGCCCTTGAAGTGGAGAAGCTGGTTCGGAAAGCATACCAGTCTGTACCTGCGCTTATTCATGGGAACCTGGTGCAGGTATTCATCGATGGCATCCGCGACCTTGAAGTTAGAGCTGCTGTGAGGCTCGGTCATCACGGGACACTTAAGGACGCCCTGGCCCATGCACTGGAGGTGGAAGCTGTGCGGCAGGATCATCGTTCCCATCGCGTCAGGGAGGTTGCAGCGGCTACAGTGCGCGACCGCAATAAAGGATACAGCCCTAGGTGCTACGGCTGTGGGGAAAGGGGCCACCTTAGATCCAGTTGCCCTAAGCGGACTTCAGAAAGAGAAGACGGCCGATCTCTAGAGGGCAGTGCGGCTAACAGCACCGCCCAGCACCAGCAGCAGGGAAACGAGTAATAGCCAGGACTACGGGGTGGGTGCTGGCTGATGTTCAAAGAGCCCCAAGGATTTCGATCACACAAACCCATGACGGGAACAGTTTAATCATCAAGGGCGAGGTCAACGGAACGCCTTGTAAGCTGACCATAGATACAGGAGCCTCTCGTACGGTCATTAGTTCCCAACTTACAAGTCGGTTCCTTGGGGACTCCGCATACAACCGAGAACGCATTAATTTGGTAACAGCCACCGGTCAGCGCATACCCGTCCATGGAGAGAAGAAGATGGAGTTGAAGCTAGGCAACAGATTCTACCTGCATAATGTCATCGTGGCTGATATAATGGACGATTGCATCTTGGGCCTTGACTTTATGAGGAAGAATTGTTGTGAGATTGACGTCAAGCAAGGTGTTTTGAAATGTGGACAAGAAGAACTTTTTATGGAAGGGGCGTTACCAGGGAATGTGTACAGCCTTAAGAAGATTGTACTTCCGCCGAGATCAGAAACGATGGTGCCGGTTAGTCTTCCTCGGAATCCTGGGCAAACTCATCGTTGTGTACTCGTGGAAAGGGTAGACAATGACCTTCCATGGAAAGTGGCACGAACTTTGGTCAGAGCCACCGACATCTCAGGGGTACGTGTGCTGAACCTTTGTGATCAGGAACAGATTATAGAAAAAGGCACACTAGTTGGTACTTGCGAGGAAGTGGATTGGTTGCGTCGATGCCAATATCTATCGACTGGTACCCTCAGCAAGGATGCACAAACAAAAGTGTCCACACTTTTAGAAGACTGCCGCAGCGCTCTGTCCCAAAATGAAATGGTCAAGGCGAAGAAGATGTTACTCAAGTACGCCGATGTTTTCTCGTCAAATGACGGTGACATTGGGAAGACTGGCTTAGTTCAACACAAAATACACACAGGTGAAGAATTGCCTATCCGTCAGCGGCCAAGGAGATTGCCGGTAGCACGTGAAAAGGAAGTGGAAACCATGATTGAGGGAATGGTGAAGGATGGTGTTATTGAACCTTCATCTAGTCCATGGTGTTCACCTGTAGTGCTGGTAAGAAAGAAGGACGGCAGCATGCGGTTTTGTGTTGACTATCGTCGTCTGAATGACGTTACGAAGAAGGACAGCTACCCTTTACCAAGAATAGATGACACGCTGGATATGCTTACTGGAATAAAGTGGTTTAGCACGCTGGACCTGAAAAGTGGCTACTGGCAAGTCGAAATTGATCCTAAGGACAAGGAGAAAACTGCATTCTCGACAGGAAAGGGTCTGTGGCAATTTAAAGTTATGCCGTTCGGATTGTGCAACGCTCCGGCAACGTTTGAAAGGCTGATGGAACTTGTACTAACCGGGTTAATTGGCGATGCCTGTCTGGTCTACTTGGATGACATCATCATTGTAGGCCGTACGTTTGAAGAACATCTTCAAAACCTGGAACGGGTGCTCATGAAGATCCAGAGTGCCAACCTCAAGTTGAGTCCAAAGAAATGTTCACTATTCAAACGGCAAGTTAGCTTTTTGGGGTATGTAGTGTCGGAAGAAGGTATCCGCACGGATCCAGGGAAAATCGCCGCTGTCAAGGATTGGCCAGTTCCAAAAGACAAGACGCAGGTCAGATCATTTTTGGGTTTGTGCTCTTATTATCGGCGATTTGTTAAGAACTTTGCGGATATAGCCAAACCCCTGCACAAGTTAACAGAGGAGAAGCGACACTTCTGCTGGGATGAAAGTTGCGACATCGCATTCCAGGAGTTAAAGGACCGACTGTGCAAAACACCTATTTTGGGGTATCCTGATGCAGGCAAGGAATTTATAGTTGACACAGACGCAAGTGACATAGGACTTGGCGGTGTGTTGTCTCAACGGAATGGTGATCAAGAGGTTGTGATAGCGTACTTCAGCAAGTCTTTGTCAAAACCGGAAAGGAATTATTGTGTCACGAGACGGGAATTGCTTGCTGTGGTAAAGTCATTGCAGCATTTTAGCAAATATCTTCTGGGGCGGAAATTCCATTTACGAACTGACCATGCTGCACTGAAATGGCTATTGCAGTTCAAAAATCCAGAAGGACAAGTTGCGAGATGGATTGAGCTACTGCAGGAATACGACTTTGTGGTCGAACATCGCAGCGGGAAATCTCATGGCAACGCAGATGCATTATCAAGAAGACCTTGTCCAGAAGACTGCAAGCATTGTACTAGGCAAGAGGGTAAGGAAGTGGTACCTGTGAGGATGCTCAGAACAGACCTCAGCGATGAGTGGAAGGAAAGGCTTCAACGTGCACAGCAGGAAGATTCAGACCTCAAGCCGATTCTAGAGTGGATGAAGGCCAGTGTACCTAAGCCCAGATGGAGCGACGTCTCAGCGATGAGTTCGATCACAAAAAGCTATTGGGCCCAATGGGACAGCTTGGTGATTCAGGATGGAGTCCTGTGCCGTAAATGGGAAAATGCTCGGGGGGACAGCTGTCATTTGCAAATGGTTGTCCCTAAAGCTAAAGTACCGGATGTTCTACAGCTGTACCATAATGGCTGTTCAGGAGGCCATCTGGGAGTAAAACGGACTCTACTGAAGATACGAGAACGGTTTTACTGGGTCCACTGTCGGGACGATGTCGAGGACTGGTGTCGCAAATGTACGAGTTGTGCAGCTGTAAAGGGACCTCAGACTCGTAGTAGAGGTGCATTGAAATTGTACAATGTTGGTGCACCATGGGAGAGGATAGCCCTTGACGTTGCGGGGCCGTTTCCGGTGAGTGAAAGTGGTAACAAGTATTTCATGGTTGTAATGGATTACTTCACTAAGTGGCCGGAAGTCTTCGCCATTCCAAACCAGGAAGCCTCAACGGTTGCCGATAAACTGGTTCATGAAGTCTTCTGCCGTTTTGGAGTACCCTTGGAGATTCACAGCGATCAGGGAAGGAATTTTGAGTCCCAAATATTCCAGGAAACTTGCCGAGTCATGGGTACTCATAAAACGAGAACAACTTCTTACCACCCACAATCGGATGGAATGGTGGAACGATTTAATCAGACATTGGAGAGATACCTGGCAAAAGTTGTGGAAAATCGGCAACGAGATTGGGACAAGCACATACAACCGTTTTTGTTGTCATATAGAAGTGCTGTTCACGAAAGTACATCGGTGACGCCAGCTTTCGCAAACTTTGGAAGGGAATTAAGGCTGCCTGCAGACCTGATCACCGGAATACCACCTGATGCCCCACGCAGTATAACCGATTATGCGAATGACTTGCGGAACAAAATGAATGACATTTATGAGCACGTCAGACAATCAAGCCAGCAAATGTCTGAAAAGATGAAAACCCGTTATGACCGAAAAATTAACAATAAAGGGTTCGACGAAGATTCACTAGTGTGGTTGCACAATCCAGTCCGCAGCAAAGGGAAATCTCCTAAGCTTCAAGCTAAATGGGACGGGCCGTACCGGATTGTGACAAAGATCAACGACGTAACCTACCGGATACAGAAAGGTGCAAGAGGTACTCCTAAGATCGTCCATGTGGATCGACTGGCGCGTTATTACGGGGCCGATAATGCTCGGGACGAGCATGTCTTAGGAGGGGGCAGTGTTACGCGCCATAATTAATGCCTGACATTAGCTACCACTAGCGCCATCTAGTATCGAGTAGCAGAACTAGTAGATCGAGATGCTTCCAGAACTTTCGATACTAGAACATTCTAGAACTATCGACATCGGGTCGATCGGGGCCGGTATGTACTCGAACATTCTAGATGTTTCTACAGTAGAATGTTCTGGAACTATCTGAGGCCCTATATAAGGCCGGCACGGGCCGCGACCGAGTCAGTATTGGTTCTGCGATACAAGCGATAACATTCGAAGCGATCTTCAAGTGCGACTTAAGAGTGATCAGTAGTGCGATTGTGTTTTATAATTAGTGTATTTGTGTTTTTATTGGTGTTGTTAATTAAAGTGTTTATTTTTGGTTATTTAATCGGCAGTTTTTATTGTCACGAACCCCAAGCTCGTAACAATATAGTACAGAATATTTGTCACATTATATTCTATGATAAATGGCCTAACATGGGAACAGTTTATTTCTCACTTAGGTATATTTTGTATTGCTGAATTTTTTACGTTTCCGGTACATACTTTCTTTCTACGTATTTAGTTGATGAAGAAATTGGCGTGTTGTTTGCTTTTAGGATTTTAAACTTTGTGATATACATCATATCATCATACATACATATATTCCTTCACCGTTTTGAGAGCAGTGGTGATGAAAATAAATACACAAAGTAAAATGCCCGCTGGGTTCGAACTCACGACATACAACTCGAAGTCCGGGCTGATACCACTTTCCCACCACTGCTCTATTTAATTGATAGTAGGTATGCCAGCACATCAAGCTACTACAATCTGTCAAATTTATTTAATAGATTTTCAACTTTATCGCTAAAACATAAGGTTCAAATTTGATTAGTTAAATTTGACAATTTCGGGTAGGTTGATGTGCTGGCGTCTGTCTGTACCCAATTATTTTTGAAAATATGAACTTTGAAAACGGTTAGTTAAGAGAGACATAAGCTTTGTCTTTATGCCCTTGCTTTTCTATATAGGTTCTTTCACCTGACGATATGTTTAAGTTTTGATGAGAATTGAGGCTTGCAGTAACGGCACCATTCGATAAACGATCTAAGCAGTAAGCCAGAGAGGTGGGCAATTTTACAAAATGAAATTGAATACGTGAGGTAAATAATAATTGGATTAAGTAAATATGATCGGAGTTTTGTAAAGGAGCAAGAATAAAACGACTATAGCGTTTATTGACCCTCCTACATTTTCTATATTTTTTTATTTCGAAAACTGAAATTTTCGTTAATGTCCTGAATTAATATCTATCGTGATCTTCAACGTATTCCAATAACGAGAAACTATACATAGTTTGTGGTTGGGTTTACTATGGAGAGATATTAGGGGAAAGGCAATGACCGCTATTGTCATGCTGAAAAGTGACAACAATAGCTTTTGACTACTAAAGTTATTACTTTAAACATTCACCCCCTTACTAATAAACGTTGTATAGCGTCTGTATAGTTACACAACGCTTTGTCTTCTTCTTTCGAAAGTCAAATTACAGACGACTGAAAGAGAGAAATCGGTGTGTAACTATTCATCTGAAATTCGTTTATTAGTAAAGGGGGTCAGAGTGATTATTTAAAATATCTGTGCAACAAGATGTAAGCAAGTTCAATGAATATGGAAGTCACGTGATCACTTTGAACGTAAATACCTCGGATACGTTGTGTGTACGGGTTCAGTTTGCATTGATGTCATTGTATCCATTTATATAGGTATCATGCGCGGCCGCCATTTTGAAAATAATCAAAATGGCGGCCAGTATGTATGCCACGGACCTTCAAAGCCCTTTCCATACGAATAAATATTTTTATTAAAGCAAAACTAGTGCAGTATTTGAAGTCGATGCCTTTATTTTGACTTTAATTTAGTTTTCTTCACAGTTTGAAATAACATAATATCACGCCTTGTTTCCTCGAAGGCTTTGGCAGAGGTGTACCTACAAGCACATCAAACTACCCGAAACTGTCAAATTTTCCCAATCAACTTTGAACCTTATACTTTAGCGATAAAGTTGAAAATCTATTAAAGAAATTTGACAGATTGTAGTAGCTTGATGTGCTGGCGTCTGTACGCCCAAATTTTGCCAGTTATGTTTTTAAGTTTGGAAAGTGGAGATTGGATTTATCAATGCATTTTTTATGGAACGCTTTTAAATATTTATAATTTCATACTGATCTCATTAAAGATAATTTGCAATTTTATTTGAAATGGCTCAAAATGAGCTTTTGGTACATTTTTATAAGCGAGAACATTTAGAATACCTACCAACATAAGAGCTTTCATTTCTTTAAAAAAATAAGGATAGGTACTGTTAAAGATTTCCTAAACATTTTAATTTACTATAAGACTTCTATACATACCTACTTTTTATTTAAAAACATTTTATGAATTTATAAATTAATTATTTTGTGAATAAAATGTTAAACAAAAACATATTTTACTTTATGTTATGGATGTTATTGTTACATAATAACGTATTAAACCCGGTGGCCAGTTAAACGACGTCCAAAGAATATTTATATAATACTAGCAGCTCCCCGCGGCTTCACCCGCATAAGTGTCGATCCCACGGGAATATCTGGTTAAAAAGTATCATATGTGTTATTCTGATGTATAAGCTATATTACTGTAAAGTTTCATCAAAATCCGTTCAGTAGTTTTTGCGTGAAAGAGTAACAAACAGTCATCCATCCATCGATCAATCCTCACAAACTTTCGCATTTATAATATTAGTAGGAGCTAGAGTATTATATTATCTGTGGTAGGAGTATGATCTTAGAAGCCTCTCTCCATGGGCTTTCAGAAAAACCGTCATATATGTTCAGCGATTATTTTTATAGTTTAGGAGCTAAGCCGTTTTTTAATATTTTGTGGGAAATTCTCACTTGAATTCAGATTTTATTTCTGTCCACCTGTGTCGCATTAAAAAATAATATAAATCTTTCAATAATTATGGTCTACGATCGATAAAAAATACTATCTGTATAAATATCACGCTAAATGGATAAAACATTTATTTGGACGTCGTTTTACGGGCCACCCTGTATATTAAGTAGAACATAGATTAAAAACGATGTCTAAAGGGAACGAATTATAGAAAGGACAGTAGGTATAAAACTGCCTAAAGTGATTGGCAATCGCGAACCAAGTCGGAAAAATGTTAGTTGTTAAATGGATGTGTATATAGAATGTTATATATTTTATTACAATGTAAAAATAAATAACTTAGTTAATATTATTTGTACTTGATGGGATTCACCTAGATGCGATAATAAGCCTAGGACTAGGACTAGGGCGGGCGGTTTTCTGTGGCGCACTAGAATTTCAACTCTCGATAATGAGCCGTATTCCAGCGCGTCAAAAACACACTTTTTGATTCTCAACTATCGGCGCTAAACAGTACGTTGAAAATAAAGAGCGCGAAAAAAAAAAAAACGCCGCCATGAAAAATCGCTCGTGCGAACTTAGGCTAATAGTAGTATTATTAAAACAACTCGATCAAATGAAAAACTATCTCATATTCATACTATTTATAATTACTCATTTAGCTCACAAAATACGAAAAACCGACTTCAAATAGAATAAAATAATGTTAAATGTCTAACAGTTTGCAAAGTCGATAGGTATAAAATATGTAATCATTAAAATCGGTCGCAGGATATCAGCAACACGGACGCTTGGAGAACTACCATAGATATATAAGAAAGAAGAGAACTACATAAAAACAGACGGACTAAAAGCCTCCTAAGGTCCAACCGCGCCAAATTTGCCAAATGTGTAAACAACAATGGCCGCTCGAAATTGAATAAAACCGACAAACAAGAGTTTTTATTTTAAGTAATGTTAGTTTTTACATCATTGCTGTTTACATCTTTGGCAAATTTGGCGCGGTCGGACTTTACTTATTCAGCCCCGAGCCCCTCATAACATTATAAAGTACTATTAGCTACTTAATACATTATAACTTGATTGGGCTAACAAGGGATGAATATCAAACGCGGGATGACTACAGAAATAAAATAGAATGTAATAAAGTTCGGAGGCACACTAGAAATTAAATTATTCTTGTCGTGAAGTTGAAGCGACAGTTTCAGAACTTACAAGTTTGTTGATCTACATTATGTATGTTATTATTGTAAACCTATGAGTACACTAGCGATGTAATATGTAAACCCTCGTACACACGGGCGATTTTTGAAACGTTGTCCCTTATCGCACGTTATATCCTTATGAACACTTGGCGAATGACAGCTAACGTCACAATCGCCGCGACAAAGTGCATACGTAGATTTAAGAAAGAAGTTACCCTTTCTAGCTTTCGAAAGGAACTTCATTTGTTTTTTACATCGCGCACTGGATTTGCAACGCACTGCTTTGCGCCGTGAGTTGAAAATCCAGTGTGGTTTTTGATGCACTGGGATGCACTCTGTTGGATTCTGAATGTTGAAAATCCAATCGTTTAAACACCGCTCATGCGTACCTGGACTAAGAATAACGAATATCAGAGTAGGTAAGTACCTATTTTTTTAATTGCTATTATAGCTCAAGAGTGAGTTTTTTTCTGTCAACCCGTTACGTTACGTACCCGTTTGATATTCAATCCTTTAAGAAGATACTTGGAACAGAAATAACATATTTAAATTAAAACAAATGAATGTTACTAAATAATATGTAGAATTTTAAAGGACATTTTTAAGCTCTGCCGGTCCAATCTGGGTTCATTCAGCAACTTTTAGTCAATTTAAAATAACCAAAAAATATGTGTTGGAAGAATGAAATGTGCCAAAATGAAGGCTATGTATAAATATAGTGCATGAGGACTTTAATTAATTATTACAATTATGTGTTAATTTGATGACGTTGATTGTGAGAAGACGATACTTACTTGTTATTTTGACGTGATAACGTCTTATAAATCGATGAACGCCGGCTGCACGCACGAAAAAGCATGACTCATTGTCACGTTCCGCCTGAGACGAGCATGCAAGCGAGAGCGCGGAACCAGCGATAGAGAGACACGATCGGCCTAAGCGCTCGGCTTGTGACGCATTGTGTTCTTATGACGTTATCACGTAAAATTATCGTCCGTAAACCGACTTTACAGACAACCAATTTTTTTTGTCTTGAATATCAATCAGAGCGTTAGAGAGATTCTAGGTTTTTCTTTTACTTATACATAGACGCGTTGTGACAATAAATAAATTTAATACCTATCTACTTACCCATAATAATAATAAGCAGTCCTTTAAAGTAGAAATCACGCCAATATAATAAATTAAAGATTTTGTATCCACATTAAAAAAATCATAATTACCCAGCTCAATCAATCTGCCGAACCTATTCTCAACTATGTTGGAGTCGGCTAGCAGTCTATCCGGATGCAGCTGAATACCAGTATTTTACATGGAGCGACTGCCTATCTGACCTCCACAACTCAGTTACTGGGCAAAATGATACCCCTTGGTAAAATAGTGGCCTTTTAAAGAAAATGCCACTATTTTTTGTTTGTTTTTCTTTTTTTCTTAAGAAAAAAATAATATAAATATAGAGGTTGTTTTTTTTTTCCTAATTAACTCTCCCCTTAATTAACTACTACAAAAACTACTAATTTTGTCTTCTCACAATCACGAATAACCACAATGAGTTAAATATATGCTGAATGTAATTAAATTGTATTCACATAATGCCTGTTTATGTGCAAAGTTGAAAATACATGTAATATTTAAATGTCTGTGTTTTATTTCCTCCATGTAAAAAAGAGGATGTGTGATTATGACCACATTATAAATGAATCCATCTGCCTAACCTTTTCCCAAATATGTTGGGGTCGGTTTCCAGTCCAACCGGTTGCAGCTGAATACAAGTATTTTACATGGAGCGACTGCCTATCTGACCTACACACATGCGACATACATGTCCATTACAAAATATGTAAGTATCTAAATAAAAGTAGGTACGATATTGCTGGAACTAGGACTTCCCAATTATCAAAGCGAAATATGTTTATTTCACTTTGTGTTATCGGAGTGGGACGTCACAATTACACAGATAACAAAGTAAGGTATCAGGTATCTGCCCTCATAAAGCAATTTGTAGGTGACAGGTCAAGCGTGGCGATCAATGTGAAAAGGCCTTTATCCTGCAGTGGGACAATAAAACTCTGGTTTTTTTTGGCTCCAATTATCTAAACAGAAAGGTTACGAAAGGTCTTTTGACAAGATGTTGATGCTGACGTTCTATAGTAGCTAAAAATGATGCCGGTTATGGGGCACGAGCTTTCTGTGGTTCAAGATACAGATAACAAAGTAAGGTGTCAGGTATCTGACCTCATAAAGCAATTAATAGGTGACAGGTCAAGCGTGGCGATCAATGTGAAGAGGCCTTTATCCTGCAGTGGGACAATAAAACTGCTTTTTTTTTGGCTCCAATTATCTAAACAGAAAGGTTACAAAAGGTCTTTTGACAAGATGTTGCTGCAGTGCTGACGTTCCATAGTAGGTACTTAGGTAGCTAAAAATGATCCCGTTTGTGGGGCACGAGGTTTCTGTGGTTCAAGATATTGTACATAATTCCAGTTTACCAGCGTGCGGCGTGCGTGTATAGGTAATAATCTTATAATATGCTTTTCTGATAAGGACACGTTTGATGTGGGTTTTGAATTTTCCATCCACAATCTTATTAAATTAACAGCCTGTGATGTCCCACTGCAGGGCAATGGCCTCCCTACTCTCTTTCTTTCCACTTCTCTCTGTATAAAGCTGCTGAGGACCAGTTCTTATTGAAGGAGTCCAGCTCATCCCGCCATCTCCGTCTGGGGCTGCCGCGATGTTGCTTGCCATTAAGAGGGACCCGTTGGGTCGTAAGTTTGGCCTATTGGTCGTCTGACATGCGGCAGATGTGTCCAGCCCAATTCCATTTTAGCGTGGCAGCTTTCAAAGTCATGTCACTTATCTTTGTGGTGGAACGGATGGTCTTATTCCTAACCCGGCCTGTTAGTTTGGTACCCAGAATTCTCCCTTCCATAGCCCGTCTGGCAAACCTCGAGCGTGGACCTGTGCTGATTTGCCAAAGACCATGTTTGACCGCCATATGTGAGGATGGAAAGTACGCACATGTCAATGAGCCTTCTCTTAAGGGAAAGGAAGATCATCCTTCATTAGGTCTTTCATGGCCCAATAGCTCTTTCAGGCATTTTCGGTGCGTCTTGCAACTTCTTTGTTTTATCTTGCCTGGAAAGAGACTATATATTTGACCAAGAAGATAGGTACTCATCAACGTATTTAACCGCCCCACTCGCCACAGTGATCCTGCGATGCGCGCTGTTCGTCATTAACTTGGTCTTTGACATATTCATCTGAAGTACAGGCTTGTCAACATTTACAATTTATAATTATATTATCGTCAATAATGCAACAAGTAAAAATCGAACTTAAGACCTCTTACTTACCAGATCGTGCTTTAACTATTGGGATATTGCCGGTTCAGTATCTAATCAGACTATACCTACTATAGACATTATAATTACTTTACATACATTCCAACACCAATAAACATTAATTAGGTACCTACTCCATTTAATTGAGATATAAATACATCGAAAAAATGCAGAATTTTATCAATTTTAATTTGCATAATTTTACTTAGTCTCTTTTGGTATGGGTGCATTAAGGACGCTATCACATTTTTCCACGAATAACAGTGCTTTTCAGGTACCATTTTAATGAACTTGGAGTCGCAACTGCAAGGATATCTTGGTTTCAAATTAAAGATAATATATTCATCTCCAGAATGGCTCCATAACAATTAAATAGCCCCATACAAAATTTTCACACAAATACGTTTTTACCATCACAGTAATCGCAAAAAATTTAATAAAAAGGGGTTTGAATAAGGACCTATATAGCTAAATCCAATGCATATTTTAACTTAAAAATAAGAAGATATTGTTGCTTATATAGTCTTCTATACGACAAGCTAAATATTTTGTAGATAAATAAATAACTTTTTCATTTATGAGACAAATAAGAAACGCTCTCAAATTTCTCCATACATTTTCTACCCGCGGACACTTGCGGTTCGTCATTCCGCGCTCAGAGGCGCTCGTGGAAGCACGTCTGTGTCGCTTTCTCGCAAAAAATAATTACGTAAAAAAGTGAGTTCCGAGTTGTGTACCGAGGTCGGACGAAGTTGATACTTTTTCGGACCAAAATAAAATTAAGTACGATTATTGGTATTTGTTTCAGAAACAAATACTTAGTTGTAATTTTTACAAGCTTTTATTTAACTTGTAATATATGTATGTAACTATGTTTGTTCGGGTGGACTCTTGCAACTAAATTTTGAAGCAGATATCTTCAACCGATTGAGCTGAAATTTTGTATGCACGTTTAGTTTGGATGACAATGCATGTTTAGCTGTGTGACGTTATTCTAAATCCAAAATGGCGGAACGCCCAAGATGGCGGACTACTTATTTTTAAGGCACTCCTACAATATGGATATCAAATGAAAGGGATTGCTGAGAATAACTCGAAAAATAAAATTACGTCACTCTAAATCCAATATGGCGGACTTTTATATTATTTTAGACATTAGAAATATTTTTTTAGACATTCGATATTAATAGTCGATTTTGGGGTTTTTCGGGGTGATGATTACGAATATAACATCCATTTTTTATTCAAGGTGGCGGATTTTTGTTTGTGACAAATCGACTTACGGCCAATTTCTTCATAATACCAGTATATCCAGTTGTCATGCTACGTCACCGTTTTACTCTTCAATTCAGTAATTTTTTTAGTGAATTATAATGTTGCTATATTGAAGAATACAATTGTGACGTAGCATGACAACTGAATAGACTGGTATTACGTTTAGTCGGTTAACAAAGTCGCGTGGTTTTTTTGTTTACCTTTATTTAGCTACCTAAACCTATGGAGTATAGTAGTAGTACAATGAAATATTTTCTATGTGAAAAGACAGCTGTGCTGCTGGGGAGTTTGTTGCGCCACTTCTTCCCAGCGAAAGCACTAAGAAGTGAAGGGCGGGCGTTTTGGGGGACTGTCTTTTGTAATTTTGACATTCGAAAAGTGCTGATTCTCAGCCTAATTTGAATAAATTACTTTTGATTTACTTTGTTTTAATTTTTAAGTAAATAAAATACTTACTGTTTTCATAAGGGTATGATTATTTTTAAATATCACAACGAAACTACGATAAACTCCCAGGCTAGTATTTGATTATGTAATACTCCAACAATTGACATCAAAAATAATATTTAAAAGTACTTAGGTACATCTTTTCAAACTAACAGCAGACTGTGGTATAAATGTGGATGTTCCTTGTAATACTAAAATGTTAAGGTCGTTTTTGGGTACCTAGTAATGAACGTAACTGATGTTGAACGTTGACTGATGAACTTCAACAATACAAAAAACATGATTATCACGCAGATAGTAAGTACTAATAACACTTACCAAATTCGATTGCGAACTTACAACTAACTTTACTCAATAAATACCAGCAAAATTAAAAAAAAATATCTTCAAGTACCAAGATTAGTTAAGTTACGTATAAAAATCGAGCGAACAATGGTTTCAATGTGTGTGTGCGCGTAATGTTGCTGTGTTGCGATTCAGATACCTAAACTTGAGCGAGTTCAAAATGTGATAGCGTCCTTAAAATCACAATATTTAACGACTTTCGAAGGTCCGACATCGCTATTAAGATAACCAATAAAAAGTTTTTACATTAAAATTAATTATAAATTATAAGTATTTTTAAAGCATTTTTGGGGGCAGTGGTGGCCCAGTAGTTACGACCCCGACTTACAAGTTGTAGGTCGTGGGTTCGAACCCAGTCAGGCGCTTTACTTTGTGTGTTTAATTTCATCACCACTGCTCTCAAAGCGGTGAAGGAAAACATCGTGAGGAAACCGGCATGTCATAGACCCAAAAATTCAAAGACATGTGACATCTACCAACCCGCACGCAACGTGCAACGTGCAACGCACTGGGCCCGCTCCCTCTCACAGAGAGGCGGCCTGTGTCTCAGCAGTGGCAACATCATCGGCACATTAGATCTATGGGTAGGTATCCGAGAGTATAAAGAGGAAAACCAATAGAACATAATATAATGAGTAAGTTTTGATAGGTACAGACGCCAGCACATCAAGCTACTACAATCTGTCAAATTTCTTTAATAGATTTTCAACTTTATCACTAAAGTATAAGGTTCAAAGTTGATTGCGGAAATTTTACTACGCACCTATAAACAGACTAGTTCTAAAATAATTAACAGAAGGTCTGTGGAGCCCTGGAGATATCCCTCTTTGTTAACGCCTCGTATATGTATGCAAATGTATGCACACATGCAAACGACGTATGTCAGCGTGCAAGATTCTAGAAGGCCACTTCCCGTAATGAAAAACGTTCAAAATCTAGTCACAATCTCATCTCAGCGACAATCAATGTCAAAAATGTAGGGAAATTAGAGGTATTTTTTACAGATTGAGACTGAGAACTGAGGGGCAATTCTCGTAACTTTAAGAACGTTCACATTCTGATCTCAGTCTCAATCTGTCAAAAATACTTTTAATTTCCCTACATTTTGACCAGCTTTTGACATGTGTTTGTCGCCGAGATGAGACTGCGACTAGTACTTGAATTACGAGAATTGACCTCCAGACTGCAAACGTTCTTAAAATTACGAGAATTGCCCCTCTGAAGTTTGCACAACCTCCGAGGCGCGCTACCGGCAGGCGCGCAGCTGACAGGCGCGCCCTCTTTAGTTTTTCACTTAAGTTACGATTTGACAAAAAGAATGTCATATTATTATTCATGAATTACGTTATTTTTGAATTAAATTATTATACATTTATCTAATTGGGGAACCGTTATTATTATTGACTTCCACATCCCCACAACGAGCATCAATGCCTTCACACTCTTACTATGATTACCTATGGATGTCAAGAAGGCTGACAGTTACCAACTCATACTTACTTATGCGACACAGATAATAAATTTTGATTCGGCGGGAATCAATCTGGTAACACATGTCGCAGCTGTGCCAGTGTCCCAACTGTTCTGTGCAAACGTGACTTGTACATAATTTCTGAAATCCGACTTTGGCATCATGTCGCACAGTGAAAACGCTCGTTGAACAAAGCTCATTTCTTCTTTGAAAGATAAATCACTGTGTATTTTTATTCTGTTTAGAAAGAAGTCTTTACAAGAGTCTCAAGAGATCTCTAAGATAATATCGTTACTACAGGTATAACAATATTATTAATAAATAACATATAACACACTAACCCCCTTACTAATAAACGTATTATATCAGATGAATAGTTACACACCGATTTCTCCCTTTCAGTCGTCAGTAATTTGACTTTCGAAAGAAGAAGACAAAGCGTTGTGTAACTATACAGACCATATACAGACGCTATACAACGTTTATTAGTAAAGGGGTATATACATACCTACTAATAAATAATCGGAAGGGTTTGTTCGTTTCTTTGTTTGTTTATTTGAACGTGCTATATAATCTCTGAAACTACCAGTCCGATTTGAAAACAGTCTTTTTGCATTTGATAGCCCAATTTTTCAAGTTGTGTTGTTAGCCTTCTATAGGCTATTTAATATCACGCTACGACTCTTAGGAGCCGAGCAGACAGAAAAAAGTCAGAAAGAACGGTAAGCGCAAAAGAAGTAACAGTGAAAAATAAATTGTACGCGGACGAACTCGCGGACATAAGCTAGCTTAGATAAAAAGTGGGGATATTTACCGCTCCCTGAAAAACTTTTATACAATATTTAATTCAAATTTTAATAAAGCCACACAGAATATAATCCCAAACAAATTATGCATCATTACCATAATAATATTCGAGTGAATCCTACGCATAATAACACGAATACAGACGAGTAATATTAAATGTCAAGTTTGCCATTAATGCTGGCATTCTAATGCAGTTAGAAGTTAATCGCTTGGTATAAAGAGGGACACCTTCAATGGCGGTAGACACATATACCTAGTAGTTGTTTTGGCAGATTCATGTTGATATCGTCTGGTGGTTTTAGTAAACAAATTTTGGGATGGAGAAACTAAGTAACGATTTTTTTATGGAACACTACGTAAACATAACATCACGTCGTATGAATTTTCTGAAGGGTAAACAGAGGTGTAAGCCACAAGCGATTTTTATCGTGCACCACATTTTCAACGCTCTGTTTAACGCCGAAAGTTGAAAATCCAACAGTATGTTTTTCTCGCTGGGATGCACTCTGTTGGATTTTGAATGCTCAGCTTAACGCCGACAGTTGAAAATCCAGAGCGCGATAGGAAATCTTCGTGTTAACATAATCCATACTACTCGTAATATTATAAACGCGAATGTGTGTCTGTCTGTCTGTTACCTCTTCACGCTTAAACCGCTGAACCGATTTAGATGAAATTTGGTATAGAGATAGTTTGAGTCCCGGGAAAGGACATAGGATAGTTTTTATCCCGGTATTCCCACGGGATCGACACTTATGCAGGTGAAACCGCGGGGCGCTGCTAGTATTCTATAAAAATCTATGTGAAGTGAGCTGCCAATATTGTCAACCAGTAGCAATAGTGGCAATCAGGTGGAATTGGTGCATACGAAATGATGAACTCCACCGGTATCTAAAAGTTGAGTTCATTGAAAAAAGTGATACAGATAGTTGCAGAATCTCACGAAAAGAGACTTCATCAGCATGTGAACGTCGAGGCAATCCAGCTTCTCGACCACACAAATATTGAAGACTAAAAAGAACAAAACCGTTCAAGCTAGTGTTTAGTGTTAGTGAATAGTGTAAAGTACAAAAGTGCCAAATAAATACAAGAACGAAGTGTATTCGCCTTAATAGAAACAATAAGAAAAGTGCTATTGGACACATTCTTAGTAAAGACAATTTAATAGTTTAGGTTATAATTGAATTACTAAGTGTTTGGCCAGACTGGGGCACGGGCGCGGGTACGGGAACGCGCGCGGGCTGCCTGTCCGCAGTGGAGCGCGGCTGCGTTCTGCGTGTTGTTGTGTCCAGGGTTTGTTAAAATAATATGGATGATTAAGACTTATTTTTACTAGAAAAAAACTCAAACTAGTTTGAGAACCCCGGTCCCCGCGCGGGCCGTTCGTGCCCGCGCCGCGCACCCACTGCGGCCACTTGTATGAACGAGCTATGGCGTGAGTTGCCCGCGCGCTCCCCGCGCCGAGCAGCCCGCGCCGCTCACCGCGCCAGCGTGCCCACTATGGACACTCAAAGGAAGTTCATATGTTAGACCCAAGCCCGCGCTGCCAGTCTGGCCAAACACTTAGTCTTAGAGGCTAGATTGTAATAAGATTAGGGTCCATCCTGTTGTTGAACCCTAGGACAAGGGAAAAAAAGGTAGAATGAACCAATAACTCACTTCACCTAAGTTTTGACAACAAGAACCAATGATAAAAACTCTTCTAATTCATCATCTGCCTAGCCTTTTCCCAACTATGTTGGGGTCGGCTTCCAGTCTAACCGGATGCAGCTGAATACCAGTATTTTACATGGAGCGACTGCCTATCTGACCTCCACAACCCCTGGGTAATACGATACCCCTTGGTAAGACTGGTTGTCAGACTTTCGGGCTTCTGACTACCCGTAACGACTGTCAAAGATCCATGAATGACAGCCGGGACCAACGGCTTAACGTGCTTTCCGAGGCACGGAGGGGTCTCAGTATGTAAAGATGGTCACCCATCCACAGACCAACCGCGGCAAGCGTAGCTTAACCTGATCGATCGACCTGTGCGGCTGTTATTATTTAGCCACGGACCCCTCAAAAAATCTTCTAATTAATATCGCAATAAAGCTCATAATCTCATTATGCAGCTTGAAGATCGCAGATACCATCTACACCAATGACGTAGGATGTCCATATTATAGGGAAATAAAACTTAATTACTTTTACAAACATATTTTTATGATACTCGTACCGTTACCATTAATTTAATTCTTCATGAAGATTGTAGATAGGTCCAGAATTTAGTCTTTTTTTTATTTACTCTGATTAACAAACCCAATTAGCATGTTTACTTTTATGATTCTTTAATTAATTTTAATATTATATTTTTAAATGGGAAGGATTAAAATGAGTAGTTTGTACAGGATGTTTAAAAGTAAGTCGAGCTCATATTTAAATCTTAACAGTAACAGTAATATTTTTTAGAGAGGAGTTTTTAAGTTTATGTATATTGAGGGTTCCTACAAGTTGGACTGATGACCTGGTGAATGCCGCAGGAATCCGCTGGATGCGAATAACACAGTACCGTTGGAAGTGGCGGTGCTTGGGGCTGTGTCCAGCAGTGGACGTTTTTCGGCTGAAATGATGAAGATGATGAAGTGGTTTAGTGACAAAGAGAAAAACACAGTGCCGATGATGACCCAAATGTAATTTCTTGCATTTCCTGCCCCATAACATAATCTTAAGTTTTTAGCAGCAAATCTCCTCAGAGCCATCCTTTTTCTATTCAAGGTCTTACGCTTTTTTAGTTTGAAAGCCACTAAAGATGTTTTTTATTGTTTGGTTTTGGCAACACCATAATGATAGATTGAGCAGTTACTGAGCTGAAACTGATTAGTGGTAGCCCAGTGGTAACGGACCGCGTCTTGCTAGTTGTACTTCGTAGGTTCGAACACAGACAGGCGCTTTACTTTGTGTAAATTATTTCATCATCACTGCTCTCAAAACTGGGAAGGAAAACATCGTGAGGAAACCGGCATGTCCTAGAACCAAAAATTCGAAGACATATGACAGCTACGAACCCGTACTGGGCCCGCGTGGTGGTATAAACGGTCCACTCTCTCTCACAGACAGGAGGCCTGTGTCCCAGCAGTGGGTACATTAAAGGCTGATAATGCTTATAACTGCTATAATGACAGAGCTCTTTTAGCAACAATGTTTTAGGTGCGTTTAATAAACAATTGTTTTCTCAAACACCTTCGCAGCGCACGGGAGCTTAGAACCAACCCCTCAGAAGCGTTATTTCTACAGAAACGACGCCACAGGCAAATCGCATTAAAATAAAAACAGCCTATACCAAAAAAGTTCTCTAATAAAGTAATTTTACAGCTAAGTAGTCAGTGAGATAGCATCTTAACATGCAGTTTAAGTGCTACCGAACTTGAAGTACCAAACCGGTTGGGCACTGTTGTATTTTCGGCATGTTTGCTAAATTAACCACACATGTATGAGGGTGTATATAAATATTAATACTACGTAGATCTCGTAAGATGTAAGACAAGAAAATATGATAAAGGACGTTGTGGGTGTCTAAAAGGCGAATAGGATGGTTTATCCTGAAAATGTAGTCAGGATTTCTGTGAGCATTATATTTATATCAGTAACGAAATAAGGACAGACTCAACTGAATGGTAGTGGAGTAGATCTCATTGAGAAAAGCCAATGAATCTGCCTAGCCTTTTCCCAACTATGTTGGGGACGGCTTCCAGTCTAACTGCAGATGCAGCAGGATACCAGTATTTTACATGGAGCCACTGCTATATCTGACCTCCACAACCCAGTTACTGCGTAATACAGATACTCCTGGGTAAGACTGGTTGTTAGAGTTTCGGGCTTTTGACAACCCGTAACGACTGTCAAAGATCCACGAATGACAGCCGGGACCAACGGCTTAACGTGCTTTCCGAGACACGGAGGTGTCTGTAATTAGTTAATATAGATATAGTTTTCTGGGTTAATAATTATCTTGGAAATAGCACCTAGGGAGTGCTTCGATATGAGCCCTTAGTTTGTTAGAGATAAACAATTTTAAACGTGAACGCCCCTCCACTGCTTGTTGCAAACACATTTCAATTGTTTGTATGTAAACTGCATGCAGTTTTAAAATGTTTTATCTCTACCCAACTTCAACTTGAATGATAACCAAAAATGTTTATCCCTGACTTTGTGATTTCCAAGTTAATATCAGGCTTCGTTCCAAATTATTATGAAACTTTTTGCAATATTAGGTTTAGCGCGCAGGTTTTAAAAACTTTTAAGCGGATCCGGGCAACATTTTAAGGTGTTAGACCGCCATTTTGATATTCATAAATCTTTTTTTGATCACCGCCGTTTGGAAGTCGTATTTTTTCGCGTCCGAATAAATGTTTTAAATCTTTTCTGAGTGCTCATACGTTTTGCATACCTATTATTTTAGTAACGACTTCTGTGGGCCCTCAACCCCGCAACCAGCATTAGATGGAATCAGATAGGTAAAGACCACTTTAAGACGAAGAAGAACAAAATTCATTATCCGATTCGGCGTCGAAGTACTCGTCCGCATCACTGTCATACGGAAACGTGCCCAGAAGACTGGCAGCATTACCACGTTGAATGGTAATGCTAATTCTTTGGCCAAAGAACGAACCATAGAGCAGAGTAACATTCTTATTGATCTATATTTTCTTGCTAAGGCCTTATTACCTTATCATTTCAGCCGAAAAACGTCCATTGCTGGACATAGGCCTCCCCCAAGCACCTCCACTTCGACCGGTTTTGTGCTTCTCGTATCCAACGAGACCCTGCGGCCTTCACAAGGTCGTCGGTCCACCTAGGGGAGGCCTTCCAACGCTACGTCTTCCGGTAAGCGGTCGCCACTCCAGAACCTTTCGGCCCCTTCGGCCATCTGTTCTGCGAGCAATATGCCCTGCCCACTGCCAGTTAATTTTGGCGATTCTTCGGGCTATGTCGGTTACCTTGGTTCTCCTGCGGATCTCTTCATTTCTGATTCGATCACGCAGGGAAACTCCAAGCATAGCCCTCTCTATTGCCCTTTGGATGAATTTAATAAAATAATTAAAGAAGTTAGCGAAAGGTAAGTAACCAGGGGTCGATGACTACAAAAAAAACATAATTGAATACTTTCTCGTTTTTTTTTCCCGATTCCGTTTCGGACTCCATTCATTTGTTTTGCTTAATCTTTATTCATGTTTAGAGTATTTATATATCGATACCCATCGTACCTGAGGAGTTCCAATTACAAATTTAACTTGACGTTTCTTTTAGAAGAAAACATTTACCTACGCATAAAGCCATTTCACAAAATACAACAAAGTGGCACGCACACTTAAGATAACCCATTGTTTCACCTTTATTTGCGCAATTAATTAATTAGAACAATGATGTCGGAGATAGGGGCATAGCTAAACACCGTTTGTCACACCCTGACAATGACAAATGTTCCTAAATACTGCTTACGCGATACTAAAGGAAGCGGAGTGGAAAGAAGACATGTCTCATTTAGATGTAGGTGTGCTTAATTTTTGCTCTTAAGTTCAGCTAAGTAACTATACTACTTATCTATAAGTACTTGAATTGTATACCTACTAATTGTTGCTACAGTATCGCTGAGTGTCATAGGATATATTAATTTATTTTAAAACAAGAAATTTCACGGACACGAAGTCGCGGGTCGAAGCTAGTTGCTTATGTTTAAAGAAAGCATCAGCAACCTCAGACCAAATAAAAAAGTCAAGGCATAGCGCTGCGAGCAATACAGTGAAGCATGCCAAAACTACACCTCAACTCTGTGCATACATGGTCACATTTACAATCAAAGTACACCTCACTAAGTGCACACATGTTTACGAAACCGGCCTCACTTTACTGTTGACAGCCCTCTGTCTTGGTTTTTTATTTGGTCTGAGTCAGCAACACATTAATTAATATAAAGACCTTCTTTTTAAAGATTCAAATATTTACATAATTTAAAAAGCTAACAGTCTTAAAATAATAATAAGTACAAGTATATAAAAAGGGAGGGGAAATAATCAAAGGGCATCAAAAAATTCGTCGGCATCGCTGTCAACAGGAAACGTGCCCAAAAGGCTGGCAGCATTGCCACGTTTTTTCAGCATTCCGAATTTTTTTTCGCTAAAGGGAAGCCGAGTACCGAGTGTATTTATAGAATATTATATGTAAAAAAAAAAAAGAAATTTCACTCGGGCAGAAGCTAGCTTACGATATAAGTATAGATAATAAACAGCAATGCCAATAGAAACAAACTTTTGATAAAGCTTTTGCTACATTTTGATCCTTACTGACTGAAATGAAATCTTATATTGTTGATTTTGGTCTGTATGCAAATATGTTGCGTTTTTGACTTTAATAAAAAACAGATATAGACAGAAAAACAAACAGATATAGGATTGGATGCAGCGGAGTTAAACTATGTAAATAATTATCTCCTTTCTCGTAGATATATAGCTTATTGTGCAATATGCTTTGCATTTTGAGCTTGATTAATTTATATGCTTTGATAAACGAAGCAGCCTTTTTCGTGTCTTCATTTAAAGTGGACAGAATTTTAAACGTATTTAACGCAAATTGAATTGAAGAGTATCTAATATAATAAAATCGAATCAAGTGCATTTAGGTAACCTATCCTTATTCGTTACCAACACACATCAGACACCAATGTGTATGATGTATGTTGACGATTTTTTTGTCTCAACTCTCAGTGATCAATGCGCGTTCCTTCTCTACAGGCTCAATTTAAATTAGCTAGCCATACTCTGCAGTTGTGTTATTTTTCTGTGATGAGTTTCTCTAGCTAATTGAATTTGGCCCTGTATATGAGAATAGGCCCTTTGCCCTGCAGTAGGGCAGTAACAGAACCATTCGTCCAAACTAGTGGAACTAAAAATCTGTAGTTTGCTGAGCTCATCTCATTTCTAGCTTAGCTAGATGTGGTACAGACGCGAGCACATCAAGCTACTACAATCTGTCGATTTTCTTTAATAGATTTTACAAGTCTACAATCTGTCGATTTTCTTTAATAGATTTTACAAGTCTACAATCTGTCGATTTTCTTTAATAGATTTTCAATTTTATCGTTACAACATAAAGTTCAAAATAGATTGTGAAAATCGGACAGTTTCGGGTAGCTTGATGTGCTGGCGTCTGTAACTTTACAAGCAAACACCTCTGAGATATAGCTACTTATGCGGTCCTACTGGTGCCAGGCGCGAAAACTGTTCCGTTAACAATTTGTTAACAAATTGTTTTAGATTAATATTTTAAGTTGCCATGTATAAGAATGTTGTTAGGTATTTTGTTGGTTTGTTCATCTGTTCCCTCCTAACTTCAAAAGTAAAATACTTAATTTGACAAATGAGGTGGTATCTTTAAAAGCGTCTTGACCGTCCGCTGTTATAGGCTATGTGACGTCCACTAAATTCAATATGGCGCCCTCTAGAAGACATAAAGTAATGAATTTAAAAATAAATATTTTGGGATGGTGCTTGTTGGGTATCAAATGAAAGGGCTTAATTAGCACATTTCAAAATTGATATAAGTAACTATTACGTACCGAAATAAGCCCCAAGATAATTAAATAAAAAATAAGTTTAATAAAAACTAAAACCCGACTACTGAAAAGGATGAAACAAGAAAGTACCTCCCCGTGGTCGCATGCTACCATAGCTTATAAGTATGTTAGTACAGCGGCATGCGACCACGGGAAGGTACTTTCTTGTTTCATCTTTTTCAGTACCTAGTCGGGTTTTAGTTTTTAAACTTATTTTTTATAAATAATAATGGACCTAGCAGCATCAACCTTCTTGCTACAAGACCTATAACTTCTTAAAAAAAACAAGAAAAACAAAAACAACTCTAGTCAAAACAACCCTATTAGCATAATCAGACAATATCAATGTCTGACGCACTGCAGAGCGTTTGATGACGAGTTATAGACTATAGACGTAGCATATTGTCATAGTTGTGATAGTTGATAACGTCAGTCAATCAAGTGGATGTCGCCCTTCGTCGTTTGTATACGAAGGCTGATGAATATGGGGCAAGGACTAGATAGGTACCTACTCTTCTTTGTCCTATGTTTTATTTATTTATTTATTTCAGGTATCAAGGCCCATATAAACACTTAAAAATACTACAAATACATACAAACATTATAATTACACTAAAAACTAACGCACACGAAGTATCTGCGTCGTGTGTTGCTGACTGGTGTCATGTAGCCGGCCACGAAACCGGCGGTAGGTACACAACACTCTTCGGCCAGAACTCTTCCTTGAGGAACTTCTCGACATGATGTGACCACGAACGATTTGAAGTTTGTGTTGTGACACGACTCCAACTTCTCGACCCTCATCAAAGTCCAGTTGGTCTTCACACGCATGTACTCCACGATCTCCTCAACCTTCGCGGAGTGGTGCAGTCTGGACACGTACAGCTGCGTCGTCGGGATTGCTGGACGCAGCAGCATGTTGGGTCCTGTCTGCGCGGTGCAGCACTGGTTCCGACAAGGAGTAACCAAGAGAGTTAACTGGTTTTTTTGGTATGGTAGGTGATCTTCGTGGAAAGAAAGAAGAGAAGCGGAAATGAAATAGGACTAGGTAGGTAATGTATCGGTACTGGTAGATAGATGACTGTTGGTCAAAAATATTATCTGAATGGTTTCTAACGGAGAAAATGTGATGCCTTGGAAGACTCAGGCGGAGATGGTGAGACGAGGCGCCGGGCGGAGAGAGGGGCTCATGCTCAGAAAGTCAGCATGGGTGGATATAATAACATTCTTCATGGATAGCAATATCCTACATCTAGGTAATCGTGATTCTACTATTTTAAATGTCTACGTCTCAATGTAGGTACCTGCATAATCAAGCTATCTATTATATATACCATCAAAGGCGATCGTTCGACGAAAACATACAATGGCAGAAGTCCATACGGTTTGAATAAAACATGACTCTGATACCATAGCGATATTAGAAACACAACTGACATCTTTCGGAACATTATAGTGTAATGTGGCGAGACGGGGCGTGGCGTGGCATGGCGTAGCATGGCTTAGCGTGGCGTTTTGTAATTTCTACCTACCCCCACAGGAAGAAAGCGTGAGTTTGTACCTATAGCGTAAAATAAAAGCATAAGGAAAAAGAACCCTAACATAACTTTGGAAAATATTTAAGTTCTTTAGTAAAACAGGACTCACATTCTCATAAAGATCGCAGACGCTACACTGGAAGTCGTGGACGAGTATGTTTACCTAGGACAAACTGTTCAGTTAGGCAGGTCCAACATTGAGAAAGAGGTCAATCGTCGAATCCGACTCGGCTGGGCAGCGTTCGGGAAGCTACGCAATATCTTCTCATCCCACAGACCGCAGTGTCTCAAGACGAAAGTGCGTGTTGCCAATGATGACATATGGCACTAAAACGTAGTCGCTCACAATGGGCCTTATTAGAAGGCTAAAAGTCACCCAAAGGACCATGGAGAGGGCTATGCTTGAAGTTTCCCTGCGTGATCGAATCAGAAATGAGGAGATCCGCAGGAGAACCAAGGTAACCGACATAGCCCGAAGAATTGCCAAACTTAAGTGGCAGTAGGCAGGGCACATTGCTCGCAGAACAGATGGCCGATAGGGCCGAAAGGTTCTGGAGTGGCGACCGCGTACCGAAAGACGTAGCTTTGGAAGGCCTCCCACAAGGTGGTCCGACGACCTTGTGAAGGCCGCAGGAGCCCGTTGGATGCGAGAAGCACAGAACCGGTCGAAGTGGAGGTATTTGGGGGAGGCCTATGTTCAGCAGTGGACGTCTTTCGGCTAAAAAGATGAGTAAAACAAGAAAAAAAAGTTAAGTTCAAGCGCGCTTTCGTATAAAACAATTCATTAACGCAAGTGCTCCAACACTTTTTTTGATCACTGTATTTCATTTCAACCACAACCGCAAAAAATGCCAGAGAAAACACCTTTATTACATTCCACACACAATTCGCGGCGGAAGCCGACCCCAACATACTTGGGAAAAGGCTAGGCAGATGATGACACAATTCGCGGCATAAAATATTGCACTAAACTCGTTACACACCAAAGAGATTTAAGATAGTCTTTGGTACACACTGAAAGTGCCGATTTATTTCGCATAACAAACAACACCCATTCGTTTGGTACTTTTCAAAATGTGCTAAAATAAAATGAAAGTCTCCGTCGGGCATTTTGTTTTGGAGTTCACTTTTTCTCGCATTTTGCTAGCGTCACACTTATTCGTAGATGCGTAAAACAATGTTTAAATGGGTAGGGATGTGTTGCACTGCATAGCATTTTATCGACTGTCGATGTAAGTATTTGAAGTGAAACTTCTTAGGTGGCGATTCGATAATTGGACAAGAATTGAGTGAACTTTCAAGGACTCGTCACGTTTATCCACATTTTGTTACATTAGAAAGAATAAAGATATAAGTAACTAATCTGCATTGGCGACTTATTCGCCAAAAATGTAAACAATAAGGTGCACTTAACGCTACAACTTCAAAAAAAATTATAACTTTTTTAATAGTGCTAGTCACTCTGAAATCAACTTAATAACCATTAAAATAAAGTTGACAATTGTTTACTGACCGTCCGTCTGTTCCAGCTTCATGTAAAATACTGGTATTCAGCTGCATCCGGGTCGACTGGAAGCCGACCCCAACATAGTTGGGAAAAGGCTAGGCAGATGATGATTTACTGCCCAGTTTTCCTCACGATGTTTTCCTTTACCGATGTCAGTATTACTGACTCAGTAATGTCCAGGATAAACTTAGAAAGTACATATGAATTGAAAAAGTCATATTGGTACCTACTTGCCGGGATTTGAATCTACAACGTTGCCTTAACCACTAAGCCATCATAACATAAAATTGTTCTAAAATATCAAAAATGTTGAAGAAAAAGTTACCTACTAAAACCATTTAAGTACAACCTAGGAATATTTAACTTGTGTTATCTTCAGTTGGCACCCTGACATTCGGGCGACGTTTATTAAAAATTATAAAAAACTTCGTGCAATTGTTCACGCGGAAACGGTTTTTCGGGTCAAAGACTTATTCACTTTTTTGAAAGAGACCCAAAAGTTACAAGGCCTTTACAAATTATAGCGATGAAAACACATTATAAATACGAGAACCATTTGAATTCGCATTCATAAAAAAACCGGCCAAGTGAGAGGCCAGAAAACGTTTCTTGTATGTCATCATCTGCCTAGCCTTTTCCCAACTATGTTGCGGTCGGCATCCAGTCTATCCGGATGTAGCTAAATACCAGTATTATACATGGAGCGACTGCCTATCTGACCTCCACAACCCAATTACTGGGTAATACGATACCCTTTGTAAGACTGGTTGTCAAACTTTCGTGCTTCTGACTACTCGTAACGACTGTCAAAGATCCACGAATGACAGCCGGGACCAACGTGCTTTCCGAGGCACGGAGGTGTCTCGGTATGTGAAGATGGTCACCCACAAACAGACCAACCGTGACAAGCGTAGCTTAACCTGATCGATCGACCTGTGCGACTGTTATTATTTAGCCAGGGACCCCTTTCTTGTATGTATTCCCTTAATGTTTTAACTTTTATTATCTGTTTGAATAGCGGCAATAGAAATACATATTCTGTGAAAATTTCAACTGTCTACCTATTACGGTTCATGAGATACAGCCCACTGACAGACGGACGAACGGACGGATGGACGGACGAGCGGACAGCGGAGGCTTAGTAATAGTGTCCCGTTGGCACCCTTTTGGTACGGAACCCTAAAAATGTTACTAGAAAGTTGAAAAAGGTTGATCAAGATAAGATAGAAACAAGATTTTTTTTCTTCAAGCTCATGAAGCTCACCTTTAACTTGTCGAGTCGAAAAGAAAGGTCATCGAATAAAAACAAAGTAAAAGCTGCTTAGAAGTACCTATGTTTATCAACGAGGGTTTTGGTTTTTTTATCGCAATTGTTGACGACGCGTCCCAAGGGGCGTACCAGTCCTACTAAGGGGTATCGTGTTTCCCAGTAACTGGGTTATAGATTTAGAGGTATGAGGAACAGGGTGTAAAGTTCACTCATCCTCAAAAGAAAAGGGAGGATCGTCCGACCTCCTCTGTTTCTTGTGGGCAATTGCCCGAAGATTGATGTCGGGACATTGCATTGTATGTATGCCAGTTGCATAAACTCTGCTGCGCGATGCAGTATTTTGCGTGACGTCAGTGTGATGCGTAGTTCGCATGTGACAATGTAGATGTCGCCACATGTAGATTAGATGGGTTGTCGCTCCATACATTGGTATTCAGTAACATCTGGCTAGACTGGAAGCCCACCCCAACATAGTTGGGAAAAGGCTAGGCAGATGAAGTTGATGACGCATTGGAACAAACCTCTAAAATATCGTCCTCAAATAGGTTGCCTAGAGTTTATAACACAGGATGAAAGCCATAATAATAAAAAAACACTGAACACTAAAAATCTTTATACAAAGATCGATCGATAACTCTTTGACGGATTAAGTGCTTTTGCAACTTGAACCGGGGAAAGCACCTTATGATGATAAATAGCATATTGAAAAGCAATATTGAACTCAAATTATAGAGTAATAAAGTTGTTTATTATAAGATAAAATGTATATCATAAGCAGCCTATAGTGCTTCCAGTTATGCCTATGCCGAGGCACGGAGGGATCTTGGTAGAATGAAGATGGTCACTGTCAATAGTTTCAATCCCTAGCATTAAATGGAATGACAGCTCACTTTTCATGGTGAGACTTTTTCAGAAAAACCGACAGATCACAACAACGCTCCATGGTGATAGAAATAGGTGTACGTACCTATTTCTGTGTTAGTTTACTTACAATCTTACTTATAATATAGTAGCTGACCCGGCGAAATTTTAAATCCCTGATATCTTCTGAGATATTAATTTTAATGATATGCTGTAAATGGCATTTTGATCTAAAGTCCGGCCGCGCCAAATTTGCCAAAGATGTAAACAACAATGGATGCTCGAAATTGAATGAAGTCGATTTTTATGAACATTTATTTTAAGTAATGTTTGTTTTCGTCTAGTGAGCTCAGAGATTTAGACGTCACGCAAATCCTGCATCTCGCAAGCAGAGTTTACCGCGCAACTAGCATAGATACAACGGCCCGACATCAATCATTGGGCAGTTGCCCGCCAGACACAACACCCGTCTAGTCGGAGGATCCTCCCTTTTCTATAGAGTATGAGTGAACTTTACACCCTGTTCCTCATACCTCTACCTATAGTATAACATAAAGGCCACTGGTATTGGGAACAGGGTCCAAGTCTCAATTAACTTATTATTATGATTGAATTTTATAACTTATTAAAAACAATTAATTCATTGTGAACTCACTAACGGCCGAACCCAATAGACTATTGACAGATAGCTAATGATGGTAGCCAGTATAATTTTATTATAACTGTCAGTATAGAATATTCATACAGATCGCGACTGATATAGATTATTGGAACGTTGATATAGATAGATTTTTCTACCTCCAGTATGCCAAAACTGGTGATGGATAGCTAATTTGGTTCAGCCGTTACCGTTAGAGATCATATCGACATAAGATCTTATCACATCCCTAAACCCCGAAGGTCAATGTGAGAGGTCATTCCACTGAATCAGAAGCTTTTTGCCCGACAATAACACCTAACACCAGCCCTATTACCGTCTTATTGGGCACAGTAATGTATGTGTCGCTGTAACTTTTAGTTCTAGAGTGGACAGAGAGTGGAAGAGGTTTTTACGTAAACTGGAAAACATTGGGGACAGTTTTGTGCAATTGTTTTAAAAGAAAGAAGAGAAAACAGTTTATTTATAAAAAAAAAAACTATGCTCCGAATAAAAATATCGTATTCATAGGGTCATATTAAATTAATAAAAACTAGCTGCGCCCCGCGGTTTCACCCGCATAAGTTTCGATACCGTGGGAATATCGGGATAAAAAGTACCCTATGTGTTAATCCAGGGTGTCAGCTACCTCTGTGCCAAATTTTATCAAAATTGGTCCAGCCGTTTGTGCGTGAAGAAGGAACAAACATACAAACACACAAACTTTCGCTTTTATTTTATAATATTAGTGTGATGGTTATAAAAACAAATATTTTTTGTTCCATACATTTTGCCCGCGTGGCTATTGCACTTTTCTATGAAACAGCAGAATTTTTTTAATAACACGTGAAATAGTTCTAAGCTAATCTAGAATCATATGCGGAATTCATAGTTATAGTTTGCGCACTGGTAATATTTTTTTCCACAAAACTTCAGTTATATCGGGTACCGATATCATATCAAAGCAAAACAAAAAAAAAATATTTTCTAAAAAAAGAACTGAAATGCTAAGACCACTAACAACACAACAAGCCATTTTATTTGATTTTTGGTAATAAAATAAAATAGCCCAAATAATTCCCATTTCTCTTTGCCCAGTCGAGCGAAAAGGGTTATCTCAAAAACGGACGATGGGCAATCGAAACAATGAGATGGTGAGCAAATGAGTTTTTATGATCAAATCACTGAAATTGAAATCCCTTCAGTGAGATCGTTACACAAAATGGCCTCTTATAGAAATTGATTCTTGGTGTTCAACAGTTTAAGAATAAAATATTTGACTGCTTTTAAACCAAAAAATGTTGGCATGTCTAATAAATCAGATAAGATACTGATTTGAAAACTAATCATCGTCCCCATCATTTATTAAACGTTGCTTGAAGTTAATTAATCATTAACGTCTGCAGTCATCCGTCGTAAGGCGCTTAAACGTCTCTTAATGGGCTTATAGGTAAGATCTGTGGTTTTTTTTAACATTCAATGTTGATGACGTCACAACCATATCAACTTTGAACCTGAATATCTCGGAAACTTGACGCTTTACCAGCATTATAATTGCGTAACACACTATCTATCGGAATCAGAATCTTTTTGAAGGAAATTGCTAATCCATTGCTTCATAAGTTCGAAAAGTTTGTCTGCTCAACACGTAAATAACGCAATGAATGTTGTTGAACTGTCAAAATGAAACCGATTCCGATTGATAATGTGTTACGCAATTGGCCCGCTGCGCTCGTTTGATCCCATTATATTTACTATTTGCATTAATGTCACTATGCTATCGATGTATATAGGTTACATGCGAGGCCGCCATTTTGAAAAAAAAACAAAATGGCGCGAAAGAAAGTATGCCAGTCAGTCTTCATATAACAATTTTCAATCACATTTAAGCAACGTTTATAAATAAACCCCATTATGATTGCTGTTAAAACTGCACACATAAAACATAACATAAAATAACGCATGTAATCCCCCACGGGTTAGACAGAGGTGTACCTCTTGTACCCCACATTTTTTGAGTTATGTTGAAGCTAACCTCGTACGTAAAATTCAAAGGTTATTTTGTTTTGAAAATGTTTTCATAAAATAAAGGGTTCTCGTGTTACCCAGGAACTGGGTTGTGGAGGTCAGATATGCAGTCGCTCCGTGTAAAATACGGGTATTCAGCTATAGCCAGTTAGATGGTAAGTCGTCCCCAATATACAAAGTGTTAAAAAATTAACCTTACAAACTTTAAGAGGTGCTTTAGACCATCGAACTGAACAACTTTCACTACGGGACCAACTCTGAAATCACGAAAAAACATCAGCTGTTTCATACAAAAGTTCAATACCGTCTTAACCAAAATGTATGAAACTGTAGATTTTTTTTTTCGTGATTTCAGAATTGGTCCCATAGCGAAAGTTGTTCAGTTCGATGCTCTAAAGCACCTCTTAAAGTTTGTAAGGTTAATTTTTAACACCTTATAGATGGAAAAAAGCAAGGCTGATGGTGATGTTATTTACATACTTGAAAGAACTCTAAATTAAACCTTTGTAAATTCGTCAAGAGCAGCTAGTCCCGAAGGACACATTTAATTAAGTGTCTATAGAAGTAACAGCTTTCAGTTACCTACCTACCTGAATATAGAATGAGCGAACGAAGACAAGACTGAATGAGATAGAGTGAATGTATGAATGAATAGATAAACACAACATTTTATTACGAGATATTCGGGCTTTAGAAACAGTGCAAACGTGCTTTTATTTTAGAAAAAAAGAAATAGCTGCTCTACTCAGGACATAACTTTAAATTAAGGTGAACGCTTCAGGTAGCCCGCGAAATTCAAATATTCTTAGGTTTTTTTGCAATTTGCAAGTCAGTATTAAGTTGTATGGTGATCAAAATTTGATTCGCGGTTGTAACAAGGATGTATTTACAAAATTATAATCATTAAAGTCATCAATACAACTCTTAAGGCGGAGGTTTCCGAAAACGGTCAAAAAGTTGGTTTTTTAAAGCAGTGTATCTCTTTTAACCGTAAATACTTTTGACCAAAGAAAAAAATATGATATTTTCAAGTCTTACTTTAATACAGTGATGGAACTGAAATCATAAATAAATATACATTAATGCATCAAAATAATGTTCAAATACACCTCTTAATTTTCTTTAAAAGCAGTTTATCCCTTCATTAACAATTTTAATTACAATTAAAAATATACCATTAAATGTCTAATGCCAAACTGCATTCAGTGATGGATTATTTATTATTAAATACTTTTTGTAAATAGATAATTGCTTCATATTTGCAATAAATGACCACCGTTGTGTCATCGCGCTTCTCTTTCTTTTCTATGCAGTCCGACAGTGACCGCGCTTTAGGTCATGTAGTCGCCTTAACTACGACAATTTCATGATGTTAGGATTACGTGGTCTTAAAGAGTTGTATTGATGACTTTCTTAGCCGTTATCTAGGTAGTCACCCTCTTTTCTATTCATCGTTTCATCATCATATTCATCGTAAAGTCTATTCATCGTTTCTTTGGTCTTCCCCTAACCTAATAGCCATTGATGGACTTAAAATAAAGTCTGAAATCGCCAACATGACATCTACCAACCGGCAATGGGCCCGCGTGGTAGATTATAGCCCACTCCGTCTTGAAGAGAGGAGGCCTGTGTCCCAGCCGTGGGAACATTATTGGCTGTTTATGCTATGTTATGCAATGCCAAAATAACCCTTATTTGTATGAGAAAAAATTTATTTACGCCGCGTGCTACAGTGGGACAGTGTCAGACCGATATTATCAAACCGCTCTCGTCTTTGTTAACTTAAACGTTATAACACTACCAAGAATTATTCTTACACAACTCAAAGGTTGTTTCCCCCTGACAATCAGTATTCAAGAGTAGTGTGTATAAATTTGATTCAACAGGGGTCGTCAACCTGTTCCTCTGAATAACGTATCGTGTCACTCGATATACAAACGAGATGTTTTATCTTAAGTTCGAAGCACTGGGGATTCGATTTGCAAGTGATGTGGAGTTAGAATAATATAGCGGTTATAGTCTTGTTTTTAAACCCGCGGGGCAATTGCGTAACACATTATCAATCGGAATCGGTTTCATTTTGACAGTTCAACAACATTCATTGCGTTATTTACATGTTGAGCAGACAAACTTTTCGAACTTATGAAGCAATGGATTAGCAATTTGCTTCAAAATGATTCAGATTCCGATTGATAGTGTGTGACGCAATTAGGGTGCTGATTTGTACCACATCGGTGGTAACCTTTAGCAGCCAGAGTTTAAAAAGAATGTGAGGCCAGCTTATACTAGTTTTGTTCTCTCTTTAGAGGTATGAGGAACAGGGTGTAAAGTTCACTCATCCTCCATAGAAAAGGGAGGATCCTCCGCCCAGATGTGTGTTGTGTCTGGTGGGCAACTGCCCGACGATTGATGTCGGGACGTTGTATATATGCTAGTTGCAACAACAACATAAGCAGCCTATAATGTTCCCACTGCTGAGACACAGGCTTCCTCTCTGTGAGGGAGCGTGCTATAATCAACCACGCGGGCCCAGTGCGGGTTGGTGGATGTCACACTCACATGTCTCCGAATTTTTGGTTCTAAGACATGCTGGTTTACTCACGATGTGTTCCTTCGCCGTTTTGAGAGCAGTGGTGATGAAATAAACCAATTCTGTTGTATATATGTCCATAGTAAATTTTTGAAATCCAATATGTATACTATACACATTATGGTTTTCCGACATCCACACGAACGAAGTCGCGGCCACAGCTACACATAATCAGCCTATACAGTTCCCACTGCTGGGACACATGCCTCCCCTCTGTGAGAGGGAATGGGCCGTAATCCACCACGCGGGCGTAGTGCGGGTTGGTAGATGTCACACGTCTTCGAATTTTTGGTTCTAGGACATGCCGGTTTCCTCACGATGTTTTCCTTCACCGTTTTTGAGAGCAATGGTGATGAAATAAATTACACAAAGTAAAGCGCCTGTCTGGGTCCGAACTCACGACCTACAATTTGTAAGTCGGGTCTCTTACTACTGGGCCACCACAGCTCTCACACAGCACACACACACAGGCACAGCTAGTTGGTACCAAAATCGATTATCATCATCATCTGCCTAGCCTTTTCCCAACTATGTTGGGGTCGGCTTCCAGTCTAACCGGATGCAGCTGAATACCAGTATTTTACATGGAGCGACTGCCTATCTGACCTCCACAACCCAGGTACTGGGTAATACGATACCCCTTGGTAAGACTGGTTGTCAGGCTTTCGGGCTTCTGACTACCCGTAACGACTGTCAAAGATCCACGAATGACAGCCGGGACCAACGGCTTAACGTGCTTTCCGAGGCACGGAGGGGTCTCAGTATGTAAAGATGGTCACCCATCCACAGACCAACCGTTATGAAATTTGTAACTTGAGACCTGGATAAGGACATACGTAGACTAGTTTTCTTCCTGGATATTTGCATTAACAATTCTAAAATACAAAATACACACAAAAGTAGGAATTCGCAACCAAGAGCTAGTATAAAATAATCGCCACAAAAATGAAATAGGTGATTTCTTTCTTTGTCACAAAATTATCGACAAAAATGTTGAATTCCATTCAAAATCGACCATAATATCGTCAACATTTTAACGCACACACACTTTGCGACAGTTTCCCTAAGATTCGTCAGAAACTGAAACATACCCAACACTTAGACCGACATAAACCAAGGTCACCAATAAGCCGTAAGATCCATCGTAAATGATTTTCAATCAAGTCCCGGCATTGTGGCTTTCCCGGAATCCCGGACTTCTGAAGTGCCGTCATAAGGCCGGAATGGTCGCTTTTGTCCGGGATAGATGATGATGTTCGAAGTCAGTTTTCGTGGATTTTAGGTAAGGAAAGATGAGGTTCTAAAACGGTGCATTTTGTTTTGAGATCTTTGGCTCTTTGAAGTACTCGTACTTCTAAGTCGTTGTAGAAAAGAGCCTTTACGTACTACTAGCAGCGCCCCGCGGTTTCACCCATATACTCGTACGTAAGTTTCAATCCCGTGGGAATATCGAGATAAAAAGAATCCTATATGTGTTATTCCTGGTTATAAAGTAACAAACATCCATCCATCCTCATAGACTTTCTTGTTTTCTTCTTTTTTGACTTTATTGTACCTAGGAAGTAGGATTTACGAATTAGAAAAAAAAAACAACCCAAAAATGTCGCGATAATTGAAATCATTCGTTCGGAGATCAGCAAACCTCGACATGTCCATTACTGATAACCGTGGGTCTATCTATTGGATTTCGGGATTCCCCTGGTAGGTCAGAGGTCAGACGGCAGTAATAACTTGAGCCAGATACCTACATTTTTTATACTTTAAGAAATATTTAAAAATTTAATTTAATATGTAGATAAATAAATAAACGAAATAATAATATAATATATACCTACCTACTCACACTTCACACTATCACACTAATATTATAAAGGCGAAAGTTTGTAAGTGTGTGTTTTGTTACTTCTTCACGCTCATACGGCTGGACCAATTTTGATAAAATTTTGTATGGAGGTAGCTGACACCCTGAATTAACATTTAGGCTACTTTTTATCCCGGTATTCTCACGGGATCGACATTTACGTGGGTGAAACCGCGGGGCGCAGCTAGTTACATACATATAAATAGAACAGTGTAATGTCTGCTGCAATCCTTACACCATACCTACACGCGCGACGGTTGCGAGTAGGTACTACGCACCTGACCTTTCCGAGGAATATCACCAATTAGGTCATAAAACCTATGTATGCTACGCCAGCACATCAAGTGTTAAAATATGATATAATAATCTGTTAAACTTTAATAGATTTTCAACTTTATAGCTAAAGCATAAGGTTCAAAGTTTATTGGGAAAATTTGACAGTTTCGGGTAGCTTAATGTGCTTGCGTCTGTACTCACACCTATCTCTTGCCTTTGCTTTCAGCAATTACGCACTATTTATACCCACTTTTTACAAACAAAAGCAGCACTCATCAGTGTTCACAGATTTTCAATCAAGTTGATCGTGCCTCCGTGTGGGTTCAATATCAGCTGTTAAACGGCCGGCAATGGCCGCCTTTTGTCAGGAGTAGATCACACAGCAATGTCTGCCTTTGTGAGGGGCCGAGATATCGTGATGATGCTCTACGTTACCGAGTTATAGAGGAATTTGTTCGGAGTTCTGCTGGATGTTTGTTGAGGAAGTGAAGTATTCGATGAGAAAGAAACCTAGATAAGGAGATCAGCGGGGTAATTGCGTAACACACTATCAGTTGAATGTCTCTCATTTTGACAGTTCAACAACATCCATTGCGTTATTTACGTTGTTAAGCAGACAATTTTTATGAACATTTGGTGCAATGGACTAGCAATATCCTTCAAAATGATACAGATTGTGCTTGATAGTGTGTTACGCAATCAGGGTGCAGGTTTGGTATTCGAATATTATTTTTAAGTATGGATGAAAGTATATGTATACTGAACTAGCTACATGATATGCCACAAGAAAGCTTATAGTTAAATATTATTGGGTTCAAAATAATATGATGTCTTTTTACAGATGCAGGGCTTGTGGCTAAGTAACAGCCGCACGGGTCGATCGATCAGGTTAAGCTACGCTTGCAGCCGTTGGTCCATGGACCGTCTTTACATAGCAAGACCCCGCGCTGCCTCGGAAAGCACGTCAAGCCGTTGGTCCCGGCTGTCATTCGTGGATTTTTGACAGTCGTTACGGGTTATCAGAAGTCCGAAAGTCTGATACTTAACCAGTCTTACCAAGGGGTATCGTATTACCCAGTAACTGGGTTGCGATTTGCATTATGTACTTATGTGTAGAAAATATAGATTTGAAAACTAAATAATGTACAAGTATATAAACTATATAGGTATAGATATCCTTACGAAAAAAACTAAAAACAACTTATTCTCATCGCTGTTACCGGGCAGGTACTGGCTTTACTACGTTGGATGGCAATGGCAACGCTGATTCTTAGGCCAAGCAATAAATTTGCTCTCTAGTCACCAAAAGAGTATTGTTGCTATTCATTCGGTTCTCATCATTATCTCTCTGCTCACACCTGGCGATGCAAACGAGATATATTTAACACAGATGTGTAATACTGTATATTTGTACCGCTGCACTGTGATTCATTGACGTCAAGGTATTTCTGTAAAAATAAGAGCGCGATCTTTTGCGGGGATTCGCTGAAAGGATAACGGGTTAGATGCTCAAAGTAATTTAATCAAACGCGGAATCAATAAAGCGCGACTGCTGAGCCATTGAGTTGCTAAGTATTGGGTTTCTCCATCAAGAGTTTTGATTTGTGCACTGTTGATGGCATAGAACCGTTCCATACTAAATGGTACTTAAACATATCTGAAGTATTTTGTGTGGACTATTACCCCTTTCGGGGGATAAAGGTGTGATAGGTATTGTTGTTTTAGCAAAGAAAATGTCAGATTCATTAATATTTATTTATATATCGGTCAATATTAGTAAAAAATTACACATACAATCATAAAATTGGGTAAAGGTATGATTCCGAACAACGCTGCACTCGGCAGTGCTGCTGAACTTAATTGTCATTGAAATAAAGTCGATATTTGTTTAACTTGAAATAGGGTGGGGGAGTGCAGCACTACGCACTTTTACTTTAGGTACAGACGCCAGCACATCAAGCTACAACAATCTGTCAAATTTATTTAATAGATTTTCAACTTTATCGCTTAACATAAGGTTCAAAGTTGATTGGGAAAATTTGACAGTTTTGGGTAGCTTGATGTGCTGGCGACGGTACTGTTCACAGGCATCTTACTCTTAACTCCTAACATTTTTTAATGGGTATCAATCAAAGGTAACATGCGTTTCCTCATTATTATTCTCCATATGTATAAAACCATCCAATTGTTGAGGTAAGTACCCCTTCCTCATAATCCCCAGTTTCCTCTGTCTCAATATTTCCTCCTTAATGTTTTCCCAACTATTTTACACACAATAACATTTGTCCTCCTATCTTGCAACTCATAACTTATAATCCCTTATATTTTGTTTCTAAAGTGGCAACATTACCGGGAGCCCCACGATTAGTTAACACAATTTGCTGTACCGTACGTGTACACCATTTTGATCACTCATTGTGACTGTTACTGTCCACAAATAAATTATGCGAGATAATTTGCCACTTGTCTGCACGTTCATTTTCGTGGTGTAAGTTCGTCGGACAAAGGTTGCTTTTGTGATGTAAAGTCTAATGTGTGAAATCTAAGTAAGTGAGTAAAATATAATTGTAAGACAACATCTTTTATCAATAAAAACATTCTGCTTTAAAAACTACCGCTTTGCTGTTTTGAAGCTGTCATAATAATAATTATTGAAGTGAAAACTTCTTTAGGCGCGTTGGGCATTCTTAAGATGGAAAAAGCCATTGAATTCGCGCCACTATTACCGTAACCGACACCGCTTCGGAATACTTCGGATGTGTTCGGCTATCCTCAGGATGTACTCGGTTTTAATGTATTTCGGATATGTCAGTGAGTGATGGCAAAGTATTCTGTTTGTGTTTTGTTTATATGACGATTAAAAAAATACACACGTGATTGTTCAAGTTTCCACTTCTGTCGGCACTCCCGGAGTGCCACTTTTTTTTTATTTACGAAAGTTAAGTAGATGGGGATGGTAATACAAATCGTGCAGGGTGGCTCGATTTACGAGTCCGAATTTACGAACTGTAGTATCTATGTTTAATGAAGCTTCAATGTTTTATATCCAAAACAAACCGTTCTTCATTCGCCAAAATAATTCACTGAAAACACCACTCACACACTCCAATAAAATTCTTCATAAATAAATGTCGCAACACTCAAAAGTCAACACTGTTTAAAACGTAATAATTGTCGATTAATTGAATTATTCAATTAACACTCGATGTTCACATTTGTATGTAGGACAGGTACGTAATCCATCTTGTCCAATTTGTAACAATGTGAATTCATTGTTGTCCTCATTTTTGTTACGTTTTATGGCCAATGAAAGAGACGAAAAGTGTCGTGAAAATATGAACAAAAAATAAATCTACAAACGTGGTAAAAAAAGTGAATCTTTATTTAAATAAAGCTTCGCTATTTTGCATCGATAACCATTTATCAGAAAAGCTGCACCTTGTCAAAAGGTAGGCCGATATATTTTGTAACAAGCCATCTCTTACATCCAAAACAAACCACTCTTAATTCGTTAAAATTATTCACTGAAAACACCACTCACACACTCCATCTAATAAAGTTCTTTATAAAATAAACGTTGCAACAGGCAACACTATTTAAAACGTAATTTTCGATTAATTTAATTAACACTCGATGTCCACATTTGTACGTCATCCATCTTGTACAATTTGTAACAATATATTGTTCTCATTTTTGTTACGTATTGTGACCAATGAAAATGAAGCAGTTGCAGTGTCGTGAAATATTGGCAAAACTTTTTACGAAGAAGAATTAGATTTTTTTATTCTTTTGCAGCAGTAAGCAGGTCAAGGAGGTTCAAGAACTGATCATGAGACTCAAGGACCTGATCATGGTCACTACAACCTTTCATCGCGTGTTTTGTCTACCTAAACAACAAAGTTGGTCATCATCTTCATCACCTCTTCCTGCACTTGTCCAATGTTATTTGGGGTCAATAAAGTTTATAGCATAAGATAAGCATAATCAGCCTATAATGTTATCACTGCTGGGACACAGGCCTCCTCTCTTTGAGAGGGAGTGGGCCGTAATAAAGTGCTTGCCTGCGTTCGAACCCACGACTTACAACTCGTAAGTCGTGGCTGTTACCACTGGACCACCACTGCTCTCAACAAAGCTTATAAATTATTTTTTTTAACAGCCACGGAAATTAATTGTTAACCAAATTGACACTCTACGTCAATTTGCCGCGTTACAGCTGCTGTCAAAGAATGACAGTTGTGATTTGAATATACGGACAATTTAAGTAGGTACTAAGTCAATTTCCTTAACAATTTATTACCCCGACTTTACATAAGTCTTAGCCATGAAGTGGGCAGTAGGTAACTAGCCAGTATTTTAGACCAAGCCACATTTCCTTTAATCTACTTACCAAGTTAAATGAACAGTTAATTAAATTAAAAGTTGTGCATATTATCGTGACCACCGATGCTCTTAATTACTGCGAGTTGTATCGAACTGCAACAGAGCAAGTATCCAAGTTGCACAAACAAGCAAATTGCGACTGCCCGCAAATACTTCAAGTCGCTGCCCTGAAACGTAGGGCCAGGAAACAAGAGTGTGGAACCTAAGATTAAATGACCAAATTTTAATGTATTACTAATTTTTTAACACAATTATTAGAGCACACAAAACATCTTACTGTACACCATAGACAAGAAGGGAAGGAGACATAGATAACATAATAAATGTCAGTTACAATAAAAACACAATATGTTTAATTTCATGAAATAAACATTCAATGGATTATATGAACTTAGAGCGTTGTATTAATGATTTTGAATTACAAATCTTCATCGATGTCCGGTCGCTCTGTGGCCCATCTGCAAGTGAACGCGAGTGCAAATCGAAGCAAGTTTGAAGTACGCAAGTTTTAATAGAAGCGAGGACCGCAGCATGTGCTAATTATTGAAGTCCTCTGCTGATAACGCCAAGAATGTCGGATTTATCGTAGCAACGAAGACTTGTGAAAACCATAACTGTACTTAGGATCTTTTTAACTGTTACGTAAAAAGACCCATATCGCTCATTTGGTGAAACATCGACGTAAATGTAATCTTTTCCAAAAATGAGTTAAAAATGACAGCATTTAAAAAGCGTATTTACGTTAGGATAGCAAAGACTTAAAAAAAAATAGCAATTACGTCGATGTTCTTCCCAGCTAAAGCACTAGGAAGCGATGAAGGGCATGCATTTAGAGGAACTGTTTTATGTAATTTTGACGTTCAAAAAATGCTGAGTCTCAACCTAGTTTGAATAAATGACTTGTTTTTGAAGTGAAAACTTCTTTGGCGCTTTGGGCATTTTTTGAGATGGGAAAAAACCATTGAACTCGTGACACTGTTACCGTAACTGACACCGCGCTACATTCAGATCAGTTCTGCTGTCCTCGGGATGTACTCGGTTTTGATGTATTTCCGATATGTCAGTGAGTGATGGCAAAGTATTCTGTTTGTGTTTTGTTTATATGACGATTCAAAAAATACACACGTGATTGTTCAAGTTTTCACTTCTGCCGGCACTCTCGGAGTGCCACTTTTTTTTTTTTTTTTAGTTTGAGAAGAATGACAAACAACTTAGGCAAGAAAGGTATATTAAGTATTTGCAGGCTGATACGATGAAATTTCTATGAAATAGCAAAAGCCAAAGGTCGAACGTCAATCTCAGCTGTCTGCAACCTAGTTTTGATCGACGAGGTTCTAACGACATACTGACGTACAGAAATTTCTTTAATAAATTTTCAACTTTATTGCTAAAACATAAGGTTCAAAATTGATTGGGAAAATTTGACAGTTTCGGGTTGGTTGATGTGCTGGCGTCTGTACAACAAGATCGAATACTTAGAACAGTTCTGGAAGTGGAAATAACATATCTATATCTATACTAATACCAGTGCGTCCTGCCCGTCATGACATGGACACTGACTAACTCGTCAATATGTAGGGAACAGCTGATTTTTTTTTCGCGATTTCACGTTTGGTCCCATAGTAAAAGTTGTTCATAATGATGAGTGCAATGATCTCTTAAGAGGTTGTTGATGTGTTTCCAATAACCCTGCATTTTGTAATGTCAACAGTATCAGTAGGTCTACTTAAGGTAATAAATTGTGCAAAACAAATAAATAAATACATACAGTAGCAACGCTGCTTGGCGGCAGAAATAAGTATAAAATATTTCTCCAAATAAAATTAAAGTAAAATAAAATAACTCCCGGATATCGGTTTCAGTATAGCAACGTGTATTTCACACGTTTAAGAACTGTAAGTAGGTATAAATTGTATAAATCTGACTTTAACTGGTTTTAGACTTTGCTGGTTTCCCCCGCGATTTCGGAGTTCCGTAAATCGCGATTTACAATACGAAATGTGTGGTAGAATGACTGTAGGTAATAACAATAATTTACAGTCAAAATAAAGTTAGCATTACTGAAAACGACATTCATTGACGATTTAAATGCTAAAAAAGATACCTAACATACATAATCAGCCTATAAAGTTCCCAATGCTGCCATAAGTGAGCCGTAATCCACCACGCGGGCCCAGTGCGGGTTGGTAGATGTCACATGTCTTCGAATTTTTGGTTCTAGGACATACCGGTTTCCTCACGATGTTTTCCTTCAACGTTTTGAGAGCAGTGGTGATGAAATAATTTACACAAAGTAAAGCGCCTGTCTGTACAACTCGTAAGTCGCGGCCGTTACCACTTGGCCACCACAGCTCCTAAAAAAAAAAAAAAAAAACTGAAAATGATAAAAAAGAAATAAAAAAGATTGATTGAATTTTTTAATTACATACATATAAACTCACGACTTGTTTTAATGGGGATGGGCAGAAACTACAGAACGTAACCTGCTACGATCCTTACGTACTCCTTTTGCTTCTTTTACGTTCATACAACGTTCATATTTTACAGTCCGGCCGACGAGAGAATACGTTCTTGATCGCTGTCAGTTTCACACAAACAAATACGTGTTTTGCAAATTTGATCTTTATTAGCTAATAAAAATTATCGTGGCACTGACAGGTATCAGGAACGAATTCTCTCGACGGCCGGACTGCAATTAGGAAAATATAGATAAGCTACTCCAGACACTACAATGTGCATAAGTGCCAAAAAAAGCGAAGAAAAACATTTTTATCACCAACCAAGCTGGCATCAACTTCTATCACTAAAAAAACTAGGTACTTACCAAAACAACAATTTTATTTAATTTAATTTTAGTTATTTTTAATTTATTTTTATTATTTTCAAAATTGAATTTTCATTCGTCAAAAGGTACAAGTACAGTTAGAACTTCGCCTCCGATGGTCTAAACGTGCTCGGAATAAATACTGTAACTTGTTCAATAAAAAAACTAAAAGTTTTCCAACACAATTTGTTGTGACCCAAGAGAAACGCTTCTGAAGCTATATTGGCGTAGGTCGAAAACTTTTCTGGGTGTGTTTTTAATTAAATGTGTGGCGGCATCTACCCCTCCGTGCCTCGGAAAGCACGTTAAGCCGTTGGTCCCGGGCGGCTGTCATTCGTGGATCTTTGACAGTCGTTACGGGTCGTCAGAAGCCCGAAAATCTGACAACCAGTCTTACCATGGGGTATCGTATTACCCAGTAACTGGGTTGTGGAGGTCAGATAGGCAGTCGCTCCATGTAAAATACTGGTATTCAACTGCATCCGGTTAGACTGGAAGCTGACCCCAACATAGTTGGGAAAAGGCTAGGCAGATGATGATGTGTGGCGGCATCTACATCGACACATACGAACTACGCATTACATTGACGTCACGCAAAATCCTGCATCGCACAAACAAAGTTTACCGCGCAACAAGCATATAAATACAACGTCCAGACATCAATCGTCGGATAGTTGCCCACCAGACACGACATCCAGTCGAATGATCGTCCATTTTCTATAGAGGATGACTGAACTTTACACCCAAACCATACAAGCCCATACCATTTCCCTCATACTTCTAAAAATGTGTTACTTTTGTGATTGAGGGACTCGTGCGAGTCATTAGAGTGAGCATTACATCCTCTCAGCCGCCAGGGCACATTCAAGTCAATGAAAGACGTACCCCGTAAATAGTAGCATTATAGTAAGTATGCATTATATAGCACACTTTTGAGCACTGTGTACAGAGTGTCAAACGTGTGCTATGCAATTATACAATACTAAGAAATTGAATTTATACAATGCAAAGACAGTTTTTTCAATGTTCAGTAGCTCCAACAATGTTTCCGAATGCTACCTAATTACCTAATTAGTTTATGCGCCCTTGTGGAGCAGGACCAGCGTGGAGTCAAGCATTTTAGTCAGCGATCAATCAAATCATTTATTTGCAATGAATGTAGATAGCTAATACAGGTGGAGTAGATAGGAGTGAGACATGTACAGACGCCAGCACATCAAGCTACCCGAAACTGTAAAATTTTCTCAAACAACTTTGAACCTTAAAGCTTTAGCGATAAAGTTGAAAATTTATTAAAGAAATTTGACAGATTGTAGTAGCTTGATGTGCTGGCGTCTGTACATTCTGCCTGGAAATAGGCACGCAAACTTTATAAAAATTGTTAAGAAGCTATCTAAAAATCTGATTACTATATAGGTATTATATATTGAATTAATACTAAAAATATCAAAATTAAATCCTAACTTAACTAAAACTATACAGAAACTAAAATATAGCGTCGAAAAATTCATCCGCATCGCTGTCGACTGGTAATGTACCCAAGAGACTGGCGGCATCGGCATTACCACGTTGTTATTATCTAAAAATAAATGATCGATGTAATCGAACGATGTCATCCTGCATAGTGTGCGTTTACAAACAAATATATTCTAAGCAGATATTACAAATCCTCAGAGCTTTTTACTAATATTCTTACATTTACATAAACGCAATAAGTACCTACTCGACGTTGTTACTACCCAGTAGTAGGTAGTACTATTAGTTATTCTGTGCCAGTAGGCAACAAGAGAATTAATAGAAACGAAAGGAAAATGCTTCGGGTTTTAGGGATACCAACTTTTAGGTAAACTATTTTGTTTCATAGATTGATTTGAAAACAAATACAACGTGGCAATGCTGCCAGTCTCTTGGGTAAGTACATTACCAGTCGACAGCGACGGGGGAATATTTCGACACCATATTTTAGTTTGTTAATAGTTTTAGTTAAGTTAGGATATTATATGTATTTTAATTTTAATAGTTTGTTAGTTTATTAGTAGGTACTAGCAGCGCCCCGCGGTTTCACCCGCGTAAGTGTCGATCTGCCTATCCTCTGGAAATACAGACGTGTGTCTTTTTACAGACGCCAGCAGATCGAGCTACTACAATCTGTCAAATTTCTTAAATAGATTTTCAACTTTATCGCTAAAGCATTAGGTTCAAGGTTGATTGGGAAAATTTGACAGTTTCGGGTAGCTTGATGTGCTGGCGTCTGTACAATATAATATTATGTAGGTATCCCAAAGCGTTTTGTCTTGGGATAACTAAGGGGCACTTGTTGTAATTTTAAGAACGTTCACAGTCTGATGTTAGTCTCAATCTGCCAAAAATACATCCAATTTCCGTACATTTTTGACATTTAATTTAAAAAAATCTGTATTCAAAATCCTTTCACCTTAAAAAGGATGGCAACCCCGCCTTATAACTGAAACCTTGAATGGCACCTAACATCGAAAGGTTTGAGGGAGGCGTATTGCCAAATTGCACTTTACCAAATTGCGATCAACGGGTTACGTGAAAGGCGTTTTGTTAATACGCAGCTTTATGCTCTTTGGTTCTAGTGATTTCGTAAGTGAATAGCTAGATTTATTAGGTACGTGTATGAGCATTGTTTTCTATGAAAAGTCTAGACCTACCCGTAAAGGGCCCGCGTGGTGAGTTAAAAAAACTGCTCGATTGCACCTGCGAACTTGACGAAGAAAGAATTGACTACAGGTAGTTAATTTTTACTTAATTTGTATACAAAACAACGTAGTAACGAGCCAAAATGTTGGCAATAGTGAAATAATTCCATAATCAGCCTATAATGTTCCCACTGCTGGGACACAGGCCTCCTCTCAGTGAGAGGGAGTGGGCCGTAATCCACCACGCGGGCCCATTGCGGGTTGGCAGATGTTACATGTCTTCGAATTTTTTGGTTCTAGGACATGCCTGTTTCCTCACGATGTTTTCCTTCACCGTTTTGAGAGCAGTGGTGATGAAATAATTTATACAAAGTAAAGCGCCTGTCTGGATTCGAACCTACGACCTCACAACTCGTAAGTCGCGGCCGTTACCACTTGGCCACCACTGCTCTGCACTGAAATAATTCAATTTATTCAAAATCAAAGTCATTTGACGGGCAATTCCCGTATATTTAAGAACGTTTGCATTATAATCTTAGTCACAACCTGTCAAAATTTTCTCTAAACCGTATCTTTTGTTTGTTTTTTTTTTTGACATTGACTGTCGCTGAGATGAGATTGCGACTAGCTATGGAACGTTTTCAAATATAGAAATTGACCTTCCATGTTCTGTATACAAAATTCTCTTGTTCAAAAGATCGTTTAAGCATTCCTCTAATTACCATACCATCTATATGCAATTTTTCCTCGCATTTCAAGCAGAAAAACATATCAATTTGTTCCCAGCGAACGATATAAGCTGACAAAGATAAAAATATGATAAACATGCCGAAACATCCAACTAGTATCATGAATAACTTTGTTCATATGAAATTCATAAAATGATACCAGCGTCAAAGAGTTTGTGGGACATTCTGCTCTATATTTTTCCCTCCTTTTTATGAGGAATTTATCATGATATTGTACGGTATTTTTTTCTTTATATAGCACCACTGTAGTGTAGCATTTTGTGCAGTTAATCCATAGTAAACATAAGAGGGTTTATTTATAAACTTCTCTTAAGAAAATTTTTATGTCACAATTATTGTAGGTATGGTTTGACAAAGGAAAAATAATAAAATTTATTAATTAGTCAACTCATCCCGCGGGATAAGTTCGAGCGACCTCGGTTGACTAAAGAATCGGTTAAACAGTCGGTAACTATGTAGAATCATGTTATGAATTCATACTTAGTAACAGTTTGTATGTACAGACGCCAGCACATCAAGCTACTACAATCTATCAAATGTATTTAATAGATTTTCAACTTTATCGCTAAAGTATAAGGCTCAAAGTTGATTGCGAAATTTTGACAGTTTCGGGTAGGTTGATGTGCTGGCGTCTGTACGTCAATGTCCGTTACACCTTGTATTATTATCGCTTTTCCAAAAATTGTCTGCAATTTAAAAAGAAATATATTTATTTAGCACAGACCAAAAGACACACCAGATAAAAACAAACAACAAAAAAAAAGGTCAAATAAAAAGTGTAAAGTACGATTAAAAAAAAAAAAAAAAATAAGCAGGAAAGTGTGCCTCACGGCTGCGCTAATAAGGTCCAGTTCAGCAAAAATACCAGACAACTAGTGCCTGACGTTGGTTTTCAACTAATTTTTCATGTTCCCTTTTATTTTCCACGGAAACGCAGCGTATTTTTTCCAGAAACCTTTGCAATACAACAAAACACTGTTTAAAACCGGCACAAGTATCTGAACCAAAGTGTGTTGCAGTTAAAACATATAAATGTGCACATCAGTAAGCGACAACGCGCGGACAGTTTGAGATATGACCGAGACGAAACTAACAGACGTCATATTTATAAACGTTGGGAAGTGGGGACGTCCAAACGACGAGCTGAAGCGGGAAAGTATTAATATTACTGGGTTTTCGGTAAATAATGCCTCCTACGTTAAAGTGTAAAAACTAAACAACAAATATTTACCCCTTTTAGTTACAGCTCTAAACATAGGAATTTATTCAATAACGATGATAAAGTTAAGTGACATTCAAACGTCAAAAATCTATAGTTAAACATTCTTCTAATCACTACTTAACTTTAAACAACGGTAAGAAAGAAAAAGAGTACCTACTATTAAGATCAGCCGTGCATCCGTCCGTCTATCACAGACGTTTTTATCGAAAACTACTGGAAATCTTCATAGAAGCTTAGCTCCAGTTTAGCTTTAGTCAGAGCTTGTGCCTAGCCTTTTCCCAACTATGTTGGGGTCGGCTTCTAGTCTAACCAGATGCACCTGAATACCAGTATTTTACGTGGAGCGACTGCCTCCATAACCCAGTTACTGGGGAACACCATACCCCTTAGGAAAACTGGTTTGACAACCACCTGCAATAAACATCAGTATTTACAAAACCGAATATATATTTTTTCGTTTTTTTTACCGGTTCCAAATTTTTACAAGGTATTCTTCCCAAGAATATGAACAATTTTCACTATGGGACCAACTTTGAAATCACGAAAAAAAAATCAGCTGTTTGATACATTAAAGTTCAATACCTACTTGACCAGAATAATAATAAATAATAATAATTGTCTAAAACTTTTATTTAATCAATTAAAAGCTATACAAATATAATATCTATGTATATCTAATACTAAAAATTACAAAATTAAATCCTAACTTAACTAAAACTATACAGAAACTAAAATATAGCGTCGAAAAATTCATCCGCATCGCTGTCGACTGGTAATGTTCCCAAGAGACTGGCGGCATTGCCACGTTGTATGGCAAATGCATGCAATGCTCATGGTCTTTTTAAAGAAATTTCAAAACGGCTGGTTGACACTTCCCGTGACCCAAGGGCTGGCTTTTACCTTGGCCAAAGGCTAAGCATTGCCATACAACGTGGCAATGCCGCCAGTCTCTTGGGAACATTACCAGTCGACAGCGATGCGGATGAATTTTTCGACGCTATATTTTAGTTTCTGTATAATAATTTAATTTTTATATTTTTAAATGTTTTTTATACTTATTTTTTATACTTTAAGAAATACTTAAAAATGTAATTTAATATGTATATAAATAAATAAACGAAATAATAATAATATTTTTTATATTTTTAAATGTTTTTATATATTTTTTTTATATTCTAATATTTAAAAATATAATTTATATATATTTAGACGAATAAAGGAAATAATAATAATAATACCGGAGGTTCCTCTCTCTGGAGCCCTGACCGCCGGTAGCTTGGACCCTGTTCCCGATACCGGTGGGCTACTATTTTTTATATTTTTAAATGTTTTTCTATATTTTATATGCTAATATTTAAAAATATAATTTATATGTAAATAATGAAATAAAGGATAATAATAATAATAAGTTTATTGTACAAAGAAAAAACACACAAGTTTAGACATACAATAAACATGATTGTAGAGGCAGTGGGCAGAGGCAAGTTGAACAGCAGGCTCCTGAACTAAGTAAAAGGATACAAGACTTGTATCTCAAGAGCCAAGAATGTATGAAACAGCTGATTTTTTTTTCGTGATTTCGAGTTGGTCCCATAGTGAAAGTTGTTCATATTCATGGGTACTTAGAACATTCTGTAAACATTTGGAACCGGTAAAAAAAAATATCCTGCCTGTATTATTTTTCAACTTACACCACAAACCTATAATGAATGATATGAACATGTAAATATTTATATGAGAAAAGTATTTTCGCCGCTACTATGCATATTCCCGTTGTTTACCCTCCAACCTGTCACAAGCTGGACTATAAATAAGAAACAAGTAACAAACGTAAATAAACATCTCATTAGTTGTACTTCGCGCCATTTATTTGTTTAGGAAGAATATAAGTCGAAACAAACATTATTTAAATAAACTGTTTGTTTAAAATTCTGGGATTTCAGACGGTTGGAGTAATGGATGTTGTTTTGGGGGAAAAAATATGTGTATTATCGCCTAAAAATAGCTGTTCCGGGTTTGTGTATCTATGTAGGCAACTGTGACGTCTGTAAACGTATCCACCAAAGGCGCCTGCCTGCGCCGCGCCACAGTTATTAACTTTTGCAGTTATAATCGTTTAACTATTTTTATGATTGTATCTGTTTTTGTTCCAAAATAAACGATTTTAATTTTTTTAATTTATTTATATAAAAAAAGGAGAAATACAGAAATACTAGTGAAAATCAACTTTTAGTGAGTCGTTAATTTCCTATCCTACTTCCTACTATTAATTAATTAGTATTATAAACGCGAAAGTTTGTGAGGATGGATGGATGGATGGATGTTTGTTACTCTTTCACGCAAAAACTACTGCACGGATTCGGATGAAATTTGGCACACAGATAGTTTATAACCAGGATGTTAATATAGGATACTTTTTATTCCGATATTACCACGGGATCGAAACTTATGCGGGTGAAACCGCCACGGGGCCCTGCTAATACTGCATCTGCGATGTCCGTGACCACCGCCACCCCACCAACGCCAATCGCTTCCATGTTTGGTGAATAATTAGTACTCAATTGGTACTAATTAGTACTCTAACAAAAAAATTGTTACCTTAGTAGTTTTTGAGAAAAACGACTTTGAAGGTGGTCCTGCGGTAGTCACGCTCCCTTCAACAGGACCACCATGAGCGCCGAAAAAGGGGGCATGCTACGCATGCATGGTTATACGCGGAGTTTTAGTATGGAAAAGTAATGAAAGCTAATTTCTCTTAAAATACAACACTTAGGAATTTGAATTTTTGGTCGCTTTAACTTCTTTATGGGTACTAATTTTTGTATAAATTTGGGAAGAAATCACGGAGTTTTTAATAGGGAAATCTTGAAATGAAAATTTTGCACCGTGACCACCGCAGGACCACCTTCAAAGTCGATTTTCTCTTAAACCACTGGAGTACTAATGTTGAATTTTGGGTACTAATTTTATCTTGCAGGGTACTAATTTTCTATGTAGGTTTGAGGAAAGCGACAAGCTTCTCAAACTTGGAATCAACATTCAAAATCGTGGTCCTGCTGAACAATTGCGCGAAAGTTATCATCGTTGATTTCTCGGTAAATACAAATGTTTCAGTTCTGTTTTTTTCACGAAATGAATCACATTTATGGGTACTAATTATTTGTATACTTAGAATAGCTGTAGCATGCCCCATTTTTCGGCGCTCATGGTGGTCCTACTGAAGGGAGCGTGACCACCGCAGGACCACCTTCAAAGTCGATTTTCTCGAAAACTACTAAGGTACCAATTTTTTTGTTAGAGTACTAATTAGTACCAATTGAGTACTAATTATTTACCAAACATGGCAGCAATTGGCGTTGGTGGGGTGGCTGTGGTCACGGACATGCATCTGCGACCAGCAAGCCCTTTGGCAAATAATAACCCCGTCCTTGATGAGTTGGTGAAACAAATATCTACTAATACTAATTTAAAACATCAAAATAATACATGCTGCTGCGTCCAGCAATCCCGACGACGCACCTGTACTTGTCCAGACTGCACCACTCCACGAAGGTTGAGGAGATCGTGGAGTAGATGCGTGTGAAGACCAACTAGACTTTGAGGGTCGAGAAGTTGGAGTCACGTCACAACACGAACTTCAAGTCGTTCGTGGTGCGTATTCCGACACATTATCTCGAGAAGTTCCTTAGGGAAGAATTCTGACCGAAGGGTGTTGTGTACCGCCGGTTTCGTGGCCGGCTACATGACACCAGTCAGCGAAACACGACGCAGACACTTCGTGTGCGTTAGTTTTTAGTGTAATTATAATGTTGTATGTTTTTTAGTAATTTTAAGTTACATTAATATTGTATTGTATGTGTTTATATAGGCCTTGATGCCTGAAATAAATGGATAAATAAATATATCCCAGAATACACTTACCTGCCTTATAAGCTGTGTTACTTATCTGCCCTTCTGCTGCAGAGAGAAAATAACCACTACGTTGAGCCCTGACACAGCCTGAAGGCGTTGCGGCAGACCCCGCAGAAGATGGCGGGATGCACTGGGGAAACCAACCATCAGTGGTCCACTTTAGCCCTGGATTGAAAGAGCTGGAAGTCATGGCGAGGGCCCATTGCCCAGCAGTGGGATGATGCAGGCTAATAGTAAGGCTGCGTTTCTATCAGAGACGAGCGAGGATGCGTAGCGAGGGATGTGTGTGAAACCAACCAATAACATCGCTTCATTTTTATAGCTTGAACTAAGTAAGCGTTGGTATTGGTTAGTTTTACACACATCTCTCGCTCATCTCTAGTGGAAAGGCAACCTAACACATCCCTAAATGCTTATAACCTATCACTTTTCCAGGTCACGCTTCACAACATTAAACGGTTTAATCATATCAAAAACTTTCATAAAACTCGTATGACTATTAAAAAACCCTTCCTACTGAGAAGCATCTGCGAATAAATTGACGACACATAATATCTGTGTCACCCATAAATCCTCCATTTTAAAAAGATTCCTTCAAGAGCATTAAAAAAACGTCTCATCATAAATATGCAGGCAGACGTATCTTCTCTTTATAGAGGTCTAAGTACTTTCCTATAGTTAACACTTCAAGGGAATCTGACCACTAATGTGCAACTGACAGAGGTTACATCAGCGTGTAGTCTTGTGTAAGGAGAGGGTACATGACAGTTTATGGTCACTTCAGCGGGTTATATTATAGGACAATGATGCCACGCGATCCAGTTTGAAAGGACGTCTCTCAGAATTGAGTTTAAACTACCTTTATGAGTAACTAAATTGAGAATAAAAAATGGAACGTACTTTTATTAAGTTGCATCGTTATAATTGGCTGGGGAATATTAAGAACTCTTCAGCATCGTCATTAAGGAAATGACGGAGGAGGAAGATCTGACGAGAGTGACTACTACAAGATTAGATCCATGCAGAAAATGTCCAATGGACACTTTTTGAACAAGCCATTGAAATTGAAACATAAACACCATAATCATTTTGAATATAGAAGTCGTTGAAACCACTCAAGGAAAACTTGACCTAAAAACCAACAAGCTAATTAGGGCAATAAATGTACGACCAATTAGATTACCCTTTTTTTTCTGGATGGGAAATCATCCAATGACTCCTCCCGCTCTGGGTGGAGCGGAAGGGAGTGTCAGACTCTTACTGACTAAAACCCACCCGTGTTCCTTCCTTAGCTCTTTAGGTATGTTCCGGGGCAGCGGTACCTAACCCTTTCGGACAATCCCGCTAAATTAGACTACCCTCAATTTTCAAAAACTAATTATACCTGTCTGGGTTCAAACCTACGACTTACAACTCGTAAGTCATGACCGTTTCCCCTGGGTCACTACTGCTCAAGGGACTGCACAAAATGGTATGTAGGAACTCGAAAAAAGTAGAAATGATTTGTAAAAGAAATTGAGTCGTTTTTCAATGAACTGGACCCACGGGTCCGGTTGACTCAATCCAATTTTGAATACGTCGACTAGACCCACTGCCCAATTTCATGGTCATAATGAATTTCTTGGATTTTTTGGCGCCAAATCAGAATGGTGGCAAAAAAAGATGGCCACCCTATACATTCAAGACAAATATGATGAATCTAGGATTCTAGGACACACATTATCAACCGATTGGTTAGAGAAACAAATCGCAAGATGGCGAAAATCCCTAATATCGGTTTCACATAACCTATTTCACAATACTGAGCTGAAACTGAAATAATAGGAGCAGTCTGAAGGTCGAAGGATAATGTTTCTTTGTACGAAAGGTCAAGTGCGGCGACCCTCAGTTAAATAGAGATGGAACAAATTCGAACACAGGATGAAAGTGTTCGAACTCGAAAGTTTGAAATAGAAATTGGAGACTGGAAATTCTGTTGCAATTGATGCAAGCTTGTTGGAAATATATTGCGTCGATGCTTTTGATACTAGTGTTAAGAATTATTCCCTTAGTCAGAAGGTAGAACTAGTGGACGCAACATAGTTTTGATATATTAGTGAGGCCGCTCTACTACATTTTGGGTATTTTTTTATTAGTTTTAGCATTGCAAATTTATTTGTTGGTCCTCAGGTTAGTCATCATGCCAAATTTCGGCTATCAAAATCAATTGCCTACGCCAAAGTCTGCTATATACTTGTGTGTTTGTTTATTTTGGACGTAAAGTGTCTAAAATCAGTAAATTTGTTGACCTACAGAAAATTCATCCCCTCCCTAGTAATAACCTTAAACACGGAAACGATAACACGTTTGGGTCGCAACAGGACATTCGTACTAATTGAGGTCTTTGAGAGCCAACGGAAGTTTTAGCCCAAAAGTGTAGTGGAAGAATGATTTTATTTTTATGGGTTTTGTCTGAAATAGTTTGGGGATTTAGTAACTTAACTATTACTAGTAAGATAAATCTACGTGGTAGAAATTTCATTACCTACAGTGTAAAATATTTAAGTTTGCTATCCCTTGGTTACGACCTACATAGGCCGCGTCCTATCTAAATGTGATCGTCGCGGGAGTACGCGATCGTCACGGTTTTATAATAGTCACGCGTCGCAGTCGTGTTTGTACAGACGCCAGCACATCAACCTACCCGAAACTGTCAAATTTTCCCAATCAATTTTGAACCTTATACTTTAGCAATAAAGTTGAAATTTGATTAAAGAAATTTGACAGATTGTAGTAGGTTTATGTGCTGGCGTCTGTACGTCAAAATCCATACAAATGATTGCGTCGATCGGAGTAATCGCGCGACGATCGCTTTAGGTTTGGTTTGGTTTGGACGCGGGGCAAGCGACACGCGTCGTGCGAAGCAACTGCGGAGAAAACAAATTAAAGAAGTTGTACTCTGCTTTAGTGAAACCACCACATTATAGAGATATGAGGAACAAGGTGTAAAGTTCACTCATCCTCCATAGAAAAGAGAGGATCCTCCGACCAGATGGGTGTTGTGTCTGGTGGGAAACTGCCCGACCATTAATGTCGGGACATTGTATGTATATGTTAGTTGCGCGGTAAACTCTGCTTGCGCGATGCAGGATTATGTGTGACGTCAGTGTGATGCGTAGTTAGCATGTGGCGATGTAGATGCCGCCACAAGTGAAACCACCACATTTTCTCTCCAAAGGTCAGCAGGGCTTCAAATATCAGTTTACGTGGCACTTCCTAAAGCCTAAAGTCCAGCAGTAACTATCAAGTCTAACAATTGAAAGCTGAAAATCCTTTACGTACGTTTCGACCAAAGCCTTTGGGAAGTAATTAATGACACTGTCACTAGGAGCTCAGCTTAACTTGACCATTTACCCTTTAGAGGTGATTATACGATGTCCGCATAATTTAAAGGGACTAATTTGATAATTTATTGCTGCATTATATTTTAGTGGCTGATTCCTTTGGTGAGATATGTGGTTAACTGTGAGGGTAGTTTTAAGAGGTGTTATAATATTGTGACACGCCATGACACCGATTGGGAAGTTATTGTAGTCGACGATTTATATATTTATTTATTTAATTCGGAAAACAAACAGCTAAACAAACATCATATTATACAAGTAGTGAGAAAAAAAAAAAGACATGAAAAAGATGAAAAAGACCCCGCTCTTTGAGAGGACGTGGGCTGTAGCCTGTAATCCACCACGCGGGCCCAGTGCGGGTTAGTAGTTGTCACATGTCTTAAATTTTTTTGGTTCTAGGACATGCCAGTTTCCTCGCGATGTTTTCCTTCACCGTTTTAAGAGCAGTGGTGATGAAATTATTTTATTCCCTTATGTATCAACAAAAATATGTGTGACCTCTCAAATCGACATAAAAATAACGATGTCATTCCTCTGGGTAATAAAATCGTGGCAAAATATTTAAAGAGCCAGTTATTACAATTTCGTTCGGGTTAGATGAAATGGACTGTTCTGCAGCGACAACGATGAATAATTTCACATAAGGGCGAGTCTATTCTGTGAAAACTTAGTTGAAGTGAGTTGTTATTCCACCTGGGGGTAATTGCGTGACACACTAACAGTAGTAATGACTTTCATTTTGACAGTTCAACAACATTCATTGCGTCATTTACGTTGTTGAGCAGACAAATTTTACGAGCATATAAAGTAATGGATTAGCAATATCCTACTAATATTATAAAAGCGAAAGTTTGTGAGGATGGATGGATGTTTGTTACTCTTTCACGCAAAGACTACTGAACGGATTTTGATAAAACTATACAGTAATATAGCTTATACATCAGAATAACACTTAGGATACTTTTTATCCCGATATTCCCAAGGGATCGACACTTATGCGAGTGAAACCGCGGGGCGCTGCTAGTCCTTCGGTTCAGATTGAGATTGATAGTATGTTACGCAATTAGGGTGCTGATGCTAAGGATTGACGTGTTCACTTTAATCTCACTTCAATTAAGTTTTCACGGTGAAATCTTTACAGAATATTACTACAGAGGCCGAAAGCCATTTCAACAATGTTGATTGACGTTTTAAATTACATTTGATAGGAGTAGCAGATGGAATGATTAGGAATTGTGAATAAGAATTCAAGTTGGGCTAAAAAAATCGTTCTTTTTACTACTAAATTCATAAGAAAGTATAAAATAATATTTTATAAAATTTTAAACACTTTTGTTTATCTTTCGTTACAATAAAAATTATACTAACAGGAAAGAGTCGAACTCAGTAACGCATTAAAAAATTACTTACTCATTTTATGGACCACTCGGACTTCACCCAAAAATGAAGTGTGCCAAAAATTTTTTTGAAGAGAAAAAAGCTTATGGCTCCTAAGACAGTTTCCCTGTATCTCGTATCGAGTTGATACCATTTATAAAAGAAAGATGAACACTTTGTCAAGTGTCTTGCTGTCGTCATCGTAAATTGTTTCTAGATTCCAAAGTCTTTTCGTCTTCTGCCAGCAATCTATGTCTGTCACAAAATAAATTCTCCATACTGCTATCGTTGTTTCCTGTAATCCTTCGCAATGCGAATAAAATCAAAGGAGTAAGGTCACCTAAGGAGCTTACCAGCTCAATACGACAGCACGATAAAGTTGCCGGGTCGTGTGGAATGCTGTTTATTTCGTTATGAAACAGTTCTTTGTGTTATTAGTAGAAACATTTGGAGGGAGAAATTGGGCGGAGACGCTAAGTATTTTTTATGTTTTAGTTTTTGTGTGCCTTTACCTGGGTCAAACAAGATAACATTTACATAATATACAATCTTTCAGAGGGGTGAGACCAAACATGGAGATCACAGTATAGGCCATCAAACTGAACAACTTTTTCCCGGGGCCAGCATCGTCGTGAAAAAAACATCAGTCGTTCCTCGGATATCATGGTCGTTCCATACAAAACTTCAATACCTACTTGACCAAATGTAGGCACCTTTATTAACTCAAATTGAAATGTAAATCTAACACTGAAATTTAATTAAAGCTTAAAATTCGCTGTGCCATCTACGTACCATATAAATTAAAATCGTTTTCCTGTGTCTGTGTAACCGCGTTGATCATCATCATCAGCCTAAAGCAGTCCACTGCTGGACATAGGCCTCTCCAATTGAACGCCATTTAGCTCGATTCTCGGCAAAACTCATGCAGCTGCTACCAGCCACCCTGCGAAGACCGTCGCTCCACCCAGCCTGATGAACAGCGTCCTACCTTACGGTTCGCGGTCTCCACTCAAGAACACGTGTAGCCAACTAGAATTAACGCGGTCACCGTGACCGCGTTAATTCTAATTGTATAATAATAATCTAGATGTTTGGTCAAGTCGTAATCTCGTAAAGACTGTGCGAAGCAGGGTCGGGTCGCTAGTCAAGTATAAATCGAAAATGCGTGTGGAGTTCAACTTCGTGATGTTTTTCTATCGAGATTATCTTTTAGTGGGGGGGCTTGTGGCTAAGTAATAACAGCCGCACGGATCGATAGATCAGGTAAAGCTACGCTTGCCGCGGTTGGTCCATGGATGGGTCTTTACATATCAAGACCCCTCCGTGCCTTGGAAAGCACGTTAAACTGTTGGTCCCGGCTGTCATTCGTGGATCTTTGACAGTCGTTACGGGTCGTCAGAAGCCCGAAAGTCTGACAACCAGTCTTACTAAGGGGTATCGTATTACTAAGTAACTGGGTTGTGGAGGTCAGATAGGCAGTCGCTCCGTGTAAAATACTGGTATTCGGCTGCATCCGGTTAGACTGGAAGCCGACCCCAAAACAGTTGGGAAAAGGCTAGGCAGATGATGATTATCTTTTGATGGTCGGGTACTATTAAAACGCTTTCTTATTTTGTTCCTGTATGTTTCAACATTTCTTTGTTGAGCCATAGAGGTCAATAAGTAAGAGGCTTGCTATAGAGAAATGGCGACGATATAAACAGCTTTACTGAAACTAACGTTTCATATTTTCTATCGGAATCGCATGTGAAATGTGGAAAAGAAAAAAATTCTGTTGCTGTGTGGCCTCGCGATTTAGCTGGATTTCATACCAAGATTGGACAGTCTTATTTGATTTTCTCCTGTGAGGAAATTCTCAGTTTAAAATTTGGTTTCGAATCGTTAAGTTCTGACTGATTTGGTTGGCATGGGACCACTGAAATAGTGAAATTGCGTGCTTTCAAGACAGCTTGTGAAAAATATATAATTTTATCACAAGAGAATGTAAAGCTGTATTTTTAGCACCAAGGTGACAAGATGTTCTCAAGCATAATCAGCCTTTAATTTTCCCACTGCTGGGACACAGGCCTCGTCTTTCTATGGGTGGGAGTGGGCGAAAATCCACCACGCGAGCCCAGTGCGGGTTGGTAGATGTCACATGTCTTCGAATTTTTGGTTCTAGGACATGCCGATTTCCTCATGATATTTTCTTTCACTGTTTTGAGAGCAGTGGTGATGAAATTATTTACATTTACACAAAGTAAAGCGCCTGCCTGCGTTTGAACCCACGACCTACAAGTCGCAAGTCGGGGCCGTTACCACTGGGACACCACTGCTCCTTCCAAAATGCCAATACCCAATCCTTCAGATCCAAAATGTCAATACTCTATCCTTCAGATCCAAAATGTGAATACCCAATCCGTTTGCCAAGTTGCTTATACCATTCTGACATCTGAGTTTTATTTGTCCAACGCCCATGAGAAAAACTGTGACCGTCTTATTACAAATCGAAATCTAACTACTTAGTTCTAGTCCTAGCCTAAACCTTTGCCAGTATTTGCATTTCGAACTTTATTTCGATTTAAGCAAAGTTCATAATGCGCTCTCATTTTTGTATAAAGAACTGCATTTCTATAACAGTTAGGTTCTTAATTCAATGACTGGCTCGATGGTTTAAACCTGAGGGGCAATTCTCGTAATTACAAGAACGTTCCTAGTCTAATCACAGTCTCAATTTGTCAAAAATACTTCTAATTTCTATATATTTTTGACAAGTTTTTGATATTTCTTTGTCGCCGAGATGAGACTGCGACTAGATTTTGAACGCTTTAAATTAAAGAAAAACTTTGTATTGTAATATGTGCCTGAAAGTTTATGACCTAATTACTGCATAAATCTACACCAAGCTTTAATGTCATAAGTGAACTTTTTCCTATAAAACAAAGCCTGGAAAATGGAACTTTGTCGCTAGATCCTGCTGGATTATATCGAAATTCGACAAAAAATTCCCGTTCGCCTGTCGTCAGATTATCCTTGTTCGGTAGTAACGAGACAGTTAGTGTAAAACTCATGAAGATACTTTTTGAGGCAGTCCACACTTGTCTTATTTAATAAAAGAAAATATCATCATCATCATCTGCCTAGCCTTTTCTCCCAACTATCTTGGGGTCGGCTTCCAGTCTAACCGGATGCAGCTGAATACCAGTATTTTTAGTAGTAATAAAAGAAAATATATAATGATGAATTCATTCCTGTGTGGTCAAAAGCCGTAGAACCGATGACCGTTAGGGTGGACGTGTTCTTGAGTGGAGACCACGAATCGACAAACGTAAGATAGGAGGATGCCCTCAGGCTAGGTGGAGCGACGATCTTCGCAGCATGTCTGGTAGCAGCTGGATGAGAGTTGCCGAAAATCGGTTAATGGCGTGCAATAGGAGAGGCCTATGTCCAGCAGTGGACTGCTGTAGGCTGATGATAATGGTCAAAAGTAAGTGCAGCAGGAAGTCTTGTCGCTTATTGTATAACAATGTTCTGCGATCACCTATCTTGCCAAGTGTGATTGTTATGGTTAACTGGTTTCCCATGGCATGGCGTAAAATATTCTTCTATAACTCACGGATTTACATGATTGAGTAATTCCCAAAAGCTTACAAATAAGTCTACCGTTTACTAACAAATTCCGGTCGTTGCTAACGCTGCACGAATACCGAACACAGTCCGATAGACGTAGTTCCGATGCTATGCCTTCGAGAGGCAAACGAAATCGACCAGCCTTTGTCACTAACACTGGGTCTTAGATACTAAACTGATTATTGGTTGGTCGACCGATGTTAAAGCATTTTGGTATGGTCGAACTCCTCGTGAAAGGGTTACTTACTGTCGAGTAGATGGGTTGCGGGGTAATGACGTCACAGGTTTGATGGAATCGATTTACGGGAAAACTAGAACAGCGTTCAGTTTCTAATAGCCCACCAAAACAAAAACAAATTAACCAAGAACATAAACTCACAAGCAGACTTTGACATCTGCAATACCAGAGGGATCGCACGTGTGTTGCCACTACGAGCTGAAATGTCTGATGTGCCTGTAATTACTCCGGCACCCCAAACCTAATTGCGTAACACACGATTAATCTGAATGATTTTGAAGGTTATTGCTAATCCATTGCTTCATTTGTTCGAAAGTCTGCTCAAGAACGTAAATAAGGGCCTGTGCACACCACGTTTTTTAAACGCGCCGTTGATGCGCGTTTTAGAAACGTGCGTCGACTTTCAATATGGTATGTAGGGAAAGGATTTTATTAAATAAAGCACAGAAAGACAAGCTAGACATTTATTTCAATTTAGGCTTGTCAGTAATTAATCAGAAAAGTAGTTGTCCGTTCCAAATCTAGGTCATCATGGAGAAGAAGGACAAGAAACTCCCCATGGAAACAGTATTAAAGTATTCTATCAACAAATTTCTTATAATGCCATAAATTATCATTATTTTAAAAACGATTAACAAATAAATAAAAAAAAAACACCAAACCAAATACCTCTTAGACAATGGTCCAAGAGAACTTAGAATCAACATAATAACAATTATCTAGGAATATTCCATTATACACTTTACAACATTGGCATTATTGGAATTATTATTATATTTACAGAAACCATAGTTATCAGTAATAATCAAGATAATAATATCAATTAACTTACATGACATCTGGTCGATCTATTCCACATAATAACGTCACTAGTACTAATCAACTGACTGTAGGCCGGAGCTCCGTTCTGGTTGATGTCTCGAACAAGAATGACCCCTGCCACTCGGAGCTCCCCTTTTTATAGACGTGAACAAACAAATTTGACGTTTCTATCTACCGTCATTTTGAACCAATCACAGATCTTCATATATTTTGGCTTAATATCTTCTAACACAGGTAATAATAAACAAATCTTATGTAGTGAAACCGTTTTAAAACATTATAAGGTAATTAAACAATTTAATAAGAGTTGATTCGTAAAAAATATCAACATCAACTGACAGTATTGTGCCAATCATTTGAAACATCCTATTTGATCCTATTATATTAAAATAGGTATTTAAAATCTAAGATAATCTACAAGTAGGTATAATCAAATATTACTTAATCATTTATAGTGATAACATTTATGTGATTTTGACAAGTTATGACCGTTGCTTTTTTTTTGTAAACACAATATCTGTCAAATTAGGTACTTCTACATTGGTCAGGTTTGTAATGTGACAGATGCCAATATTAGCCAACAAACGATATTCGAATATTATGATTATATCAAAATGAATTATCTAACAACTGCTTAAAAATTACTATGTACCCTTTAATTAAAATTTCGCTTCAACATAAGTAAATCAGCAGAAATATCCGTAACATCCAAATATTATTATTTCAGTGCAAAATTCTGAAAGTGTTTTATGAAAATTGGAGTGATTATTGTTCGGAGCCAAATGGGCTGAACAAAAAAGTGTATATTGTAAAAGTTTACAGTGTTCACGAGTTGTGCGCACTTGCCTAGACAATGGTCGTAGTTGCAAACTGTATCGAGCATGTTTTATTGCATTGAGAGAGGCTCTGTTATAAGTGGAGAGCGGATAGGCGGCAAGTAATTTACGACATTTGAAGTCCGCTTCTAAAATGCTTTATAATAAAATCTCGCGAAATTCTTTGTGACCGGTTATTTCGGTCTGGCGAGTCTTACACGCTAGGAAAGGAAATAATAATTTTAAAGGGATAATCGCTATCGAAATCGATAAGGAGGATAGTTAAGTAATTATTTTTCCATATTCAATGTTTTTTCGTGATAAAGTTCGGATACACAAGGGTGTGTATCCGAGCTTTTTTGTGATTAAGTCCAGGCACATACTACAGTGTGTGCCTGGACTTAATCACAAAAAGGGTATCTAGGTAAAAACACCTGTGTTGCAGAACCCAGTGTCTGTCTGATTTTTGATTCGTTTAGGTACTGCATTATAATATGAGCAAGAAGGTAATGAGAGCAGCAGATTGAAAAGTAACATTGGAAGATACCTTTGAATAGAAAATAAAAATGCCAACTGTCCTGGATTATGAAAAGAAAAATAAGGATGGTCAGAAGCACCCATTATCCTTATTTGACGTCAAAACTTTCTTAGCAAATGTTGTGGGGCTATCAGAAATGGCACAGAAGTTCTTGTCTAGTCTTGTTCTTCTTGCATCTTACAATTAATATTCTGGACTGTGTAGTAAAGACGCTACAAGTTTACAGTTTAAAACGAACCTCAAATTTCAAAACAAAACTTCTAACGAGGTATTGACCTCGCTAGAAGTTTTGTTTTGAAATTGACTCGAGACTGCCTACTGGTGGTCATTACCACCAGTAGGCAGTCTCGAGTCAATTTCACTTGCCTAGACAATGGTCGTAGTTGCAAACTGTATCGAGCATGTTTTATTGCATTGAGAGAGGCTCTGTTGTAAGTGGAGAGCGAATAGGCGGCAAGTAATTTACGACATTTGAAGTCCGCTTCTAAAATGCTTTATAATAAAATCTCGCGAAATTCTTTGTGACCGGTTATTTCGGTCTGGCGAGTCTTACACGCTAGGAAAGGAAATAATAATTTTAAAGGGATAATCGCTATCGAAATCGATAAGGAGGATAGTTAAGTAATTATTTTTCCATATTCAATGTTTTTTCGTGATAAAGTTCGGATACACAAGGGTGTGTATCCGAGCTTTTTTGTGATTAAGTCCAGGCACATACTACAGTGTGTGCCTGGACTTAATCACAAAAAGGGTATCTAGGTAAAAACACCTGTGTTGCAGAACCCAGTGTCTGTCTGATTTTTGATTCGTTTAGGTACTGCATTATAATATGAGCAAGAAGGTAATGAGAGCAGCAGATTGAAAAGTAACATTGGAAGATACCTTTGAATAGAAAATAAAAATGCCAACTGTCCTGGATTATGAAAAGAAAAATAAGGATGGTCAGAAGCACCCATTATCCTTATTTGACGTCAAAACTTTCTTAGCAAATGTTGTGGGGCTATCAGAAATGGCACAGAAGTTCTTGTCTAGTCTTGTTCTTCTTGCATCTTACAATTAATATTCTGGACTGTGTAGTAAAGACGCTACAAGTTTACAGTTTAAAACGAACCTCAAATTTCAAAACAAAACTTCTAACGAGGTATTGACCTCGCTAGAAGTTTTGTTTTGAAATTGACTCGAGACTGCCTACTGGTGGTAATGACCACCAGTAGGCAGTCTGTCGTGCCTTAGGCTGCCTTTCCACCAGAGATGAGCGAGGATGCGTAACGAGGGATGTGTGTAAAACTAACCAATAACAACGCTAACTTAGTTCAAGCTATAAAAATGAAGCGAAGTTATTGGTTGGTTTCACACACATACCTCGATACGCATCCTCGCTCATCTCGGGTGGAAAGGCAGCCTTAATCTCTGCACTCCTTTACAAATGTACCACTGTGCCAGTATATGTGGGACCTTCATAGAGGCGCTGCTAGCAAAAACAAATGCCATTGACAGGGTAATTACAAGATAGCTCGCCTAGTCTTAGCTCGCTACCTCGATGTCATCTCCATGTAAAACAAATGCATGCTAAACGCGCACGCACAAAATTTGTGCAAAATTTTATATTTTTAGACCCAACGGTTTAGGTGGTTCGTTGTCTGTCAGTGAATGTATTGAGGTATGAGGAACAGGGTGTAAAGTTCACTCTCATACTCTATAGAAAAGAGAGGATCCTCCGACCAGACGGGTGCTGTGTCTGGCGGGCAGCTGCCCGATGATTCATGTCGGGCCGCTGTAGGTATCTATGCTATATGCATGATTTTGCGTGACATCAGTATGACGCGTTGTTAAATGAATTTCATATTATAGTAAATAGATGACACATCTGTTAGGAAGGTATTTACCTTGATTCGTCCTACTGCCAGAAAGTCTCTAATATATACACGAGATTTCCTCATTATATCTAAGCCGAAATAATTGGGAGTCTTGTCTCAATTATTTCCGCGTAGGTCTAATGTAGACCGCCTTTTATTGGTGGTTCAGCTGATCTGTTCTGTAAAAATCTCACTGTGGAAACTTAGGGGAAGTGTGCCTGAAGGGATCTGTCATTCCCCCTAAAGCTAGAAATTGACACTATTGACAGCTTGAGACAGAATAGCACTACAGCTCTTGCCGCCATCTTCTACAGCGCGATCAGCTACGATTTACAATGCCCGCCATCTTACAAAGCTTTAGTTCCCAATTCTGCCGCAGGTGATGTTACATTGGGCGCTAATGTTTTTATTTTTAATAATATTTTAATGGCCTGGTTGCTGGGACCTTTTAGCCAAGTCTTTATTTGCTTTGGGCGCTAGTGAGGCTGTTTAATGCCACAGATTACACTAGGGAGACGATTGACGGTTTATCCGGAGAAAATTAAAGGGTACCTACTGCGACACGCGATAGTTTTGTGTTATTGTACTTTTATGCGGTAAATTGAAGTAAGTATTGTACAGACGCCAGCACATCAACCTACTACAATCTGTCAGATTTCTGTAATAGATTTTCAATTTTATCGCTAAAGCATAAGGTTCAATGTTGATTGGGAAAATTTGACAGTTAGGTGTAGGTTGATGTGCTGGCGTCTGTACTAAGTGTAGTAATTCTAATCTAATCTGTTACATTATTCTGCGAAACTACTCATCCAGTTTATTTTAATCCACAATATTATTATTCTGCTGAAAACGCTGGGTAGTAAAAAACAAAACCTATCTTCCGTCGCCACTTTTCGTTACGCAGGAATGTTATTTTTTCCGGTCAATAACTAGAAAACCATTTGCTAAGTGGTTTTCTGACCTAGCTACCTATCCACGCAACTTTGCTTACGTCTGATACTAATATTTTAACTCGGAAATACATTTAGAACACTATTAAGTAATACAACGTTGTTATAACATAAAGAGTAATAAAAACACGAGAAAAGGGCTCACAGTGCGGTCACAGTTATTTAGTGATCTTTATTATCGTGACAATAAGGTTGCTATTGGATTGCTGCCATTGCCAAGTCTGTCAAAATCACAATGATCTTTATGTTCATTGTAATAAGGTTGCTAGTTGGTTGCTGCTGTTAGAGGTAAAATGTAAAAGGGCTGTACCTACATAGGACATTATGTTGAGATTACGTGTAGTACTATTATTATATTCTGTGATTATGTCAAGTTATGTGAATGAGACTTTTTGCCGGATAAATTCAAAAGTACCTACCGATACTAGACAGCTTGAGAAGTCATACATTTAATGTTTCTCTTTTTTTATTTTGTGCAAAATATATAAAGGTACAGGTAGGTACGTAATTTATAACTTTTTTATAACTTGTTTTTTTTTAGAGTACCGTACCTCAACAGGAAAAAACTGAACCCTTATAAGATCACTTCGTTTTCCGTCAAGACCCTTCTCAGGAACGCGTAGAGTTATAAAGTTGAAATTAATATCAAATACTCAGGGCTGCAATCCCTTGAAGCAGTAAAAAAATCAAACTTTAAAGTCAACGCAATCAAAAGATTATTTTGGCACTCCCAAGGGAATCAAAACCTATAAGGTACTTCCCGTTGACTAAGAATCATGAAATTTGGTAAGAAGCAATGTCATGTAGCACAAGTATCTAAAGGAAAAAATCCGAAAACCGTAAGTTGTTACATACCTACGTACTGAACCCTCGGCGCGCGAGTCCGACTCGCACTTGACCGGTTGTTTTATGAATCCGTTCAGATTGACGTTAGTGTTTCGTTCATTTCAACCAACAACATAAACATTAAATTGAGCCGCCATTACTCGATAATTTTGAGAACGTATAAACTCCTAAGTTTTAATAGAACTCTGGAACGTATAATAATTAATGTTTAATTATCTAGCTTATTTAAATATTCGACGCAGTTCTAACGCGCGGGAAATTTAAATGAATTTGGAATGAACGTAGAACTATAGAACGTTTTGGTCTTCATTATTTTACTTTTTAAGGTGTTCTTAACCTGCATTCGTGCATTATCTTTTTTAAACTGCGATCGCGTTCGTGAATTTTCCCTTTATTTTTCACAAATGAGTTTTTAATGTTCAATGTTTTTCGGATGTTATGTAGTTTTAATGTGAGTTTAATCTTGTTTGAGCTTATCTTGCAATTCAAGGAAAAACACGTCATAATATTGCGACCCCCTCTAAAGATATTGCCCTAAGTTCACATAAGTTGTGTGATAAAAGTAAGTAATGCCAAAACTTACGGGATACTAATAGCAAAATATTTGATTTGGTGCAATTGCAAAATAAATTAATAAATAATAAATCATTTATTAATAAATTTATTAAGATATATTTTTGAGATCCAGTATGATCAAAATTGATGATTATTATCGATCTGTAAATTCTTCCCCCTCACGCCCTAAACAGCAACCCCCATGCTCAGCCCATGTAAACTCCCTGCACCATTTTACCTACAATTTGTTGCTAATAGATTAGTCCTGGGTCCCTGCCCACTCTCCTAATGATTTGCACAATTAACCCAGTTTCTTTTACAACACAATTTATACTTATCCTTCCTTATCCGTTGTTTTTAGGGTTCCGTACCTCAAAAAGAAAAAACGGAACCCTTAGGGCGAGTTGTTTCACGTCCACTTGACGCACGCGTATACGTCAAAAATGGCGCTAACTATCGTCAAACTAAAAAAAAGCGTTGTTTCAAATTACAATTACGTTACGTTAACCAACCGTTTGAAACAATCGGCCCTTATAGGATCACATCGTTGTCCGTCCGTCTGTCTGTCTTTCTGTCTGTCAAGACCCTTTTTCTCAGTATCGCGTGGAGCTGTCAAGTTGAAATTGATTTCAATTAGGTACGTATGTCTGTGGCCCTTCTGAGGTTCAAAAAAATCAAGCTTCTTAGTGATCGCAATACTGGCGACATAATATTTTGATACTCGCAAATAAATCAAAACCTTAGGATACTTCCCGTTGACCTAGAATCATAAAATTTGGCAAGAAGCAAGGTCTCACAGCACAAGTAAAGGCAACAGCAAAATATTCGTTTTAATAAAAAAAAATTGCGTATACAAACTGACATTTGCAGTTGGAGAATTGACCGTGACATATATCTATGTATGGGAGAACATTTTAACAACAAAGTTAAGTTTGTTCTTGGGACAAAATCATCCCAACTACGGAACCCGTTAGTGTGCGCGATCCGACATTTTTACTATGGGGTCGGGCTGCTGACATTGAATCCATTTTTATTTTACAAAAGAGAGCTGTCAGAGCCATTTACAATCTACGTCGCCGCGAATCTCTTAGGGAACTATTTAAAAAGGTTAATATCATGACGGTACCTTGCCAATTCATTTATGAAAATATTATGTACGTTAGAAAAAATCAACATCTTTTTAATAAAATAAGTGATAGACATAATTTTAATACTAGAAATAAAGATAAATTAGATCAACCTTTTTTCAGATTATCTAAAGTACAGACATCTTTTATGGGGTACTGTGTTAAATGCTACAACAAAATACCTTGTGACATATTGCAATTAAATGAAAGAAAATTTAAAACTCATATTAAAAGTACACTTTGTAAACAAGGATATTACAAATTAGAAGATTACATCCAAGATAAGAATGCTTGGAAACATGCTGGTCCTGCTCCATAGGACAATCTAGAGTCTAGACAAAATCAAACTGGTCGCTAATTTAATTTATATATTTTTTTTATGACATTAGTTTTACTTTTTGTGGCTACAGTAACTCACACACTTGTTAAAATTATATAAAAATAATCTACTTTAACAATAGTTGTAAATATGTGAGCACCATGTATCTATCACATAATTGATTTACCTGTCATTGCTTTATTTTTAATTCTTTTTACCTTTTGTTGGCAGACTAATTTTTATTCTAGATGCATCGTCTTCACATATAATTATATAATTAATGTACCTATACAGAACTTGTAAAACATTTTAAAAGAGTAACGGTGGAGTTTCTTGCCCATTCTTCTCCATACGAAAACTACCTTTTGGAATGGGCGACTAGAATCAATTGTTTTTACTATAATTTTTGACGTTCAAAAGTGCCTTTCCTGTGCCTAATTGAAATAAATGATTTGACTTTGACTTTGACTTTGACACGCACTTGGCCGGTATTTTTATTAAAAGAAATCCTACTAATTTGTGGATCATCCACAAATTAGTAGGATTTATTTTTTTATTTTTTAAAACATTATCGGGATCAGATTGCATGTAATACGAACCTGCCCTAGTTACTAAGTCTTCATAGGTCTAAGAATCTTCGTTCCTCTTGTTTGTATCAAGGGGAAGCGCCATGGTAGCCCACGGAATTCTAATTTACTCCTTACTCCCCGTAGAAGATGGCGGGACGAGCTGGACAAAACAAACGACCAGTGGTCCACTTTAGCCCTGAATCGAAAGAACTGGAAGTCATGGGGAGAGGCCTTTGCCCAGCGGTGGGATGATGCAGGTTAACAGTAACAGTAGTAACTATCAAATCCATACTATACCTACTATCCATACTAATATTATAAATGCGAAAGTTTGTTTGTCTGTCTGTCTGTTACCTCTTCACGCTTAAACTGCTGAACCGATTTAGATGAAATTTGGTATAGAGATAGTTTGAGTCCCGGGAAAGGACATAGGTACAGGATACTTTTTATCTCCGATAATCCCACGGGATCGAGACTTATGCGGGTAAAACCGCGGGGCGCAGCTAAGGGGTCTAAGGGGTCTGCCGCCACGCCTTCTAGCTGTGTCAGGGCTCCACGTAGTAGTTAATTGATGGTGAAGATCACAGGTGAAGATGTACCTTAATTTATTTCATCAAAAGGCTTCCTTGAAACTAGACCCTCATAGCCGTTTGGACTAGCACTGTATCCGTATTTCTGCACATTAACTGACTTTTTAAAAAAGGAATTCTAGAAGGAATCCAAAGAAATGATGTCAAGTAAGACATAACATCTATTTGAATATGACCTCATTTACTATGTAACTAGTAGCTCTCTCCCCTTCTTGCATTTTAAACCTCGTACCTTTACACCCACGACTTTTCCAGTTGATTGAAATTCCTGAAACTTGTGGGTGTTGAAATCAATCCGACATTTTGTAAAGCAAATATTTGATTTGGAAAATGGCGTTTTGTTTACAAGGATGAAATGTGAAAAATCGTCTGAATTTCAAGTTAGTTTATGAAGCTAAGCATCTGTCGCATTGTGTTGAAAGAATAAGCTTAAAATGTAGAAATAATAAGCTTAATAAAAAGAAAAGTATTGAATTTTTATTTGAACCAAAGCTTTTATATAAAGAAGTAATGAAGTGACAAGAATAGAGTAAAGAGTACAAAACCATAACTTTTTGTAACACAACTAAATAAGTATGAATATACAACATGCTCCCTCAAAAAGTTAACTACATTGCACTCATAACACAAAGACATTTAAAAAATAGAAAACCAATGCAATACACTAGGATATACCAATCATTTGCAAACAACTGCGATGCTTTGTTGGACCCAATGGTTTCGTCAAAACATCTGCAGGTAACCTGTCGGTGGGCATATACCTAAGTTCAACGGTTTTATCGTTCACTTTCTCTCGGACAAAATGGAACTTAACATCTATATGTTTTGTCCTGTTGTGGTGAACCGGATTCATGGCTATTTTTTGTGCACTCTGACTATCCGTATACAAAACTATGTTAAATGATTTACCTGTAATATCGGATATCAGTCTTTTTAAGAAGCACGCATCCTTTACTGCTGTAGCCAATGCCATATACTCAGCTTCAGCGGACGACAAAGCCACTGTGGGCTGTTTTTTAGCTTCCCACGAAATAGGGCCGCCTGCAAGTTCATAATAGAACCCAGTGTAGGACCGTCTATCAGTTGGACAATTTGCCCAGTCTGCATCTGAAAAACCCGTCAAAGTAGTAGTTTTACCTTTTTCTTTCTTGTACGTAATACCACTATCTTTTGTCGCTTTTAGATAACGTAGACATCGTTTAGCAATATTCCAATGTGACTGATCAAATTTGGAGTTAAACTGACTCAAGTAACTCACAGTGTAGGCTATATCTGGTCTGGTATTTACAGTCAAAAACATTAGACAGCCAATTAACTCTCTGTAAGGGTACTCACACTCACCTATACCAGGCTCAAGTTTTTTGCTGACCAGTGGGGTAGAAACACCCTTACAATCTTGCATGTTAAATCTTTTCAGCATCTTTTCAATATACGTACCCTGAGATAGCTTCATTCCATAACTATCATGCTGAATATTTATTCCCGTAAAGAAATGAATTTTTCCAAGATCTTTTGAAGTAAAGTATTTTACAAATTGACACTTGAAATTGTCAAACGTAGTTTCATTTTTATACAAGATATTACTAGATCGTCGACGTATACGGCCAGAACCAAAGAGTCTAAGTTCGCATTGTTTTTAAAAATACACGGCTCAGATGTTTGCATAAAACCGAGAACTGACAAAGTCTGTTTTAACTTTGTATTCCAGGCTCTTGGTGCCTGCTTCAACCCATAAAGTGACCGTTTCAAAAGACACACTTTCGACTCTTCCCCTTCCCTTACAAAACCTTCTGGCTGTGTCATGTAGATTTCCTCTTCTAAACTGCCATTCAGAAAAGCAGTATCCACATCCATATGCCGGACATAATAATCTTCCTGCACTGCTAGAGCTAACAGAGTTCGCAACGAAGAGTTGCGTACAACCGGAGAAAAAGTTTCGTGGTAGTCGACACCTTCTTTTTGTCGAAAACCTTTTGCTACTAGGCGCGCTTTATACCTAACAACGCCACCATTTGCATCTCGCTTTAATTTGAAGACCCACTTGTTAGGAATACACGTTTTAAGAAGTGGCTTGTCTACCAAAACCCATGTGCCCTTTCTGACTAAGGCATTGTACTCATCTTTCATTGCTAAGATCCAGTTATCTTTCTCATCGCTGTTAACCGCAGCCAGATAATTATTAGGATCATCAAACCCATCGTCTAGCAGGGTATTATATGAGAAGTAATCCGGTGGTTTGCGAACTCTTGAAGGATATCAACTAGATTCATTTGAGGAATCTGTAGCCTCACTTGACTGCTGATCATCAACATTGTTGACCTCTAAATTGACTGCTTCATCATTTTCAAAATCAGCATCCTCAGCATCCATGAAAGAAGTATCTATGCTAGGAGCATCTACCTCACATCTCCCAGATGAAGAGGAGGGTAAAACTTCTTGTCTTAAAACTGCTGGCGATGGTGACTGTGAGAGCAAATTGACAATATTTGAGTTCACAGTATCTATAGGCTTAATATTTTCCTTCAATCCATTAAAGCTATTTTCAAAAAATGTAACATCTCTTGACTTTAGTAAGCGTCTAGGACTTGCCGCATTCCGGAAATAATAAGTACGAGGATCATCTGAATATCCTACAAAAATCTGTTCCTTAGCTTTCATTTCCAATTTACATCTCTGACTTGATGGAACATGAACAAGTGCTCTGCATCCAAAAACCTTCAGATGAGACAGGTCAGGTTTTTTTATTAAACCACATTTCAAATGGTGTTTTACCGCAAAGCGCGCGGGGTGTGGTGATCGATTTTTCAAGTAGATGCTCGTCTCTACTGCATCTTGCCAAAAAGCTTTTGAGAGAGAGCCATGTGACAATAGTGACCGAGCCTTTTCTACTATGCTACGATTACACCGTTCACTAACCCCATTTTGCTGAGGGCTGTAAGGTGCTATCGTCTGCCAATCGATACCCAGTGACTGAACATAATCCATCAATTCCTTATTGATGAACTCAGTTCCATTATCAGACCGCAAAATCTTTATTTTTCCACCAAACTGTCTCTCGACATGAGAATGAAAAGAACAAAACTTAGTTTTGACTTCAGTTTTAGAAGACATAAAATACACAAAAATAAAACGTGTAAAGTCATCTACAAAAATAATAAAATATCTATTACCTGTAAACGAATTTGTAGAAAAAGGTCCACAAACATCAGTATGAATCAATTGAAGCGGCGATGTAGCCTTCCTGTATTTTAAGCTTTTAAAGGGCTTTCTAGACTGCTTACCCTCTATGCAAGGTATGCATGGTTCCTTGTCAACCTCAGTGTACTCCACGCCGATAGCCTGACCTTTTCTAAGTAGATCCATTCCAATTCTACATAGATGTCCTAACCTCTTATGCCAAAGCTGGAAGTTGGAACAATCAGAGTGCACAAGTTTAGCTGAAACATTATTGAACATTTTAACTGAACAATCGACAGTATACAGCCCGTCACATAAAGAACCATACGCTAAAACATTTTTACTATTTACTACATCACACTTTGAATCATAAATAGTGCAGCTTTCTTTATTGAAAACTACAGAGAAACCCTTCTCTACTACTTTCTTCACTGAAAGTAAACTGCAGTTCAGATCGGGAACATGAACTACATTCTCTATTCTGTTCGCCAAAGTATCCGTGTCAATGGATACATCACCAATACCTTGTACTGGCCGATAACTGCTGAACCACTCAAAATGCGGAGTCATGTGAATGGTTGCACCGGAATCAATTATCCATTTCCCATCATTTGCATCTGGCGCAGAGAGAGCCAATTCCTTCACAACAGCCTGTTCCACCTTTTCATTGTGATGGCAATCTGTACCTTTAAAAACCTTTCCCGACACACTCATAGCCGTCTTATCCTTCTTATTGGGACATTCGGGACTTTTGTGTCCTGGTTGTCTACACTTAAAACAGATTATAGGCTTCTTCTTTTTGCTTGTAGAACCTGTTGAACGTAACGCAGCTACCTCGTTCTGGTGAGGGTCCTTCGAAAACTCGTTTAATAGCTTTGCCTTAACCAACTCACTGGTTACATCAACATTCGAGTTCTCTAAAGCCATTATAAGCGGTTCGTATCGTGATGTCAATCCTCCGAGAATAATCGCAGCCAGAGATCCATCGTCGATCTTCTTACCAATATCTTCAAGATCTTGAGCAGTACTCATAACGGCGTTGATATAAGATTCTATGTCTTGGAAATCGGTCAAGGTATATTTGTATAGTCTACGCTCTAGAGAGAGCCTTCGACCCATACCTTTATCCTCGTATGCCTTTTGTAAAGCACTCCAAGCCTCCTTAGCGTTTTTCGCATTTCGTACGTGCGAAATTGCACTTCCGTCTACCGTAAGGCATATTTTTGACAACGCCTTCTGGTCATTACGAGAGCGCACATGCTCCGCCGTTTTATCTGAATCATCGTACCCAATGATGGACGTCCACAGCTCCTCGTGAATGAGAAGCATCCTCATTTTGAACTTCCAGGTTGGGTATCCGTCTCGGTTTATTAACATCTGAATACCTTGAAAATTCATACTATTCCCTGACATTATCTACTTTTTAAGAAGAATGAGCTTCGAACTGATAACGTGTTGAAAGAATAAGCTTAAAATGTAGAAATAATAAGCTTAATAAAAAGAAAAGTATTGAATTTTTATTTGAACCAAAGCTTTTATATAAAGAAGTAATGAAGTGACAAGAATAGAGTAAAGAGTACAAAACCATAACTTTTTGTAACACAACTAAATAAGTATGAATATACAACATATTGTCTATTGCCATTGCCTGTCCTGTTTCATTGGAAGCGAGTAGAAGTCAACGAATTTCTCGCTTAAGGAACGTACAGACGCCAGCACATCAAGCTACCCGAAACTGTCAAATTTTCCCAATCAACATTGAACCTAATCCTTCAGCGACAAAGTTGAAAATCTATTAAAGAAATTTGACAGATTGTAGTAGCTTGATGTGCTGGCGTCTATACAAAAGATTGTAGGTCCCATGTAACTAAATGAGATAGGTACATATTAATTTATGTAGTTGATCGCCGACTGTCGACAACGACTGACTGGTTTGAAAGGCAGTCGCTCCATGTAAAATATTGGTATTCAGCTGCATGTAGTGCATGCGGTGAGACTGGAAGCCGACCCCAACATTGTTGAGAAAAGATTGATTCGATTTCATTATACCTTTTCAATAAGAAAAAGCTCTGTCTACCTACGCAAGTAATTTCAAGAAGCTACTTATATAGGTGTAAACCTGACAATCTTGAATCGGGGTCGCTTTGATTGATTCGCGCCTGGAAACTTTTATAAAACTGTGTAATATTATATCAATCAGTGATACGTCAATCAATCATGTTGCTCGTTAATTTCAGTTTTCACGCCTATTAATTTTTAATACAGCTTTCATGAAAATGTTTAAGTAGTATGAGTGAAAGATTTTGAGATTACAAAATTTTTTGAGTTAAGACAGCTCGTAGAAATATAACATACATCTGACATCAAACCATTAATCTTAGATAACAATAGGTATGAAGAATACTTATATGAATATATTATATTGTATACAATGAAGATCATAGAACAAATAGGTTCGCACTAATATGTGACCGTGGGTGACATCAACGCGATTGAAGACAGACCTCATTGGTGTACGGAACCTGCTATGCTTTGGAATGGGCAACTAGCTTCATCTTTCTGTCTGAGACTCCTTGTCAATCCAAAAGTGCCTGTAATTGGTTTAATTTAATTAAATACTTTGAGTTTGAGTTTCTTTTATGTTTTTATCATGCTTAACCAGCACCCTTCTGCGTCACACACTATCAATCACATCCTGAATCATTTTGAAGGATATTGCTAATCCATTGCTTCATGTGTTCGAAAAATGTGTCCGCTCAACAACGTAAATAACGCAATGAATGTTATTGAACTGTCAAAAGTGGTGTTACGCAATAACAACCACGCAGATGATATTGTGACAATAAAAAATTAAATCAGAAAGTAGAATAGCAAAATCACGTTATGGCAAAAGTCGATATCTTCTTTCGGAAACTATCAGAATAAAAACTCCTTACCTACTTCTTTTATGAATCGGATAAATCCGACGGCATCTCTTTTAAATTCACTTCTTAAACCTTCCTAACCCCGTTTGGCCCGGAGTGTATAAAAACAGAGGACTCCCGATCAATCAGGCAGGCTATCAAGAACAGTCGGCCATGGAAATATGGCCTTTATTGCAAAAGATGAGAGAATAAGTTGGATATTTTCGTCTCACAGCAAGGCATCTTGTTACAGAAAAATAAAGAAAAGTATTTATTGCGACTCGTATAGGAAGACCACAAACTAAACTAAACACAGTAAAAAAAAAACCATGTTATATAAAAAAAAAGTAATAAAAAGAAAAATGAAACAGAAAGAAGAAGAATATAAATCCTGGTATTTTATCAGCTTGCTGTTTACTTAAAACGTGGTGACATACTACTACCGTATTAATCAGGTACAGTCAACAAAAGAGATAAGTATGCAGGAATGTCGGATATAGTTGAAGTTTAGTGAGAAACCGATGGATGTTGCCGACTGAAATTTAATTTGATAAATGAGCTGTTTGTTTTCTATTAATAAAATTGCATCATTTCACGCCGAAAATGCCTCACCTCACCTGGATACCTCACAGCATATTTTTTTTTGCCAAATTATACTTCGCGGAGGTTTATCTCGATGCCTGGCATGTTAACCTCCACATAATTCATTTTTATTTCTCTGGGAAATGAATCCGTAATATTCTGCACAAATATCACCGCACTGCCGCGGCTGCCGCTCCACTATATTACAACTAAAATAAATAAAATCAACTAAATGTGACATTTTTGCAGAATTTTCCTTTTCAGGTTTTTATTCATTGGACTAAGTCCAAGATTTAAAGGTTTCCATTGAGAAAATTAAATTAAAATGCGAATTATTCTTAAAGTTGGCCCCATTCCACGAAGTTTAAATTATCTTCGGTCGTACTGTCCTAGCCATATCCTGGGTTTTGCAAAACAAGGTGCAATGCTTATTTGTTTTTCTGGCACACATCTTCAGAAACCCGGAGTTTGGAGTAGTGCAACTGGCTCATCCGTCTCTTGGCGGCGTGTCATTTCAATGTCCACTTTACAGTAGACACGAATGTGTAGTCAAATCATGTTTAAAAAAAACGAACACGGCTTTCTCTTGAAGCTAAGGCCGGACGGCCGTTCCTGACACCTGTCAGTGAGACAATAGGGATGACGACTAACTTTTTTTTCTTCGTCTATCAGGTAGATTATTAAAAAGTATTGGGCAAGTATTTTTTCTTTTTTAACATAATCAAAACATTACAGAGATATATTGATTTGAAATGTCACATGACGTCACGTGTTGGTACAATTTTTACCTACACGTGACTTCACGAGCCCCCACTCCCAAACTTTGACACGCTTTATCTTTGTAATTTTTTGGTTGATTGACACAAGAAAAAATATGTGTCCATTATTTTTTGATAATCTAACTGACGGACTAAATAGAATTTCGTTTACTTTACCCCGTCGTCATCCCTATTCTAGTAGCTAATAAAGATCACATTCGCAAAATACGTTACGTCGGTTGTATGGAACTGACAGGTTTCAAGAACGCATTCTCTCGACGGCCGCACTGCTATGACTGTTCTTCTAATACAACCTATATACAGACGCCAGCACATCAAGCTACTACAATCCGTCAAACTTTAATAGATTTTCAACTTTATCACTATGTAGCGGTATCTACAACGCCACATGCGAACAACGCGTCATACTGACGTCACGCAAATCCTGCATCTCGCAAGCAGAGTTTACCGCGCAACTAGCATAGATACAACGGCCCGACATGAATCATTGGGCAGCTGCCCGCCAGACACAACACCCGTCTGGTCGGAGGATCCTCCCTTTTCTATAGAGTATGAGTGAACTTTACACCCTGTTCCTCATACCTCTATACTGGTGACCCCGAACATGAACGTCAGCGCAGCCTTCGTGCACCTACTTCAGCGTGACGTCATCAAGTTGATTAGGAAAATTTGACAGTTTCGGATAACTTGATGTGTGGAATACCTCGCGTCTGTACCTAAAGAGCTTCAACGATTGACATTCATCCAAGGCAGTCAGTATCGCTACGAACCTCACTGACAACCCAATCGTCATACCTCGGCAAAAACTATTCATATGTCGCATAGCTCGTTCCGATTTCCGATCCGAGGCAAGAAGTAGATATTTCCTTTACGTAAGCAGGTAAGTATATTGGAACGACTACGGGAATATCAGTTTAAAATTGGCTTCACAAAAGAGCTGTAGTAGAAAATCTATATTTTGAGCTAAGTGAGTAAAAACAGGACAGTCCCGATCAAGCAGTGGGCGCAGCGGATGTGCGGAAGTTGGGCTTTTTTGCTGGTTTCCGAATGTTCCGATCAGCCAAGCGAAAATTGATTAGTGTTTTTTATATTGTGTGTTTTATAATCACGTTAATGCGTTTTTGTTTGAAATTGGGGGGGATTAAGACCGCCCATTGTGTCACCCATTGTAAAGTTTCTATATTTATGTCTGTAATTTATATGGTGTACATAATAAAGAGTATTCCATTCTATTCTATATTTGCTACTAGCTGCTGCCCGCGACGTCGTCTGCGTGAAGGCTCTACAGCACCAAAAATACCTAAGATGCCAGTGTCGCTAACGCATTATAAGTAACCAACTTTTAAAATAGCATTAAAATATAAGTTTTTTTTGCAAGTGAAGCAAGTGAAGAGAGTTATATGGGAATCCTGCTGAGTTCAGTCATAAGATGTGACTGAAGGAAATAGAGAAAATAATGCAGGAATACATTCCAGGACACAAAAGAGTAAAAATACGTACAAAGGTATCATACCTTACAACACTTTCCTATAAACTACGTTGGTAGTTATGCTGCCAGGAGCCAAAATGTAAAGAGAGTCAGGACTGGTGACGCGGGAGCAAGCGACGTACAGTTGCCCGTGTGAGAAGCAAATCGTCCTGAGGTCGACACCCGCTGCCCTCAGTGTCTGCCCCTGCGACTTATTGATGGTCATCGCGAAGCAAACACTCACGGGGAACTGTACGCGCTTGAACTGGAACGGGAAGTTATGAGGTATGAGGGGAATGCGTGGTATAAATACTGCCTCGCCGATGCCACAACCCGTAAGAATTTCCGCCTCAATGGTGTGTCTGTGAAGCGAGATGACTTTAAGGCGGGTCCCGTTACAAAACTTCGGAGGAGATAGGTTCCGAAGAAGCATAATTGGGCGGACCTTCTGCTTGATGGCATGCGCTGGAAGTCAACTTGCTGACAGGGAGTTCAGAAATCCCACGGGATAATGTGTGGCGTCATCTTGCTCGACAACAGTGTTTATCGAGGTGTAAGTAGACCACTTCATTCCCCTCAATTTCCGAGAGAATGCATTCGTTAATTGCTGCAGCCTGATCATTTTTGGGCGTCAAAATGACCCGCTCACACACCCAAGAATTCTGCTGGTGCGGTATACGACTGATGTACACACAGCGAATGAGTTCTTCTAAGCTGGATACCACTCTACCGAGAGACTCTGGAAGCATCACCTGTCCACCTCTCTCTTCTGGTAGAGTGCCTTCGCCAAGACTTAGAAGGACATCGGAGAATTCTTGAGCACGTGCGTTGCCGCCGAGTCGAGCTCTCATATTAAAGGTCAAGCGTAGCGTACGAACCCGTGACCACAACGTAGATCGTTTCAACAAAGCATTCACCTCGTCAGCCCTACTCGATTCCCGCGTCACCACGGGAAGCTTTTGCCGGAAATCGCCACTGAACAGAACTGTGACACCACCCATCAAATGTTCGTTCCTGCGGATGTCCTGCAGGGTTCTGTCCACGGCCTCAACTGCCTTCCTATTGGACATCGTACACTTATCCCATACGATCAGAGAGCAATCCTTGAGCACGTGTCCCTTATCGCTGTTACGTGACACACCACAAACAGGCGTTTCGGCGCTCTCTAAATCGATGGGAATTTTAAACATGGCATGTGCTGTCTTGCCACTCGGAAGCAGTGTGGCAGCGATTCCCGACGACGCTACTAATAGCAATTTTGCCTTGCCTCCTGACCTCTGCAGGTATGCCAGTGGTAACAAATGTTTTTCCTGTTCCACCAGGAGCATCCGAGAAAAACATTTTACCCTGGTTTTGCCCAACGCTTTCAAGGACGGTGTCATAAATTTGTTTTTGCTCTGAAGAGAACAAAGCGACATGGTCATTTCGTATGGTGGTCATTTCGCCCGGATCATAATTTGTCTCAGCCTTATACTCTCGATTTCCACGGTCTTGATGCGGTGATGATTGGGGAGCTGGTAACCCATATTCGATCAGTGGATTGCCGCCGATAGAAATGACCACATCTTGAAGTGAACTGAGACAGGTGTTCAGCACGCGTTCATCAGTTACTTCGACTTCGTCTCCAGTAGCATGCCTCAAAGCTCGTAGAAAATCTTCAGACAGATGATGGCGATACTTCTCCCACAAAGCTACCGGGTTCGCGACTCCGCAAAACACCAAGATGACGGCAAACAGATGACGCATGCGGCTGGGACTGTCACTGACGCTCGCCTCCGTGAGGGTGTCATCCCAATTTTGGTCACCGTCGAGAAGGTGACGTTTTACATCACATTTAAGTTTATAATTAGGTATACGACATGACAATATATTAATTACCAAGCAATAATCACACAGATAAATACCGAACAAAAGTATTAACAGTCAATGTTTATTTTGTACTAACAACATGAAATTGATGAAGAAATGATCATCATCAATGAACATAACTTTTTTGTAATACTTAACACCGCATTTTTTTTTAAATTGTCTTTCTCAACTCTGCTCAAGATTTTGAGGGTTTTGTTGGACCTTGAATTTGTCAAAATGAACTATACGATACAACTTTTATGAAGAAAATGTACATTACCATCTATGAATTTTAAGAATAACTAACTACTAACCTCGCCAACATGATCAAATTTAAATTATTAATTTCCAAAAATTGTTAACATGCAACTTGATTTGATTTTTATGAAATCTCATAGATGGCGCTGCTTCTAAATTTTCTTTGTACTACTAACATTCATTAAACTATGTTTCTCTGCCCAAGTTACTTAAATGGCGTAGTTTTTATAGTGTAAAGCTAGATAATAGCATGGCTTACTCAAAAACAACATTTAAATATGCGTCGTTAGATTACACGCTGTCACAGAATGCGTAAGAAAAATAAAGATTCACAGCTCCTCCCCCGTAGGTGATAGCGTGATAATATGTAGCCTATATGTTGACCCGACCTCTTAGTAATACTCATGCAAAATTTGATGTAAATCAATGCAGCACTTTTTGAGATTAGCCCGGACATACATACAGACAATCAGACAAACAGACAAAAATTCTAAAAATTATATTTTCGGCTTCGAAATCGATTGTAGATCACGCCCCAAGTATTCTTTAAAAAAAATATTCAATGTACAGTTTTGACTTTCCTACGATTTTATTATATGTATAGATTTTTGACCCACACTGATATTTCTTTTCACCCTGAATAGATTAGTTTTAAAAGGACTCCTTCATCCTATTGTAAATAAAGATCATGCGTAAAACACAGTTTCCTTGGCGATGCATTTTCTAATACATTATCTCAGTGCTCAAGATACCAAAATGCGACTCACATGATTATCAATTTGTATACGGCAGATCATATCGGAAGGTCTCGGAGGATCGAAGGGGATCATGCCTAAGTAATAACAGCCACACAGCTCCACCCGCCCTCAGATTTTATTTAATCTTATTAACTTGAGTTGAGAACATTTCATTTATGTTAAGACTTGTTGTAAGATAAATATACTGGTCAGTTAAAGTTACATAACCAGCCTATAATGTTCCCACTGCTGGGACACAGGCCTCCATTCTGTGAGAGGGATTGGGCTGTAATCCACGACGCGGGCCCAGTGCGGGTTGATGGACGTTACATGTCTTCAAATTTTTGGTTCTAGGACATGCCGGTTTCCTCACGATGTTTTCCTTTACCGTTTTGAGAGCTGTGGTGATGGAATTAAATACACAAAGTAAAGTACCTTCCTGGGTTCGAACTCACGACCTAAATTCGTAAGTCGGAGCCACTGGGCCACCACTGTCAGTTAAATCAATTAAGGTTCATAATTGATTAATTACTAGTAACGTCTCTGAGAGGTAGCGTTGGAAGCCTCCCCACATGGTGGACCGACGACCTTGTGAAGGCCGAGGAACCAGTTGGATGCGAGAAGCACAGAACCGGTCGAAGTGGAGGTGCTTGGGAGGCCTCTGTCCAACATTGGATGTCTTTCGGCTGAAATGATGATGATTATGACGTCTCTTGAGCGTGTAACATCAGTGATAACATCACCAGAATAGTAGATACCTTTTTTTTTTTGTTTTCGGGGAGAAACCTTCAAAAGGCACCCGACCTCCGGGGCGGGGTCGGGGAGTGTGGGATTTTTACCTCACTAAAACCACCCCGGTGATCACCATCAGCACATATGGGCGGTCCCGGTTCCTCTTAAAAGACCAATTCCGGAACGCCCCCCCGTGCAACGCCTGTAAGGCACATCCCTGGGGAGGCTGTAATGGGGCCTCCTCCGAGCCTCGATATGCATGGCAGCACGTGACCACTGTGCCACCGTCTTCCCTGGAGAATAGTAGATACCTATCGTTACAAACTCCCTTTTCAAAGGACCTCCTATAGATACCTGAAAAATCGATTGAAAAACCGAATAAATAAAGAACAGTTACCTTTCAAAGGAAATAAATTGCTTTTAGTTAGCCTACTATCCTGATTGCATGCAAATGGGAGCAAGGTTCTGCCAAATCCAGTATTATTTGTAAAACTTTTTTTATTTACCTTACGGTTTTTATATCCTGTAGGTTTATCCTTTTGCTTGTTTGATCTTGTTTCGTTTTTCTTTTGTTTTTTTTTCCTACATTTAACCTCTGTTGGTGAAAAGGGTATCTATACTCTTAGATATGGGGATATACTTACTACAATAGTGTTATTTGAATTTGTGTGGAGTAGGTACAACTAAATAGTGAAAAATAAAAAACTTTTTTACAAAAGAAACAACCGACTTCAAAAAGAAAAATCCCACGTTGTTTAAATAAATAAATAACTTTAATTTCGGAAGTCGGTGTCAAAAAACGAAAATGCGGAACCAACGACACCGACTTCCGAAATTAAAGTTATTTATCACTTGTCGGTTGCTTTTTTTTTATACCTACTGATTATTGTGAAGATCGATCTTTCGTTCTATTTAGAATTCCATTTTGTTTTTCAAAATCAGTTGTTCATTTGTTTTCCCGCCGTTCGATTTATATCGCTGTTTCTGTAACCATGGAAAAATCGAAATCGTGCACTATTTGCGAATACGAGTTCCGTCGGGGCACCAACGCAGCACAGACAGCTCGGAATATTAACGACGTGTATGGATATATTGGACATGGTAGGTACCGCATGTGAACGCACGGTCCATTTTTGGTTAGATCGTTCGATGTTTTCGTTCACCGTTTTGAGAGCAGTGGTGATGAAATAACAAAGTAAATCGCTTGTCAGTGTTAGGAGTTTTTTACCAATAAAGAGTGTATTTATTTATTACGTACTAGCTTTTGCCTGCGACTTCGTCCGCGTGGAATAATGACTTCCGGAAAAAATCAATTTATCCCCCTTTTCTCCCCGTTGGGAGGGAATTTCCAAAAATCCTCTCTTAGTGGTAGCCTAATCCTCCCAACAAACACACATGCCAAATTTCAGCTCTCTACTGCCAGTAGTTTCGGCTGTGCGTTGTCTGTCAGTCACTCAGTAACGGAAGAGTTTTTATACAGATATAGAATCTATATATATAAAACTCTTCCTTAAAAACTAAGCGACTACACGCTAAGGGCACCCCCTGTGGGGTACGGACCTCGGCTTAGGGCGTCGCTGGGGGGGGGGGGGGGGGGCAGCAAGGGACAGGCTGGATCGGAATTATTTAGGGACGAATTTAATACTACAGGCTCAGCGGCGCGGGCTGGCTCGAGCAAGGGTCGGGGAGGAGAATTTACGGGGCGTCGCGACGGGCGTCCTCGACGGCGAGGACGGAAGGACGGTTGTCGGGTCGTGTTTTTGTGTCTCTTAATGGTGCTGGTTGCTTTCCTGCTCTCCTGTAAGAGGGTAGTGGCGTCGTCGGGGATGGTGAGGGTATGCTTTGGTCGGCGAATCCTACTTATGCGGGAGGGAGTATATCGGGAGGCCGCCGCAATCAGGGCAATTGGGGTGCTTTATAGCAGAGTCGAAGAAACGCTTGGCGAGGCGCTTCATGAACTGCTGGACGGTGTGAAGTTCGCGGTGTGGATCCCCCGCCCTGTTATACCTCCGGCGGCGAGCCGCGTCGAGCGCGGCGACCGTTACACAAAAATAATCCTTATAGCATGATTCAGTATTCACGCGCGATGGCTTATTAGCGTATTTCATGTATAACTTTGGTGTTTCTGTACCGATTTCTATGATTATTTTTTTATTAAATAGGTAATAATGTTAACATTTTTAATTAGGGATGAGTGAGAGTGTTATAAACGTAAGAGTAGACAAATATAATCAGAAAGCTCCGAACTGCTAAGCTATCGGGAGTTACACGTATTATTGTGAGTCAACCATAAAAGATAGACATTTGCTGTCGTGGAATATTTTTTATATAATTTTAAGGAGAACATTTCCGTCATACATGATTTCTGTGTAGCTTTAACCATTAAGGCTGCACACGCGACGGAAGCTTCAAAAATGGAGTAAGTTCTCCTGTTTTCCCAACATTTCCCTTCACTGCTCTGCTCCTATTGATCGTAGCGTGATGAAAAGTATACTATAACCTGCCCAGGAGTATGAAGAACAATTGTACCAAGTTTCGTTGAAATCCGTCGAGTGGTTTTTGTTTCTATAAAGAACATACAGACAGACAGACAGACAAAAATTTTACTGATTGCATTTTTGGCGTCAGTATCGATCACTAATCACCCGCTGATAGTTATTTTGGAAATATATTTCATGTACAGAATTGACCTCTCTACAGATTTATTATAAGTATGTATATAGAATAGATAGATAATCGGCCTATAATGTTCCCACAGCTGGGACACAGGCCTCCTCTCGGTGAGAGGGAGTGGGCCGTAATACACCACGCGGGCCCAGTGCGGGTTGGTAGATGTCACCATGTCTTCGAATTTTTGGTTCTAGGACATGCCGGTTTCCTCACGATGTTTTCCCTCACCGTTTTGAGAGCCACTGCTCTTACAACAGCTGTTATAGTTCATCACATGAACCCCCTTAAACTGTTCAGTACATTTTGCCCGCTTGCACTTTTCTATGAAATAGAAGATTTTTTTGCCAAGGACCAATCTTTATCAAAGTAGCCTAGCTCATCCCGCCATCTCCGTCTGAGTCTGCCGCGATGTCGCTTGCCATTAAGCGGGACCCATTTTCCATTAACATCAATAAATTACTCAAATGTATTCCAAAATCATAAATTACGAATGAATATTCCGATTCTTCGATTATTTATTGTTTCTGACAGCCCTACATTTTCGTGAACGAAATTGAATGTACCTAGTCAAAAATTTAAATGAACATTGTTAAATCTTTAGTAGATACCTACATTATTTACTATGTAATTTTAGAATTACCTATAACTGAAGGAAAACATCGTGAGGAAAGGTCATATAGTTAATTTACTTATCCATTTATTTCAGACATCAAGGCCCATATAAAACACATACAATACAATATTATTATAACTTAAAAGTACTATAAATACATACAAGATGCAGTGCAATCGCCAATCCGTCTTGACATCTTGAGCAAGCGTGGTAATCAATGCTCGTGCCGTCGACGCGTGTCGGGAACAGCGATCAACGCGTGTCGGCGGCTGTCGTCGACGACGTACGGTGCCCAAATAGACGAGCGATACGCGCGGCAGCCGGCCGCCGACGTGTCGACACGACACTCGTTTTTGAGAGCAGTGGTGATGAAGTAATTTAGACAAAGTATAGCGCCTGTCTGGGCTCGAACTTACGTCGCGGTCGTTACCACTAGGCCACCACTGCTCTCACAAGTACGTTTATTGAAGTGAAATTCGAGAAGAATGCTTTAGGTCTCCTAGAGCATTCCATCTTGTCTGAATCTAGTATCTAGACAGCTCAATTAGGTACAAAGGACCTATAGTCAATAAATCTCTCGAGTTCTCTAGCTCTATTCCTATTCTTATGAAGGATGAGGACATTCAACCCGTCAAAAAATGAAGGATCGGCCTTTCCATCCAAGCTAAAGAAAACCTTACCTAACAAGATAAGTGATTCAACCAAATCCAATATTCGATAACATGCCTCCGACTTACCATAATCAAATGTCATTTCTTTACTACACATAGTGACACAGCTACAATTTCGAAAATGAAGATTTACCTTGAAGGGATCTTTGGTGAACATCTGTGTGGTGGTACACACGGCGACACATCAAGCTATACATTTCCAGCAGGGTAATTGCTTAACACATTATCAGTCGGAATCGGTTTCATTTTGACAGTTCAACAACATTCATTGCGTTATTTACGAGTTGAGCAGACAAATTTTTCGAACTTATGAAGCAATGGATTAGCAATTAGCTTCAAAATGATTCAGATTCCGATTGATAGTGTGTTACGCAATTAGGGTACAGTTTTAGCTGGATCTCGCATTGTAGGTCTTGCTTACAATCAAAAGTCAGCGTTTACTGGAAAGTATAGCTTGATGTGTAGCCGTGTGTACATCTAGTCTCCATCTCCATTAAGATGAGATGCGTGCCTATCTTTTCCGAAAACTTGATCTTGAAGTCAGCTTTCAACAGTGTCAATGGTAAAATGACATCTCACTTCAAACTGACTTCATCTTAGTTTTCACTGTGAGATTTTTACAGAATAAGTAGACCTACGGCACCCTAATTGCGTAACACATTATCAATCTCAATCTGAATAATTTTGAATGATATTGCTAATCTATTGATTCATATTAAGTTCTAAAAATTTGTCTGGTCAACAAAGTAAATAATGGAATGAATGTTGTTGAACTGTCAAAATGAAAGCCATTGCTACTGATAGTGTGTTATGCAATTACCCTGCAGTTACGTTCTCGACCTTTATAGTTAAAAATTATAGTATAGTAATAGTTAAAAATTATCCTCAAAATATCCTCATGATCTCCACCCAGCACAAATTTACACAAATTGTTATCAAAACCGAAATGGGTCGGCCGTTTTATGCTGAATATGAAGTGATTCCAGACGAGGATGTGTAGAACTCCTCAATGTCACACCCTAATCATTTTATATCGATACCATTTTAGTGACATTTGAGCTTAAGAATAGTTTCATTAAAAGTTAGAAGTTGTCATGTGTTGATGTGAGATAAAATTAATTATGGCGACCGGTTTGACTTACAATCTAACCCTCGAAAGATCAGGGGGCTTACCACAAGCTCTTAACGCGATCCATTTTAGGACCTAAACTGAACTGTTCTTCTAATTCGTACCATGACGTCAGTTTAACGTTTCAGTTTAGGCCGAGCCATCTGCTGACAGCGATTGTCCCAAATGAGTCGCAAGTTTTGGTTTCATTCATACCCGTTTCTTTGGTACCATGACGTCCATACAGCAACTCAAGCGATGCAGTTTAGGAACCTAAACTGAAATGTCTTGTTTTTGAATCGTTTTTAATTAGATGATGGTAGGCCACCAGGGCCCCAATTCTGTACGGTAATTATTATTTCCCGCGTAATCTTACCACATGCAAACCGCGTAGGGTTGTCAAGCGACGTATTTTGACAGTTCAAACCACGCCAACATTCGAGTTTCTCACGCGGTTTCGGTCATTGTGTCTTAGCTGTTAATAGCAGATGTCGTGATTAACTTTTACTGAATTGACGTGGTTTCGAAGTAAGCAATCATTAAGTGGTCATAGTGAATTAGGACAGCACCCTAATTGCGTAACACACTATTAATCTCAATTTGAATCATTTTTAAGGTTATTGCTAATCCATTGCTCCAAATGTTCGAAAAATGTCGTGTTTGCTCAGCAACGTAAATAACGCAATGAATGTTGTTGAACTGTCAAAATGAAACCCATTGCCATTGCTACTGATAGTGTGTTACGCAATTGCCCTGCAGAACACAGGAGTGGATAGATGTAAGTACAGACGCCAGCACATCATGTTACCCGAAACTGTCAAATTTTCCCAATCAACCTTAAAGCCATAAGATTGAAAATCTGTTAAAGAAATTTGACAGATTGTAGTAGCTTGATGTGCTGGCGTGTGTACGTCGTGCATGTTTGAGGTTCTGTGAGATGATGAACCAACGATAGATGAATTTTTCATTGTTTTTTGTTGTGCCTATATACTACTATAATACTGCACATAATTTTGTGCTCAATCAGAAGGCGAATTCTTGTAATTTATAACGTTCAAAATCTAGTCGTAGTCTCATCTCGGAGTTGCCGGGGTAGCGGGATCGCCCGAAAGGGTTGCCGCTGCCCCGGAACATAAAGGGCTAAGGAAGGAACACGGGTGGGTTTTAGTCAGTAAGAGTCTGACACTCCCTTCCGCTCCTCCACCCAGAGCGGGAGGAGTCATTAGATGATTTCCCATCCAAAAAAAAAAAGTCTCATCTCGGCGACAAACAATTGTCAATTTTTATTTCAAAAATTTAGGGAAATTAGAGGAAAGTGTTTGACAGATTGAGACTGAGATCAGACTGTGAACGTTCTAAAAATTACGAGAATTGCCCCTCTGATGAGAGCCATAATAGTCATCGTGTTATTTTTGCTGGTAGGAGCTCATAAACTAATACCATATAATCTCTCACCAGTCTCTCATTTTATCGGCATAAGCTGCGCCGAGGAAAAAGCTCCACACAGAAATAACCCAACGACTCCTAATCACTCCAACTATGCCAACAATAAAGCCTGTCACACACAGTTAACGGCTACTCCACATCTCAAGTAAAGCAACAGCGAAGCTATAAATCCGGCTGATGTCACGCTATATGACGCGACATAAAAATGTGAACGCAGCAGTAACACTTGAACAACGAAAATCGACCTTGCTGCTACGGAATAAAGGTGATATCAAAGAAAAACTGTTGCTATGGATGTGCCGCGTCTGTGCCCGCAGTAAATCTGTCTGTCCGTACATTCGCTAAGTGCTTTGTGGGTATTATTACTTTTAAATGGGTAGTTTTGGTTTTGATATTATGAAACTGAAGAGTTTATGGATACTGCAGCTGCTGAAAGAAATCTGAAGGCATTTGAGTAAGATTTTAAACTGCCTGACGGTTTTAAATATGCGTGAAAAAAAGAAAGAAAGAAATAAATATTTTATTTGGGACACAAACAGGAAATACCTACAAATAGTAAAAAGGAGCATTGCGTGGTGGTGGAAATCTACTTTTGACCGGGTCCAGGGTAATTAGATACCTACCTCATCATCATCTCCGCAGCCTTTTGCCAACTATGTTGGGGTCGGCTTCCAGTCTAACCGGATGCAGCTGAGTACCAGTATTTTACATGGAGCGACTGCCTACCCGACCTCCACAACCCATTTACTGGGTAATACGAAACCCCTTGGTAAGACTGGTTGTCAGACTTTCGGGCTTCTGACGACGTAACGACTGTCAAAGATCCACGAATGACAGTCAGAACCAACGGTTTAACGTGCTTTCCGAGGCATGGAGGGATCTTGGTATGTAAAGATGGTTACCCATCCACGGACCAACCGCGGCAAGCGTATCTTAACCTGATCGATCTACCTGCAGCTGTTATTACTTAGCCACAAGCCCCTCAGGATAAATAGATACAGGTACGGTAAATAATAAGTAGTTGCTGCTATTGAGAGTTGATGGTGGTAAAATATCATCCCCATCAGCTCTCATTATGTCTGCCTCCGTAATCTCACTGCTGGCCTCGGATTGCCGTAGGCCTTCTGCAAAACTATTCACCATTCGAGAGGCTTCCGAGTCGAAATTAACTCATTCTCGGTTACCTGATTTGCCCAGTCCCAGACAGTAGATAGCCGTCGGAAGAATAGCGGTCGTCTAATAATATCCGACACTGTATCCCTGCAAGGTAAAGGCCTCTTATCATATAGAGAACGCATGAGCTAATCAATGCGCTTTCTCAAGACAGTTTGGCAATTTTATTTTGCCCGACTACGGCGAAGCAAAAAGGAGGGGTATGATTTTGACTGGTATGTATGTATGTTCCCTCATAAATTACTATAAGTCCAGGTTCTCTCGAAGTTTTTCCTACATCGATGTCAGAATATCCAAGATAAACTCAAGACTGGCAGCACATCAGGCTAAGTACTACAATCTCAAATCAAATTTCTTTAATATATTTTCAACTTTATCACTAAAGTATAAGGTTCAAAGTTGATTGGGAAAATTTGACATTTTCGGGTAGCTTGATGTGAGCTGGCGTCTGTACATTTATGAATTTGAAAAAGTCGCATTCGTACTTGCTCAGATTTAAACCTAGAGAGAACATCACGACATTTCGCGGTTTAAACTGTACCTAATCATTTTCGGGTTTCGGATATTTTGTGAACAGCGTTTAGAGGATTCTTTCGACAACATTGATTGATGTTCGATTCGGCACGGAACCGTATCGAATGGTTGTCAATAGATGTGCTGTTTGCATTTTGTTTTTGTTTCTCATATTTTCATTCATTATCATTTTTTTCATTCATCATTTTTTCTTGTTTGTTTTTATCGGATGTATGTATCTGGTGTATTGTGTGTCTTTTGCTCTGTGCTAAATAAATATATTTCTTTCTTTCTTTCTTTATATCGTGTTCACTATTAACCTTTTAACCACCCGACTTCATATCAGTTTTCGTGCCCCCAGCGACCGAAAAAAAAAGACGTAAGTAAGTAGGTACCTACCTGATAGAATACCGTAATTAAATAAAAAAACAGATTAAACGAGCTGTGATATTTGGTCGTAAATATACGACCCTGGCGAAATGGACACGATAATATTTGTCGGATTAATCCGGCGTAAACGGTTAAAAGGTTAATAATCATCAGATAAGCAGCTACATATAGGTACCTACCTAGCTTAAACTCAACTCAAACTCAAAGCATTTATTTCAATTAAACCATTTACGGGCACTTTTGAATTGTCAAGAAGTCGGACAGTCAGAAAAAATAAAGCTAGTTGCCCATTCCAAAGCGTAGGGAAGAACCGGCAAGAAACTTCATGGACACTCTTTCAAATTATATTTTTACAAAAATATTAGTGAAGTACATCATTAATGTTGAATTTATAATAATAATTATGTGAGAACGATGTAAAAAAGACGTACGCGTTAATCCAAAAATAAAATAATTAAAAATAAGCCGAGGTAGCTAAGTGATGACCAGCCCCAACTGACGGCGCCCGTTCACGAACATGACGCATAGATCACGCATTAACACAATTTAGAAATATGTCACTCAGCGCGATTGCTATCCAAACCTTAAACTCACAATACACCAAACCACATCAAAATCACCTAAGTTTATCCGTCAGACTCATATTCCGAACACTCACACGAAAAGGCCTTTAACCTAACCCAACGACACATAATAAGGCCTCTCAGGCCTTTCATCCTAGGTATCGTGTTCAGCCTGCCTAATAAAACCACCTGCGACAAAGTAGGTACGTACCTATACTCGTTTAAAAGCGGCTAACTACCAACGACCGCAGTTCGGGGGCTGTCGTCAATTTACGCCCCCAAAATTGCCTTCAGACGGGGGATAGAACGGGTTACACGGTTAATTAAAAGAAAAAAACGTGTAAGTACTTAATTGATATTGTTATTGGGTGCGTTTCAATGTGTTGTTCTAGTGTGAATGGAAAACATTAAGAGAGGTTAACGTTACAAACAAAATGCACAAAAACTAGAAAAGCATCGTATATTGGACCTCTTTAGCGAGCGAAGAAGCCACTATAAACAAAAGACGACCCTTAGTACCCGTAGACAGAGTAAATCCCGGAATACACATGAATGTAACTTGCACAAATAGTATGCAAGTAGCTTGCAAGTCGTGTGACATAACAACATCTGGGGCCGTATTATATTACTTTACTCTTTGGGCCGTATTCTCTATGACAACAATGAACGAAACCGCGCTATATGAACGCAAGATGGCGTGATTAGCTAAGGAATTGACGTAGTTTCGAAGTAAGGAATCACTGAGTGGTCATAGTGAATTAGGGCCTTGATTGGTGAATCCCATAATGGCATGCAAGCTACTTGCATACTTTCCTGCAAGTTACAGGTGGCCTACCATGATCTAATTAAAAACGATTCAAAAAATAAGACATTTCAGTTTAGGTTCTTAAACTGCATCGCTTGAGCTGCTCTATGGACGTCATGGTACCAAACAAGTATGAATGAAACCAAAACTTGCGACTCAGTTTGGGACAATCGCTGTCAGCAGATGGCACTCCAGCAACACCAGGCCTCCAGTCCAGGCTATGTGTATTTCGTCTACGTTCGTTCCCCAGCAAAATAAAATGTGACAGCATTCCACTTACAAATAAAATATTTTCTTCATCAAGTGGGGTTCAAAAACTGGGACAATAAACATTACAGTGTAAATTGTAAAATCAATTATTTTAAACGTCCATTTGGGAACAATTTGCGGACAATTATTTGCTATGCTGCCACAAATATTTGCTCAGTTCTCGTTCGCCTGTTAAGTCCACATTACCAGATGCGGGTAGGGGGAAAAATTCACTAACGTCATTTGTTTTAATTGATTTCAACTGAAGCACACTGAATTGTTTGTTTAATCAAGAGTACCTACCTATGTGGGTAGATACGTACCTACCTGAAATCTAATTTTGATTTTTAATTAAAAACTGGGAATGATTTTCATCTTATTTTCATGGTTAACTTCATTTAAATTGGACTAGACAAACATAGGTAAAATACCTAATGGTGAAATGTGGGCGTTATAAAGAAAAATCGTGAGGAAACCGGCATGTCCTAGAACCAAAAAAATCGAAGATATTATGTGACACCTACCAACCCGCACTTGGCCCGCGTGATAGATTATAGCCATATAGCCCATTCCTTCTCGAAGAGAGGAGGCCTGTTTCCGCAGTTGGAACATTACATAGGTTGATTATACATAGGTACTCGTATACACTTATTCCACACTCTTCGGAGAATGCAGGCGAGGCGAGAATAATTATGTTATGTGTTATACTAGCAGCGCCCGTCTCCCGTGGGAATATCGGGATAAAAACTATCCTATGTCCTTTCCCGGGACTCAAACTATCTCTATACCAAATTTCATCTAAATCGGTTCAGCGGTTTATAAAAGTGTGAAGAGGTAACAGAACAGACAGACATACTTTCGCATTTATACTTAATATTTATAGCATGGAGTATGGATGGATGAGTATGGAAGTATGGATTTTACTAGGTATCTTATTAAGTACAGAGGCCAGCACATCAAGCTACCCCAATCTGTCAAATTTCTTGGATAGATTTTCAACTTTACTGCAAAGGAATAGGGTTCATATTCAATTGGGAAAATTTGAGAGATTGGGGTAGCTTGATGTGCTGGCTTCTGTACTTAATTTTAATTCTATTGGAGTACCTATTAATTCCATACCAACTTGAAAATGAACTACGAACCTAACTACTGACCTACAAGAACCACAATTACATATAAATTATGTTTTCCTCTTCATCAACGAAAAAAAACCAACCACCAAACAAACTAAATAAAAAAATAAAAAAAAACCAAACAACAACCAACCCAATCAACGTACGAACCAACTAAACCAACTAATTAATTAAATCAACGTCTCACGTCCTCACGAAACAGTAACCTATCTTGGAGAGTTAACCCAACTCAACCAGCTGCCGAAGTTATAAACTGGAGAATGCGTCGGCAATTACGAAGCTATCGGGTGGTTGATAGACAACTAATAGCATTGGGGCTACTGCACCTAAACATTATTAAAATAGGAAGATACTTTTATTGGATACGACTACGTGACGACAACGATGTTAGCTCAGACTAAAAAAAAACCAAGACAGAGGGCTGTCAACAGTAAATTTCGTAAACATGTGTGCACTTAGTGAGGTGTAGTTTGATTGTAAATGTGTGCGTGCGAGCGTGTATGCACAGAGCGGCGGTGTAGTTTTGGCTTGCTTCACTGTATTGTTCGCAGCGCTATGTCCTGACTTTTTTGTTTGGTCTGAGGATGTTAGAGAGTGAGAAAGATGACGTGCCTTTCAGATTCGTCAGCTGGTTGATAGACAACTAATGGTTTGGGGCCTGCAAGACTGCAGCTAAACTTTAGATTAGTTTGCAGAGACACGAGCGACACGCGTCGATGACAGAGGCAACTACCTACAATATAACCGTCGGCGGCAGTCGCTCGTGTGTATTTGAGTCATCATCATCTGCCTAGCCTTTTCCCAACTATGTTGGGGGCGGCTTCCAGTCTAACCGGATGCAGCTGAATACCAGAATTTTACATCGACTGCCTATCTGACCTCCACAACCCAGTTACTGGGTAATACACGATACCCCTTAGTAAGACTGGTTGTCAGACTTTCGGGCTTCTGACTACCCGTAACGACTGTCAAAGATCCACGAATGACAGCCGGCACAAACGGCTTAACGTGCTTTCCGAGGCACGGAGCGGTCTCGGTAGGTACCTACCTATGTAAAGATGGTCACCCATCCATAGACCAACCGCGGCAAGAGTAGCTTAACCTGATCGATCGACCCTCGTGTATTTGAGTACGGTGCCCAAATGCACGAGGGGCATGCTGTCGGCGACGCTTGCAGTTGCATTTGTCGTCGATGCATGTCGTTCGTGTCTAGGCACACTAAGGTGCTCTTCTATCAATTACCAAACACAATACCTACAATTTCTTTGGTATTGATCGTCGAATATTTGAGATCCTTGAGCTGCACGATTACTGACAAATGCCTGCACTGTCTGGACAGGTCCAATCTGCGTGGTTCTTTCCTCAAAAGACCATTTCGGATACCTACCAAACTAAATGGTCCAATAACCATGATTCTGGACTTTAAAAGTGACTGTGACCTCCGAGATTTTGTTGGCCTTTTTTCTCAGAGTAGGTACCTAGTTGGATAGGAAACGCCGACTTCATCTAGTTTTATTTAAAAAATATGACTGCCGTTTTTATGTGTTTGTACAAACCTACTTACGGGAATAAAATCATTTACAATACAATTACATTAATAACTTGCAGCTAAATACGACGGACGCAGGACGAGACGATAGCGATCCGATTTAAACACTGACCTATATTAAACACTTGTATTATGTTTGTATAATACCAGTGGATCTAAAGAAATGGCAAAAAAGAGGTTTACGATTGATATAAGTGCCGCCATCTGTCGGTAGTAAAATAAATCTCCGCGCATTTCTAGGAAACTAACTTTTCAGATTTTTACCAAAATACATGAACAAGATAATTTTTCTGGTGTCAAGTTACGCTTCGCTCGTTTCGCTAGATAGCTACCTACTCTAGATTGTGTATTTGTGGCATAGGCATGGCTTTTGCGTTATCCATAAGCGGTAATATGCACCAACACCCGAGTCAATTTGATTATGGACACCAAAGCAACATCGTTATTGAGTTACTAAGCTATTATGGGAGCCTGGATATAATAACTATATTCTCGTTGGTGCAGGATTTCTGCGGCCGGCGCATATAAATAGGTAACACGAAATGTGTGTGTGTGTGTGTATAGCATAGGAGGTACACCGTACATAATATGATTATGATAGCTGCAATCGCTGGAACAGACAGGACGCGGGAGGTTAGAACCGGCTGTTGTGTTGTGGCGCAAATTATGGCACTGGGAGAGGCTTAATACAATACTAGAAGAAGGCAGTCACAGTTAACTGTGACGAACTGACGACTGCCTGTCGTCATTACAAAAATACCCTTGCGATTTTGCGAGTAGGTACCTAAGTCCTTTCTTATTTTACGTCTGATTTTGGATTATAATGATGTTTATTGTCATTGCTATAGGCAGTACCGTCTTTACCATAAGGGCACACGGGGCGCGTGCCCAGGGCCCTCTACCCCACGGGGGCCCCGGAAGGCAGATATTACAACGCAAGCTACATTTAAAAGCGCATATTTTGACACTCGCAAGGGAATCAAAACCTATAGGGTACTTCCAGTTGACCTAGAATCATGAAATTTGGCAAAAAGCAATGTCATGTAGCACAAGTAAAGGAAAAAATCTGAAAACCGTAAATTTGTAGTTACATACTTACCTACAAATTTGTACGGAACCCTTGGTGCGCTAGTCCGACTCGCACTTGACGGGTCTTTTTTATTTTCCAAAGGGGCCCCAAATTCTTGTGTGCCCAAGGGCCCCGGCCTGCCCTAAGACGGCGTTGGCTATAGGGCTTTTTTTTTTTTTTTTGTGGATGGGAAATCATCTAATGACTCCTCCCGCTCTGGGTGGAGCGGAAGGGAGTGTCAGACTCTTACTGACTAAAACCCACCCCTGTTCCTTCCTTAGCCCTTTATGTTCCGGGGCAGCGGTAACCCTTTCGGAGGATCCCGCTACCCCGGCATAGCTATAGGGCTGAAACCTCATTTGAGTTCACAGAGAAAACATAAAACTTGCTTAACAGCGCCATCTGTTGAAATTTGAAGTAACTTTAATAGAGACTGATTGAAATGAACACAGACAATATTATAGGTAACCATTTTATTCAGTAAAACAATTAAATTACTTACAATATAAATTAAATCATACTTTAAACACCAGTGTTGAGCTTACAACCAACATATTATACATTTTAAATGCGATATCAAACAAATGAATAAATATAAACTTTAAACGTAAATAATATTCCAGTTATCGGCTGACCAACATTTGTTACAAATGACTGGCCTGGAATAGTGGCCCAATACCTATCCTAGATGTTAAAACCAGCCAGTAAGTAAAGAATACAAATAAGTCAGTATTGATATGGATTAGGGAATGAAATATTTACTCTTTTTATGTTTTAGTGTGACTTCCAGCTTATGAGGAAACACAGTCACGTCGCTGTTGACATTCATTCCGTAGTAACATATTCCTCTGTTTTCTCCCTGGTTAATGATACTCAGGCGCAGGACCAACAGCTTAAAATGCTTTCCGAGACACGGGGGTAACACACCGCCAACTTCCAAACTCTGGGCTGATCTCTCCAGTTGTGTCGGATTGCCGTCCCATCGGATTATGAGAGTGAGGGAAGAGGGAATGCACTTGTGACTGCGCGCGCGCAAACTTGTGCACTATAATACCTCACGCGCCGACGGCTAGTCTCTGTTGAGATTGGCCGCCGTGGCCGAAATACGCTCTGGAGGACTATAATGATACTATAAGTCCAAATTTAATTTTATGATAATTATATATAATGTATAATTAATTATCTAACACTGCCATGTCCCTATGGAATGGAATGAAAAGTAGAGGCAATTCTTTTATTGGATACAACTACGAGACGATCTGAGGACAGTGATGTAACTTTTAAGTGAAAAACATGAGCTGTAGCTAAGCTGAGATATTACAAGTAACGCCATCTGTTGGTGGTCAAGTATTTCTCCATCCAACTCATATGTTTTTTTTCTTTTTCTCTAGAGAAATCAAATCCCGCAGTTAAATGAACAAACAACAGAATGCCAATGACCATGTGACCACATTTCCTCTTAGAAATGACTGAATTATTGACTTATTCTCAGTTACGACAAAGGCAACACCAGAATCAGCAATCCTACACTTTTATATCTAGTTGAAATTGTCTGATCAATAAAGGTCCAAATGCCTTGCACACTGCAAGGTCATCAATCTCGCAATTTGACTAAAATATGCTTACAAACTAACCTAACCTAACTTTAATATACATGTACCATTCCATAAATAAAAGTCCAGAACAATACATAAGTGAACAGCGCTCCAAAGAATCCGTTGGTCAGTAGGCTCTGTCGTGACACATAGTATTTGTTCCATTTTGGTCCCGTCTTTACCATGAACATCACCCAGAGGCTGACAACTGCAAAGACATAGAAGGCAAACCCGTAGAGACCTGTTAGGCCTAGGACACCTGGAAATGAGAAGGTAAGGGATAATTATTGTAATTGGAAGAATTTGGGGAAGATCTTTGCCCAGCAGTAGGACATCTAAGAATAGATATATGTAAGCAAACCTCCACAACAAAATGATGGACTAAGTTGGATTCTAGAAACTGTATCTGATCGGTCTGTTGTAAATTCTTAGTCTCATTCTCATCTCTTACAATAAATTGGATAACAATAAGTTGTGAAAATATCATCAATCAACTTTATTAAGTTAAGTAGTTTCCAGAAACTGGGGATGAGTTCTACACATCATCATCATTTCAGCTGAAAGACCACCACTTCGACCCATTCTGTGCTTCTAGCATCCACATAGTTACCAATAATCATCAAATCAATTTGAAAGAGCCTGGTCATACCGTCAGTGCTAAAAAGTTAAGTTATTCATAGGCAGCATCTTAGTAAACACTTCACATAATTGTTTTAAGTAGTTTCACATTAAAAACGCGTGTTCCTAGCTATAGAACACAGTTTTCGTTTATAACAATCTCAATTTAGCATGAATGGAAACAAAACTATTCTAATATTATAGCTCTGGCTTCAAGAAAGGAAACCACACAATAAACGAAATTCATTGTGGTATTATTATTGTAATGTTATACAATTAGCACTAAGGAAATGCTTTATAATGTGAATAAATAATGTATTACCAGCGGTAGAACCGGACAACGCAGCCATGGATGTTCTACAGTATTCCACGACCACAGCATTGTTTCTAAGCGCAGCGTCGCTGTACGCAACGGGCTCGGACTTGATGTTATCTTTATTCACTTTAGCTACAGACATCTTTTATTTCACTGTTTTAATGGTTATTTAGGTTAAATTTTATTGAGGAAACTTGAAATTATAATTTCGAGCAATATCATGAGTTCTTAGTTCAACGTTTTGACGTTTATATTTTTTAACTGACAGTGACATTGACAGCAGCTGGGAATGTGACGGTTAAAACCAAGAAGCTTATAGATAAAAGTGGAGGCAACACTCTGAATACCTATCTGAAGCCGACTGTGGGCTAACGCTCTCTTTCTAAATACATACATATGACAAAGAAAGCACATATCACTGTCTCGTTCTTATGTATGTATTTAGAAAGAGAGCGTTAGCCCACAGTCGGCTTCAGATAGGTATTCAGAGTGTTGCCTCCACTTTTATCTATAAGCTTCTTGGTTAAAACTGACAGGTATCCTAATGCCAGCTGATTGATTGTTTATGGTTTACATTCATGCAATGGGCACTTTTATTTTGCTTACCTACCGTAGTAGGAGTTAGTAAAAATCGTAATAAAAAGTAGTAGTAGCACAAATATTCTTAATTTTTTGAGCTATTTAGCACAAATATTTGTTATAACTTTAATGGAAATCAAGGAGACTTTTTGTATTTTTCTTTTTCTAATTTCCGTTAACAAACCATAAACATTTAATGTGACATTAGGATTTTCAAAATCAGTTTTAGTCATGGTTTTAGTGCATTCGTGGTTCAGTACATATTATTATTTAGTATTTCCACACGTTCCTGAAGCTTGCACCGCGGGTACCTGGTGATAATATGCAATGCTTGGGAAGTACTCGCATAAGACTTTTTTTTTTAGTTTTGACAAACTTAATTTGTTAACCACCTGCAGCGACAATAAACAATAATTATTATTTTCTAATTTGCATAAAATACCATGCCACTCGCAGCACATTGCTTCTCGATGTATGTACGCTGCCTACGTCTAATGATTCTTTTCGGAAATGATAAGACGACGTCTTTGTTCAATTACTTCCAAAGTAATTGAAAAAAGATATGACAAACTACTTCTTGATCCAACCGTACTTTATGTACACCTAACCAGTGATTTGATATTTTGTTAAAGCAGATCAATGAAGTAGGTAGTCCATCTATCGAAGAATGAATCGGTTAATAATACAGACTGGCTCTGGTTTCTTGTTTTTTTTATTGAACTAGCAGCCCGCCCCAGCTTCGCACGGGTGCAATTTTTTTTTCTAATTTCCGATTTTTTTTTATACATGCCTTGTCTTGGCCAGGCAATGTCAAACAACAAAAAAAGAATAACTGAATTATATTATCCAATTTATTTGAATTTAGTGCAGTAGTTCATAGAGTAAATACATACATTTCGGTGATACATTTTTATTTATATAGATAGATGTGCCATCGAGTCCGCGTATCACTAGTCAATGTTTTTCTAGTAGAACTTAATTTACTGAACCCTAAAAACGAACTATTTTGAAAGCGTCGGTAAAACAGTTTGTGATAAGCAAAGCCATTGAACTGTATGGACCTGTATACATGTGTGTATAATCAGCACAAAAATTCTCGCTGTATTCTTACTCACACAAACACGACATATTCATGTGTTTTCGCGGCACTGAGGAGCGTCGGTATTTCTGTGGCGGAACTTATTTTCATTTGTAATTTTAACTATAATGCCTTTTAATCAGTGCTTATAGTTTTATTCGTGAGATAATTTGTGATAACGTTTGTAGAAAGCGCAGTGATGCTTACTGCGGGCTGGTTCCGCTGAATTCGATGTATGGAATTATGATGGCGCGTGTTTGACTGTGTAACTGATTGCTTTCTCGTAACAAATTAGGACTTTGCTCGAACGATATTTGAGCGCTGACGATTATAGTTAATATTCCTGTTTCTGTGATACAAAACGATCCTGAATCTGGTGGTGAAACAATTGTATCTGGAAACATCGTTGTGTAAAAAAGGATATTAAGTTTTCGATGTACTGTGGCTCAATTATGCACCAAGGAGACCGCTAATCTGGCGATTTGTCTTGTGCGAATTGCAATCACTGACGCGACTAAACTGAATAAAGCGGAGGTGAGTCGACATTTTATGATTTAATTCAGAAAAAATTCCATTTCCACTTACAAAACATGATATTGTGTTCAAATATTGAATTAACCTATTTCATGAGAAAAACGAAACTTCATTTCGATTCTTTTGTTTCAGAAAACCAAGTGAAACGATCTGGGACAGGCGTAACCTGTAAATATAAGTTTGTCGTCACATTTCGCATTGTATTTTTCTCATAAATATGGGATTGAAATAAAATATTCGTGATTTGGGGCGATACTTGCGATGTGCTATTTCGTTACGTCAGACGCTTATAGAAGGGCCTAGATTGATTGAAAGAGGTCATAATGGACGAGTCTGAGGATAACATGAGTTCTGAGGACTTGAAGGCATCTGATAGTCCTCTGACTATTAAATCAAAACCAAAGAAAAGGTCACTCGTTGAACGTGAACTTGAAACTAGTTTGACTTCCAGAGTGACTTCCCCGGTGTCCATCGGTGATGGCACTAGCACCAGCCGCTATGGCAGGGCTCGCCGGCTTAAGTCTCAAATTGAGCACTCCGCCGACATCAAGAAAGTGTCTGCCGAACTAAAGTCACCACAGGCCGACAAGTCTCCTGTGAAGACACAGTCACCAGTATACAAGATGCACGCATCAAATTCTCCATTGAGATCAGAACCACCAAAATTAATTGCAGTTGAAACTTTTCTGGAGAATCAAATAGAGAGTATTTACCAAGAAAACATATCATTGAGCCGTTTTGGCACTGAGGAAGTTAAGAAGACTAGTCCGTCTCCTGCTAAGAAATTCCCAAAAGTCTACATTAGAAAGGACCTCATCCAAAAGAGAGAATCAGATGAGAATACAGTCTTTATTAAAAATGTGGTATCGCCAGTCAAAAGTGCAAAGAAGTCTTCCAGTACTCATTTGAATAATATTCTAGAACGGTCCTCCGAAAGGTATAGCATTGGTTCCGCGAAGCAGCAGAATGGATTCTTAGATAATTCTTCTGTGGTCAAGACTCTGGACTTTGACAGTAAAAAGAAGAAGAAAGAACAGAGGGATACTAAAACTCTTTCAAAGAGTGATTTGTTTGATTTGGAAGCCAAATGCGCCTATCAAGTTGGAGACCTAGCCTGGGCTAGAATGGGTACTTATCCATTCTGGCCTTCCATCGTAACTAGAGACCCCTCAAATGGGATTTTTGTTAAAAAGAAGCGTAAGTATCAAAAACGGTCTTTACTAAAAAATAGAGAATAACTTGCCCTAACCAGCAGATTAACATTTTCCTATATTATGTACATGTGCCTTTAATAATATACTCTCAGGCATGCAATATAATAATATGCTCATGTAATATGGTTTCAGTCAACTTCCTTTAGTTAGAAAATGCTTTGCAGTTTAGAATTAATAATGGTGTATTGTTACAAGGTAAAATGGTAATCTGTGTATTTACAAAACTATTTCTAACAATCTGTACAGGGTGACAGGGATAGCGACAAGCAACCTGTTACCATGGAAGCAGTAGATGATTCTGAACTCTCTTGCATTAAAAACACACATTTGTTATTTAAAAAAAAAAATTGCTGTTCCATACATTTTTACTGAGTAGGTATTGCACTTTTTTATGAAACAGCAGATTTTTTTTTTATAACTGTTGAAATATTTCTACACTAACCCTCTTACTAATAAACGTTGTATAGCATCTGCATAGTTAGTTACACAACGCCGTTGTCTTCTTCTTTCAAAAGCCAAATTACTGACAACCGAAAGAGAGAAATTGGTGTGTAACTATTCATCTGATATAGTATGTTTATTAGTAAAGGGTGTTAGTCTAGAATCATGTACTGAATTCATGGTAACAGTTTGAGTGCCTATGTCCCTGCTGTTTAATTCCATAGTTGAAATAACTCAATTATTTTTAATATTGATATTATAATAATCTACATCCCTTTACTATGTTATCTAACTTAACTTCGGTTATTGGAACCGCTTATCTTTACATAATTTGCTTGCTGTTATTTAAATTACTAATATTATTCCTATAATATTGCTTTGCAATTGTGTTGTGCCCACCCCAGATGTTTTATATAAAACACCCCATGTGAAAATAAAATATTGGTAGTGGTAGGTATACAAAGGCTATTTAATATTTTGCAGTTAGCTATAACCAAAATGCTGCCAGAAAGCTGGCCATCTTAAAAAAAAAACTGACCTTGTATACAACACCCATAGAAAAAAGGGTTGTATTTTTTTGCCTAAACCAACAAAGATGTCCAAACACTAAATCTACAACAGTAACAGCATTATTTTTTCTTCTCTAATTCCGTTCTCTTTGTTAAAAGTATAGCTTATTTACAAATGACATAGATTATTTCTCCACATTATTTAAACCTGGAAAATTTTTATCTAGAAAGAAAAGAAAGAAAAAAAGTTTATTTGGTCACAGTTCATGAAAAAAAAAATACAAAAAAAAAAAAAGGTTCAGGTCTGTGATTATTAACAGCAAATTACAAGAAACAATTTATGAACTCACTAGCTTCTTCCCGCGACTTCGTCCGCGTGAAATTTCACCCCCCCCATTCACCCCCTTAGGTGATGAATTTTGAAAAATCCTTTCTTAGTGCACCCCTAGACCTCATAAGGAACGTACGTGCCAAATTTGGAATCTCTAGACCCAGCGGTTTGGGCTGTGCGTTGATATGTCAGTCAGTCAGTTCTCCTTTTATATATATAGATAAATTAAATGATATTATATTTTGTTTTATTGTTGCTGCAGGTGGCAAAATTGAAAAGGAGTATATCTGCCATACTTTTTTTAATAATAAGAAAATAAATAAAAATAATATGCTAACATAAACAAACAGACCTGAAACTGACAACTGCATAGTTTCCATCTAAGAAGTCATAATTTTTCTAATACTATACAGAACAGCCCAAATCTAACCTTTTTTTATTTCATTCCTCCACAGTATTTGGCCGAATAGAACGTGACGTCATACACGTGACGTTCTTCGGAGACAATGGGCGTCGCGGTTGGATTGTTGACACCATGCTTCGAAAGTACCTCGGCCAGCTCGAGTTTGAGAATACCCGGCAGAATTTTACACCTGAGGTTTGTTCCTGTCCTTATCTTGTGATGTGAGGTTATCTCCTGAACTTTTGTTGGTGATATGAATAAATTGATTTTTGTTCAGCCTTGACATTATTTTAATGTTGTAAATGTTGATGTTACCAATCTTTATCTTAGTTTCTATCATGCCTTGAAATAATGTGAAGAAAAAAATAACTTCTTAAAGTTTACTATTCAACTATTTATGTACACACATATAAACAGACAAGAAGAATGGAATGGAAAAATACGTACAAACGTGATGCTGGAGGTGGTGGTGGTGGCGTTTAGTGTTTCTTTCATGGTTTGCGTGTTAGGTCTCTTTTTTACATTGATTTGAATGCTCTGTTAGTGTGGCAAAATAAAAAAACCAGAAATTAATATTTTCCAAACCCAATGTTGTAACAAAAATACCTGACAAAAAATCCTTAGTAATATTTTTCTTCTTTTTAGGATAAGAAGAAAGACCCCAGACTGTTTGCAGCATTCTTCGTATCAGAAAAGAAACAAGCCTTATGGAACAACTCGGTAGAAGAAGCAGAGATGCTGCTTAGGGAACCAAAGAGGTTGAGAATAGACATCTTCAATGATATGCTAGAAAAGTCTAGAACTAAAGTAAAACAACAGAAGAGCGGGAAAATCTGTAGAACTGACAGTGACGTGTCTTTGAGCGAGAGTTTGTATGACAGTCTGTTTTCAGAAGACGACGGTAAAACAGACAATACCGAACGTTCTAGAAACAGGACCAGGAACAAGTCTTTGGACATGTTTGAAGTCGTCACGGCTTGTCTCGATAACATGGCTGCTAAAACTGGAATCACCAAGATCCAACGACAGTCCCATATGGACAGGTGGCTACAGAAAGCCAAGTCCAAAACTCCAGAGAAAACCCAGGCTAAACCTCCAGCTCCTCAAGTAAAAGTAGAGGAAAAAAAAGAAACGAAAGTTATTAGGTCTAAAAAAAAAAAAAGTTTGTCTAAAGTAGCAGTAAATAAGCCTTATAGTTTAAGAAAATCTATGACCGAATCTCAGAATCTGATGCCATTTCTAAATGACCATGACTATAGTAAAAATGTTGTAGAGGTGACTGATTCGGATCACAATTCTACAGATACAGACAGTTGTAAGAATTTCGCTTCTCAGGAACCTACTGGTATTGTAGCCCCCATTGAAAGTCTAAGTACTAAACTTGAAGAAAGTGAAAAAGAGGAAGAAACTACAGTAAACGAAGATACTACAGTAAACGAAGATACTACAGCAAACGAAGATACTACAGATAGTAAAGATATTAAAGCAGAAAATCCTACAGAAACATTACAAAAAATGAATGGAATATGTGAATCTTCTGAAGGTGAGAGCATGGATGAAAATAGTCAGGACAGCGTTATAAGTGCAGCAACATCTCCAGGCAATAATAATAGGACAGAAAGCGGACACGCTGCAAAGGTGTCTTTTTATAAAGATGAAATAGAAAACACTTCTGAAAATCGTGCTAATATCCCTGATTCTGTAACTACGAGAGATCAAATGATAAGCCCTGTTTACGAAGATTCATTTGATGATGACCAATGCAGTCAGGCCTCAATTGATGGAAGTCACACAGAAAATGAAGAAATCGCTCCTAAAAGTAAACCTGCAAATGTTACTGCTGACTTACAGGACGAAATGACTAATGACGATTCAACATTTGCCAGTACTGAGCCAAGTTACATGTCAGTTGATGAAGACAGTGATTATAAGCCTGATTATAAGCCTGATTATGAAACTGACAGCCAGACTGATGACAACTGCAGTTTCAGTGAAGCTCCTCTCACTAACGACAGTATACTAGATACCCAGCATGATATTTATGACGATTCAATATCTGAAGTTCCTGAAAAGAAAAATGTCGTTATTGAAATCGATAGTAGTGTTAGTCATGGTGAATTTAACAATGAAATAACAAATGACGTGCCTTCTAAATTGAGTAAAGAAATAATTTTAGATGCTTATGAAACAGACTCAGTTTTGGATCGTGTACCAGAAGGTTTAGAAATTAAACAAATTAGCAATGGAGTAGACAGTGAAGTAGAAAGTAGTAATCAATTTGGTTTCTCAAATAAACTCGAAGAGGATAAAACTTTCGATAAAATTGAGGATACAAATAAATTTCCTATATCTATTAGTGATGAAATCCCAAATCGTGATATGGTTGAAAGTATTACAAGAAATGGACCTCTGAATGGTCGTTTGAATGTGAAAGAGATTGATATGAATACTGCCAAAGAGGTTCATATACCTACTTTAAAACCTGATATGATCAAAGAAAATGGCTTTCACGATGAGGAAACTCATATGAATGGTGATATAGATTTGGATTCGATCTCTATTCATTCAGAAGACAGTGTGACGTCAACGAAATCTGAAAGCAAACGCAAATTACGCTCTAAAGATAAAAAACCAGAAGATCCTTTAGAAAATGCAGAATTTGTCAAATATCTAGAACTGAGACAAGATGCTATAATGGACGAAAACCCGGAGTTAACGCAAAACGAAATTGTCGCCTATTTGTATAAAACATGGCTTTACGAAGAAAACTCAAAATCTGATGATAAAAAAAACGACGATTTGCGAGAATTGAACTTAGTTAAAGGACTGAATTCTGAACCCGAACAGAAAAAGAAACCAAGAGAAAGGGATCAAACAAGACAAAGGAACTCACATAAAAAGAACTTGAGTCTAAATAAAAATATGATGCAGAGATTCTTACATAAAAAGACAAGAGGCGAAAGAAAAATGGTGTATACAGATGTAGATAGAAATTTTCAAATCAATGAGGACACTGACAAATCTTCTGATGAAGTCGACGAAGTACCCTCACCGGCCTATGAATTACTAGACGATGATAAGCCTGAAACCAGTCAATCGTCTACTACAGTTCAGGATGCATTTCAAACGAATGAAACGGAAATTGCTTTAGGATTTTCTACCGCTAAAACTCAAGAAGATAAAGAAGTAAGTGCAGAAACAAAAGATGTCAAACAAGACGATGATACCAAAGTAACATTGACAAGTACTGATGAGCAAAATATAGAAGAAAGTAAAGAAGTAGCGCCAATCGATTCTTTAAACGCAGTACAAATTATTTTTCCAAAGGAATCAGAAAAACGTAACTTCAATGATGATTTTGACGCAGATTCTGTTGATTCAGAAGATAGTGAAGCACCACTTATTAAGAGTAAACTTCGCTCAAATGCTAAAAAAGAAAATTTCTTGAAAGAAGACGTTAAAATTAAAGACGAAGAGGCTGACACAATTTCCATAACTTCCGGAGACAGTGAAATGTCTTTATCTAAACGTAAAAAGAAATTCCCTCCGAAGAAAGTCGAAAATGCTTTAGAAGATCCCGAATTTGTGAAATATTTGGAACTACGACAAGACTCCTTGATAGACGAAAATCCAGAATTGTCGCAAGATGAAATCGTCACGTATTTGTACCAAACTTGGTTGTATGAAGAGAATACTAAGTCTGATATTAAGAAAAACCATGATATTGAACAGTCAGGCTTGGTAAAGGGACTCGAAGATGCGGTACAACAACCCAAAAAAGTTAAAAGGAAAGTCAAAACTGAGAAAGAAACTGAAAAAGATGAGAAAAGAGAAAGAGAAACTGATGCCGATGTCGTACCAAAAGATAAGCCTAAAAGAAAAGTAATAAAACCTTATTACAACGAAGAATTTTCAGATATCGAAGAAGAGCTGGAAGTCTTCGCGATATTCAAACCTAAAAATAAACAAATTGGTGAAAATGGAGAAGAATCTGAAGAACCAATCCCCGAAGGAAATGACATTGATGAAGTAGAACTTTACTTTGAAGAATTAGCCCAACCAAAACCCAACGTTTTCAAAGGTCTAATTCGAGAGAAAGTATGTGAAATATGCGAGATGACTGGCAATCTAGTCAAATGTAAAGGTTGCAATGCAATGTTCCACGTCGATTGCGTAAATAAAGAAGATGTAGAAGTGGAAAACCCACTACCATCCAGAGGCAGAAAAAGGAAGAAAAAGTTAGGTCGGAAACCGAAAAATTCCGACGAATTTGACAGTCAAGACGAGAAATCTCAAGATGTTTCCGAAGAAAGCACGTCAATCGATGAAATACTTGAAACGGAAACGTGCACAGTTGACGCTGAGACCCTAGAAGCTCAGCTAGAAGCCAAAATGAAAGAATTACTCGAAAAAGAAAACGAGAAAATCGATTACGATTCCTACTCGAGCGATGACGGCTGCGATTGGAGCGACACAATACCCGGAAAATGCGAGATTGTCGACGTAAAATTAAAACCTCGACGCTCAAACGACACAGATTACTCCAATTTCAAATGTAAGAACTGTCAGAAATACGATACACCCGTATGCTTTGTATGCAAATCTGCTGTATCTAAATCCGAGGAGACTTTACGACAAAAATGCCATGTGGCGCATTGTCATAAGTACTATCATTTGAAGTGCTTAGACCATTGGCCTCAAACTCAGTTCAATGGCGGGGAGCCTTCGAAGACTAATAAGAAAATTAATGAGTATTTTGAAGCTTTGACGTGTCCTAGACATGTATGCCATACTTGTGTTTCTGATGACCCTAGAGGCTGTAAGACGAGATTCAGTGGGGATAAGTTGGCGAGATGTGTGAGGTGTCCCGCTACTTATCATTCGTTTACAAAATGTCTGCCGGCGGGAACGCTGATCTTGACGGCGTCACATATTATCTGTCCGAGGCATTACGACCATAGGTGAGTGTTTTATTTAGTTTTTAATGTTTCTGAAGTAGGTAGTAAATTTATGCAAATCGTTATGAATTCGAACACTGAAACAACACATTATTGCGCGAATACTCCTATAAAACTAGACAACTGTCAGTCTTGAAGAATTCGTCCACATCTGACAGTTGTCTAGTTTTATGAGTGGAATAGTAGTTGAAAACATAACTAATATGAAATACCCATAAAAAGCCGTATGGTGGCACCATTGACATTAAATCTATTTTGGTACCAAGTGATGTTTATTGTAAGTTTGATGTCTTTAGCTGTCATACCTACATAAAAAACTGATGAACCGACTATACTGCATTTTGGCTATTATAGTAACTTATGTTGTTAGTTTTCCGTTTATATAATAATAATATTGTTAAATAATTAACAATATTATTGTGATTTAAACGACAGCAAATGTTCGCCTTTCCATCCACAGGCCCGGCAAGGTCCCGTGTCACGTGAATACAGGCTGGTGTTTTATATGTGCGCTGGGCGGATCGCTGATATGCTGCGAGTATTGTCCTACGTCCTTCCACGCCGAGTGCCTGAACATAAAACCGCCTGAAGGTAAGAAATATTGGATTTTGTTCAAACTTATAAAATTTTCAAACAAAACTAACATCTTTATAATACTACTAATCATAAAGCTGACGAGTTTGTTAGTTTGAACGCGCTAATGTTTTGAAAAAATGTTTTTGCTTTTGATAGACCAATCTTGTGGAAGGTTACTTACCATCACGCTAGGACCCTAGGAGCCGAGTAAAAAGTAAAAAAAAACAAGAAAAACGAGTGTTCTTATGACCACACGACTGAAGTGAAACTTCAGTATTACGTATTTGGCTATGAAAGGAAGAGAGAAAGAAAATGTGCGCGCGCACTGCTGTCTCTTGCTTATATCCCCCACTCAACTCCCGTTCGCCTCGCCCGATCACACTTTTCGTAACGCTTACGTCACGCGTTCGCCAGCTTACTCCCCAAATCAAGCGTGCGTAAAGAAGTTTCACTTCAAAAATCAGAAAGAACGCTAAGTGAAAACGATGTGACAGCACCGGCAGATGATGCGATGCGATGGGATAGGTCGGGGGAACAAGAAATTTCACGCGGACGAAGTCGCGGGCAGAAGCTAGTAACTAATAAGCAAGAACACAATATAACAAACGTCAAACCGACTTGAGTAAAGCATACTTTTTCCATGTGAGACACGAACATACTAAATATAGTATATCAGTGTGTATGGTATAATAAATGCCGAGGCTATTGCAGGCACATAGAACTTACGTTTGTGTTTTAAGCCGGAAACATACATGTAGAAAATGTTCTTAGTACGGCCAGCAACAGAAGTCCATTAACACTGTCAAGTTTACACATCATTAAAATTTTGTATAATAGCTATGTTTAAATTTTACTTCTGTTCCGATTTTTTTTCCTACATAATTAGGATTTATAAAACTAACTTGTTAATCGACTTTTGTAGCTGACTGTACCTACTGTAAGTTTCTGATGGCGGCAGAAACTAATTAGGTTTGCCGTCAGCAGATTTTTGAGCCTATAAAGTCATCAGCTGCCTAGCCTTTTCCCGACAATTTTGGGGTCCGCTTCCAGTCTAGCCGGATGCAGCTAGTATTTTACATGGAGCGACTGCCTATCTAACCTCCACAACCCAGTTACTGAGTAATACGATACCCCTTGATAAGACTGATTGTCAGACTTTCGAGCTACTGACTACCCGTAACGACTATCAAAGATCCACGAATGACAGCCGGGACCAACGGCTTAACGTGCTTTCCGAGTCACGGAGGGGTCTCGGTATGTAAGGATGGTCACCTATCCAGAGAGCAACCGCGGCAAGTGTAGGCAGTGTAGCTTAACCTGACCGATCGACCTGTTATTATTTAGCCACGTGATTGTTTGAATTCCGCAGAATCATAAGTAATTGTAATATCACACAAATTAATCAAAATGTTGCTACAGGATTTTTATCTCACGAAGCGACGCATGCTTTACTTTTGGTAACCAAGTGTACAAACACACATAGGCTCGCCCCTTGTTACATAGGACCTTAAACAACGAAAGTAGGTACACCTCTGCCTAACCCTTCGGGGAATATTGGCGTGATGTTATGTATAATAATCGTATTATTAAGACCATTATTGTACAGACGCCAGCACATCAAGCTACCCGAAACTGTAAAATTTTCCCAATCAACCTTGAACCTAATGCTTTAGCGATAAAGTTGAAAATCTATTAAAGAAATTTGACAGATTGTAGGAGCTTGATGTGCTGGCTATGTTTCAAGGTAATTAAAAAATATTCTGTTCTAACAGACAAGCAAATCTTGAACATTTTTAGGTCAAACCAAATATTTCGACACAGGATTACGTCATACATTTCCACGAACGGGAATTAAGACCTTGACCTCTTCAAAAGCGGGACGCTAACAACCGGCCGACCGCCGCGCCGCGCCGTCGCCGCTTGTAGATTTTTCATACATAAATACATACGCGATTGTATTCAAATTGAAGATGACGTGTTCTTAAATAGCAAAAAAATATGAAAAATGTAACCATTTGTAACTTGGTTTTGTTTTAAAACAGGGGCAGGCGTGTATGGAACTTGAAATAATTCGGTTTTGATTATGTGAAGGAAAAAATAGGAAATTTTTATTACAAACTAGCTGACCCGGCGATAACTTCGTACCGCCTCAGAATAAATAAATGAAATCAGTCAATCCGTTTTCGAGATATCATCAAAAAAGTCGTTCCAAAACGGTTTAATAATTTGATAAGAATAATAATTTTTAATATTTTCATAATTTTTTTCGTGCAATTTTACCATGTTTTAATAGTTATTCTGCTATTCGGGGCGGAGACAAATCCAACAAATCAAAGATCATAAAAATCGGTCCAGCAGTTCTTGAGTTATAAAAAACAGTGGTAGGTACTCCGGGACTGCCGACAGAAGTGAAAACAAAACACAAACAGAATACTTTGCCATCACTCACTGACATATCGGATATGCATTAAAACCGAGTACATCCCGAGGACAGCCGAACACATCCGAAGCGGTGTCGTTACGGTAACAGTGGCGCGAATTCAATGGTTTTTCCCATCTCAAAAAATGCCCAACGCGCCTAAAGCAGTTTTCACTTCAATAAAAAAAAAATTGAACTAGGATAATTTAATAAGTGAGCTGTTTGTTTTCTGTTAATAAAATTAAATTTTATTCGAGAACATCCATCGGTTTCTTACTAAACTTCAACTATATCCGACGAGCGTGCATACTTATCTCTTTTTTTGACTGTACCAACTAATGCAAAATGTCCTTCCCACTTTAGGTTTCTTGATAACATTAAATAAATACTTCCATTTTTTGTTCTTAGGTGGTTACATGTGCGAAGACTGTGAGACGGGACGACTACCGCTATATGGAGAAATGGTGTGGGTGAAACTAGGACATTACAGGTTAGTAACAATGCTGCTGAATTACTTTACTGATAATGAAAAATCGTTCTTTATCAAATGTGTTCTTGACATCTTTTCCTCTAACGGAAGGCATGTATTCTACCTCTTTGAATACATTACAGCAGAGTTAATGCTGCGAAAAACTCCAAGAGTATTTTTTTCTAGTTAAGAAAAAAATACTTTTGGAGTTTTTCGCCTAATCTGAAACCTATCGCGATTGTTTGTTACCAACATCTATCTATACTAAAAATAAAGGCCTTCCAGGTAACAATAAAACCCAGGTAACTGGGCTTTTTTGATGCCTGGAACGGCCTGTCCACGACCTTGACGCTATCAGCGGCAGCTTAGCGCGGGGCGGCGAGCAGTAAAAACAAAAATACTAAAATGTATGAACCATGCCACGACGCACCGCTCGCAGCGTCAACGCTAGCAGTGCATTTGACAAAGACACCGCGCCGCTTGCCGCTAATCCAAGTCGTGGCCGGGCGAAAAGAGCTTCGCAGAAAGCGATAAGGCCGCCCATTGTATATTTTGTAGTGTTTGATGTATTTTTTTTGTTATGTATTTTTTGTGGTGTACGAAACACCCGATGGTGTACGATCTCGATGCTCGCGTGACTCGGGTTGTTTCGTCGTGTGGCGGCGATGCCGCTACAATATAATAAATAATTAATTTAAGTTGAAAGGAAATCGTTTGGCTTGGTATGGGCATGTGATGAGAAGGGACGAAACGCATGTGACTAAAAGAGTGATGAATATACATGTTGATGGATGGAGAGGGAGAGGAAGGCCGAAGACGCCAAGTTGACGCGGTTATTGGACATTACACTTTATTGAATTTGGTCATAACATTGCCTCAAAATCCACCCAATTCGACACATAATACATAAATAAAATCTGCCATTGAATACAGGTCGTTTACACACACAGACGTAAGCGAGTACTTCCATACGTTTACAAGATTAGACCACTAGGTGGCGTGTATTTAAAAAAAACTTACTCCACAGATGGTGGCCCGGTATAATCCTGCATCCGTCAGAGATACCAGAGAACATTATGGCAGTGAAGCACAACCTTGGAGAGTTCGTGGTTCGGTTCTTCGGCCAGTACGACCATTACTGGGTCAATCGGGGACGCGTGTTCCCGTTCCAAGAAGGTGAGTTTGTTTGAATATTAATAAATCTAAGGTTAAAATATTCGTTTCGTTTGTTAAAACAGTATTTTTACTCACGAAACGAAGCGATCTCACGAGCCGTCGAAAACGTGTCGCTCGTGTATTTAAGTAGCATAATCAGCCTATAATGTTCCCACTGCTGGGACACAGGCCTCCTCTCTTTGAGAGGGAGTGGGCTATAATCTACCAAGTGGGCCCAGTGCGCGTTGGTAGATGTCACATGTCTTCGAATTTTTGGTTCTAGGCCATGCCGGTTTCCTCACGATGTTTTCCTTCGCCGTTTTGAGAGCAGTGGTGATGAAAATAATTTACACAAAGTAAAGCGCCTGTCTGGGTTCGAACCTACGACCTACAACTCGTAAGTCGCGGCCATTACCACTGGGCCACCACTGCTCTGTATTCCATTATTGAATAATAATAAATTTTATTTATTTCCAAAAAGGTTACAGACTTAATTTACTAGTTACTTACTACTTAATAACATAAATACATTATTACAACTAGTGGTAGGAGGTAAGTAGGTACAGAGCACTTGTAGCGGTATCTACAACGCCGCAAGCTAACTACGCGTCATAATTGACGTCACGCAAAATCCTGCATCTCGCAAGCAGAGTTTACCGCGCAAATAGCATATATACAACGGCCCGACATGAATCATCGGGCAGTTACAACACCCATCTGAGCGGAGGATCCTGCCTTTTCTATAGAGGATGAGTGAACTTTACACCCTGTTCCTCATTCCTCTATACACTAATCTAGCCTTGCCTCTTAAACTAGGGTTACGTTTAGATGTTTTCAGCTGTGAGGTTGATTCAATAAGATTTATACAACTTGTGATTTGTGTCGATCTACCAAGTGGTCATAATATTTAGATTAGTTTATAATTATAAATAAATTAGTTTATTAATTAAGGTTAATTATTTAAGTTTATTTAAATTTATAATAATCTGTTTACAGGTGATTCTGGCCGTATATCAAGCCAGAAGTCTAAAATTGATGCAGCCTTTACCACCGCCATGGAACACGCACAGAGAGCTTGTGAAATTCTAAAAAGTGAGTGTGAACTTAAATTTTAGTTTAATCCAATATTATAATGGTCTTTTTACGAAAATACACGCAAACGCATCTAGTGTCGGCACGACCTAGGGAGCCGCCTCCACGAGCGAGAGAATCACGGCGATAGTCTCGCCGTGCTATCAAATTTTCGCCGCGATAATATCGCCGTGTGGAGACACGTTCTAATGCCGGGGCCACACCAACGGGAAACGCCGATAATGGGAATTAACTGTAGGCGCAGCCACAACTTATCGTGATAATTATCGGCGTTTCCCGTTGGTGTGGCCCCGGCTTAAGAGAGTGTATAGAAATACGTGGCATGACGATAATATCGCCGCGATTATCTCGCTCGTGGAGGCGGCCCCAAGGAAATACCCATTAGCACACCAATGCAGCGAGCAACAGAATTTATGAAGAAGTATCGTCTTCCGATGCAAGCAGGAGTAAGCGTTGACGCTTGTATTTCTGCAAACTGATGTCCTTTTAGGGTAGTGCGTTAATGCTCTGCAATTTTACTGTAAAAAATACATATTTCACTATAACTATTGTAATCTAACAACTGAATGGCTTTCAGGTGCTGCCCCAAACGAGGAAGAATCTCTAGACATAGCGTCATCCCTACTCCCGCCTCACTACGTCAAACTAAAGGTCAACAAACCTTGCGGGTCACTCTGTGGTCGGAAACTAGAGGACCCTGAGAGCTCACTGACGCAGTGCGAGTGCAATCCTAATGACGACGACCCTTGTGGGGCTTACTCGCAGTGTCTTAATAGGTAAGGAGATATAGTTACCGTCATCATCATTTCAGCCGAAAGACGTCCACTACTGGACATAGCCCCCAAGCACCTCCACTTCGACCGGTTTTGTGCTTCTCAAATAGTTACCGTATTTCAGTGTCATTCCAAATAATACCAGCCTAATACATTGGTTGGGAAAAAAAACTAGGTATACCAAAATATTCATAATGTTTAGGGCAATTGAACTATGGCCATGCTGTAAAAAGATTTTTTTTGGAAATTACCTCCTTTATCTCCCTATTTCGTTTGATCCACGACTTTTTGACCACCCTGAATATATTTTCTTTCACAGAATGCTGCTAACAGAGTGCGGACCAACCTGTAGAGCGGGTGATAGGTGCAACAATCGGGCGTTTGAGAAGCGACTGTACCCCAAACTGGTGCCTTACAGGACACCCAGCAGAGGATGGGGGCTTAAAACATTAGAGGATGTTAAAGCAGGTAGGTAAAAAAAAACTTCACACAAGCCTGAAGCCTGAAGATGGACGGCGCCGCCGAGGCCGGCCTAGAAAGAGATGGCGAGATGACCTGGACGCGTACAACGAGGGCTGGTTCGAGATGGCGCGGGAAAGAGTTCCTGGAAGGATTTGGGGGAGGCCTTTGCCCAGCAGTGGGACACTATAGGCTAACAAAAAAAAAAAAAAAGCAGGTAGGAACAACTATCAAGGGCCTTCGTCAACTGGGTAACTCACACAACGGGATAGTTTTGTTCTTAATAAACAAGTCGATCATCATTTCTTACAGCTCCTTACAAAACATTTAGTTACATGTTGAGATGAGGTAGAATTTGCTGCTGCTCTGGCACGATAACGTTTTCCCTAGGCGTTATGGTAGGTATAACGCCTAGGGAAAACATGTACACGGCGGCAGGAACGTCGACGCACAAACTGTAAGCATGAATACAGCACATGATTTTAGCGCAGATAATTTTCGTCGGTTATAAAAAAAAACAGCTGTTTTATAGAAAAGTGCAATACCTACGCGGGCAAAATGTATGGAACAGCTATTTTTTTTTCTAGCTATTGTTTCAGAATCATGTACTGAATCCATGGTAACTGATTCCTGCCACCCTGTATTTTCTACGCTTGCATTATGATGTCTAAGTTTTGAGTTGTTGAAGTTGTAACAAAATAAAAATTAATTTGGTGTAATTGCGTAACACACTATCAGTAGCAATGGGTTTCATTTTGATAGTTCCACAACATTCATTGCGTTATTTACATTGTTGAGCAGACATATTTTGCGAGCATATAAATCAATGGATTAGCGATATCCTTCAAAATGATTCAGATTGAGATCAATAGCGTGTTACGCAATTAAGGTGCTGTACATCTTCACAGCTTAGGTTACGAGTTTCTTGTCAGACAAAATTAGCGGTATAATGTTAACGTACAAAATAATCCACCCCGTTACCAACACACACACACGACACTATTATAATTGTACAAAATTCTGATGCTTGTTTGTGTGTTTTATCAGTTTTAACTCTGAATAAATATTTATTTAAAATCACTGTCCATTCCAAGGTTGCCTGGAAGAGATCACAGAAAGCGATAAGACCGCCTATTGTATTTTTTGCAGTGTTTGATGCTATTTTTTCCTATGTATTTTTGTGGTGTGTCCTTTTGTATTTTTTGCAGTGTTTGATGCTTTTTTTTTCCTATGTATTTTTGTGGTGTGTAAAGTATATTATAATAAATAAATGAATATTGTTTATTTATTTGTGTTTCAAAGACATTCAGAACATGCAAACATTTTGTTCTGTTTGGCTAATAAACTAACTTGGAATAAAACTAAAATTACCATTTTGTATCTATTTACAGGACAATTCGTGATAGAGTACGTGGGCGAGTTAATAGATGAAGAAGAGTTCCGTCGTCGAATGCGGAGGAAGCATGAGATTAGAGATGAGAACTTCTACTTCTTGACGTTGGATAAGGAGAGGATGATCGATGCTGGACCTAAAGGGAATCTCGCTAGGTGAGTGATGATTTGTATTTTTAACCGACTTCAAAAAAGGAGGTTCTGTATTCGACCCGTCTGTATGTATGTATGTTTGTTTGTATGTCCGCGATTTTCTCAAAAACTAATGAATCAATTTTTATAATTCTTTCACTAATGTGATCTACATACTTTCAGGAAGGTTTTAAATAATACATTATGTAATTATGTATTGTATTGTTATTGCTGAATCCATGCTAATATTATAAATGCGAAAGTGTGTCTGTCTGTCTGTCTATTTGTTACCTCTTCACGCTTAAACCGCTGAACCGATTTAGATGAAATTTGGTATAGAGATAGTTTGAGTCCCGGGAAAGGACATAGGATAGTTTTTATTCCGATATTCCGACGGGATCGACACTTATGCGGGTAAAACCGCGGGGCGCTGCTAGTAGAGATATAAAAAGAAATACCTACAAAGAAAATTATTTTATAAGAGTATGCTTTTCTGCATTTTTTTTTCGTCTTTAACAAACTGAGATCACGAAATAATATGAATGACGAGGGTGGTGGTAGTCATATGACTACGGCGTAAAACCACCAGCGTAAAAAATTGTTCCAGAAAAAAGAGAGTTCTGACTCGTAGATTCGAATACGAATCTATAACCGATTTGGTTTTAATTTTTTTTTTCATGCAACATTATCTCAACGTTTTGAATAGCATAATCAGCCTATAATGTCCCCACTGCTGGGACACATTTTTTCAAATTTAGTAACAATAAATGTATGTATTAGTCCAACTTTTTATTTTTCCATATCCTACAATAGTCCTACACCAACCGGGGGTTATCCTTGGGTGCACTTGCATAGTGCATACAGGGATAATCGTCGGATGGTGCCGCATTTCATTAAAATTTCCTAAGGGGCCTCTGCGAGTTGGCTTCGGCCCCTCGTACGCCTTCCAAAGGACCGGGACACCATGGTCCCGAGATATATAAATTCAAAATGTATGTATTATTTCAGGTTCATGAACCACTGTTGCGAGCCAAACTGCGAGACACAAAAATGGACAGTGCTAGGCGATGTTCGAGTAGGACTGTTTGCTTTGTACGACATACCAGCAGTAAGTTTACCTATACTACTTATACTTCACCCTATAACATTCCTATTGCAGGGGCTGAGTCCTCCTGTCAATGAGAGGGCTTCTGGCATCACCAACAAAGTGTCGCCTAGCTGTGACCTTGGTTGGTACAACACCGTATGCTGCTCGCGAACTATTGATAAAAAAAAAAATACCGAATGCAGATGGATACAGGCTACTTTAAATAAATTTGTCTGGACGTTTGCTTGAAACTTGCTATTGCATAAAACTGATTTTGTTTTCTGCTTTAGGAAAAAAATGCACGTGCCGCTCCGTACGTTCATATTAACCCTATTGTTTGATAATTCGTGAAATAGTCATACAATAGGGTTATTTGAACTTAGATGGTTGTATTGTTGATTATAATTCTGTAAATACATACTTTTTACGATTGCGAATCATATTTTTATATCATAATTGCAAAAAAAACCTAAGAATTTCACGGCTACCCTGGCGCATCCCCAACACAAAAAGACTAAAAAGACTTACAAGATTTCACAAATGCAGTAAACTTGAAACTAAAGTGTTATTCCTATGTTACAGAACAGTGAAGTGACTTTCAACTACAACTTGGAGTGCGCCGGCATTGAAAAGAAGCGCTGCATGTGTGGAGCTAAGCGGTGCTCCGGATATATTGGCGCTAAGCCTAAACAAGTATGTATAACTAGTTTCTGCTTGCGACTTCGTCCGCGTGAAATTTCACCCATTCACCCTCTCAGAGGTAAAATTTCCCTTTCTTAGTGGATATCTACTCTTCACAAAGAACACACCCTCCAAATTACATGTCTCTAGGACCAGCGGTTTAGGCTGTGCGTTGATATATCAGTCAGTCAGGACTTTGAATTTTATATAATATAATCAACCCTCCTGTATGATACTTCGTGTAAAACTTCAGTTGAGTTTAGCCTCAATGTGACTTTTCATTAACGCATTCATTATCCACGCGAGACACTATGGCTATGACTGAAGACAACCGCACGCTCATGGAATCAATTTTCACTTTGACAGCTCTTTTAGTTTGTTAAAGTAAGGGCAGTTTTCGTAGTTAAGTAATTTACAAATTATTACTGACAAAATGTAGTAAGTATACTTACGGTTGACCGTACGCCTACACCTAATTAAAACTGAATATAACTGCAAAATCACTTGTAGAATTACTGCCCCAACCAGAAAATTCAAATTCAACCAAATACGACGCCCTCGGGTATCGCTATATTGTTAAACTGTGTTTTGCGTATCAAGTTTTATACGTTTTTCGTGAAACTAACACAGTCCCTTCAACTTTCCAGGACGAATCTCAATCAAAGAAACCAAAATTACCAGGCAAACGGACATATAAGAAAAGAAAAACGACAGAAGAATCTCCGTCAACGAAAAACAAGCCGAAACGTCCCATAGGCCGACCACCAAAGCCGAGAGAACTGACCGACATCGAAAAAGACGTTTTAATAATCCGAAATGCGACGAGTGGCATTTCAAGTGACGAGTCTTCCCGAAGCATGAGCTCGGAATACGAAAGAAACCCTAAAGCGTTGAAGAGAAAACGAGTTAATTTTTCTACAGAAGAAGTACATACATATGACGGTTCTGAGTCACCGAGTGTTAAAAAACCTAAGCTGGATGAAAATGCTGATGTTGGTGATTGAGTAAATATATAGGTATAGTCTTTGCAAAATACGAACGCGTTTTTTTTACTTTAATGTCGTTAACTTAAGGTTCAAATTGCGCGTTCGTGAAATGCAACAACTATACAGGGTGGCGGGGACATCGACGCGCTACCTGTGACCATGAATTCAGTACATGATTCTGAACCCCTCTGCGTAAAAATATTTTCGTAGATTATTGAAAAAAGAGGGTGGCTCAGTAGTATCGGCTCCGACTTTCGAGTTGTAGGTCGCGAGTTCGAACCCAGGCAGGCACTTTTGATTTAATTTCATCACCACTGCTCTCAAAACGGTGCAGGAAAACATCGCGAGGAAACCCGCATGTCCAACCAACCCGCACTGGGCTCGCGTGGTGATTATGGCCCACTCCCTCTCACAGAGAGGAGGCCTGTGTCCCAGCAGTGGGAACAATAAAGGCTGATTGATTAAAAAATAATCAGCTGTTACATACAAAAGTGCAATACTTACGCGGTCAAAATGTATGGAAAAGCAATTTTTTTTGTCACAGTTTACGCGTCGATGTTCCTGTCTTCCTGTATGTTGGTATGTGTTGGTGCGAAATGCGTGTTGAACTTTTAAAGGATGTTATAAAATAGTTGAATGATATAGGCTGATATAAAAATTATAAACAGTTATAGATAGTGCCATCCACGAACTTCTTACTAATCGCTAGTTAATTCCGCTAGTGTTTTTAGTTTTTTGGTACACACTAATTACCCACTAATAAGTAATTACTGTGTATCGACAAAACTAAAACACTAGCGGAATGTTGCACACTTGTACTGTAAGTAATTAGGAAGAAGAGTGGGACGCGTCTTCATAGATGGCGCTATCTGTAGTTACGACTTGGTAAGGAGTATTGAGTTTGTTTGCCTTTTACGCACATTTTTATTTTGTTTTCATGATAATAGTTTTAACAGAATTATTGTGCAAAAATGTACTCTGATATGAATGCACTAAGTTCTTTTGTTACGTAGCTAATCAAACGCACAGTCAGGGATGAGAATTGAGCAATTTGACTGCCAATTTTAGGCGAAAGCGTCTACGTATTTGCTGATTATAATGATTATACTGAAACCCCCCCCTCCCCCGTTATAATTACAGTAAGTAAAAAAAAAAATTATCGTAAAAATTTTGATATAAAAATAAAGAAAAATGTTCCTTAAGGGACTTGATTTAAGGATCACAATACTGTAAAATAAAGTCATAACACCAGTAACACGACTTACTGTAATTATAACATCGGGGGCAGATAATTCTGTAAAGTAATATTTGTTACGGTCGCGAATCATACTAAGATCAACCATGCAAACTGACTCTGACCTGCAAATTGCAAAAAACGTAAGAAAATTTGAATTTCGAGGACTATCTCAGCGCATCCCCTTAAATTGTCCGTCATATATTAAAATCAGAACTTTAACCCCCTCACTAATAAACGTATTATATCAGAAGGCCAATTCTCGTAATTTAAAACGGTCAAAATCTAGTCGCAGTCTCATCTCAGCGACAAACAAGTGTCAAAAACTTGTTAAAATGTAGGGAAATTAGAGGTATTTTTGACAGATTGAGACTGAGATCAGACTGTGAACGTTCTTAAAATTATGTGAATTGCCCCTCTGATGAATAGTTACACACAGATTTCTCTCTTTCAGTCGTCAGTCATTTGACTTTCGAAAGAAAAAGACAAAAAATTGTGTAACTATACAGACGCTACACAACGTTTATTAGTAAGGGAGTAATTCTTTGATTTTCAATTAATTACCGTGACTACAATAAAATTAAAATCATGTGAACGCTACCGTTGTTCATATAAATTATCATCTGCCATCAGTAGTGTCTATTCTGTTAAAATCTTACCGTGAAAACATACCTAGTGCAGCACACCCCCACCCTATTACAAGTTAAACAAATATCAACTTTATTTCAATCATAATTAAGTTGATTTCAGAGTGACTAGCACTATTGAAAAAGTTATAAATTTTTTTGAAGTTGTAGCGTAAACTGCACTTTATTGTGTAGGAATTACGTTATTTTTCCATTATTAATTCATATTTGTTTACATTTTTGGCAAATAAATCGCGAACGCAGATTAGGTGAATAATTGAGCCTTGGCTCAATTATCAATCCCTAGATTGACACTATTGACAGCTCACCTTAGCACACTTCACCTAAGTTTTCATGGTGCGATTCTTATAGAATAGACCAGCGGAGTAATTGCGTAAACTAGCAATGGCCTTCATTTTGACAGTTCAACAACGCTTGTTGCGTTGTGTACGTTGTTGAGCAAACAAACTTTCCGAACATATGAAGCCATGGATTAGCAATATCCTTCAAAATTATTCAGATTGAGATTGATAGTGTGTGTTATGCTATTAGGGTGCAGCCGATTGGTCTAAATTATCTTATTATACAAGTTCATAAATTTCATGCTCCAACCATATCAACATTAGATCAACAAAGTAATCAAAGATTGTATTATTGTAAATATTTAGCATAGCCCTACTTAGTTATTACAACATAAGTCAGAAATTAGTCTGATGCAAACAACGCCTTTATTCATAGGTAAATAAAGTTCATAATACTGTAACAATGTTCATCGACTTAGGAGGAATTATGTTGTGGAAATGCCAAATTTTTCAGGCTAGGATTAGACTAAAACGTGTTTCTTTGTGAAAAAGTGATTCTGTGATGAGAGTAGGATTTTTCTAAGTAATTTGTAATATGTGTAGTTTAAAAGATATATTGTTACCCGAAGACGTAGACACTGGGGTTATGGCGAGACAGAATAATTAAGTTAAATAAAATATTAAAATTTACTAAGTTTTTTTACTGACTGTACCATATCTCATCCGACGCTTCGTGTACAAGTGGCACCGGTGACTCAAAAGTTGTGCGGAAATCAGAAGGCCAATTTATTCTCGTAATTTTACAACGTTCAAAGTCTAGTCGCAGTCTCATCTCGGCGACAAACAAATGTCATAAACTTGTCAAAAATGTAGGGAAATTAGAGGTATTTTTGATGGGATCCCTTCTTTTCGCATAATGTTCTTTTTCCTAATATACTTTGGCATAACTATTTTGGTATAATTTGTTTTGCCATATTTTTTTGGCATACAGTTTATGTTGGCATAATTATCTTGAAGGCTAATTTGTTTTGGCATAAATTTAATTCGCATAATACTAAACGACGTCAGGACACCCCGAGGTTCGGCTTGGTTAGGTTCCATTAAACCCTGCAGACAGAAATAGGAGCCCAGCAGCGGGGCTCCGTCGACCTGACGTCGTTAGCAATAAAACGAGCATGCTAAATTTATGCTTTACAATTTTAAGCTTAATCATTATTATGATTAGAGAAATTATGCGTAAGCTGTTATGCGAAAATATAATTAGGAGAAACAAAAGTTTGCCAAGTTATATTAGGTCTTAAAATGTTATGCAAATGGATAGGGAACCATTTTTGACAGATTGAGACTGAGATCAGACGGTGAACGTTCTTTACGAGAATTGCCCCTCTGTTGTCAAGGCGCAGACCAACACCACGGCGGGCACGCGGCGCATTTTAGCTGCGTGGATTCATTTGTTTGACAACATACGCACCGCTTCATGCTATGGGAATGCGATGCAGAGAAATAAGAACATTTCACCAGTTATAAGTCCCAAGTAATCGGGAGCGACACTTTTGCCACAAACCCAGGCACAAATCCAAACTCCGGGCCGTGAGAAAGGATGAGTGAACTTTACACCCTATTCCTCATACCTGTATATCTATTGACCGACTTTCGTTGCCAAGTCCTTACAGCAGTACCTACCTTCCTATGAAGTCTACCTACAACATCACACTAATATTATAAAGGCAAAAGTTTTTGAGTGTGTGTGTGTGTGTGAGGGTGTGTTTATATGTTTGTTACTTCTTCACGCTTTCTTCGTTCATTTATAGGTACATTTTAGTTTCAAAACTTCAGTAGGACAAACAGCAATAACATACCCTCGTGGACCTACTGGTAGGACAAAATAGTAGGACCACGAGAAAATACCCTCGTGGACCTACTGGTAGGACAAAATAGTAGGACCACGAGAAAATACCCATGTGCCCTACCGCTCGTATCGTATTTATGCGACAGAGATGCATGATTTTTTTGTTTTATTTTTGTCCTATTAACTGCGTGGTACAACTAATACCATTATTAAATAGAGAAAAAATTTTTTTGACTATTTTTTAATCAATACAACGATTTCTCCTCCTTATTTATTGTAGGTATTATTTTATCGATTTGTAGCCGGGCGCTAGGGGCACGGCAATGAATATTTAGCCAAGCGCTTAAAAGGTTAAATAAATAAAAAATACACCATAATAAAGGTAAACAATCTTTATTATGAAAGATGTGTGGACATTCTAAGAATTTGTATCATAAAGGTGAAGGTACAGGTGAAATACAAACTGCACACAACTGTGTACAGGATCTTGTATCGCCTTTCGTTGACCATCGAGAGAGCTTTGTATTTTTTCTCGAAAAACACATCTGTGCACCATAGCATCTGAAACAAAGGAACCCTTCAGAATAAAGTTGTATGAATCACTATGGACATTTGTTAATAGACACTGCGGCACTACGGCACGGTTGCGTCGCCGTATCCCATAGAATCGTGTCATACAGGGTGAAATTTTAATCACTGTTTTCCTCTTAAGGGGTCATTGTACTCCTTAAGAGGAAAACGGTGATTAAAATTTCACCCTGTATACAAGGTCTCACGATTTTTCTTCGGCGCGGTTAAAGGATGATTTCCACCAAACGGCTCGCATCGCATCGGATCGGAACGGATTTTAGAATCTTTATAAACGATATTAAATCGTGCACACAGTATACTCGAACCTTCGCTCGAGCCCAGTCTCCTTTCCTCGCAAACTCTGCGCTCAACGATCTCTTGAACGCTAACCCTGACTGTGATGTGTTCGCGGACGAATGGAAGAAGATATTGTAAGTATATTTGAAGTATTGTGAGATGAGTGTATGACTGTCGAGTTGTTTTATACTTTTCGTTATTGTACGTTCGCCAGCACATCAAGCTACCCGAAACTGTCAAATTTTCCCAATCAACTTTCCTTTCGTGTTAATGTTGAAAATCTATTAAAGAAATTTGACAGATTGTACCTACTTAGTAGCTTGATGTGCTGGCGTCTGTACTTATGTGTTTGTGTCTTTACATAATGTAATTGGCCCTGGCCGTTTTATGTTAAAATAAATACATAAATACCAGCAAGTAATCGGTCGTCGCCTCCGTTCAATCGCTGCTCGTTAATCGCCGGCGATGGAAAAGGTTTAATGGAACAGCGTGTCAGATAAATAAATCGCGCGTCAGACTTTTGCCGTGAGAACCGTGGTTCTTTGACGAAGCCTACTGTCATACCTATTTCCTCTTGGAACTCTGCTTATAAAAACGGCAATAGATACTTACAGCGCCAAAGAGAGCACAAAATACGCATCCACTTTTGAGACCAAAACTGAAGTTAAAACTATCAGGATCACTGACGTCAAGGAACCTTTTAATCATCCTGTTATTTTTGATCTTCGTCAGCGAACTTCTTGGAGAGGAAAATAGATACTCTTAAACAGTAAATAAATATCTTTTGATAGCAAATTCTTGTAAAGGTTTGACCTTTAAAACAGCATTCAGCGAGCATTTCAAAAAATGTAATGACGTTTGTAATAATATCCAGAGAACATTGCAAAGACTTGATACTTCTTGTGCTGTTGAACTCTATCTATTCCTAAGTTTTTCTTGAAGAGGTTATTGATATTTTGTCTATGACAGGAGTTTAGTTTTCAAGTAGACTACAAACTGATTGAGGCAGGGAAAATCGAATTATTCCCAATAGTCCCCTCTAGCCCTGTCCTCCGGGGTAGACAATTTGTGCAGACTGTTCCCTTTGAAAACTGACTAGAGGGGACAAATGGGAAGTCTGTTTCTCAGTTGTCACCGGGGGGGTGATATTTGCTACGATTCCTTCCTTCCCAGAAAAAAAATATGTAATTACCATAGATTTCAGCTTTTTTATTTCTTATGCTACATAGAATCAAATAAAAAAATTAACACAATGTCAACACGCTTACAACATTAGAAAAAAGTAAGTACATTTTTACATATTGCGGAATTTATTTTGTACGGCAACACCGAGGTTAGAATTTTTTTTTCAAAATGTAGGTAGAAACATATTTTTTTAAACTGTTACGATACATTTCCTACCATAAACTTCGTTAGTTCCGCCCGTTGTGTTACTCACTGTTGTTAAAATACTATAAATCCGTACCACGCGTGAATACGTTGACAACTCGAGATGTCGTTTTTTTTTTTTTTTAGCTTAAAAGCTTCTGTGACCTTATACCCTACCGGTATTAAAAACTCAACTCGAAATACTCAAACAAAATCAAATTATTGCTTTCGTACATAAGTGAGTATCTACAATTATGGCAATAAATATTTGATAAAACGACATGTCAAATTAATAATACTTAACTGACAGCGTTTATATTATTGCATTTCGATTTATCAACATAAGTCAGAACATGCATTAGTTAATATATCAACATATACGTTTGTGGATTTGCAAGTGTAATATGACAAAATCAGTTATCAAGTTATGAACGTCTTTGAGTATGAAACACACACATATATATCGAGTTATCTAGTTATGCACGCTATCTAAAGTTGTGATATTTTAGAACATTTCGAATTGTCTAGTTATGCACGCTATCTAAAGTTGTGATATTTTATAACATTTCGAATTGTCTAGTTATGCACGCTATCTAAAGTTGTGATATTTTAGAATATTTCGAATGTAGCACCATGAACATGAGGCTACAGGAGCTAGTGCGAATCTTGGGGTTCATTCGATTAATCGAGTCTGGTTTAACCATGCTGGGATCGGTGCAATTCATTCATTCTACATTCATTCATTGTCTAGTTATGCAGAAAATATCGACCCCGATCTTGACGAAGATGTGACTCAGGCTGGCTGGACAAATCTTCAAAATAGCTCGCCATTAACTAAGTCAATAGGGCACTTTATGTGACGGCTAAACACCATTATTTCAGAATTTGTAACGCTACAGAATCTTAGATAATCGACCGAAAACGTGTCCAGCCAGCTTGAAAAACCACTTTTCGCTGGTCTCTCAATCTCGGTAACGGAAGTGATTGTGACGACTTTTTGCATATCAACGGGCGTTACATAAAATTGTAACAGGCATCGAGCTAAAAGTTTTGTGGTACGTACAGCGGTTTAGTAGAAAAATGCAAAAATCTGTGTCCAGCCAGCTTGAATTTACGTATAAAACTTTTGACTGGCACTTCCGAATCTCAATAACGGGAGCGTTTTCGAATATGGTTACTTTACTAACATTTAGTAACGCAATGTGTAACAGTAATAACGTTTGATTTATGGCGTCACATGTAAGGTTTTACGAGAAATCAATAACAACTTAATGTCCAGCCAGCCTGAAATCAAGCTGGCTGGACACATGATTGTATCTCCGCTACCTGATGATCTACGACCTTCGAAATGTGTTCAAAATTTTGTACCGGGGACGATAATGATGACCTGAATTTGTAACGGAGAAACTTTGCGTAGTTTCAAAGATATTGATCATTAAAATGTTTTCATATAAACACTGCAGTAGGGTTACCAATCTTGTAGGTTTTATGTAGGACTAAGTATATTTTAAGGTGTTTTCTTTAATGGACGAAAATCCGTGTATTGGTGATACTAATACGAACAACTGTAGTTCACAGTCTGATCTCAGTGTCAATCCGTCAAAAATACCTCTAGTTTCCCTTCATTTTGACAAGTTTTTGACATTTGTTTGTCGCCGAGATGAGACTGTGACTAGATTTTGAACGTTTTAAATTACGAGAATTTATTGGCCTTCAGGTATTGTGTCACCCCAAATAGACCACATGTCTTTACTCTTTAGGATAAGGTTTTGATCAACGTTCGTAAAAACGTGTTCTGCCGGTGTACCTAATACTTAAATAAATAAAACAGAGCGCATACATCCAACTGACGACACAAATCGTAAAAACTAACAACTTTCGCAAAAAAACATTGTAATTCACGTTAGTTACCAAGGACACATTACTTTTTAAACAAAACACAAAACAACAGTTTTATAAAAAGACAGTACTTATCTGAAAGTTTATAACGGTCAGTTACACACAAGTCACACACACAGATTACACACAAAGCAAGTCTCATCATGGCCGCGTTCCGAATCGCACTCATGAGCGCTAAAATCGCTCTTGCTGGTAATTCATAGAAATGGGTTAGTAGTGATTGAATGTTATGAAGTTGCAGCTGGGTATTGTTTATTTAATTATCAGAATAATAATTAAATAAACAATATCGATTTCAAAATTTGAAATCAATAAATTTCGTAAAAAATGTAGTTAAACAAACGTCGGGGGACAAAATAACTGTGAACGGAATGTAATACTTACTTCCATGATAGCTGATGTTGGTGTCTCTATCTATTGCTTAAACTTGGTACTACTAGGACAACTGGTGGAATCTTAACTCTTATTTATGTTGTCTACCGCAGATTAAAATTAATAGTTGTCTTACTCTGATTAGTGACGACACTTTGAAAAGTACATACAATGCCGACTGTAGAGTTTAGTTCTCATTTTCAGTTACCTAAGATAATGAACTAAACGCGAAATACAAGTGGGCTCTCTTTTGCAGCGCTGGTAGTCAATTATTATTTTGAATTAACACATACTTACGCTTTTTACTGCAGGAAAACCTTTTATTCCCACGGGAAAATCAAATATAAAGCAGGCGTGGCTGCTACCGGCCGATTCGTCGATTAAAAAGAAATCCTTTATTTATGTAAAAATTATGGTCACTTCACAATATTAATGGCAGTTTGTATGGGAAAATTTAAATGATCAATATCTTTGAAACTACGCAAAGTTTCTCCGTTACAAATTCAGGTTATCATTATCGTCCCCGGTACAAAATTTTGAACACATTTCGAAGGTCGTAGATCATCAGGCAGCGGAGATACATGTGTCCAGCCAGCTTGATTTCAGGCTGGCTGGACATTAAGTTTTTATTGATTTCTCGTAAAGCCTTACATGTGACGCCATAAATCAAACGTTATTACTGTTACACATTGCGTTACTAAATGTTAGTAAAGTAACCATATTCGAAAACGCTCCCGTTATTGAGATTCGGAAGTGCCAGCCAAAAGTTTTATACGTAAATTCAAGCTGGCTGGACACAGATTTTTGCATTTTTCTACTAAACCGCTGTACGTACCACAAAACTTTTAGCTCGATGCCTGTTACAATTTTATGTAACGCCCGGATGATATGCAAAAAGTCGTCAAAATCACTTCCGTTACCGAGATTGAGAGACCAGCGAAAAGTGGTTTTTCAAGCTGGCTGGACACGTTTTCGATCGATTATCTAAGATTCTGTAGCGTTACAAATTCTGAAGTAAGGGTGTTTAGCCGTCACATAAAGTGCCCTATTGACCTAGTTAAATGCGAGCAATTTTGAAGATTTGTCCAGCCAGCCTGAGTCACATTGACGAAGAAGATCCTGATAAAGAAGAAAACACAGAAGAATAAGTAATTTAAAGTGTTTTTTCTTGTCATTTGGTTAAATTTCATAAATTTAAAAAAGAATAAAGGATCTTAATTTGTTTCTGCGATTAAACTTTGTTATTACTTCATTTGGTTTTTATTTAAATTCAATAATGACAGTTAGAATTTTTATCTTCCTTCAGGGAATAAGTTGATAAGTCGTCGGTGAACAATTGGATAAGTCTGTTTTTAAATGCATTAACAAATATTACATTTATTTTGCAACGTAGACTTAAAACAGCTCCTTAAAAAACCTAAATTCAACTATTAAAAAAGTAATCATCATTATTTTCGATTTACCAGAAGATCGTAAACTTTAAATTGGCTGCCCTGAAAAGTATGCATAAATGACATATCAACTTATTCACGCCAGGTACGGAAATAATGTCTGGGAATAGTGCATGTTCCAGTTCGGGTCGACTTTCAACTCTCGAATCGACTTTTGTGATAATACAAAGAGGAGTTGGAAACATTCTGCTTCGAGCAGGACATCAATTTTATAAGAAAAAACAATACAATACTGGTCTTTCAATATGGGAGTGTAGTCAGAGAAGGAAAATGTGTAAAGGGCGTATCAGGATAAAAGTGAGTATTTAAGTATAGATTTCTTTAACTACTTACTATACACATGACATGTCAATATGTGATTATCTGTGATTATACGATTAGTATTAATTAAAGTTATTAAAGGAAACAATGTTGATTTTTTTTATTTAATTCTATATAACTTTTTGACATTTTTATTTACTTACTTAATAGTTAATATTTTTCTAATGTTGTAATCGTGTTGACATTGTGTTAATTTTATTATTTGATTCTATGTAGCATAAGAAATAAAAAAGCTGAAATCTATGGTAATTAATTTTTTTAAATCGCGAAAAAAAAATCAGCTTTTCCCTACATTTACTTTCAAAATGTAGGGAACAGCTGATTTTTTTTCGCGATTTCAGGTTTAGTCCCATAGTAAAAGTTGTTTGTTATCATGAGTATAATCACGTGTTTAAGTATCGGTCACTAATTACCAGTCACCCTATATAATTATGCTCGTCACGCGGTAAACTCTGCTTGCGCGATTCAGGATTGGATTCAGCCTGATGCCTACTTCGCAGATCGAAGTCAAGAGCAGGCCCATTCAGCAATAAAAAGAAATTAAATACACGCGACCTTGAGTCGGTCTTGGTCGACGGAGGATTCCACCTTGTAGGGGTGTAGGGGGATCTTCCCACGCTATAGAAATGTTAGAAAATAACGCAAAAATCGCAGTCTCAAAATAGAAATCGAATTATAGGGCGTCAGTCAAAAATTCCATATTCCGTTTGCAAGGCAATGAGTTGAATGTCAGATAATTGGTCAAAGAGCCCGTCGTAATGATGCAAAGAGGGATGTAGCAAATCATAGCACAATATTATTATTTCTAACTAGCTGCTGCCCGCGACGTCGTCTGCGTGAAGGCTCTACAGCACCAAAAATACCTAAGATGCCAGTGTCGCTATAGCATTATAAGTAAACAACTTTTAAAATAGCATTAAAATATAAGTTTTTTTTGCAAGTGAAGCAAGTGAAGAGAGTTATATGGGAATCCTGCTGAGTTCAGTCATAAGATGTGACTTAAGGAAATAGAGAAAATAATGCAGGAATACATTCCAGGACACAAAAGAGTAAAAATACGTGCAAAGGTATCATACCTTACAACACTTTCCTATAAACTACGTTGGTAGTTATGCTGCCAGGAGCCAAAATGTAAAGAGAGTCAGGACTGGTGACGCGGGAGCAAGCGACGTACAATTGCCCGTGTGAGAAGCAAATCGTCCTGAGGTCGACACCCGCTGCCCTCAGTGTCTGCCCCTGCGACTTATTGATGGTCATCGCGAAGCAAACACTCTCGGGGAACTGTACGCGCTTGAACTGGAGCGGGAAGTTATGAGGTATGAGGGGAATGCGTGGTATAAATACTGCCTCGCCGACGCCACAACCCGTAAGAATTTCCGCCTCAATGGTGTGTCTGTGGAGCGAGATGACTTTAAGGCGGGTCCCGTTACAAAACTTCGGAGGAGATAGGTTCCGAAGAAGCATAATCGGGCCGACCTTTAGCTTGATGGTATGCGCTGGAAGTCAACTTGCTGACAGGGAGTTCAAAAATCCCACGGGATAATGTGTGGCGTCATCTTGCTCGATAACAGTGTTTATCGAGGTGTAGACCACTTCATTCCCCTCAATTTCCGAGAGAATGCATTCGTTAATTGCTGCAGCCTGATCATTTTTGAGCGTCAAAATGGCCCGCTCACACACCCAAGAATTCTGCTGGTGCGGTATACGACTGATGTACACACAGCGAATGAGTTCTTCTAAGCTGGATAGCACTCTACCGAGAGACTCTGGAAGCACCACCTGTCCACCTCCCTCTTCTGGTAGAGTGCCTTCGCCAAGACTTAGAAGGACATCGAAGAATTCTTGAGCACGTGCATTGCCGCCGAGTCGAGCTCTCATATTAATGGTCAAACGCAGCGTACGAACTCGTGACCACAACGTAGATCGTTTCAACGACGCATTCACCTCGTCAGCCCTCGATTCCCGCGTCACCACGGGAAGCTTTTGCCGGAAATCGCCACTGAACAGAACTGTGACACCACCCATCAAATGTTCGTTCCTGCACATGTCCTGCAGGATTCTGTCCACGGCCTCAACTGCCTTCCTATTGGCCATCGTACACTCATCCCATACGATCAGAGAGCAATCCTTGAGCACGTGTCCCTTGTCGCTGTTACGTGACACACCACAAACAGGCGTTTCGGCGCTCTCTAAATCGATGGGAATTTTAAACATGGCATGTGCTGTCTTGCCACTCGGAAGCAGTGTGGCAGCGATTCCCGACGACGCTACAGCAATAGCAATTTTGCCTTACCTACTGACCTCTGCAAGTATGCCAGTGGTAACAAATGTTTTTCCTGTTCCACCAGGAGCATCCAAGAAAAACATTTTACCCTGGTTTTGCCCAATGCTTTCAAGGACGGTGTCATAAATTTGTTTTTGCTCTGAAGAGAACAAAGCGACATGGTCATTTCGTATGGTGTTCATTTCGCCCGGATCGTAATTTGTCTCTGCGTTATACTCCCGATTTCCACGGTCTTGATGCGGTGATGATTGGGGAGCTGGTAACACATATTCGATCAGTGGATTGCCGCCGATAGAAATGAACACATCTTGAAGTGAACTGAGACAGGTGTTCAGCACGCGTTCATCAGTTACTTCGACTTCGTCTCCAGTAGCACGCCTCAAAGCTCGTAGAAAATCTTCAGACAGATGATGGCGATACTTCTCCCACAAAGCTACCGGGTTCGCGACTCCGCAAAACACCAAGATGACGGCGAACAGATGACGCATGCGGCTGGGACTGTCACTGACGCTCGCCTCCGCGAGGGTGTCAGTCCCAATTTTGGTCACCGTCGAGAAGGTGACGTTTTACATCACATTTAAGTTTATAATTAGGTATACGACATGAAAATATATTAATTACCAAGCAATAATCACACAGATAAATACCGAACAAAAGTATTAACAGTCAATGTTTATTTTGTACTAACAACATGAAATTGATGAAGAAATGATCATCATCAATGAACATAACTTTTTTGTAATACTTAACACCGCATTTTTTTTTATTGTCTTCCTCAACTCTGCTCAAGATTTTGAGGGTTTTGTTGGACCTTGAATTTGTCAAAACGAACTATACGAAACAACTTTTATGAAGAAAATGCACATTACCATCTATGAATTTTAAAAATAACTAACTACTAACCTCGCCAACATGATCAAATTTAAATTATTAATTTCCAAAAATTGTTAACATGTAACTTGATTTGATTTTTATGAAATCTCATAGATGGCGCTGCTTCTAAATTTTCTTTGTACTACTAACATTAATTAAACTATGTTTCTCTGCCCAAGTTACTTAAATGGCGTAGTTTTTATAGTGTAAAGCTAGATAATAGCATGGCTTACTCAAAAACAACATTTAAATATGCGTCGTTAGATTACACGCTGTCACAGAATGCGTAAGAAAAATAAAGATTCACAGCTCCTCCCCCGTAGGTGATAGCGTGATAATATGTAGCCTATATGTTGACCCGACCTCTTAGTAATATTCATGCAAAATTTGATGTAAATCCATGCAGCACTTTTTGAGATTAGCCCGGACATACATACAGACAATCAGACAAACAGACAAAAATTCTAAAAACTATATTTTCGGCTTCGAAATCGATTGTAGATCACGCCCCAAGTATTCTTTTTAAAAAATATTCAATGTACAGTTTTGACTTTCCTACGATTTTATTATATGTATAGATTAGGTTCTTGTAGGGATGGAAAAATATTCAACTCAAAATCTGCCTCGTTCGTCAACTTTTGTTGCATCCGTTTAGACTGGAAGCCGACCCAAACATATTAGGGTAGGTAAAAAGGGTAGGCAGATTGATTGGGGTAGGTAAAAACCACAGATATAGATAGACCTAGATAACGCAAGTATCACGATCTGTATGAAAACCAAGCGTGCCATTTTTTGAGTACCTACTATGACGTCACAAGCACTACTTAGTGATGGGAAAATCAAATCGATTCAAAGACGCCGCCGCGTGTGGCACCCGTCTCGCCTCACCCCCGGGGGCCTAGCGCCAGCGCTCACGCTCACCCAGCCAGCAGTACACAAGACTGAGCGCGAAAGTGGCGGCTTACGATGTTTGTACGTAAGTTGGTGCGATTTTTGGCACGCGAAGTAGTTGCTCTTGCGTTATCTAGGTGCATCTGATCTATATCTGGGGTAAAAAATGCTTGGCAGATTGATTGCTCGTCAATTTTTAATTTTCAATTCTCGGATCGATCAAGCTCGCTAGTTGGTAAGTAAGTTTTATTTAAGGCCCATGCAATGGGGTTTTGCATGGGGGTTAAATAAAACTGGCAGAATGTGAGGTATTTATGCTCTAAAGTCCTCAGTCTACCCTCCCTCGGAAATTACAGGCGTTATGTTATGTTTCGTTTCAGGGTAGGTACGAAAAAATGTTATTTAAATTATTACCTATCTATATTTTTATAGGGGCTTGTGGCATAATAACAGTCGCACGGGTCGATCGATCAGGTTAAGCTACGCTTGCCGCTGTTGGTCCGTGGATGGGTGACCATCTTTACATACCAAGACCCTCCGTGCCTTGGAAAGCACACGTATATCTTTGACAGTCGTTTCGGGCCGTCAGAAGCCCCGAAAATCTGACTTCCAGTCTTACCAAGGTGTATCGTATTACCCAGCTTCTGGGTAGTGGAGGTCAGATGGGCAGTTGCTCCATGTAAAATACTGGTATTCAGCTGCATCCAGTCAGACTGGAAGCCGACCCCAACATAGTTGAGAAAAGGCTAGGCACTTAGGCAGATGATGGTGATGAGTTTCATGAACTCCAACATAGCTATTTACAACCACTCGATCGCTTCCGTATCGTATCGAACATCAATCAATGTTATCGTAGGAGTCCTCTAAACGCTGTTCACAAGTCCAAAACCAATTTTTTTACAGTTAAAATCAAAAGGACGACCGCTGTTCTTCCGACAGCTGTTTGCTGTCGGAGGCAAGGTAAATCGTTTTCGATACGATAGCCTCTCGAATGGTTGTGAATAGTTATTCTGGGTTCCTAAATCATATTATTTATAAAATCAATGGCGCTCCTATTAATTTTCAAATATTTAATACATTTCTACCTTATATATTTCTTCAATTTTCTGTTATTACCATATCAGTACAAGCAAGGTAAAAACATAATATTTACGAGTTTATAAGGATGTTGAATTTCGCTATCGGCTCAGTACCCAATTTCCGGCGTCGACGGGTTTTTGATTAGATGTAACCTACCTACCTCTCTCTCTATAAACGATATAAAATATGATTAGGATATCCTATTTATCATCCTGAGACGTTTATTTTTGTACCTACTATGTGTTGTATCTTCTAGGGTCTGTGGTACAATATACTTACGGATCAGGTAGGCTACAGTAATTACTTTCAAGCATAATCAGCCTGTAATGTTCCCAATGCTGGAACACAGGCCTCCTCTCTTCGAGAGGGAGTGGTAATCCATCACGCGGACCCAGTGCGGGTTGGTAGATGTCACATGTCTTCGAATTTTTGGTTCTAGGACATTTCGGTTTCCTCACGATGTTTTACTTTAACGTTTTGAGCGTCTGTGCCAAGATTGAGTCAGTCAGATTGTGTTATCTAAGTTAGTCACACTAATATTATAAAGGCGAAAGTTTATGAGTGTGTGCTTGTGTGTGTGTGTTTATATGTTTGTTACTTCTTCACGCTCAAACGGCGGCACCAATTTTGATAACATTTTGTATGGAGGTAGCTGACACCCTGGATTAACATATAGGCTACTCTTTATCCCGATATTCCCACGGGATTGACGTTTACGCGGGTGAAACCGCAGAGCGCAGCTAGTTATATCTAAAATTCTCGCTGAAGTCACAAGCTGAAGCTAGTCTTCCTATGTAGGTAACATACGAGATTAGGAAATCCTATTTATTATCTCGAGACGTTTATTTTTACACTTGACGCTGTATTGTACCTATACGAGAGGTTATGATACGCAGTTTTATTATTAATGGGAAAAAGATGACTGTGCGTGATTTTAGAGTTCCTATGAACTGACGGAGATGACTTACTGGAGTTATTCGTGTAATACTTTGGCTAAGTATTCTTTTATATTTCTTACTAGCCTCTGCTTCTGCCCGCGACTTCGTCCGCGTGTTTCGGGCCCCGATTTTAAAGCATCGATTGCAAAGATGTATTTTAATTTCAACTTCACGTTCGTCCTCAAGATAAACTTTAATGATATTTACCTAAATAAAAAAACGAATGTCCGTTCACAATTATTTTAGGTACCTCTTACAGCAACAACCTAACAGCTACCTTATTGTGACGAGAATAAAGCTTACAATGATTTTGACAGACTTGTCAATAGCAGCAACCCACCCAACCTACCTACCACCATATAAGAATGATAATAAAAATCACTGTGATATGGGCAGTGATGCAAAATCAGAGGTACAGACGCCATAAAAGAATAGAATAGAATACTCTTTATTATGTACACCATATAAATTACAAACATAAAATATAGAAACTTTACAGTAGGTGGCACAATGGGCGGTCTTATCGCTAAAAGCGATCTTTTGAAGACAACCTTTGGATGGATTAAAAAGAGGAAGGACAGACAAATGCTGTAGGTAGTCTGTAGTGTACCATTTACACAATACAATAAATACATACATAAAGCCACGCCAGCACATCAAGATACTACAATCTGTCAAATTTATTTAATAGATTTTCAACTTTATCGCTGAAGTGTAAGGTACAAAGTTGATTGGGAAAATTTGACAGTTTCGGGTAGCTTGATGTGCTGGCGTCTGCACAACAAATCAATATCGATTCAGGTTCATCTTCTACATTTTACATTCATTTGTACGTACGAACACAATGCTTTCTCCCTATGAAATCGAGCGGAAACGAAGAGAATCGATCATATCGCATGAAATAAACATCCGGGCGAGAACAGAGAGGCGATGAAGCGAATCGATTCAGCAATCGAATGAGTCCCTTGAGGTTTTTGAATGGGATAAATCATTGACTAGATCTTCGGAAAACTACGTTTTTTGAAGTCAAAATTTCTTTAGTTGTACTTTGGGGTCGTTATGAACAGTGAACGAAACTGAACCGTCACACTCGGGTTGGTGACGCTCAATCGGGTATACTCGGCTCCAGTCGGACAGTGACGCTGAATCGCGTATATTTGGCGCTGAATCGGAGGTCAAATAGGCAGTCGTTTCATGTAACATACTGGTATTCAGATGCATCCGGTGAGACTGGAAGCCGACCCCAACATAGTTGGGAAAAGGCTAGACAGATGATGATGATGATATTTTGTATTATTTGGCAAACCGACATATCGCTCATTTGGAGAAACATCGACGTAACTGCTACTTTTTTTTTAAGCCTGCTCTCCTAACGCAAATACGCTTTCTAAGTGCTTTGCCATATTTAACAAATTTTTTGAAAAAAATACATTGTAGACGTCGATGTTTCTCCAAATGAACGATATGTGGATAAAGTACTCTTTTTTTCTGATCTTTTGGACATTGGCAGAGATCGTTGTACGGTCACCAAAGGAGAAATATAGTTGAATTTTAGTATGAAAGTGATATAATTATGTTTTCGAAAGAAATTTAATTTAATTAATAGAAAACCAACAGTTAATTTATCAAATTAAATTACATTCGAAAACATCCATTGGTTTCTTATTAAACTTCAATTATATCCGACGTCCCTGGTTACCTACTTATCTCTTTTGGTGACAGTACATTGTTGAACAAGGTGTGAAATTGATACAGATTGTATTGAAAAACAAGATGGCGATCTTAGTTCCGATTTTGACCACGCGTTAAAAGTTCCTTGTAAAGTTGTATCTATTTTACTTATTTGGCAAAGAACTGTTACTGGCTAGTTACTTTAATCTTAGTTCAGAATCAATTGGCATTTGAAGACTCGATTGGAGACAAAATCATCGTATAGAGAAGAGAAAACAATCGAAAATATTTGAATTCTCGTAGCAGCGATGTGCCGTAGCAAAATCGTAGCTACGACGTAGCGGTGACGTGATGCTACGTCTCATCAATGGAAGATTGTGAGATTGAAATATTTAATATTAATTTTACGAAGTGTCTTTTGATGGTATATAAAAGTATTTTACATACCAATCATCATCTGCCTAGCCTTTTCCCAAGTATGTTGGGGTCGGCTTCAAAAGTATTTTACATAGGTACCCATCTACATAATATGATATATTTCATTTTACAAAGTTGGAAGGATCCAAAGCGTGCCTTTTCCAAGCAAAACTATGAAAAACAATAGTTTTGCCTTGCCCCATTTTATTTTGGGATTTCAAAAAGTGTATACAAATATATAATGAATTCATAGAATGTTTACAGCACGTTGCATCATGGTAAAAAATGATACATGAATTCACGCTTTCTTACCATGAGGCTAGGCAGAAACTATAGAACGCGACCATCTACGATCCTTTATACATACACACATCCCTTTACTTCGTTTACGAACACGCGTAGCATGACCGCCGTAGAAACGGGTTTTGTCGACGGAAGAATAGACATAATGACAGATATATTGGTAAGTATTTTACGCATGGCAATGTGTCATTTTGTCTATTCTTCCGTTGACAAAACGTCGTCATGCTAGACTGAGGGGCAATTCTCGTAATTTTTTTAAGAACGTCTTCGTGAATTGTAAGACGTTCACAGTCTGATCTCAGTCTCAATCTTTCAAAAATACCTCTAATTTCCCTACATTTTCGCCAAGTTTTTGACATTGATTGTCGCTGAGAAGAGATTGCGAATAGATTTTAAACGTTTTTGGTTACGGGAATTGTGCCTTGGTCATACACGTACGTCGGTTGTGAATACTACGCATCTGACCTTAATAAAACATAGTAAGAAAATAAAATGCACATCAAGCTACTACAATCTGTCAATTTATTTTAATAGATTTTCAACTTTATCGCTAAAGCAAAAGGTTCAAAGTTAATTGGGAAAATTTGACAGTTTCGGGTAGCTTGATGTGCTGGCGTCTTTACATATACGTTAGTTCAAAGTAGATTTTCTAAAATACCTCATCGTCATACACGACGGTTGCTACTACGCATCTGACCTGATAAAAATAAATTTTACACGTTAGTCCAGACTAAGTAATTTTCTAAGATATCTTTTCGTCATTAGCAAAACAACACTACACACAATTTTAAGCACGCTTTGTCTAAACTTACCTAGTAAGGAGTAGCTTAGTAAGTGGTTCTTAAGTAGCTGCATATACTTCAGATAAATATATAATGCATGTAGGTACTTTGGGCTTTTAAATAAAGGCTTGGTTACACCCTCTACTTTAGGTTCAGTTTGTGTAAAGTAAAAACGCCTATTCTTTGTAAGTATAGTGGAAATGGTTTAGACAAACGAGATGGCTATTTTGTTTTGTGTGAAGAATCCAAAATGGACCTGCCATGATATCTCCCTACCTCCCTTGGTTGACTGATAGATAATGCCAAAGGCAATAGGACCATTTCGTGAAAGTAATGACGATTTGCAGCAAAAATAAATTCGAGGGTTATGTTGATATTTTAAATGATTATTATTTTATTGGCCCAGTGGTAAAAATAAGATTTGTACCATAACAACAAATCTCTTATGGAAAAGTGCTTAATGGTACAAATCTTACTTAGAAAGATGTATTAATGATTCTTATGATTATAATTCTGTAAATACGTACCTGTAATGCTATTATGTAAAAATCTAACCGTGAAAACAGGTGAAGTGACCTTAACGTGAGCTGTCAATAGTGTCAATCCCTAGCATCAGGTGAAATGACAGCTCACTTTAAGCTGACTTCACCTAAGTTATCACGGTAATCTTTTTACAGAATAGCCCCGCTGTTATAGTCGCGAATCAAATCAAGATACAACCTGACACTGACCTGCAATTTGCAAAAAACGTAAGAAAATTTGAATTTCGCGGTCTACCACTGCGCATTCACTTTAATCACAACAATCTTTTTGTGCTAGGTTAACTCACAAAATAATAACCCTACTTTTATTAAGCTATAAACATTATAAATATTTTATCAAAAACCACCTGTTACATGAACGTCTAACCGTTGTTTCAGCAGCCAAAACATAAGATTCTCCTCTAAAATTCCTCCTCCATGTAAACACCGCCTTAGTGCGTAAGTGCCGTAAGAGGTTCAGCGAGGAAACACTAACCACTTGGGAGGAAACACTGCCTTTTATCGCGAATACTTAACCTTCCTACTGCCATAGAGCATACATAAAAGAGACACCTGAGTTTCATACAATAGCGTTAAGATTGTAGCGGTATCTACAACGCCACATGCGTACAACGCGTCATACTGATGATCGCGACTATAGCTCGTGGTGGAGCAAATAAAAGTATAGTGGACTGTAAATGATGACGGAAAAGAAATTATAACGGTCGGTTAAAACATTAAAATAAGAGAGGAAAACGCGCAAGCGCAGCCGTGCACGAAGGCGAGTGACAGCTGACTGCCTGTGGCGGTGTGGCGCGGGGCCCGCGCTCGGCCGGCGCGCGGCTGACCGTCCGCTATCCCCGCACCCCTCGTTCACTGCCGCCAGCGCGCGGCGATGGTCTCAACAACTGACGTCACGAAAAATCCTGCATCTCGCAAGCAGAGTTTACCGCGCAATTAGCATGCCTGCAAATACTTACCCTACTACTTGATGTGGCTATCATCATCATCTTATTATATTCCAGGTCTTCATAGGATATAGGTATCTACAAAGATTAGACTCGTGATTATCTATTGTTATTTGTCCTTGCAAATCGTTGATGTGCCTCGCTTGATAAATTAATCAGGGAACATCTCATCTTACTTATTGTTATCTTAGATAATGAATGTACAGACGCCAGAACATCAAGCTACTACAATCTGTCAAGACACGATTCCAAATTCCTGTCTGCGAGCTTATAATTCCTGACAGAAAAAACAGATTTTCTGCCTGACCCTGAATCCTGATGTCCATGGGCCACTATTTTTTGTAAGAATATACTTATATGTTACCGTTAGAATATGCAAATTACCGGGTACAATCCGTTATATGTTACCGGCCAAACCCGATTTTAGGATGAACCTGTTTCGACTAGGCCAAACTAGTTCTCATTCGCTCGCTCTTGCATCCTATGTCGACGGAGCCCCGCTTCACGGGGCTCCTATTTCTGTGTAAAGGCTTTAAAGTAACCTAACCAAACCTAACCTCTGGGTGCCCTTCGTTCGCTCTTGCATCCTATGTCGCCTAACTAAACCTAAGCTCTGGGTGCCCTTCGCTCGCTCTTGCATCCTACGTCGGCCGTCGCCTATCGATCGACCATCCACCGCAACCATGCAACCCGTGTAGGGAGAAATGGTTTGGCCTAGGCGAAAACACTTTTTTCCACTTTAACGGACTCAACCAGATAATCTGCAGATTAACTAGTTAATCTGCACTTTAACTGATTAACGCACATTAGCGGTAACATATACATATCATATATGAAAATAAATAAACGCGACACAAAAACATTGTATAAAAACAATGCAAAAAAAACTGTTTCTTTTGATTTCCTTCCTATATAAAAATAACTCTGCAGAATATGGGTCAGGATAATATTATCAGAAAAAGTATTCGACAAAATCTTGTTCAAAATTTTCCCCATCTCCCATACAAAACAGAATCCATTATAACTTAGAAATTCCAAAATAATCTCAACTTCCTAACTCAGACGAGAACTTAATAACTTAACGCGTTGTATTTGACTGCCTCTCATAAAAGTACGACAGGTTGGATTTCATCTCTCTAAGTATAAACTCAGATCAAAACGTGTCTATTCTCCAGAGAGTGGGAGTACTTCAAAAATATATAAACGTGGGAAAAACGCGTTACTGGCTTAGAGTAAAGTAAGCAAAAGTAATATTTGAGCTTGGCCAGACTGGCAGTGCGGGCGCGGGGCGGGCGCGGGGCGAACGCGGCGCGGCGTACTCAAACATAAGAACTTCATTTGAGATTTGAGTGTGATAGCGGGCACGCGGGCGCGGTGAGCAGCGCGGGCTGCTCGGCGCAGGGAGCGCGCGGGCAACTCACGCCATAGCTCGTTCATACAAGTCGCCGCAGTGAGGGTGCGGGCGGCCCGCGCGGGGACCGGGGTTATCAAACTAGTTCGAACTTTTTTTTAGTAAAATAAGTCTCCTTCATCCATGTTATATTGAAAAACACTGGACACGACAACACGCAGAACGCAGCCGCGCTCGACTGCGGACAGGCAGATCGCGCGCGTTCCCGCACCCGCGCCGCTCCTCGCCCCGCGCTGCTAGTCTGGCCATGCACTAACTAGCAGCGCCCCGCGGTTTCACCCGCATAAGCGGCGATCCCGTGGGAATATCGAGATAAATAGTATCTTATATGTTATTCTGACGTATAAGCTATATTACTGTTCAATTGTTCATCTGTAGAGTTCTTAACTGTACATACTATTGTATAGAATCAAGTTCTTCTAATTGAATTGACAGCTGTGCTGCTGGGGAGTTTAGTGCGCCATTTTGTTATTGTCACTCCACAAACACACTCACACTGTCACACACACAAACTCACATTTCATGATTGTTATTATTCTACTTCTTTGAAAAAATGTGATTTATGTTTTTCTTATTTCCTAAATTTTTAACAACGAACGACATACTTAATGACTTATATAAGTCACACTTATAAACCTGGTTTTATTTCTTTTTTCTTCTTCCCAGTTACAAATAGCGCCGTCCACGAAGACGCGCCCCACTCTTCTTCCTAATCGCTTACAGTACAAGTGTGCAACATTCCGCTAGTGTTTTCGTTTTGTCAATACACAGTAATTACTTCGTCATCTACCTAGACTTTTCCCAACTATGTTGGGGTCGACTTCCAGTCTAACCGGATGCAGCTGAATACCAGTATTTTACATGGAGCGACTGCCTATCTGACCTCCACAACCCAGTTACTGGGTAATACGATACCCCTGGTAAGACTGGTTGTCAGACTTTCGGGCTTCTGACGACCACACACCAACCAACCACACCACAGACCAACCGCGGCAAGCGGAGCTTAACCCTGTGCGGCTGTTATTATTTAGCCACGAGCCCCTCAATACACAGTAATTATTATTAGTGGGTAATTAGTGTGTATCAAAAAACTAAACAATAACCACTAGCGATTAGTAAGAAGAATGGGGCGCGTCTTCGTGGATGGCACTATCTATAAAGCACTAGGAACTACTAAAAAGTGGTGAAGGGCGGGCATTTTGGGGGACTATCTCATGTAATTTAGACAAAAATGTCTTTGCCAAAGAGTGACTTATGATTTTGATTTTCTGTTACATCAGCCCGTGAACTTTTTAAAACAATGGAATCTTCATAGGCAACGGCAACTAACGTAATAGCATTTAGTCATTCAAATTTCCAAGTGTGTTAAACAAACGTATAAACGGCCATCATCCTCTTTATGATCGAAATGCAATGTTTGCTTATGTAAGTAGACCTTTTATTTAAAAAATAGATGGCGCCGGCATTTCCTGGCTAACTGATCCCTGAGAACAAATGGCACTATCTATAAAGCACTAGGAACTACTAAAAAGTGGTGAAGGGCGGGCATTTTGGGGGACTATCTCATGTAATTTAGACAAAAATGTCTTTGCCAAAGAGTGACTTATGATTTTGATTTTCTGTTACATCAGCCCGTGAACTTTTTAAAACAATGGAATCTTCATAGGCAACGGCAACTAACGTAATAGCATTTAGTCATTCAAATTTCCAAGTGTGTTAAACAAACGTATAAACGGCCATCATCCTCTTTATGATCGAAATGCAATGTTTGCTTATGTAAGTAGACCTTTTATTTAAAAAATAGATGGCGCCGGCATTTCCTGGCTAACTGATCCCTGAGAACAAATGCCGAAACAAACTCAGCGGAGGTCATGATCTCGTTTAAATTGTCCACCTCTATACACTAATATTTTATACAGGTATTTGGGAGTTTTTACGTAGGGGGTAATCTTCGTAGCTACTGAACAGATTCCGAAACTTCATTCATTAATGGGAAAGTACGGTATTACCCAGTGTAATATTATTGTGATATATTTTTTGTTAAAACAAGAAAGAATGATGGGCGTTTTCCAATAAAAAGCACATATACCTACATCAAATTAAAGTTTATATTATAAGCATCAATTTTCATTATGAGCAGAAGGCTGTGAAATATCGGGTTAAAGAGATATCAGACCTGCAAGTACCATGTAAACGTATTACTAGGTATTAGTTTATGACGCTAATGGTCACTGCAGTTCTCAATAATATTACTTATTGACTCATAACATTGAGGAGGCTTATGGCTAAGTAATAAAAGCCGCACAGGTCGATCGATTAGGTTAAGTTGTGCTTGCTGCGGTTGATCCCTGGATGGGTGACCTTTTTCACATACCTAGACTTGTACATACCAAGTAATTGCCGGTTATAAGCAATAACTTGACATGCATTAGAACTCTATTGGTCATCAGGCCAGGCTCCATACAAAAATGCCCATCATTCTTTAATGCGGACAAAGTCGCGGTCAGAAGCCGTTGTCATAAACCCAATGCCAGCTACAAAGAAAGATTGAAAAAAAAATACAGCACAAATTCGAATAAAAAATTGGTGATTTCGGTTTTTTATTGCACATTGTGTTATTCTGATTTACATTTATTCCCTAAGCAACCCTTTCATAAACCCATCGGGCTGAAAGGAGCTGCCTATTCTTTGCAGAAAAAACAAAACCGCAACGTAAAATTATGCTTTGAAAAATACAGCCACGGAAAAAACCTACAGTCTGGCAGTTGTGTCCTATCTTAATACAGAGGGTATTTTTATTTATACCACGAATACAATGGAAGGAAAAAATAAATTAAAAATAAACAGAACGGGAATGAATGGAAAATAAACGGATGAGCGCGAGCATTTACGTAGGAGATTGGGTTCCGTGAATTTTTTTTTTAGCAGCCTGTGACAAAAACATGCTACACAGCTTGATCTATGGTTATTCTTTGCTTATAACTGCGATAATGCCATGTAACAGATACAAATAACCAGACAGACGGATAGATAAAGATTATCGGTTGAATAGAAAGCGGGTATTAGGTTAGAATAAGGCCACGAGCGATGCAAATTGCGACGCGCCTTGCAAGCAACACGCGCGCATCAAAAGTCAAATTCAAATCATTTATTAGAAAGAAAGAAAGAAAAAGCATTTATTGCGACTCGTACAGGAAGATCTCAAACTAAACTAAACACAGTAAAAAATAAAAAATCAAGTTATACAATAAAAAAAAACTAACAAAAAGAAAAATGAAACAGAAAATCCAATCAGCATGATGCTGCGACATTTAAAAAATAAATGTCGCAGCGCTGGTATTCTATTATTCTTATTAGCTGGTATTTCAAATAGGCACATAAAAGGCACTTTAAACGTCAAAATTTACAAGAAAATAGAATTTATTCTAATTGCCCCTTCCAAGAGGTAGTTTCGTATAGAGACCAATGGGCAAGAAACTCTACTGAAACTCTTTTAAAATGTTTTATAATATTTTGTATCATAATAAGTTTTAATTTAGTGTGTGAGTTACTTAAAGTAGTCACAGAATGTAAAATCGCGCGTAACCTGTTTCCATCCGTCGCTCCGCAAGTCCGTCACGGTGACTCGTGGCATGCTCTAAACAACTTATTTAAGGGGCTTACAGGACCTAAACGCAAAAAACGCAAGTTTTAGAAACAATAAAAGTAAATGATCGCCTACAGTAAAAAAAACCAAAAAAATATATGATATTCTTCAGGATAAATGCTAGGATGATAGTGTGTTGAAAACATAATACAACTTATTTGGTACGATAGAAAAAAATCATGAAGATACCTCTAAAAACTTTTTATTTACAACAAAATTCATACTAATATACATACAATCATTATGATTTTTTGTCAGATTATTCTACAAGCAACATACTAAAACTATAGTGTTTTAGTTTTTTTGTCCAATGACTAGATTTTTCGTAAATCGATAATTGCTTCATATTTTGCAATAAATTACCAGCGTTGTGGCATCGCGCTTCTCTTTCTTTTCTATGCAGACCGACAAAGACCGCGCTTTAGGTCATGTAGTCCTCTTAATTTGTTTTCGCAAGACGGTTAGTCATAGGTCCTGTTGGCACAGTTTGCATAAGGAACCCTTATAACCGTTTCGTTTAAATAAATCGTGCTACAGGTCTAATTTGCTACAGGAAAGGACCAACTGATGAAGGGAATTTTATTCAATTCCATACGTCAACAGATTTCAAATCAAATTCGTATTTGGAAATGGTGGTTTAGGAATTAATTCCGATGTGATGTGACCTTTACAGTTAATATTTGTTTCTGAAAATGAAAAGGCTTATTGTTCCTTTGAGAGCTGTGAACACTGTGTATGTATGTCATTTTATGAGAGAAATTTTACGTTAAAATAAATAAAAACTTTTTTTAATTTTAATGGCTAGGGCAAATTACATTATTTAAAGACACAAACACATAAGTTAAGTACATTAACGAAAAGTATACAACTAATCGACAGTCATAGGATCAACTCACAATACTACAGACATACTGACAAGATCTTCTTCCATTCATCCACGGACACATAGCGTCCAAGAGATCGTTGAGTGCGAGGGATAGGAGACTGGGCTCGAGGGACAGGAGACTGGTCTCGAGCGACGGTTCGACTGCCCAGCACGGCAAAATCTCTATGCCTAATGTTACGGCTTTATTTTATCGAAGCAAAAAGATGGGACAGTTGGTCGAACATCAATCTATCTACTAACACAACACCGTTTCAGAAAGGCCGATCAACTCTCTGTTCAGATAATCTGTTCTCTAAGATGTTAAGACTCACGCTTGTTGTTGTGATTGGTTGTCGGAGAAACAAAGGGGAGCGTCTGTCCTTATATCCGCTCTTAGCTGCTAATTAATTACATGGAGAACCTACTTGGCACCTATTCTAATGAAATAATCTATCTATACATCTGTAGCGGTATCTATGCGAACAACGCGTCATACTGACGTCACGCAAAATCCTGCATCTCGCAAGCAGAGTTTACCGCACAACTAGCATAGTTTAAGGCCACATGTACTACTGCCAATACACATAGCATAGCATAATCAGCCTATAATGGTCCCACTGCTGGGATGCAGGCCTCTTGTCTGTGAGAGGGAGTGGGCCGTAATGCACCACGCGGGCCCAGTGCGGGTTGGTAGATGCCACATGTCTTCGAATTTTTGGTTCTAGAACATGCCGGTTTCCTCACGATGGCGATGTTTACCTTCACCGTTTTGAGAGTAGCGGTGATGAAATAATTTACACAAAGTAAAGCGCCCGTCTAGATTCGAATCCACGACTGGACTCGGAAGTCGTAGCCATTGCCACCGGGCCACCAACTGCTCCCATATACCTAATAAACGATTATTTAATAACCAGCGGTGCTATTGTGTAAAAAGATCACCGTGAAAACTTAGGTGAAGTGAGTTAAAAGTGAGCTGTCATTCCACTTAATGCTAGGGAATTACACTATTGACAGCTCACTTCACCTAAGTTTTCACGGTGAGATTTTTACAGAATAGCATTACAGTGGTCCTATAAGGCTGCGGTCTCTTTAAAAGTCACACGCTACCGACAGCGTACGGTCACGTCACGACGGATGACCAACACGTCGCCGGTTGCCAAAACGCTCGTTGCCGCCGCCGCACATGGCGTGGCGGTCGCGGGCGTGGTGCGAGCGTGACCGCACCTGTGTATTTACGAACACAGCATTCTGCTGTCGTCGCTTGCGGTGAGAGTGTGGTCAGATAGACCGGCCTAACATAACAAACCTACCTAAGAGTCTATAATTTGTGTTCACCAACTCGTGTTAAGAGTTTCATCACTTGTGGTTTACAATTCAGCTCGGTGCCTAAGTATCTACAAGCCGAGTTCGAACACAATCTGCATAGGAGGCGGGAGTCGCGTGTTTGCAGCTGTTTGGTTGACTCACGTTAATGTTGGAGTATTCAACCATAGTTGATGCAATAAAATGATTATGTACAATATAATGCAACTCACTATTTACACAAGGTACTAAATTAAACGACTAATAAAACATACAAATAAATACAAAAAAATCTTTTGTTTTTTGGTCACTCGCGTCGAACGACTTGTCGGCATCGCTGACATCCGGAAACGTGCCCAGAAGACTGGCAGCATTAGATAGATAGATAGATTCATTTATTTGCCTGAAATATGGTGTTTTCGAAGACATGTGTGACATCTGCCAACCCGCACTGGGCCCGCGTGGTGGATTACGGCCCACTCCCTCTCTCTGAGAGGAGGCCTGTGGCCCAGCAGTGGGAACATTATATGCTGATTATGTTATGTTATGGTATTTTACAGATTTTATAATACATACACTATAGTTCTTCATTTTTTTCAAGTTTATCTATACATATAATAAAATCGTAGGAAAGTCAAAACTGTACATTGAATATTTTTTTAAAAGAATACTTGGGGCGTGATCTACAATCGATTTCGAAGCCGAAAATATAATTTTTAGAATTTTTGTCTGTTTGTCTGATTGTCTGTATGTATGTCCGGGCTAATCTCAAAAAGTGCTGCATGGATTTACATCAAATTTTGCATGAGTATTACTAAGAGGTCGGGTAAACATATAGGCTACATATTATCACGCTATCACCTACGGGGAAGGAGCTGTGAATCTTTTTTTTCTTACGCATTCTGTGACAGCGTGTAATCTAACGATGCATATTTAAATGTTGTTTTTGAGTAAGCCATGCTATTATCTAGCTTTACACTATAAAAATACGCCATTTAAGTAACTTGGGCAGAGAAACATAGTTTAATGAATGTTAGTAGTATAAAGAAAAATTTGAAGCAGCGCCATCTATGAGATTTCATAAAAATCAAATCAAGTTACATGTTAACACTTTTTGGAAATTAATAATTTAAATTTGATCATGTTGGCGAGGTTAGTAGTTAGTTATTCTTAAAATTCATAGATGGTAATGTGCATTTTCTTCATAAAAGTTGTATCGTATAGTTCGTTTTGAAAAATTCAAGTTCCAACAAAACCCTCAAAATCTTGAGCAGAGTTGAGGAAGACAATTTAAAAAAATGCGGTATTACAAAAAAAAGTTATGTTCATTGATGATGATCATTTCTTCAACAATTTCATGTTGTTAGTACAAAATAAACATTGACTGTTAATACTTTTGTTCGGTATTTATCTGTGTGATTATTGCTTGGTAATCTATACATACCTATAATAAAATCGTAGGAAAGTCAAAACTGTACATTGAATATTTTTTTAAAAGAATACTTGGGGCATGATCTACAATCGATTTCGAAGCCGAAAATATAATTTTTAGAATTTTTGTCTGTTTGTCTGATTGTCTGTATGTATGTCCGGGCTAATCTCAAAAAGTGCTGCATGGATTTACATCAAATTTTGCATGAGTATTACTAAGAGGTCGGGTAAACATATAGGCTACATATTATCACGCTATCACCTACGGGGAAGGAGCTGTGAATCTTTTTTTTTCTTACGCATTCTGTGACAGCGTGTAATCTAACGATGCATATTTAAATGTTGTTTTTGAGTAAGCCATGCTATTATCTAGCTTTACACTATAAAAACTACGCCATTTAAGTAACTTGGGCAGAGAAACATAGTTTAATGAATGTTAGTAGTATAAAGAAAAATTTGAAGCAGCGCCATCTATGAGATTTCATAAAAATCAAATCAAGTTACATGTTAACACTTTTTGGAAATTAATAATTTAAATTTGATCATGTTGGCGAGGTTAGTAGTTAGTTATTCTTAAAATTCATAGATGGTAATGTGCATTTTCTTCATAAAAGTTGTATCGTATAGTTCGTTTTGAAAAATTCAAGTTCCAACAAAACCCTCAAAATCTTGAGCAGAGTTGAGGAAGACAATTTAAAAAAATGCGGTATTACAAAAAAAAGTTATGTTCATTGATGATGATCATTTCTTCAACAATTTCATGTTGTTAGTACAAAATAAACATTGACTGTTAATACTTTTGTTCGGTATTTATCTGTGTGATTATTGCTTGGTAATTACTTAATATATTTTCATGTCGTATACCTAATTATAAACTTAAATGTGATGTAAAACAAAACCCTTACGTATGACGAGGTGCCTTCATATTACACGTACGACAAGCAAAGGGGTTTATTTAACCGACGTCGACGAGGAGGTGCTGTGGAAAGTTTTCCAGGAATTTTCAAGGACACCGCATTGGGTAGGGTTTATACCGTGCATCCGAATAATGGCGATTGCTATTTTCTGCGGTTGTTACTTCACACTGTCCGAGGCCCAACGTCTTTCGCCTTTCTGAGGACATTTGATGGCGTGGAGTATCCCACTTACCGCGCAGCCTGGGTAACACGTGACCTTCTCGACAGTGACCAAAATTGGGATGAAACCCTCGCGGAGGCGAGCGTAAGTGACAGTCCCAGCCGCATGCCGTCATCTTGGTGTTTTGTGGAGTCGCGAAACCGGTAGCTTTGTGGGAGAAGTATCGCCATCATCTGTCTGAAGATTTTCTACGAGCTTTGAGGCGTGCTACTGGAGACGAAGTCGAAGTAACTGATGAACGCGTGCTGAACACCTGTCTCAGTTCACTTCGAGATGTGGTCATTTCTATCGGCGGTAATCCACTGATCGAATATGGGTTACCAGCTCCCCAATCATCACCGCATCAAGACCGTGGAAATCGGGACTTTAAAATTCCCATCGATTCTGTTCCACAGTTCTGTTCAGTGGCGATTTCCGGCAAACGCTTTCCGTGGTGACGCGGGGATCGAGGGCTGACGAGGTGAATGCTTCGTTGAAATGATCTTCGTTGTGGTCACGAATTCGTACGCTGCGCTTGACCATTAACCCATCGTATGCCGGAACGTAGATCTACGCGAGACACAATGGCTTTTTAATTGTGTCTGTAATTACGACATTCAACCGTTTAATATGAGAGCTCGGCTCGGCGGCAATGCACGTGCTCAAGAATTCTCCGATGTCCTTCTAAGTCTTGGCGAAGGCACTCTGCCAGAAGAGAGAGGTGGACAGGTGGTGCTTCCAGAGTCTCTCGGTAGAGTGGTATCCAGCATAGAAGAACTCATTCGCTGTGTGTACGGGGACATCAGTCGTATACCGCACCAGCAAAATTCTTGGGTGTGTGAGCGGGCCATTTTGACGCTTAAAAACGATCAGGCTGCAGCAATTAACGAATGCATTCTCTCGGAAATTGAGGGGAATGAAGTAGACTACACCTCGATAAACACTGTTGTCGAGCAAGATGACGCCACACATTATCCCGTGGAATTTCTGAACTCCCTGTCAGCAAGTGGACTTCCAGCGCATACCATCAAGCTGAAGGTCGGTGTCCCGATTATGCTTCTTCGGAACCTATCTCCTCCGAAGTTGTGTAACGGGACCCGCCTTAAAGTCATCTCGCTCCACAGACACACAAATTGAGGCGGAAATTCTTACGAGTTGTGGCGTTGGCGAGGCAGTATTTATACCACGCATTCCCCTCATACCTCATAACTTCCCGTTCCAGTTCAAGCGCGTACAGTTCCCCGTGAGTGTTTGCTTCGCGATGACTATCAGTAAGTCGCAGGGGCAGACACTGAGGGCAGCGGGTGTCGACCTCAGGACGAGTTGCTTCTCACACGGGCAACTGTACGTCGCTTGCTCCCGCGTCACCAGTCCTGACTCTCTTTACATTTTGGCTCCTGGCAGCATAACTACCAACGTACGTTATAGGGAAATGTTGTAAGGTATGATACCTTTGTACGTATTTTTACTCTTTTGTGTCCTGGAATGTATTCCTGCATTATTTTCTCTATTTTCTTCAGTCACATCTTATGACTGAACTCAGCAGGAGTCCAATATAACTCTCTTCACTTGCTTCGCTTGCAAAAAAAACTTATATTTTAATGCTATTTTAAAAGTTGTTTACTTATAATGCTATAGCGACACTGGCATCTTAGGTATTTTTGGTGCTGTAGAGCTTTCACGCAGACGACGTCGCGGGCAGCAGCTAGTAATATATATATTAAAAACTAGGGTTAAAATAGAGAAGAACTAACTTTTTCTTCAAAAGCTCTAAATTTACATAAAAACCATAATTTTAAACGATAGCTCTAGTATTCAGCAGTAATTAACAGAAATCAAAATGAAAAAATAATGGTTTTTGTTGAAACTACAACCATATTTGTAACAACGTAAATAAAAAACAAAAAAAAAAGTATTTTCGGAACCTAAAAATGGTTAAAATTGTAATATGTTATAGTAAATTATCTGGTATATCGACTCCTTAAAAGTGAACCACTATTTACGCCACAACCTGTATATAAACGCTACTTACTCGCGTGGAGAACCTAAAATGTAATCCAAAAGAGTTATATAAAAATTTAATCAAATAAGATCTTCAAGTTGGAAAACAATAAAGGCATTTCCTTAACATTCTTCAAGCGAACGTTTAATTTTGTATTTAATTAAAAAGGAATTCATCAGTCGGAATTTCAAACGTTAATGCTTGATTTATTTCAGAAAACGATGATTGCGATCCGATTATTTAATTAATTTTAATTGAAATGTGGAAACGAGGTTACATTGTTTATGTAGGCAACAAGACAGAATAATATATTACAGAATAATCCTACTAATATTATAAACGCGAAAGTTTGTGAGGGTGGATGGATGGATGTTTGCTACTCTTTCACGCAAAAAGTACCGAAAGGATATTGATGAAACTTTACATTAATATACTTAGCTTATACATCAGAATAACACATAGGATAGTTTTTATCCCGATATTCCCACAGGATCGACACGAAACCGCGGGGCGCTGCTAGTATATTATATATTATTTACCTACTGTTGAAATGTTATCGTTTTATCAGTTAATATTGTTAGAAAACTATCCTGCGGATTTTCTAATATACGGTTTCCTAGAAATTCTAAATCAGGGTTAAAGTATTCGATAGTGATGTTGTTTAGATTGTTTCATTGTTTTTGCGAGCTATGGAGCGAGCTATGCTCGGAGTCTCTTTGAAGGATAAAATCAGGAATGAAATTATCCGGAAAAGAACCGGAGTTACCGACATAGCTTGCAGAGTAAGCAAACTGAAGTGGCAGTGGGCTAGGCTGGTTATGTTTGTCGAAGGACCGATGGCCAGTGGAGCAGACTAGTCCTGGAGTGGAGAACGCATATCGACAAGCGTAGTGTGGGACACCTCCCCAGCTACATGGACCGACGCCCTAAATAAGATGGCTGGGACAGACTGGATGCGGAAGGCGGAGGACAGGCTTTTATGGCGCAGCCTGGGAGGCCTATGTCTAGCAGTGGACTGCGATAAGCTGAGTTGATGGATTGATTGTTTAAATGTCTTGATATATTGTTTTTCTAAACTCTAAGTTAAAACCTTCACTTGAACAGACAACTTTGTCGAATAAATAGTTATCTAGACTTTGAGTATTTGAGTACCTCAGAAACAAGGAATTAGGTTCAACTTAATGTGTACTAGCTAGTGCCCGCGACTTCGTCAGCGTGAAATCCTTTTTTTTCTAAAATAAAAGTAGCCTAAGTTACTCCTTACTACATCAGCTATCTGCCAGTGAAAGTCCCGTCAAAATCGGTCCAGCCGTTTCAGAGATTAGCCGGAACAAACAGACAGACAAAAATTGTAAAAAATGTTTTTTTGGTATAATTATGTGCCGTGTATACATCCATATGCATTTAGTAAAAAGCGGTTATTTCAATATTACAAACAGACACTCCAATTTTATTTATTTGTATGTACGCTATTTTTCAAGAGAACATTTCAAACAAACTATCCAATACAAAGTCTGCAATAAGAATACAGAATATTCAAAACTCGTGTTCAGTGTCAAAGTCACAGATGTTTTAAGCGCGTTTCGTAATTTGGGACTTAAACAGGAATTTTGAAAGGATTTCGAATACTACCGTACTCATTCGTACTTGTTTGTAACTTTTAAGTGGAATGTTTCGTTAAAGCTAATGAGGGTGTTAATAACTTAAAACTTTTCTCTATTTACACCTGCGTATGATTTGAATGAATGAATGAATGAATAAATGAATGATATATTTATTTGCAAGAATATAGGTAACATAAGTTCGTAACATTTATAAGAGTTTCACTATATTCGGCTTTTCAGCCGTACCAATATTTAGATTTTACATTCTTGATAGCATGCATTTGCGTTTCCATTACGCATTGTATATAGGGTGACTGGTAATTAGTGACCGATACCTAAAGACGTGATTGTACTCA